>OY282599.1:20278773-21478773 GCA_958298965.1 Chrysolina haemoptera | reverse complement strand
TCGAATCCTCAGCGACTTCAGATTTTTATCTGATGGCCCGAGAAAGTGCTAGGAATCGCACGTTAAAAGGTAAGACCTCGTTAATCCTTGGCTCGCACAAGTTTCGACTTTTGAGGGCTGCCGTTCGTAAGGGGACGCCAGCTGTTTAACGGAAAAAACAATTTTAACAACAAAACAATTGATTGAATCATATTCGTTGATGTCACTGATGTTAAAAATATCTTGAAGGGCGTTCATTTTCTTTATGTGTAAGTTTGGTTTGGTGCATTACAATTTCATAGCCCTTTAGCTCCCAACTTGAATTCCTATGACACCATCCGAAATTGTTTTTTTTATATTTCAATTGCAGCAACGCTGTAATCATTACTAAGGTCCAATATCGCCCGCACACAAATCACATTGTTTTATGTGGTACCGCCAGAATCTACTTTCTCAATCCAAGGCATCTAATTTAATTCGTCTCTAATTCAACATTCCCCACGCAAGCATCAAATAACGGCATAATCTTCTTTCTTCTCACGCCTACTTCTTTAAAATGCATCTTTTCTTCTGTATCTTCCATAAAAGGTTATACCCAGTTATGTAGGTATATTGAAAACTCTGAAAGCAAACCAATCAATTTTCGTGATATTTTCTCGTTGAGCGTGTTTTTGTTTCCACTCCAGATGGTCTCACATGGCGCCCACATTCAGGCCCTAAAATAGAATTGCTGGTTGCAGTAACACCTATAAAAAGTTGACGGATACACATCTTACGCTGAATTACCTGCCAGGGGTGATTATACAGTATCGTCAAATTTACAACACTGGGTTAGGACGTTAGACCGCTTTACAGTGAAAGCAGCCTAACGTTAGCAGTGAAAACGTGCTGCGCACTTGTCGGGCAACGGATTATAGTCCGTAATATATCCAGTGATAAGGCACTCAGCATGATCAAACGCGCAATTTAAAATCCATCGCTAGATTGGTTTCTATGAAAGCGTCTAAGGGCCACAGAGTTATTTTTTTAATTTTTCCGGCTTCAAACTCGGAAATTCCGACTTCAAACTCGGAAATTCCAACTTTAGAGTCGGAATTTTGTTTTTCCGACTTCAAACTTGGAAATTCCGACTTTAAACTCGGAAATTCCGACTTCAAACTAGGAAATTCCGACTTTAAACTCGGAAATTCCGACTTTAAACTCGGAAATTAGGACTTTAAACTCGGAAATTCCGACTTCAGAGTCGGAATTTTGTTTTTCCAACTCCGGAATTTCCGAGTTTTGAAGTCGGAATTCCCGAGTTTAAAGTCGGAATTTCCGAGTTTAAAGTCGGAATTTCCGAGTTTGAAGTCGGTAAAACAAAATTCCGACTTTAAAGTTGGAATTTCCGAGTTTTAAGTCGGAATTTCCGAGTTTGAAGCCGGAATTTCCGAGTTTGAAGTCGGAATTTCCCAGTTTGAAGTCGGAAAAACAAAATTCCGACTTTAAAGTCGGAATTTCCGAGTTTGAAGTCGGAAAACCAAAATTCCGACTTTAAAGTAGGAACTTCCGACTTTGAAGTCGGAAAAAAATTATTCCGACTTTAAAGTCGGAATTTCCAAGTTCGAAGTAGGAATTTCCGACTCTGAAGTCGGAAAATAATTATTCCAACTTTAAAGTCGGAATTTCCGAGTTCGAAGTCGGAAAAATTAAAAAAATAACTCTGTGGCCCTTAGACGCTTTCGTAGGTTTCACTGTAAACCTGTATTTATTACATTATTTGCGAGTTTTTGTGCAAGTTTGATGCTTTGCAAGTTCTGTGCAATACCGATTCAGACAATTCGCATGCGCGCGTGCAAGTTTATGACAAATTCTATTTGAAAAGCGATGTTCATGCAATTTTGGTTCTTTTTATGGGGATATTTGTGTTACTCGGTTGGATCCCCACCGCCGTCACGGAGCTAAAGTGGTTCGACATATTTTTTGATATTTACAAAGATGAAATGAGTTACAACCTTGTAGACATATCGACAAGGCGATGTACTTTGAATTTCTTACATGATTTTCGTCGTAATTAAGCCAACAAATTTTAAAAATTATATATTCAAAATGTCTTCACAAATCACAATACTTTCTGTTCCCAGACTTGGAGCACTGAAGATGACGAAAGTCGAAAGCGCTTTGCATTTTTATAGTATATTACGTAACGAGTGTTGTAAAAGGCATATTACGCGCGAATGGAAAAATTACTTACGAAGCCTACCCCTATTAACTTTTGAACGGATTGAAATTCTGTTTTGAATTTTTTTTTTGGTTGTTCAAAAGCTTCTTTTTGACAAAAAAAATGAATTTCAAAATGACGTCAGTCCGCCATTTTGATTTTTTTTCAAATGCCTATGGGGGTCAAGTGATACATCGTTTGAATTGTATTTCAATTCTCTACACGACAACAAAATTTGAAAGAAAAATATTCATTCAAAACAAAATAATGTTAGAGCTCCGCTATGATTATCCTTCGGATACTTTAGTTCTAGCAAAATTATCAAATCTTCTAAGGTACCCTTCTACAAAAGTTTTCTGTAATTGATTTATAGATAATAAAGCAAAATGAATAATATTAATATCGACCCATGTAATCAGGGCAATCAGTTATAATAATATCCCTTAATTAAAAGGAATTCCTCAATTTAGAGCAATCCATCAATTAGTCATTATGATATGATACCTATGTATATGTTCGAATGAGAAATGTCCTTATCATAATTCGTACTTATAAAGAATCAAAATACAATTCAAATGATGTATCAGTCAACCCCCACAGCCATTTCAAAGAAAAAATCAAAATGGCGGACCGATGCCATTTTGAAAAAAAGAAAAAAAAATTGTTGTCAATAAGTAGATTACGAACTACCATTCAACCAGCCATTTTGTTTTGGATGGATATTTTTATTTTAAATTTTGGGGACGTACAGAGAATTGTAAGGACTTTCGAATGAGGTATCACTCGAGCCCCATGCCATTTAAAAAATTATTTCAAAATGGCGTCGGGCAGCCATTTGGAAAGAGAGCCATTTTTTGTCGTCAAAAAGTTTATGAACTACCATTCCACCAAATTCATCCGAAAATTCCAATCCTTTCAAAAGTTAACAGGGAAAGGGGGTTACTTTATGGATACACTGTATATTTCTACACATACTTCCATGATGGTAATATACGTTAGAAGTTCATCAGTTTTATGAATGCGTTTTAGGATCTAATTGATGTTGAACATGAACATGACTACGAATTTTTATGTAGTTATAATACAGGTACATGCGGCTAGGTACTGTATTATCAGAAAGTTGAAAGTGACTTTGACATTATATATTACCTTGTATATGCGTTATGACAATGTCAAAGTTATATTCATTTCTACTTATTTTTTCACGAATATTCCTAGTCGCATGTAAATACAACTGTGATAGACCTGTTGGAAATGGCATGGGCACAGTTCTCTTCACCGCAGCTGATGTCCATAAGCAGTGCTGGTCACCTGACGAGATTGCATTGCTCACCACCAGAATGATATTGGAAGATATTCTACCCGATGTAACTATTCTGCACATCGATAGCAACGCCTTCATCGACGATATCGTCGACTACTTCAGATTGCTGATTGAGGTGGTAAAAAGCACAACACACGGTAGGAAAAAGCACATTACATTGATGGCTCTGACAGATTTACTCGGTGGGTACCTCCAGAGCGCAGTACTACCAATCGCAAGGCATGCCTTTTACGCCGGATACGTAGATTTCACCAGCATGGTCAGGATAATACAGCTTTACGAAGAATTGAAGTGGTTTCTCCGAACAAATGGACAGGGATGGTCTAAACCGATGGAATCCACGCAGACGCTTCAGGTAGATATTATCAACTTCCCAAACGAATCGCCCAAAGGTGGCAGAAGTTGCTGCGACAAACTCATTTTCTACGAAAGCGCAAAGTACACTAATAAGGAGGACAACTGCACCATCACCCAAACCGACGTTTTCTTCCCTTTGCCCTTCTTCGACTCCAAAGTGCGACCCACATCCATCGCAGTCCCGTTGAGGAGGTACGCACTGAGGAACATAGAATCCAGAAAAGCTTCGTACGTCCTATTGAAATTCTTCATATCAGCGATGCAGTGCATGAAAGACAAAAGGTCGAGCAGAGAAGCGGTAAATAAGTTTCAAAACAACTTGTACAGCTGGATATTGGGAGAAGTCACGCCAAAACTGAACGATGACAAGTTCTATTCGGCTTTCGGGGGTATTTTGAGAGTAGAAGAAACCCTGAAGTCTCTGGGAGCAACGTCGAATCTTGAAACTACCTGCGCACCAGAAGGGGAGGAAGAAGTTGGTGAAGTCTCCGCGAAAGGACCTCAGAAGGGCTCCAAGTCCACCCTAATTATAGCGGTGATGCTGGTAACAATCGTCTTGTGGTTCATTATAGGCACGGCATTCATTTGCTACAGAATCAGGAAGAATCAGTCCAGGGAAAAGCACGATAAATCCAAGAAGCAAGATTATAACACAACCAGCAACTGTTCGAGTAAATGGTCACTATTTTCCAATTCTGTCAAGTCGGTCTTCAAATCCGACGACGGATCTCACGGTTCGAAATACTCCCCGTCTCGAACTTCCAAGTCAACACCATACAGTAGCTCGCTAACTAGCGAATACGAAGGGGAAGGAAGAAACAAGGACAAAAAAAGGAAGATAAGAGTATGTCAACCTCCATTCGCATTCGCTCAAGGAAAAAGCAGTAAACCGGCCGTGATCGAAACGAAAACGACGATGAAGAAGCTGCCATCTATCAGCGAAATTACGGAGATGTCTGCTTCTAAATACGACGATACGTTATATTCATCTAAACCGCCTCATGGAGAACCGATTTTCAGCAGCAGCAGGGAGGACGTCAGGAATACGTTATATTCATCTAAACTGCCTCATGGAGAACCACTTTTCAGCAGCAGCAGGGAGGACGTCAGGAAGGTCAGCTTCAACAGAAAACCGTCAGTGGAAATATGCCCAAGGCACGTGTGTCCTTCTTTCTCAACGTCCAGGACGCTAACCGCTCGGGGCAAAGATTTTGCCGTGCAACCGACGGAATCTGAAATATCCATAGATGAATGCTGGTGCCATATGTATCCGGATGATTATGGTGAACAAGAACATGGCCGAAGGGGGCAAGAAAGAGGTCGCACATCCAAGGTCAAAAAGAAAGAGGATGCGGATGAAGTACTGAAGTCAATTCTGACCCCGGAAGACATGTGGACTCCAGAAGGAAGCGATTTCATTCTAGACAAAGCAATGAAAGCTGAGAAATCCGCTCAAAACAGCCAACATGCCGAAAGGAGTATCAGGAAAGGTCAAAATGGAGAAAGAAGTGGAACGAGTGGTCAAACTGGTGATAGAACAAGCAGGAATGCCGAGAAATTCGACCAAAGTAGACACGATCGATTGGAAGACGTCAAGGAAGAGGGCAACGAGTTCTCAGAAAGCAAAGTTACTCCGATCATGAAACCAACAAATGAAAACACAGTTGCGTCTCGTTCATCTGGAACTCCGGTGGCCGAAGAATCGGTTACTGAAAAATCGGCTTCTGAGAAATCCGTAAAGGAAAATACTGTTCGGTCTTCGACGGATGATGACGCGGGAACAATAAAACACACCGGGACCTCGCCACATATTTACGCGTGTCACTCAAGTTTGACCGGGGCATACGCCAATCAGAAACGGACGCCAGAGACCCCTTACGTTTTTGGGTACGATTTTCAGACTTCTTCTTCGTCTGATATCAGCGACGAGGACACGGATATGAAAACCTCTACTTCGAAGTAAACCGCAGTATGGGTATGAAATGTCATAACCTGTTAATTTCTAAACAGTTGGTTGTAAAATGGTCTAATAAAAACGGTATTGAACGGTATAAAGGTTTTCACTTGTGACTTGCAATAACTCTAGAGATGGCATTAGAAGTAAATGTTTTGAAATTAAATTGATTTTTTTGAATAATCAATCTAAATTTCCAAAAAACAGTGACGCTATATGAAAGTCGAGAATATATGGGATTTTTTTTTTATTAATAGAATTATACCAAAAATATCATGAACACTTGTCACTTTTTTTGATGATGATAATGTTATTATTTATTGTTTGGCACCCGATTTGAAAAGGAATCAAAATTTCAACAACTCGAACACAAGTGTTACAAAGCCTAAAGAGTTTTGCGGTTTTTTGAAAAAATAACAAAAGTTTGATTTTTTATTCAATGAATGCAACTGAGAAACTCAAAACTCTTCAAATTATATTGTAATTATTACGAAGTTCAAATAACAATAAGACTGAAAAGGAAGGAATTTGGTGCCTGATTAAATATCACAAAATACGTAGTTTTGAACAACTCATTGCCCTACATGTCAGAATGCCGTCCTTCTCGCTCAATACAAACGACGGTTCTTCTGTCTACGTCTTGAAAGGAATTTTTCATAAATTGGAGTTTCATATTTGCACAGCATTCTCGAACTGTATTTTGCAAATGCTGAATGTCAGTAAAATGTCTCATTTCATAAACATTTTGCTTCAAATGACTTCATAAGAATAAGTCCAAAGGCGTTAAATCGGGCGATCGAGGTGGCAATAATACTCCTAATCTCGTCCTATAACTTTTCCTCTGAACATTCGATTGATGCCCTGATTTACTTCAACAGTTTGGTGTGTTGGTGGGCCATCAAGCTGGTACCATAATTTTTGTCTGGTATTCAGGTCAATATTATCCAAAACCTCACTGGCTAAAGAATGTCGGTAATCCTCACCCGTCAAATTTTCTCTGAAGGAATATGGTCTAACTATTTGATTGTCAAATATACTCCGCATCAAAAGTTGGTATTGAATGGGTACTGATCCCGACATTGGATTAGGTACGAAATCAGGATTTTCTTGAGACCACCACCGGAAATATTGGCTGTTCCGTTTGAAGAAAAGGTTATTTCATCTGTCCACCAAATTTTTGTGTCCCAATTAATTCAAGTTTGACAGAATAATAGTTTGAGGAAGTAGGAATTTGATTCGCAAATCCATCGTAGCAAATTTTCGTTTGGTTAAAAAACAACTAACCAGTATGACAAAACTCAGCCTAAGAGTTACGAAAAAAATTTATTTATTTAATAAATCTGTACCGATTATGTCAAGTTTTGTTTCCAAATGAACATATTCACCAAAAATACTTAGTAAAAAATCAATTTTGTTCTAAACTTTTTCAGTGGCATTTTTGGAAATTCTGTCAAAAAATGTTAATTTTGAAAGGACACGAATGAGAGTTAGTGACAAGTGTTTATGATATTTTTGGTTCAATTCGGAGCAAAAACCAATGCCACAGTCCAATTTAAAAAAATTAATAAAAAAAATCTCATATATTGGCGACTTTAATGGTGTCACTGCATTTTATTGATAAGTCGAGACCCAGTTTTCCAAAATTATTTCTGATTATCTGGTACAACTGCTTGAAATGCAGTCGAATACAGAATGTTTATTGAAAATTTATTTAAAAATTTTTCGTTATGAGTATATTCTCGATGACGAAGTTGGCAAAATGCTCAAAACATCCGTTTTTATTCTATTGTTTCATAAGGTTAGTCATCGTAAAGATAATAAAACAGCATTCACTATTTAACTAACCACAAATTCAGTTACATATGCATGATATCAACATTCAGAAAAAAGATTCCATAATAATTCAATGAAGAATAAGTTTCCGGCCAAGTTATATGAATTTTTGATATTACATATTACGTAACTCAAGTTATCCTAATAGAAAGTGGCCATTATTCAAAATTGAACTTTTGAAGAGTTGAATATCGGTAAATCATAAAACATTCCAATAGCATAAGGCAATATTTGTGGATATACAGAGGTCTTTTATAGATTATTTCAAAATTATTTATTATAATTCACGGAATTCACTGAGTCTCCGGAATTCACTGAGTCTCCGAATGGAAATCAAATCGTACGCTTCAATCTATCCAAGCATAATCCATTTCGTAAATTGAAAATTGATTTAAGTTCACGTTAAAATCTAATTATGAACGGTAGTTGATTAATTAATCATCGTATACTGGAAAGCTCATTGGTGTGTTGTTTCAAAATCGAAAAAATAGTGTACAAATCAACTTTGAATACTTTTATTTTGAAATTACGAAATTGTCAATTTTTGTTGAAAAATTATTCGTCACCCGAAAGCGCTATTAATATACCTACTTATTCGTTGTTTCAATATAATTGGCAAAATTTTTGAATCGTTGATTTGTAACCTTCAAAGCTCATGGCTCACCAGTCAAATAGTTTGGTGAAACTGCCTTGAATTGACGTCATTTATAGTAGTTTCTTTCAAATTTTTTTAAACAAAAAAAAATTGATATAACGTCAATTCAAAGCAGTTTGATCAAACTATTTGACCGTGAGCCACGGGCTTAATATTGTGCTGATGGTGCCAAAAAAGCAGCTAGTCGATTGGAGAATATTCATTAAATTAAGTTTATTTGATATAGCTTTCAGTCAATTCATAACTATAGTGAAATCTACAAATCGTCTTAGACAGAAATGAACAAAAAAATATTGAAATTCCCTGCATGGCCCGAAATATTGCCATTATAATTTGTTGACCTTCTACTCTTATGATTCTAAGACTTCAACTTATCGATAATTCAATTGATAGAAAATATTTTTGTCGGAGGTTAGTTGGGATTGGGATCAGTACTTATATGTTGAGGGAAAAAAACTATTGTTTTCTTGCCGACGTTTCGAATTTATTTAAAATATTTTTTTTCCTCAACATATACAATCCCAACTAACGTCCGACACATATATTTATTGAATCACCAACTTATCAGAAAGAAAATAGTCTAATTCTCACATATTGGTCATCTATACAGTGCGGCTTTTAATAGTCCCCCCTGTTAACTTTTGAACGGTCCGACGTAGAAACATGAAAAAGAGACCGTTTCGAGGTTTCACCAATACTACATTTTGAAATAAAAAAAATGGTGATTTCCAGACAGGGGGGGACACATCAACTCAAAATTTTTAAATGGCGTGGGGGGGGTCAAGTGCCATATCATTGAAAAGGAAATTCAATTCTCTTTACAGCTATCTATTTTTTTAAATTTCGTTATTATTTTTTTTGCAATCAAAACCGATATATCAAATATAAATGCGGATCTGCTTGATAAATTTGAACGGTTTGATGTGGATCAATGAAACCAAAAATGTTTTGAAGGGTATTACCGATACTACTTTTTGAGAGAAAAAATATTGCAATCACACGACTGATGGCGCTGGAGGCACATCAACTCAAAAATTTAGGAAGCCATAAAAATCGAAATTTGGAAAAAAATAATGAAAAAAATTCCAAAATATTTAGATGGTTCTAAAGAGAATTGGATGCCCCCCCCGCACCCCACAAAAAGCCACTTACCACCAGAATAAATACTGTTGGATCCTTTCGAGGTTGCGAAAAAAAATTCGATACACTTTTCGAATTATGATTCATACAATTCATGGGTTTTTGATGAAGTATAGTTGATGCTGTTTTACCAAACAGTACTAGTCCAGTTAAAACAAGGTTTAACCTCCTGAAAAATCCGAAAGGTTTGGAAACTTGGCCCACCTATTTAAAGCTACCAAAAGTCCTCATGAATATGAGGTGAGCTCTAGCGGCAATTAGCGGAAACAGGGCACTTTTTTGTTTTTTGTTAATAAGAACCGTTAGTCGGAGGTAAAAGTTTATCATATACATAATTGAAAATTATTAAATTTGCAATAAAAATGATATTTATTTATTTTTCTTGTATTCCCCATGGCTACCGAGTTATAGGGCGCTAAAAGATGGCGTTTATTGATAAACCACGCTAGCGAGGTACAATATGGCATTTCTAATAAGATTTGACAATGGTATATTAAACAGTGAAATACAAGAACAAAAAAATGTTGAGGAAATTCCAAGGAAAATTGTGTACAGAAAAATCAATCAACTCTTCTTGGTAGAAGGCCCTGCAATCTGCTGATTTTGGTCAGCTTTTGAACTTGCTGGCTTGAGCAAGAAGGGGTAACTACGCATTAGATGAAGATGTGAGAGAACCATTATATAAATAGGAACATGTATATGAAAGAATGTAGGTAAGCGAGCAGTAAAACAATTAGGCTGGGGGCCTGGTATACCCAATTCTAAAATCACTACTACCATAGATACCATAGACTTTTTTAATCTATCGAACATTTCCTATTCTTTGCGAGATAATTCAGTTTCTTAAGAATTATAACACCTTCTGTTCTATTCCATGGAAATTATACATATCTCATATCTCTGAATCTGATATTATAGAATATTCTATATTCCATAAAACGAAATAATATACTAACGGACAAGTTTCATGATATTGTTAATACTACATTTGAGGCGATGGAATTAAAATATAGATCAAAACTAATAAATCAGTGAAAATAGTAATTTATGTATTTTTTCTACAACTATCAAAAAATAACCAATTCATATTTGTTTGCAAATATGAAAGGTATTTGGCATATTTTTATTGACTCATTATTCGAACAAAGTTCGAAAAGTATGCCGGAGAGTTGTTTCAAACAAATGAAACGAATAATTTCGACAGAGTCGAAATCCCTTTCTCTTCACACTATCCCGCAAAATGGAAAATTTGAAGCGAATATTGAAATAACATATTCATCGAGGTCAATATTATTATTATTAATGTTGAGTTGACTTTCGATTAACTAGTCCATCGAAGTAACTTTTCATTTTCTTAGATTTGTATTCAAAATAAATAAACAATCCTCGTGAAGCAACGAATACCTTTTTCTAGGAAAGGCAAGGAAATCTCATATTTGCACTATCCACCATTTTCTCCGTTCAATCTTCATCACTTTTCATTTCTACTTGAGGCAACATCAGCGCGTCATCGCGAAAGTCAGATTTTATCATTGCGCCGCACATGTTGGGTGTATGGAGATATATTTTTCAAGAGCGATAGTGGAGGTAATGAAGCACTTGTCCGTAAAAAACTACGTAGCTGGGAGCGCCAATAAGGTAGATAGCTTTTAATCGTAGAATCGGTTTTGCGTCAAAACTAATGATTTTATAAAAATTTTTTTTCTTCTTCTGAGTCTATAATCTCCTTGAGAATTCGGGAATCTGCCTATTTTTTTTCATTTGTCAAACCATAAAAAACATTTTTTCTTCAAAATCATCAAAACAAAAAATCAGTTAGATTCCCGAATTCTCACAAACTAGTTGAATAATTTGTTCCAACAAAATTTTCGCAAAAAAAATAAAACTGAACGCTCAAAACCGATTCCCGTTTCAACAAGGGTATTGTTTGCTCTTATAAAATTTATAGTTATCAAGAATTCGTCATCTGGATAGATGCCCAATTTCACAAATTCCATTAGTTATTGTTGTCAACTAGTTTCTGACGGCCAAACAGCCATAGTTACCTTGGATTACCTATTAATTGTGGATTAGGTCCAATAGTTCGATATTATTTTGAATATATATTCGCCGCGACAGTTTGGAATTTTGATAATACTTATTTAATAGTAATAATGCTAAGAATATTATTGGTGAAACATTTGTATATCAGATATTTATAGGTTATTAGTTGCCAAAGATAATGAGAACTGGCTTTATGACAGGATTTCGTTATTATTCGGATCTGTCACTGTTGTTGCATAAAACTGTCGGTTGCCTAGCAACAGCCGTTAAAAAAAGTGCTTTTTTACGCTTTTCCGCTTTTTTTGTCAGTTGTAGAAAAAAAAATTTAAATCCGTCAATAAATAACTGAGAAATAGATTATTATGTTAACGTATTTTAGCGTGGAACGTATGTGGTCTTTGCTCGCTTTTGACGTAATGTGACATCGGAGATCGCTATGCAACAATAGTTCCTTAGCCGCGCCAGGACTCTCGTTTATGTCTCGTGACGTCACACACTAAATGAAATTATTCTTTCAAGCGCAACTTCAAACTCCTATAATTTTTTTATTTCTAGAGACATTTCAATGATTCTTTCACATTTTTGTTTCATTTTACTTCAATTTTCATAATTTATCCAATACAAAAAAATGGAAACTTGTCCATTATCAATAAACCCGTTGGAAATAAAAAAAATTTAAGTCTATGAATGTTCGGCAAACTTCGGCATTTTGGCTACTGCTGTTACTTGCGCTCTTTTCTGTTCCACCCAGTACGTAACGATCGTTTTCTTCAGGAAACAGGAAAGTAAAAATATCTTCGCACAGGTGCAAAGATTACTGAAGATATATTTTTACTAACGGTACTTGAAGACTGGAAGATTGTTTCTATACGCGCACATTATTGTTTGTGGCGGAATGACCTAGATATGAAGGAGCGGTCGGACTTATGAATAAATGATTCAGAATAATAATAAATCTATTTTATCGTCAACTCATAGACATCCTGCCAACTCGTAAATAGCTATTACCTTTGTGATAGGTTTGTTGTGAGTGCATAATAATATTTAATATGAATTATTACGATGGTAAAATAATAATTGCAATAATTGGATGGTATTTTGTGGGTAAATAAATTACCAGTAACTCGATAGTTCCCTATACAAAAGATAGTTACAGTCGATTGCCTTTGGGTTCGTTGAACCACTTCATACAGTGTGTTTTAATTTCATTGGGCACATGCTATATATATATATATATATATATATATATATATATATATATATACGTATAAACGTATTCCTTTTTTGTATAGGAAATACTGGGGATTAAGAAAATGAAGACGAAATCGATATTAATCCAGTGGCGTGAAAGTTGGGGAGGGGCGAGTGGGGGTACCCTCCTGCCGTACGCCCCTGTTTAGAGTTACAAACACATGATTTGCCTTGACATATGAAACTGAATGCTGTTAAGTGAAATACCAAATTTCATTAAGAAAAGTTAAGCTGTTATGGAGTTATTCTGGAAAATATATTTTTTTGTGTCACTTTCAACACCCTGTAACTCGGTTAATACTCATTTTAGGGTATATGTTTATTGGAACTTTCAGCCTTAAAATGAAGTGAGGATTCTACCCTCGGAGTGTGTCCCCTTTATTCTGGGACACCCTGTATATACAGGAAGTATACTCTTATAACACTTTATTCCAATATTTCGACAAGTTTTATTATTATCATCAGGGAAAGCTACAATTATGTTAAAACTATGGTGAAAACAATTGACTTACAATGGAATTTAAAGTTCTGGGTATAACAAGCTGATAAAAAAAGTACCTACTTCTCGGACGCTTTTTCTTTGAGAAAGTAGCACTTTCCGGCCTAGTCCGGGAAGTAAGTACTTCCACTTATAATTTACTAGAAAAGTTTAATATTCATTTTTGCAGAATACTTTATATATTTAGTGCATTTTCCTCATGGGATTATTGTTCAATAAATATTTTTTTTATGTTTTCGAATTTTCATTTCAATTTAAACTTTCAAAGAGCTCTTTCTGAAAACTTAAAAAAATGGAGTTATCTTGTTTTTGAAGTAACCCGACGATATTATATCACAAGACATGAATTTAATCGATCAATTTCTCAAAATATTTTGAACATGATTTTGATTGGAAAATATCTTTTTTTTTTTATTGTGCATGAAACTATTCCTGAATGACTTAGATTAAAAGCAACAACAAATAATTTTATTTTCATCTTCTTGTATGTCGAAATATTTATTTATAAAAAATCAATATTGAGTTATTCAAACGATTGAGATTGAAGACCACAGGGGGAAAAGGGGGAATGTCACAGGAAGTTAGTTTCAAGAAAAATTAATTTTAAAGTTTGAAACCTCCTAATTCTTTGGACATTGAACAAAACCGAAATCAAACTACCTGGAGTACCTGGATTCATTCAATGAGATATAATGAGTAACATAGCTGAACAACTAGAAATAAAAATCATATTCAAATGAAAAAAATCATCGATAACCAAAAATAAACTCAATGATTCAGGGTAACAATGGGGAATATCCAAAAATGAATCTGATTTCCTTGTCAAAAACGAGAATTGTCCACTCACAATTATCTGCGTTGGTACATTTATTCATCCTTGCCTACCTCAGCCTATTTTGCACGCATGTGCGGTAAGTTTTCATAGTAAATCTGGGCTTCTTCTTCAGATCTTGCAAATCTTTAAATTTCTCGTTGGATATTTTTATTATTTTCGAAGAATGGTGGTAATTCTACTGAATTATTATAACGGAATGCACATATCGACAGTCTAAAAACAAACAACCTATTGTAATAGTACAATGACATCAGTATTTGAGCAAGCAACAAGTTTGGACATTCTCCTTTCTTTGCATTTTTTATATGGGCCTTCCTCGTTCTTCCCCTGTGTATGTTATTTTCAAACGAGCATATTGGCTGACTACGCTGCGTTATTGCAGTGCAAATACTCCTGTTTAGACTAAAATATTAGGGTTAGGCTATCAGATGACAGTGAACAGAAAACGATTTGTGACCACGACACGTTCGAGCATATGGCAACATGGGAACAAAGCCAAGTCATTAGTACAGAAATTGCCAAATAGATGGCGGCATTATAATATTTCAGATTGGGTCATTTAATCCTAGAGGGCCTTCGTTTGACCCACACAAAGGGTCACTGAATATAAATGAAATGTTTCACATTGTATCTATATCAGCTATAGATACTACCAAGAAACAGATAACTACCTACAATCTTTAGCATTAAAGTTATCAATTTTTGAGAAATATTCCCACGAAATCTTCTCGATGAATAGACAAATTAATCAAAGTACGTTACCCTCTTATAAGTAATGCAGCTGTGGTTGAAATTTGAAAACCAATACAAGGAGTTTTATCTTCTTCTGAACGATTTCAAACGAGTATAGTCAAATTGCATACACTCAGATTAGCACTCTCGGATGAATGATTATGTTTCAATTATTGAAAAACTATTTTTAATTGATTAATTTCTAAGAAAAAATACATAAAATCAAGTGAAAATAAGCTTGCAACTCTCAAGTATACACTTGAACAATTAGCAAGTCTGAATGTCGGAGTTACAGATCTGTGCCCAATTAAGTGCCCCATTGTAAAGTAGGAAACTACACTAGTTATTTACCTAACAAGTGCGGAAAGTAGTACTTTTCCGCACGCGACGGCAGTTGCACGAACGACGCGTAGCGGAGTTCGGGCAAGCCGTTAAGGGCGGAAAAGACATTTTCCGTAAGAGTTAGGTACAATATTTTTCATACGAGTGTTTTTGTCCATCTTACTTACGAAAAAACAAAGTTTTTAATAAACAAGTTTTTATAATAATGCTACAAAATGGCTAATAAGACAGAATAGTTATACATACACCATTTAGTTAGTCCTAAATATCTTCATTTTCAACCATACAAAAATCGTGCGGAAAAGTAAAAATCGTACGGAAAAGTAAAAATCGTGCGGAAAAGTAACTTTTCCGCATGATTTTAAATCGTACGGAAAAGTACAACTTTCAAAACGAAAAATCGTGCGAAAAAGTTACTTTTCCGCACGCTCGTAGGAAAAATAACAAAACTGCCTGTGCTACTGCTATCTGTTAGCGACTTTATGTACTAATTACTGCCTAGTTGCCATGTTGCCACATGCTCGAGCTTGGACAAATCGCGTCTCTTGACGATATAAAATAGATCGAATTTATACATATATGGTAATTAACGATTTTATATATTTGTAATGCTTGGAAAGTGAATATATTGTGTTTTATCGAAAATAAATATATGGGAAAGCAAAATGAAAATATTTGCTACAACTAATAAATATATTGACGCAAAATTAAATATATTTGCAACACTTTTTACCCGAACGGCGACTCATACCATTGTGTGTCACTTTATATAATTCGTGGAGGAAAACAACTCCTACCTAAATTAGTCAAAAACGATTTGCGTTAAAACGTTTTTGATTTCTTGGTGTGTCGCCAGCCTAGGGAATGATGAGTGAATAGTGTCTTTATAAAACAATTTCACTGAACCTGAGTTGTAATAGAATTATTTGCCATTTTTCGTGTCCCAACCACTACTTCCGAATCACTTCTGATTTGTTGTTGGTTCATTTTCAAATTAACTGGTTTCTCCACTACAGAATACCGTTTCGTAGACATAACTTTCATCGTAATCATGATACCTACTAACTTAGATACGAAACCGAGTACGAAACTTGCAATTCCTGTTCGTTGAACAATAGCCGCTTTCCTAGCCTTTCTTATAGATACCGATAAAACATATGCAAACTGCCTTATTATTCATACGAACCAGTTTTAGTGGAGTGTTGGCTTAAACTAGATAACTCAGATAAGCAAACATACACCCACATTAGGCATTACTATTCTTGCATATGAAATAATTTCACGCCATTTAATTCCATGAAATGGAATGCATTCAAGTTATTAATGGAAGTATATACCGGGTGGTCACAAGGATCACAATTTCCTTGTTCCGGTATTTCTTGTTGAAGTTGAACTGAATGCACCTTTCTATAGCGTGAATTTCCGCTTGAAAAATGCTGGGGAACTGGCCCATGGGTTCGGTGTATTTGGTGTGAGTTCCCTCGGGAGTTTTGGACCCGTCCGTACCATGTTATGGTACCCTCAACACCATGTATAATTCAGTTATAAAACGAAATACTATTTCGCAATCCATTATCAAATGAAAGAATGAAATTGAAATATTTTCCTTGCACGCATGGGAACGGTCATCACACAATTATTCCACTCTATGATAATGAAGAACAAGTAAATCATGGGATACATATGAATAATTTGTTTTGAATGAAAAGAAAAATCATCTTGATATAAGGAATTACGGTAGATTATTATGAAATGAGAAAGTTGTGTGAATCATAAGTGAAACAACGATAGAAGAGGACCAAGTGGATACTGAAAGAAATACTTCTCTTTCCTCTCCTGTAATGAAGATCACGCTAGCTTTTCCAAAATGATTTTTTTGTACAACTGACATTAAAAATGACGTTTTTAATTCATTGACACATGAACTAAAAACTGACGTTTTCACAAAATCACTTTTAACACTAGTGTTAAAAGTACTTTTAACACTAGTGTTAAAAGTAAAATGACAGATGAGATGATGGATACTCAGTAATATAGATCTCTCTAATAGAAACACCAATCAGATATTATAATCAGAACACCTACTCAAGAGGAATCGTTTATAAAAGTTCACACATGTATTTGGTCGTTTGCGCAATTGATAATACTAATTCCTTTTGAAGTTACAAACGAAGTAGTATTTAGTCCAACTGTAGAATGTCCTTCATCACTGACAAATAATGACATTCATAAATAAAGTGCGTTGGGGTTTATTATATTTGAAGTATCTGTCAGTCAGCCTTGTAATCCAAAGATCGTGTGTTCGAATCCTTATGGATCTTATTTTTTTTTTGTTTTTTCTTACTAGCAGTAACTGTTGAACAAAAAATTTTGTATGATACATTTGTTAAAAGTGATTTTATTTTGCTCGTGGGGTTGCTCCACTCGCTAACGCTCGTTTCGCAATATTCCCCACTCACAAAATAAAATGCCACTTTTAACACTTGTATCATAAATAACTATTTTGATATGAATATTTGGAACCTTATTATTATTCAAAAAACTACCGCTTCCTATTCCAAAGCTTTAAAATCAGCTCGAGAAACCAGAAATAAACGGGGGAAGAATTTGAACACCATCAATATTGATCTGTCCAAAATCCTAGTATGGGGATCAGATAACTTGGGGCAATTCCGATCTTAAGGTAAGTACGTTTTGCAAAACGATAATCGCGGACTGATAACTGCCAGCGGTGACAGCCAACCGGAGCGTGCTTAACAGTGACTGTCAGCAGTATACCCAAAATAATAACATGTGGCTGAACTCTGGTCAGTAGGCTGTTAACTTTTGTTGCGAGTGTCGCGATGAGTGCAACAGAAAGGATAAAAACTAAAACATTGGTGTTGAAAAACCTTTTGCTGGAAGACATTGTCAATGAAAAAACATGTATTCTCTGTCCAGAGTCTATGCTACTGATAAGTGGTTCTTAATTCGCCCACGAATGGCGCTGCGACTTACTCACTGTAAGTCGCGGCATCATTCGTAGGTAAAGGCTAAGTAACTTTTGGCTATTATATAGACCGTCAGCTTGTGACAGATTTAGGTGCCCCATTTTCGCATACAAGCCTCGAATAGGGTTGAAAAGTATATCGATTTGGAGTAAAATAAAGATATTTTTACGAGTGGCTCCTGGGGATAACATACCGAGAATTCGATTTTTCAGAACAGTGCTTATTTGTTTCCCTCGTGTTTCTATTGACGGTACGAAACTACAGAGGATGATTCGTTAAGTCGTTTTGAGAAAAAAAGTTTTTATGAACATATGTTCGGAGTTGCTTCTTTTCTGAGATACAGGGCATTGATTTTTTTTTTCAAACGCCTTTGCATCTCAGAAACGAAGCAACTCCGGACATATGTTCATAGGAACTTTTTTCTTTAAGGCGACCTAACAACTCACCCTCTGTAGTTTCGTACCGTAAATAGAAACACGAGGGAAACAAATAAGCACTGTTCTGAAAAATCGAATTCTCGGTATGTTATGCCCAGGAGCCACTCATAAAAATATCTTCATTTTACTCCAAATCGATATACTTTTCAACCCTATTCGAGGCTTGTATGCGAAAATGGGGCACCTAAATCTGTCACTAGCTGACGGTCTAATAGTTCATTGTGTAGAACAAGACGACTTTAACGTTTTCGGGCCTATCTCAGCAAATATCCAGTCGATTTATAATAATTTCACCAGCAATTGGGTCCGTGGGGAACATTGCACAAATGGACGTGATTTCTGTCAGATATTTACCTCATATGTTTTCACTTGGTGGAAGTGTGGAAAGATGGGCATTTTCTTTGAAAAACCTCGTTAGGTCCACGAACAAAAATGTCTCCTTCAATTTAATGTTCGACGTGGGACTAGGGACTGAAAAATAGTTGTTTCCACCTACCCCTATAGAAAATACACACTTTCCTCCCTAGGGAGGGAAGTACTTTTTCTCCCCCTCGTTTCAAGTAAGTTGTAAACGATGAAACTTGTGAATCTATTATAATCAAATTGTATCCGTAATTTCTGGAACATCTTATATATCCTGTATTCTGGTAAAAATCAAACATGAATGTTACTTCTACTTTAGTTCTTTAATAGCTATTTGTGTATTTTGAGCGCAAAGTGATTGATTGTCGCTCAACAAAAAGATTAATCTTTGGAGAACGACAATGACAGTTTGTGCTCGAAATACACACATTATTTTTTCTACAAGCGCAGAAATCACTCAATAACAATCCGAAATGTATACGCTATCTAAATGTCCAATAATTCAAATCACTAAAAAGAAAACAGTAAAATAACGTTCTTAAAAAAAAGATGCAATTGCCAGGAGCTGCACACGGGACCTTCGGATTACAAGCTCAAGACGCTAGCCATTGCACCACCGCAGATACTCTCATGCAAGTATAGGTCCGTTTTAAACAAAAGCAGTCGAGATGCGTTTTAAATTTACAAAAAAAAGTTCATTATGGTTCAT
This sequence comes from Chrysolina haemoptera, assembly GCA_958298965.1. NCBI lineage: Eukaryota > Metazoa > Arthropoda > Insecta > Coleoptera > Chrysomelidae > Chrysolina > Chrysolina haemoptera. The sequence continues at coordinate 21,459,130 of OY282599.1, read as the reverse complement.
TATGGGAGTAAAGTGCCTTTTCCTCCCTTGGATGTTTACTGCCAATAGCTATTTGTATTACTAGGGAGGAAAGTGCCACTTTTCCTCCAGCAGGATGTAGTGTAAGTACTGCCCGACGCGAGGAAAAATAATTTCCTCCCTAGGGAGGAAAAGTATGAGTTTCCTCCCTGTTCTGAGGGAGGAAAGTGTGTAGTTCCTTTGGGGTTGGAGGAAATAGCTATTTTCTGAATTCTGATTAACGGCGTTGACGTTGTTGTATTTCTAGACTACAAGCCCGCATGACAATTTGGGGGGGTCATTTGATCCAGCATGAAACATATACAGAACGATGCTGCTATATGAAAAAATAACTTTAGGCAATATGCCGTCAATTCTGGGTGGTGCATTTGACAAAATAATAATAATTTTTCGTCTGAAGATTTTTTTATACGGCATTCTTCACGTTGGTAGATTATGAAATAATAATCTCATAGAATCTACAACAGTACAAAAAAAATGGGACCGAAAACCAGGAAATTATTTTAAATTTTGAAAATAAAAAAAAAATTCCTGGATTCAGGTCCTATTATTTTTGTACGGGAGTAGGTTCTAGGTGATTATTATTTCATAATCTACTTACGTGAGGAATGCCGTACAAGAATATTTTGTCCGAAAAGCACATCTTCAGATGAAAAATTATTATTATTATTATAGTCAAATGCACCACCCAGAATTGACGGCATAGTGCCTAAAGTTATTTTTTCATATAGCAGCAGGGTTCATACTAGGTCAAATGACACCCCCACAAGCGGGCTTGTAGTCTATTTGTCTGCCAGTGGTGTATTCTGCCCTGGTATGAAGCTACTGTTTTTTGTCGCAATAAGGAAATTACTCGGAAAAGTATTTCGTTCCGATCAGACTAAATATTCCTTTTCCATTCTATTATAAGCTGAAGTTTTTACAAATGAAATAAACAAATGTTAAATAACCCGAAATGAAATTAATGCAGATCAAAGATCGAATCATCGATTACGTTACATTAATAGAAAGTTTTGGCATGTTGAATAAATACCGCATTTTTCAATAAATTAAACTGTTTCGTTTGATTCCTCTATTAAAAATACATTAAATATTTGATTATATAATCACTAGTTCCATTCGCAAGACGGTCTCCGTTGAATAACTAAGAAAATTTATTCAGACAAAATGCACATTTTTTATAATATAAACAGAAAATTTAAAAGTTCATGAGGCCAGGCTGAGACCTTCCTGATTAAATTGAAGTCTCAAGTATGAGTTGAATTTGATAATTAACTATACCTACCTACATTCACGAATAACAATATCATAACTAAGCATAACCTACTTATAATTGTGAGGGAGAGGGGGTAGAAAAAGAAAGAGTGAAAAAGAGAGAGACAGATATATAATGAGAAGCGCATGCAAATAGGCGTATAAACAATAGAATAATATCATCATTTCTAACTATGAAGAGTTTTAGAAAAATTCTCGGATAGGTGGATTTTTTCTGATAGGTCAGTTTTTGAACCATACCCAAAATATAAAATTTCACACGCATTTGACTAAAATGTGATATTTTTTTAACGGGTCATCCATCTTATTTGGCTAGGGATCATCATTTTAGCCTGTATGTGGTCGGACTAAGAAAAGCAGTTAAGGGGGCGTCCATTAATTACCTAAGACAATTTTGGCGATTTTTTGACCCCCCTCCACCTAATTTCAGGTGAAGAGATGCCAACAGTACAAGTGGATCTTGTGATATAATTTCTTATACTGAAGAAAGAACTTGACCTAAATTGATGGGTGTTGCCCTTACTATGTGGTAGATTATCATGAATAAGAAATAAAACGTCTTATGTTTTTATACCACTTATGTTATTGCAGTTTCTTTTCCTGAACTCATAGACATTTTCAAACTATGACAGTCATTATCTTGGTCATTAATAAAACAAAATATTTATATAGAGGCGTTCAGAGTAAATTTCATAATTCCTGCTCGTATTTCCTATTTTAAAAATATCTACCATTCTTGGGTGAATCATGAAAATCCACAAAGAAAATAATTTACTATTCAAGATTCCAATCTTTTGGTAAAAGACCTATTTTGGTTGTTCCAGTATATTTATTTATTTATCTGACTGAATAGCAATGCTAGTTTACAAAACGATGTCACAAAATGACAAATGTAATTAGCTACAAACATTGGCCGTGTAGATTGGTCTTATTAAAATAAAATGTTTAAAATTTCAGTAAAATGTATGAACAAAAAAACGCATTGCAAGTTATTAACAGCTTACGAATAAAAATAAGTTCAAAATTTTATAAATGTTTTAACAAGGCAAATTGAAACTGAAGAATCATACGCTTTATAATTTCATATTCGCTCTCCTCAATATCTGCAGTCTCATTTTATCCCTCACTTGGCATGTTTTCTAAGTCTTTCTCCATTGGGTTCTTCAACCTAAAATTACATGTAAAACTCCCATCACATTTTTATGAATATAATAAGGTCTCTTGAATGAGCAAATTAATTTTTCAAAGAACGAGGCAAAAAAGTACCTAATTTTCAATCAGCTTGAATCAAAATCAGTAATAAGGTTTGTATCTACATGAAACTTAAAATTAACTTTGAATAGGTTACAGATAAATTATTGAAGTAAGAAATAACTTATGGTCGATTTATGCACCCTTACTTAAGAATTATATCAAATACTAGAACTGAGAGTTCATCAATAGGGAAACTACGCAAGCATTTATCGAACATCAACTAGTACTAAGAACATACACACTGGTTCACTGTTAGTTTCAGTTTTTAGTCTTAGGTTTAGTTATAAAGTAGGGGTGCATAAATCGACTTTCACCTATTTTTACAATCTATTTGTTGACTCACCATTTTCTTTGACTTCTGTTAACCTTTTACTGTGTTTTTCGATATTTTAATAAGGAATCTTTTGATTGGAAATTACTCCTTTTTTGAGTTTTCTCTTAATTGTTAGAGGTGTAGCTGTAACAAATCATAATAATTGAGCTAGAATATTGCAAATGAAACAATGTATTTACCATGTAAACAATAGTCTTTGTCTTGGAAGTGGAGACTGCAAACATGCATATTTTGCGTAATAAATTTTCTAATCTTGAGCACTGTCTTCCATTTGAAACAAAGCTTTCTATGACCAAGTGGACATTTATGAAGACTGATATTTGATTGCAATAAGATGAACATTGAGGTACAGAACAAAATTTCCGCGATTTGGTAGGTAGGTTTTTATAAATATTCTGCATGTTTATATTCACAAACACCAAACACCAAACAGCTAAACACTACAGTTCACATATGGTCAATTCTAAGAACTTTTAGGTGTTTATCCAATCAGAAAAACTGGAAATCTAAGAAATTTCAGCTAGTCGTTTACACGGTTAACAATGTGCCATTCTTTGTTGTTCACACCTACGGTAGTTGCTGGAATAATTGTTAGACTGCGTACACTTCGATTTTTTAGCCTATAGAAAGCAATAAAGTAACCTATAACGATAATATTAAGATAGACAATCATGAAGAGCTCCAAAATATTTCTCCGATAAAGTTTTTATTTGACATTCAATTTTCAATTTCATTTATAACTTGATTTTCTATTCTCCACAAAACTGCATATTGAGGAGTCCCATTCTTTTGTTTCATAGCACCGTAGCAGTCGAATGCAAATGATAACGGAGGATGATACTTAATCAAGAATTGCCATTGTTATCCTGACAAAATGAAAGTATAGACTAGAAGATGCGAGCAACATGGAAACATTCATGCATGTCGTGGACTTTTCGTGGACTTTTCACAGACTAGGTATAGGGTTTTAATCGTGGAATGCGATTTGTATTTACAAATTTGTCACACTCTGCGGCAATTGTTTTTGGTTCTGTTCGTATGTCTGTTCGTCTGCCTGTCTGTCAGTTTTTATATCCTTGCAATCCATTTTTCAAGTACTTCCTGGTATTCGATTGAGCTGCAATTTTGCACACGTATTTTAAGAAACGATCTATCTAGCCTGAAGGCAGTAAAAAATCGAAATTTTCGTGAAAATCGTGAAAGATACCGGTTCGTTGAAGAGTTCGGAAAAATTTCCGACGGTTTCCGACGTGTAAAATCTCAACAAAAAAATGTTGGCTTGAACTCCTTTTCTTCTCGAAAAAGGTGCGAAAACTAGCGAAAAAAAAAATCCGATAAAAAACATCGAACCGTCGAATCATTACTGTAGCTTGTAGCACCTCTGGGCACTGGCGAATCTATTAAGACAGATAATGAAACAAATTCCAATTCTAAGTAAGTAAAAAATCAAAAAAAACTATTTAAAAACGAACTTTTATTTCTGAACTGTTGGATGTTCATTGGGTAAATATACCTTTTGAGAATGTTGATTTTTTTTGGTTGAAGTGTGAAATTACACTTGAAATCAATCCTTTTGAGAAAATATTGAAATTTTAAAAGTTCTTTGTTTATCATACACTAAATATTATTTTATACTTTTTAATTCAATCGCTTATAGATATTTTGATTGGATTGGTTTTCTTGATGAAAATCCAATAGTTCATTAATTAAAGCTTGTTTCTTAAAATACTGTTTACTTTTATTTTATCAGAGGTTTGCTGGATCCTGTATGTTCATGTTATTCGAACGAATGGTGTGCCTAGATATAACTTGATATTTTTGTCATTTATTTTTGTTTTTCAAGTAGTATAATTTTATTTGAGAATAATCGGTTATATAATACATAAAGTCTAGAGTGATTAAAAGAGATCACCATAAGAGGGTGATATATGAAGGCAATAAAGTAACTTGATCTGTTATTAGAGGTTAACCACAACCACACGACATCAATTTGTTTCTGGTTCAGATTTGTCACTGGTGCCAATTGCCATGGGATATTATTGGGTGAAACAAGATAAATGTCCCCTATGAACCTGAAACGATAAGGAAAGTCTTTAAAATGATATCTTCGACTAAGACGATAAATGAAATTAAAAATGATGAAGTGTTGAACAACAACAAAACATAAACAACATTCATCCACTTACCTACGGACTATGCAAGAAGTATTTGGGTCACTGAGAAGAAATTTGTAATTGATATAACTCAAGTATCAATTTACAGAAAGTTGTTAATTTGTCTACAATTCAGCTAAAACAATAAATACGGAATACCCACTGAGCACCTGTTCATCGAGGTAATGCAATCTTCATATCGGAATGCATGGCAGGTTGGCGGGTATTATATCCAGTACATCAGCGTAATTTGAATGGCAATTTGCGTTCATTATAAACTTTTCCTTGCTCTCTAATTTAACTCGCAATGACGCGCTCCAGTTCGATTCCTTTATGTCGACGAAACTACTGAGAAATCGTTGATTATTGTTTGCATATCCGAAATTATTTTCCCTTTCAAGTACGTTTTCAATAGGTCGCTTTCTCGTCATTCTGCTTATTTAGTTTGTTTGTCTGTTCGGTACAAATTTTGCAATGGTTTTTTACCGATGAGCTAGAGACTTGAAATGTTAAACGCAGCTCAGAACTGGATGATAATACAATATCATTGCATAATAAATTAAAATAGTATAATAAAGCTCTGAAACTTCTAGATTTTATCAAAAGAACAACTTCAGACTTCTCAGATATATCATCAATTCGCATCCTGTATTGCGCACTAGTTCGACCACATCTTGAATACTGTTCTGTGGTATGGAATCCCCTTTACAACATCCACATTGATAGAATTGAACGAGTTCAGCACAAGTTTTTCAATTACATCAACTTCAAACTACAATTATTCCGCGACCACTGTCAAACTGAGCTAACTCTCAATCTACCATCGCTGTCAACAAGGAGAAAGCACAGAGACTTGATATTCCTTCATAATATCATAAGCGGCAAGCTCAACTGTCCTGAATTACTAAGTAAGATACATTTCAGAGTGCCTTTACGCACCACTAGACACAACAATACTTTTCATATTCCTTTCTATAGAACCAACTATAAATAAAGTAGAAAACCATAGAATGGCTTTGTGAGGGGAATAATAAATACAAAGGAGAAAATTAGTGGGCAAACCCTCATAATGCAACCGTAGACGGATCCGTTTCGGACTCATTTGACCTCTTCAGTATGATACAATAGCTGCTTACCACGTATCCAAAGAACAGCAAATAGTTACAGTCAATTAGACTTTTTCAATTCGCCCTTAAATAAATTTAAGTTGCAACTTAAAACGATTATTATATTATCATCCAATATCCTTTCTCCTCGAGTCTCTCAGCATCAAGTGATATATTTTATATTTTTATACATTTTCCTAGTTATACAAGTTTTATCGTAGTGTACATTTTATTGTATTTTTTATCTTTAAGCAATCAACTCAAAATTTTTTTTCTTTTTTATTGTAAATGTTCGATCCTACTTACAATAATTGTATTTTGTCTGAATTGGGCTAGTCCCCGTTAAATAAATAAATAAATAAAATAAAAATAAATAATAATAACAATAGTAATGATAATAATAATAACCGCAGATGTTAAAAACTCTCTTTGCGGCAAGTATCAGCATAAACTCCGAGAAACCTAGGAGCAGCTGGTAGGTTAAAGGGCCATGTTATTTTTTCCTCGGCTGCTGCGGATTTCATTTTTTCGGCTATATACTTAGATGCACCCACAAAATTTGTTCCACAATCGCTGAAGATATGGTTTCATCATCCTCGACGTGAGATGAAGCAACACAGTGCAGCAAGGAATGCTTCTGAAGTCATTTCAGAAACGAGCTCAATATGTATGGCTTTAGTGGTCATACATACGAAGATACAGAGATATGATTTAAATCTCTTTGCGCCCCTTATTTTACCTAATGTAGTGATGAACGGCCCGGCCATATCTATGCCAACTTGAGAGAATGGTTTTATCTGGGAAATCCTGACTGGAGGAAGATTTGGCATGGGAGGTTGTAGCGAGATGGGATTGGTTTGAAAACATCGATAGCAGTTCGATATTACTTTTCGAATAGTACGTTTGGGGGATATAATCCAGAACCTTTGAAGAAGCAGGTTATGAAGGGTGAAGGGTGATGTATACCGGGATGCAAAAACAATTTATAGGTATGCTAGAAAACTGTCCTGGAAGAACAAAGTTCCTGTAACTAATATGCTTCATAGACTCAACAGGAGCTGTGACAATTCGACGTAAAAACTCGCAAAATGATGCATCTTTATAGGAGGTTGCATTCTGAATCGCCTGTTCCACGGTTGTACTTCCCCAGACAACAGGTAGGCCGTGGACTTTTGAATTTGGAGTGTCTACATAACATAATGGTACTGGATGGAGCCTTTAAAGTTTTATCAGCAGTTGAGATCCCCCATCCCCTTCCCTGCTTGATCTGTCACTATGAGAAAGCAGGGATCGGAGTATTTGTTTTTAAGGCAGCAGCCCCCTGCAGGATGAATTTTTGGTCTCGTTTTCGACGGGTTAACCAAAACTCTATCACCGAGTTAGAGACTGTTCAGCAAAAAGCTCTCACATTAAAGCTGCGAAGACTCCTGAAGCTACATAAGGATAAGCCAAAGCATGGGGTCTTCTTCAAGAATATCGAAGACCTTTGCTTATCCAAAAATATTACCTTTGCTTTCCTCAGGTCGAGTGGGCTGAAGTCGGAGATCGACGGATTCATAATGGCCTGCCAGGATAATAATGATAAATTGGTTCAGGCCGAAACAAGTTTCACACTTCTTACTTCCATAGGGACTTTATGAGCTTATTCGTATTTCGAAGCTCATAAGAATATCCCCACAAATTTTCGGAATTTTCAAAAAATACTTGCACTTTGCTGGAACGAAAACTGTGTTGCTTAGAAACACCACAAGAGCTTCAGATATCTGAACACCAAGTTCAGAGTTTTTCTGGGAGAGCATTTAAGAAACGATAGTCGTTGCCGACTGATGTTTTACCCATTAAGGGGTTATCGCAGTGATGTTTTGGATAAGTACGTTGAAACTTATTGCGGCATCCTGAAAAAACTCATTGCTACTTTCTAAACCCTCCACTTTGACAGAGAAATAAGGTCGAGCGATAAAAAATCCAAAAGAGTATGGCAATTGATCAATTCGGAAGTGCCACACAAACTACTACATCCCTCTTGAGCCTAAATCGAAAAATGCATTGACACTATAATATCTTACCTGGTAGAACTTTTTAATCAATCCCTAGTTAGCGGAGTGTTTCCTTCTTGCTTTAAAAAATCAAATGTAATACCTCTCTAGAGACAAAAAAAAATTTAACAACTACCGGCCTATCTCACTTATATCTACGTTAGCTAAAATATTTGAAAAACTGGTACACTCTGGACTCTCATCAATGTTGATTGCATGTAAGACCGTATCCTCAAATCAACATGGATTTTTAAATAAAAGATCAACATCCCCGGCAATGTACGATATAACACAAAATATCTACAAAAAAATGGATTCGAAACACAGCTCAATTGGCTTAGATTGTGGTTTTAATAGTGTGAGTTTAAAAATCTTGCTGATTAAATTAGAGCATTATGGCATTAGAGGCACACCTCATGAATGGTTCACCAGCTATCTTACAGAGAGACAGCAGGGGATGAGCCTTCCAACAAATAAGAATATGGCTTACTCTGACTGGGGTTCAATAAAAACAGGTGTCCCACAAGGTTCCATTTTGGGACCACTGATATTCATTTTGTACATAAATGACCTGCCGCAGAATATTACCAAAGCAAACACAACAATGTTTGCAGACGACACCCTACTCTTAATCAATGGAATCAACTCACAAGATTCCACAGAGAATCTAAATTCGACTATAGCCCAAATAGCTGACTGGTGTGGAGTAAATAAAATAGGGATAAACTTCTCCAAAACCCGCTGCGTTGACTTCTGTCAGAGGCCTCCTGATGCACACAAGGTTGCTGATGTCAATGTTTCTTTTGTAAACGAGAATAAATGCCTCGGTTTCATCCTGGAAACAGCATATTTTATACCTTACCAAAAAACTGAGTAGCACCTGTTTTGCTATCAGAACTTTGAAAAGACACGGTATGAGTATAGAAACCCTGAAGATAGTCTATTTCGCAAACGTTTACTCACACATGTCCTATGGAATTGCCTTTTGGGGATATTCCGTGAAGTGGAACTCAGTATTTGTGCTCCAGAAAAGTGCCATTAGAATAATTTCTGGTCTGTCACGGACGGATTCATGTCGTCAACACTAGGGCACTGTCGGTGACGTAATATGACAGTTGCGGAACAATGTCATAGGGGGACAAACAAACCAAACTGAACAAAAACAAACCCATTGAATTCATTTTCCATAAGGCTACTTGAATCTTTCTGGTCAATTTTCTGCGAAAAGTGATTTATAAAAATCGCAGTTATCCACTAACACCCACAAAAAACGAATTTTCATTTCATCAAATGTCAAATGATCTGTTTGTCTCCTCATGACCGCCATGTTGTGACATCAGCTGACAGTGCTCTATTTTTATTACACGCTTTATATTAGCTTCATTTCTATGTTTGTTTGTAACTGACTCCTTAGGGCGTGATTTTCACTCATTTCCAGACGTCCGACTGATTTGAAATTTGGCAGGTGTTCATAGTTCCGGTGACAATGCAATATGACATTTTTTTTTGTTGAAAAAACAAAATGGCGGCTCCAAGATGGCGGACGAGATTTGTGATAATGGTCCGATTCCATTCAAAATTGGTATATAAGGGTTTTCGGAGTCAGAGATTATGGTTTTTTCATCAAAATTCATGGAATCAAAATGGCGGCTCCAAGATGACGGACGAGATTTGTGATTATGGCCAGATTCGATTCAAAATTGGTATGCGAGGTTTTTTTAGGTCGTATATTTCGAATTTTCTGTCAAAATTCATAAATTAAAGATGGCGGCTCCAAGATGTCGTTATGGTCTGATTCGATTCAAAATTAGTGTGTGAGGGTTTTCGGGGTCAGAGATTATGAATTTTTCGTAAAAATTTATGAATTCAAGATGGCCGCCCAAGATGATGGACGAGTATAGTGATTATTTCGGGGTCGGAGATTTCGATTTTTTAGTAAAAAAAAATAATAGTTTAAAAAACTAAAGAACATGCTTTACTTCCCATGGACTAAAAAGTAAAAAATAATTGACAATTTAATTTCTCAAATGTAAAAAAAGCGTGGGGTGCTTGATGAAGTTCTCTTGAGCTCATGATATTGCTCTCCTGTTCGAGTGGTGTTTTGTACAGTTTGAGTGCCTGGCAACGTGGAAGTATTTTGAAAATTCTGCATTTTGAAGGGATATTCGATCACACAATTTCACAAATACATTTATAGACCAAATCCGTAATCCGTATTGCAGAAACGGTTCATTTTGTGTAATTAGTTTCAGTTGAGCCGCAATTTTTTTTATAATTATTTGAAAATACGTTGACAGAAAAAATAAGTTCCTCTTGCAGCATAATTCGTCGGCGTCAGTGCAGCACCTTGTAAATGCACAACACCTTTTTTTACAGGAGACAAAGTTAATGCTTTGAAAATCACCCAACAAGCATTTGGAAGGTCCTATAGATTCGTCTGTTTTACCGAACGTTTGTGCTGCCCACAGATTAATTTGAGGTGCTGCCTAGCTACCCCAATGTTTTGCCGCTAGATGACAGGCCACGTCATTAGGTAATCCATTTTGACACAGCCGACTTGACGTCCTACTCATTATTTCTTTAATGTGAATTTCTCGGCATATTCGAAAAACTAGGAAAAAACATAGGATATTGAATTTTTAGGGAAACGAACGACGATTATTGTAGTTATTTCATTTTTTTCATCGCAAACTAGAATAGCAACATATTCAATTTCTTAGATATGAGAAATCTGTCAAGTTTGGTTTTTCCATGCCCTAAATTCACATTTAGGGAGATTTTTTTCAACTTATTTTTCTGATAAGTGTAGAAACCACATAGATGATCCCTAATTTTTTTCAGATTTTTCCTTTTTAAAATAATATGTTATTGGAAGGTACATTATACAGAATGTACCAAACTCAGGTAACTTCAAATGAAAAATATGAAAAAAATCTTTGTGGTTTCTGCACTTATCAGAAAAAATAGTTAAAAAAAATCTCCCCAAATGTGAATTTTAGGGCATGGAAAAACCAAACTTGACAGATTTCCCATATATGTATAAGAAATTGAATATATTACGATTCTAGTGTGTGATGAAAAAAATTAAATAACCACAGTAATCGTCGGTTTTTTTTCTCTAAAAATTCAATCGTTTATGTTTTTTTCCTAGTTTTCCGAATAAGCCGAGAAATTCACATTAAAGAATTAATGAGTAGGAAGTCAAATTGCTTTCCATGCGGTGTTTCCGCACCACGGCTCGGGAGATTAAGTCGGCCGTGATTTTGATGAATAAATAAATAAATAAATAAATAAATAAATAAATAAATAAATAAATAGGGGTTTATTTCCAAAGTTATAAAAAAAACATTTCACAATATATGACATGCCATCTAACATCAAATTCCATTCTTCTTAACCCAGGGGGGTCAGGGGAGGATGGATAGACGGACACAGAAGTAGCGATCCTTTCTGCTCTCGGTGAAGAGAGCAGAAGGACGCCCTGCCAGGTCGAGCCTAGAGCCCCCGCGAGAGGACGCGAATTTCGCCAAATATTTTAGATACAAGGTCCTGGGTCCTGTACTGACGCCGACGATATACGCCACCCATCTGGGTCAATGTTCCTAATGGAGTTAATGAAGATAACCGGTTGTTATCGGAATTACAATAATTAACTCATATGTATTTATACCTACCGGTATCGGCCTTTGAGGCCTGTTCAAATGGGCGATGCCACGTGTTTTTGCGTCTGTTCGTTATTTACAATTGGCTTCTCAGAAATACGAGCCCCTTGTTGATTCACTTCGGACTTTTTTGCTTTATGTATGCAAGACTGGCATGTCGGAACTGTCCGTAGTAATTTTCCACTATGCTGGGGGTGTTGTTGGCATAAAAGATTGAATTTAAGAATTCTCTACCTGCCCTACGGTTGCGGTTTCACAGTAATTTCACATGTAGTCAATTTTCACAAACACTGAAAATGTATACATGGTATTTGGTAGCATGATGTAAAGTTTTTTCTAGGCAATAGGTGAGATCATTTGGATAAATATTAACCACATTTATCTCAGATATTTGAACCTTCAGAAAATTTCGATTTTTTTACAGAAACTGACCATTAAAAAAAAGCAATTTATTTCCAACAGGGGTACCCAGTTACAGGAAATGCAAATACAAAATTAAATGTTAAGAAAAAAGAGTATATTATATTAAAATTAATCCTCGTAAAATGAAATAAAGTATTCAAATAGAATAATAGAATTGCCTAAATAACATATACAGGGTGGGTCACGGTCGATGGTACCTTAGACGTTTACGGAGAACGGGACATAGGATCATTCTGAAAATTTGGTTTCTCAAGTAGTTGCTCTTGGTCTATCGATCTAAAATATTTTCAGCAATGCAGCGTTGCCGCTTATACCAGAAAGTAGCAGCATCTTTGTTATTTCAAATGGGTCACCCCGTATATTACCGCATTTTTGAACTTGTCATTCCTTTTTGATTATTTCTGCCTCATACTCCCCTATACCTATCTCTGTTTTTGAAATATTGGTTATTTTCCATATTTTTTATCCAAAACATAGCTAGAATTGAATGTTTATTTCTGCGGTATTTGGATTCTTAGGAAGTTGCAATTTTGTGTTTAGTTCATCAAGATCATGCACATTGATTCTGTATAGAGAAGTTTGTTCTGCGTTATACAGGGTCGTTCAAAATTCATGATCTTACTGCTAGATACGAAAAGGGTTGGAAGTGAGTTTTTTCAAATGCAACATCCTGTATATTATGTATATTAGGAAGAAACTTATAAAAACTTGGATTTTGCGTTCCGAAAGGACATTGTTTCATGATTTTGTCAACCAAACTTTCAATAAGTGATTAAAGTTTAAAGTACCAATCGTTTGTTATAGCATGCATATATGCAAAGCTGACAACAACCAGAATATGACAGAATACCCGAATATGACACAAAGCCCAAATATGACTTACACCCCGAATATGACGTACCTACACCTCAATGATTATAAACTTACTGCAAACGACATTCACCATAAATGTGGTATTTACTACAAGTATCACAAGAAGAAAAATATTCATTTACAATTTTATTTATACATTCATCAGTTGTAATTTCTTTTGACAAGTTTATATATGTGTTTCAAATTATGTATTTTTTATCATTGTATATTATAGTTCTTTATACAGATAGGGTTGAGATTTATTGCTTTCCCGATGTACCATTCACTTGACCAATGTTTGAAAACTTTTGGTATCAATTAATGTGAATTCTACTGGCCTAACTTCTACACTGTACGTTGAATGAACGAAAAGAGTGAAAGTTCGGTTATTTAACGATCTCTCAAAAAAACTGAGCTTTGTGTACAGATATTTGAAAATATAAGGTATGGCCCTGGGTTCTCGAGGCTAGAAAGAATATAGATCCCAGGTAGGGTCTGCCTGTCGTAAGAAGCGGCTAAAGGACCACACCCATACGAAGAACCAAAGCAGGGACCTCTGGAACTCATTCGAGGTGGCAAAGCCAACCGTCCTGAGGGCGCCATCAAGAAGAACCCCCAAGGGTGCCTCTGAGATAGCAAACATAGGTGCCTTCAAATTACAAGGGAACCTTCGAAAGGACCCCTGTAACCACCTCCCAAGAGTACGTCTTCAAGGGAAACTCATTCGAGGGGAGCTAAGCCAACCGTTCCGAGGACGCCGATCAGAACAACCCCAAGGATGCCCCTGATGCAAACCTAGGTGCGGTGGTGGGAACCAGACGAACCAAACTTATCCCCAAACACAATTTTACAGGGGAACCTTCAAAGGAACCCCTGTAAGCACTTTCCAAAAGCACGCTTTCAAGAGGAACCAAAGCAGGGTATCAACCCATTCAAGGAGGGCCAAGCCAACTGTTTCGAGGGCGCCAATCGGAGGAACCTCAAGGGTGCCTCTGAGATGGCAAACATAGGTGCGGAGGTGGGCACCCTGGAAAAGGGAACCAGAGGATCCGAAGATACCTCCAAACACAAGTTTACTGGGGAATTTTCAAAGGGACCCCTGTAACGATCTCTCAAAAGCACGCCTTCAAGGGGAACCGAAGCAGGGACCTACTGAACCCACTCAAGGGGAGCCAAGTCAACTGTTCTGAGGAACCCCAAGGTTGCCTCTGAGATGCAAATTTAAGTGTGGAGGTGGACATTCCGGAAAAGGGAACCAGAGGTAAAATCAAATTACAACTCAAAAAGGGAACCTCCCAAAGGACCGCCGATACTACGGCTGGAAGAACCTGTACAGGTGCCCCCTAAAACATGTTGGTGCACAACGGGTCCAAATAAAGAGGCCTACATGCGCAGTGGCTTCAAAACCCGTCCATCTCTTTTAGAAGATCACATTAAATAAATAGTTTTTTATCATAATTAATTATCCTTAAATATTTATCTTGAAACTCTTACAATACTGAAACTTTTGTATTCCTAATTCCGCTGATAATTGAATGATTACCTAAGAAGAGCAAATACATTTCTGGAATAATAACTCCGAACGAAAGTTCGACTTTTTCCACATTTCAAGATCACCCAGTATATAGTTCCTCGAAACGCCTATATTATTATGTGATCATCGTGTAGTAATCTATCGATCAGTGGTGTAGCTATGAAATCAAATTTCTTTTTCCATATCAATGTTATCGCTAACTGAATGCCAATGGCTTCTCATTGTCGTTATCGTTAATCTTCAATCGGCACAGTCAGCTTTAAAGAGCAACCTCGTTACTTACAATTATTTTTCCTACGAGCGTGCGGAAAAGTAACTTTTCCGCACGATTTTTTGTTTTGAAAGTTGTACTTTTCCGTACGATTTAAAATCGTGCGGAAAAGTTACTTTCCCGCACGATTTTTACTTTTCCGTACGATTTTTACTTTTCCGCACGATTTTTGTATTTTTGAAAATGAGGATATTTACAACTAAATAAATGATCTATGTAACTATTCTGTCGTATTAGTCATTTTGTAGCATTATTATGAAAACTTGTTTATTAAAAACCTTGTTTTTTCATAAATAAGATTGACAAAAACACTCGTAGGAAAAATATTGTACCTAACTCTTACGGAAAATGTCTTTTCCGCCCTTAACGGCTTGCCCGAACTCCGCTTCGCGTCGTTCGTGCAACTGCCGTCGCGTGCGGAAAAGTACTACTTTCCGCACTTGTTAGGTAAATAACTATTCCTCTGCTGAAAGTTGAAACAAAAACTCCGCTAAAGGTGCGTTTAGATTGTGTGAGATTGTTTCGCGAGTGGCTGTCTCGGCATAACTGTTGACACGGGGAGAATAGTTTCGGGTTGACAGGCGTATCAAATATATATCAAAATATACTGTTTACAATAACAAATTTGTATGTAAAGCATTCATAGACTTTTGCAGTGTTAAAAAGTATCGGTTAACAAAAAATGTTTTTATCAATTGGTGCCCCTTTTTACCTATTTAAAGCACGCCACAGCGTTTGCAAATCGCGCGTTTTTGAAAGTTACTATCATGGATACATCAACAACTCGAG
This sequence comes from Chrysolina haemoptera, assembly GCA_958298965.1. Classification (NCBI taxonomy): domain Eukaryota; kingdom Metazoa; phylum Arthropoda; class Insecta; order Coleoptera; family Chrysomelidae; genus Chrysolina; species Chrysolina haemoptera. The sequence continues at coordinate 21,443,423 of OY282599.1, read as the reverse complement.
AACAGTGAAGTCTGAATGACAATGTTATGATTATTGATCTGACAGGAGTACCTTGTAACGTCAAATGAAATATTACAAACAAATGAAAAACTTTTATTCAAACATTAACGAAAGGTATACTGATGTCACATCACGAATTCAACCATTTTACATTATAAGTTCTTATTTCTATCACTTGTAATAATGAAACCAGTATTTATTATTTCAAAGTGCACCAATTGAAAAAAATAGCGTAAAGTATGCGTGGATAAATATTTATCCACTTATACTTTAATATACTATTATTGTTGCCTACGGCGTCGGTCTGTTTTCAAGCAACAAAAGCTTTCGAAATCATTATCAATGTCCTTGGGTTTATTACTACTGATAATGGAGAACTTGCACATTTTTTTGTGTCTTCAATATATTTATCTATCTATAGAAACAGCACATACCAAATATAAGCCCTTAATTAGCAATATTCAATTTGCAATAAACAATTAAAGTTATGACTGCTAGCTATTCATTTCAAACGACACGAAACGCGCGGGAATGGTCGTGACGTTACGCTGCTCGTTCGATCGGAAGACTACAACCGTTCAACGACTATGTCTATAGTCGTTGAAAACCGTTCTTTGCCGCCAAGCGCCATGTCTCAACGAGCTAAATGACGTCATAACAGGTCACAGCCAAGTTTGGCGCGTTACTATAATTATTCGAATTATGCAGTTTTAAATTTTTTATATTTATCGAATAAAAAGTAATAATGACTTTTGTCTTGAACAGTGGTTTTTTTAATAGTATAAACTTACATTTGTAGGTGTTGTTTTTTCAAATTGAATTTGTGTGCAAGATCGCTATTGTATTGAGAAAGAAACCAAAAAGAAATCGAAGAACACGCCGATGGTGGTCGAAAGAAATATTTCGTCGGAGATGTCAATATGGAAACAGACTTCTGAGGGATATGACAGCGGAACCTCGCGAAGATATATTTCGAAACTTTACTCAGATGACCACAGAAGATTTTGAACAGCTTATATCACTAGTTCATCCTAAAAGGTTCAATGAGGCGGATGCTGTCCTCCTGGTTCATTTTTGACGCGAAACAGTAAAAAAGGTTCACACTACAAAAAACACGAGAAGCGAGACTTTCTGATGTGCGATTCAATCCGACAGACGAGTGGCCCACGACGAAACATACTAGCGAGTACTAGCGAAACAAGTTTCGGGGTGAGTAACAGATATACGAAGCGAAACAATATCGCCCAATTTAAACACACCTTAACATCAAATTTTCATTGTTTTGCTTAGGCGAGATCAAGGCAAATGCATTCACGTACGAAAATCGAACGTGATAAGATTGGCGATGTTTATGTAGAATTCGATCAATTTTGCTGGAAATCACGTTCTACTCTCGAGTTACCAGAATATGCTGAGGCAGCTTACGAAGTGTTCTTCGCGTTATTTTGTTTTTATTCCGTTGAAAGTTAATAGGTTGAGATCTTTTTACAAAACATGTCTCACAATAGTTATTCAGCATTGTTATGATTATCAGTTAGAACCCAGCCGTAAAAAAACTGATTTCCTGCCACCGGCACCATCCACCAGATTCCACCAAAACAATGTAATATGAATGATTCACAGCATAATAATCCATTACAATTAGGTTTTGAGACGAGGATCGATTGTAGCACCACCAAACTTGGTATGCTAGTAGTTGGAACCATGCCAAACAAGAATAAAAATTGTTTACCAAAATTCCAGAAAGGGAACAAAAAATTTTTTTCGTTAAAAAATTATATATATATATAATTTAGATATAATCTTGGAGAGTATATGGTTTATCAAGAGCAAAATGACAAGGTGAAAGATAGTTCAATTCTCCACAAGAATGATTCCCAGTAATTTCTTCCAAAAAGCGCTCGTTTTCTCAGAAAGCGCGAGTGAACGCCGACATCAAAATTTCAGGCTAAGGCTTTCCCGCCGCTGTCATAACTAAAAATGATCGTAGAAGGAAAAGGAAAAGTTCATATCGTTTCTGAAGACTCCTACCATCTCATGTAAATATAACATGCGAGTATTTGAGTACCTAAAATTTGTTTTGTCCCACTTCTCGGAGATGTTTGCGGAGGATCCAAAAATCATGAATAATTCAGTAAATATGGAATAATTATACTAAAGCAGCAACCCGTACCCTCTTCGGACTTCATTCAACGAATCAAGAGTAGCGTGAAAAGTCCCACTTATACATACCAAAAAAAAATTCTCTTACTCCTGCCTCATTTTCAAATTAGGAACTCATAAAACAGGCCTTTTATCCAGTAAATATTGAAAATAACCGCTTATTCATATCCTTCGTGTATGTTTAATAACACTTTTGTGAAGTGCAAACCTCAAACTTGAAATTACATACTTTATTTTACATGTGGATGTGTATAAGCGATTATTTTCAACATTTACTGAAGAAAATGCCGGGATTATGGGTGAGTTGAAAACTGGGGCAAGAGTAAAACCCAGTTTTTTCTTTGGCATGTACAAGTGAGACGTGTCTCACTAGTCTTAAATCGTTGCATATGGTCCAAAGAGAGTACTGGTTCCTACTTCAGTATAATCATTCCATATTAACTAAAATATTCATGATTTTCGGATCCTCTGTAAATATCGTAGAAGGGTTAGGTGAAGTTGGCCCTAGATGAGGCATGTTGTCACAGTACCTGGGGCAAACATTACAAAAATAAAGTAAATGAGAAATAAAACGTTTTTATTCAAAGAACTACAAACTTAGAAACTTGGAAAGAACTATATATCGTCCTCAGAGTCACAATTGTGGCACAAATAATATGGATTTCCATCGGTGCAGTTTGTATGTGGCCATTGTACATAGGACCCAATAACTTTCAATGGAAGCACTATAAAGCTCTCTGCAAAAAAGGCATATAGTCTTCCTCGTCTGATCAAATTTCTTCCTTTTATTTTGGCCTTACTTTTTTTTGGGTAGAAGACATACATATTCTTTTTAACGTGCCATCTTGTCCCGTTTGATTTGTTTAATCAGCCCCACATAGCCTAACTGAATGTTAAATAAAAAATATTCCAATAAATGAATATATCAAAATATGCCTACATAATATGTATTCTACAAGATTGACAGTACCCTTAAATAGTTATTTTTATATCTAGTGCGCGAAATACTACTTTAGTGATCGAGAACTGATTTTTTTTACAAACGTCAAAAAAAAAGGTAGTATAAAATATATATAAAATAGTATCACAATTTGGAAAGTGTTATTTAATTATTGTTGAATAATGTAAGAAATAAATTATTTCTTGGATTTTTGCTTGATTCAGGACTATACAGTATCAGAAAGTTTTCATCTTGGGTATGGTGGTTTTATGAGAGCGTGAAGAATAGCTTGCTATATGTTGAGAGAGCATTATAATTTCTCCTCTACTCGCTCGAGGAAGGGATATCAATGTGAGCTGTTAATTCGTCGGGCGAGGTAACAGAAGAGACGTGCAGATGAAAAGTTTCCGATACTGTATAGGTGCGAAATAGGTATTTCGCACATTACTTCGCGCACGGTGTCATGGTAATGAAGGAAAATGAAAAAAAGTATCACTTCGCATATTGTTCTTAATTTTTGTAGAAAAAATATATTTTTCATAGCTTGGTTTTACAAATTCACTCGAAGCACGAGATTATTGAAGATTAAAAATGTTCCATGACAAGCGTCAAAACACATGTACACAAATAATAATAATAATAATAATAAGTTTATTCGCAATATCAATTCAACAATGACAGGTTCAGACAGAATTTTACAAATAAACATGGATAAGTCGCAGAAGTTTACTTGTGCGCGACTATAGGTATGAATTATGTGTAAATTATCACATGATTGAATTAATCATAATGGGATTACATGAAGCTTGGGGATAGTAAAAATATTAATTAAATTTGTATTAAGATGATATGATATGAAGCCTAAATAATTCTTAACATCAAAACGTCACATTAAAACCTATATAGATAAAATACACTGATAACTCTTATAAAATATGAAGTTAAAATGTAAAGTTATTATATAATTAATACTTGATCAATTTGATAACAATTTTTGGAATCACATTCATTCTTAGAATTTTATATTTAATATATAGTTACAGAATAAAATAAACATAAAATATAAAATAAATCTATACTGTAGAGAATATAAAAAAATAATTAATAATAATTACAACTACTGCAGATTATTAACAGTGTTGTTGAATACCTTCTTCAGTTATTCTGGTTCACAATGTCATGAAATAATCTTCTTTCCGTTTCTAGAATCCACTTTTTAACCTTTCTTTTGAAACTGAACTTTTTATTTATATCATCTCTTATGTTATCTGTTTTGTTTCATTTAGGTAATATCATAGTGTTATTTTTCTTTCTTGTGTGATGGTTGTGATTCGAAGGCTGTAGAACAGTATTTCCTTTTTTATATTTTTTAGGATACTGAGACAAAATAATTCCGTTATATCAAGGAATTTAGATTCCCTGAACAAATCGTCGCTTGGATAAGTGCGGGCCATATGATATATAATTTTGATGATGTATTTTTGAACAACATTCAGTTTTTCAAGGTGAGTATCATTTACTCCACCCCATCCTACTATACCGTACTGTAATTGCGATTCAACCAAGGCATAATATAATATTCTTAAATTTTCAGTGGCTAGAAAATCTTTGAGGTATCTGAATCTGTATAACAAACCCCTTAGTTTTTTAACCACATTTTTTATTTGCAGGTCCCACCTGAGATGACGATCTATTACAATGCCAAGATATTTTATTGATTTATCATCCGGTATTTCATATTTTTCTCCTATTTTGAGTGATCCCATATTCGGAATCCATTCAAATAGGAAGAAAATGGTAAGTATTTTGTTTTCGTGAAATTTAGTGTTAGTTTATTACCCCTAAACCATTTCTCTATTTTAAAAAAATCCTTCTCCACAAGATCTTTGAGCTCATGCCAGTTATTTGATTTGTAGAGAATGGCCATATCATCAGCGAAGCTCAAAATATTTCCTTTGGTTTCAATATCTAGTAAACCATTTATATAAATTGTAAACAGTGTGTTAACTTCACGGTAGAAATCGGCATTGTGATAACTTTCCCCTGTGATAACTAGCCCCGGTCTCCCCTATATATGATTCGAATTTCCAGATCAACCTATTCAAATAGTAGACAATACTGAGTTAGCGATGCCGGTTGTTATGGTTCAGCTGAAAGAGAGTAAATTTCAGTTGACAGTGTCATAAATGTCTTTTTCCGCACTCGACAGTAATATATTATTTTACCCACGCTTATTAGGAAGATCTATGTGTTCATATCGTTTCGAGGTTTTTATTTTCCACACGGGTAGCGGCAGATCGGGTTACCATTGACATTGAGATTGAGAAACACTTGTTTGTAAATAACTTGAAACCTCATTAACTGTATTTCCGATCGATTAGCTGTGGCTCCCATAACTGTATCATTCATTCTTCACAATTATTCGAAAGTAATCGCACAAATCTCAATAAAAACAAAGCTGTATCTGTGAGAATTTGTTGAAATGACTTATTTCATGCATAATATCCGACAACGCTGCTGCCTACTTATAGTCCGGGCGCTAGGAGGGTCGAGTATCCAGTTTTAGGTTCACGAGGTAACTTGATATTATAATACGTATTTTGGGTCGCTGATTCGAAATATTGAGGTTACCCGGCCTAATTCTGAACCCATTTTGAATTAGGACACCTTTAAAGCCAAAAAAACGAATTTCGGACTATTCAACTGAAAACTGAATATTTCTCTTCTTTAACAGAGTCATTGAGTTGATATTTCGACAGTCAAACGATAACAAATGAGTTCAAATTGAAGTATGCGCTGGAACTGTACTACTATTTCTCAAATCAGAGATAAAAAATATATTCATTAGTTGTTAATACACATTATTCGTATATGTATGAAAACTTTGTGCCAGTATTTGTTGTTTGCATGCACAATAAGAAATGCACGTTGCCCCAGACAACAATCCAAAGTTCCCGAAATGAATATATATGTTTGGTGACGATGAAAGTACGAGAAAATTGTTGTTGTTCCGAAAATCATATATAAAAAATAAAATATTACCTCTGAACTTTTTTGTTCAAATTGAATCCAATAATAACAGAACGATTATATGTATTTGATGATATAACTATATAGTATTTTGCGATTTCTTTCGGTATATGATTAAAATACGTGCAAAATAATTCTTGAATCTGCCTCTTCTATATCTACATCTACCGAAGGAAATCGCATAATATTACTTAGTTATATTTTCAGATACAGGCGTAGTCGTTCTGCTATTATTAATGGATTAAATTTGAAGAAAGGCGTTTAGAGGTAATATTTTAATTTTTATATTGAATTGGCCGAAAAAATTGGATAATCACTTTGTTCAGTACTCCCCGCTTTACACCATCTAACAGGTGCAGATTACAATAGTACAAAAGTTAATGTTGCTGTGTAGACAAGGTTGAACAATACTTGGTGCGAGTTATCAAAAAGAAGAGTGTATCTGTAACTTTCGATAGCTCAAGATATTGCTTGTACCATCTCGCCAATTCAATTTCAGTTACTGAACCTCCACCTACATGCCAATCGATACGATTGCGCATTTCAAGAGCGCTCTATATTACATATCGACGAATCAACTTGTTATTGAATTCAAATTGCTTACATTTGGATCTCTTAAAATTCTGATATTTCATAAAAGATATTTGCTTAAATTCAGCAAGGATAAATGTATTATACCCGTCGATCAAGGAATTACCTCCTAAATGTATTAACTGTAAAAAATGTTCTACAAAACAATGCAGTTGTAGATTATCTGGGGTAACGTGCATTTCATATTGTGCATGCAAATCAACAAATACTCGTGCAAAGTTTTCATAGACATACGAATAATGTGTATTAACAACCAATTAATATATTTTTTATCTCTGATTTGAGAAATGGTAGTACAGTTCCAGCGCATACTTCAACTTTAACTTTAACTCATTTGTTCGTTTACTGTCTAAATATCAACTTAATGAGGCATCATTATAGCACAAAAATTATTCAAAACTAGTTTTTCTACAAGAATTATGTCAGTTCCAGAGGAGGAAATGTAATTTCCAGGTGCATAATCCCAGATTCGCGTTTTTTGGCCTAAAAATGGCCATAGTACAAAATGGGACCGAAATTGGGCCGGATAACCTCAAAATTTCGAATCAGCGACCCAAAATCCGTATTAAAACATCAAGTTACCTCGTGGACCTAAAAATTAGGGTCACTGGATCCAGAAGGCTTTGGCTTCTACGGGTACGGCCAATGGGAGGAGTCTATTAGTTCGAATGTCAAAAATAACCCACAGAAAAGTTAGGTTAGGTTAGAGCCAACGTTTGAACTACCGACACATGTCAATTTTATGTACGAAATGTTCAAAAATAGTGGAATCCGGAATTCCGGAATGACATGTTCATAGATAAAAGTTTATTATGTTAATAAAATATTTTCAAGATTTATCTAATCGGTAATACGGTAATAGTGTTGTGTAGTATTGTTTACTTTCTACTGAAAAAAATTATATATCCTTTTCTCATGAAAAATGAAAATGAAGTATTGGTCAGTGACAACCTACAAAAATGCCGACAATAAGGTCCCTTGGCAAGAATTCCTCGGAATTTTAACCTTGGTTCTATTGACCTAGTTAATAATGCATTAAAACAATTAAAGAATAGATTGAGATCTGTACTAGCAATATAAAATATATTCTGCAAACTAATTGAGGTATTCTGTATAAATTCATTTAGTGAAACTTTCACGTAGCTTTGTATTATAATTGTAGTTGTTGTAAAAATGGTATCACCATATAAATAAATATATTGTCTCTGCCTGTTGACCTTTTTGGTTTTATATTTATTATAGTTCTGAGAACATCAGATTCGGTTACCAAAGGTAGGTTAAAGATGATGCATCCGAGGCAGCCTTGAAATTGCTATGATTTTCTGAGACCTGATAAACAGAGTGGAAGAACTGTACGGGAAATTTGCGAATATCACTACTGTTGACTGAGTTATCAAGCTGCATTTCTCTAGGCAATCCACTTCTTGATATGGATCTTACAAATAGCCAAAAAAGGTTGTGATCTTGTGCAATATTTCTTTTATTATAGATTTGATGCTTTGTAATTTGCTTTAGTGCACTAGGTTTTTACGTAGAACCTGTACTATTTTTTTAAATTAATTTGTGTAAATGATTTTTCTTATCTCATGCACCCAGTCGAGCATAGATATTTGGATTTATCTGCAGTTGCTCTTTCTGGATACTTCGGTATGACTTGCTCCAACAATGTGAATTGTTTTATAGAGCAGATCGAGACAGTCATTAACATTCTCACATTTGACAAGATCAAACCAATTTTATTTTTTATTAACTGATATAGTAAAAAAAGTTACCTATTCGGTTGCCATATGCGGCTCAACAGATTGATGGGATCTTCAATCTTGTGTTGTGACACTGAATGTATTTTGCAAAGTGAAGTGTAGAATTTTGGTTCAGAAGTAAGAATGGTCAAAATACATCTGGGAATTTTTGTAGATCAAAAACTCACCTTTGATTATCATATTTGAGAAATTGTCAAATCAACTAAGAGGATGTTAGGATTCATTATGAGAAACTAAAGACAATATAAAAACACCGAGCCTTCCAAAGACATTTATTCACTGGTAAGAAGTATTATTAACAAAACATAAATGCTATCGAGCAAGAAAAAGACTTTTGCCAAGTATCTCACATTCAAAATGTAAGGTGTACCCTGCTAAATCGAAAGGATTCCTAAAAACTATTTTTTCCGTCGACCGTTCATTTATGATGCATTTTAACGCACTCAAAATCATTGATTAATGACCCCTGTTAATGAATGATTTTCTATTAATCAACGATTTGATTATATGCAACCCAACATACATTGCTCTTATACATTTTATATTGGTTAGTACTATCTGTCATTATTTATTTGTCAATTTTCAAATAAAATTTTAGAAAATGTTCATTACACCAGTTGTCACTCCAAATTATATATATGGTCCCGTGGCGTAATGGTAAAGTGCACCTGGCTTGCAACACTGAGGTCGAGAGTTCAAAAGCCACCGAGGGTAATTTTTTTTTTTTTATTTCAATTTGAAAATAATGAAAAATAAAATAAAACTACCACTGAGAAAAATTAAACTATCTTTGAGTAGAGTTAATATAAATAGGAGATAGTGATTGTTTTTAATTCTGGGTTATTGAAGAATACCTTTCCCACGTTTCATGATTGACAGGACTACGAATAATCATGCTGCTTCTAAGGTGGCGTATGGAGTTAGTAACAAGGCCTATCCAGAGCACGTGGCTAATGACCATAGTAGTCGATGCCAACACACCAAAGAAAAAAAAGATATCTCTATTTTTGAAAACTTCTGTCGACGGAAAAGTTTTGTAACAAACTCGTGAATTAAAATGGCGATTAACAATCTCAAACATTAACGCACTCGCTCCGCTCACGCGTTAAAATATCTCGATTGTTAATCGCCCTTATTAATACACTTGTTCGTTAAATAACTATAAATATATGGTCTCCGCAGTATAATCATTTTTAATTTTTTAAATTTGTTTCTCACTTCACATTTTATTAATCGGGGACCTCGTCAGACACACTTCCTCCATCAACTCACAGCAAAATCATGTATGCTTTCTCCTAGTCTAATCAACATCTTGCAGAGTATTTGGCTATGATGACATCTGCACAATGTCCATCAGCCAATTTTAAAACTTTTTATGTTTATTGAACTTCAAAAAATCATCACATAGGTACTCAAGTTCCTTATCGACGGCTCTATGTTCCATAATAGCTGCTAACCGGGTCACAAGATAGGGCAAGGCCCGGAAATCGACCAACGCTTCTTTGTAATTCGAGATTATTGTATACCTCTCAATTTCAATCAATAACAGAATTAGAATTAGTAGCAGTAGCTGGTGTATATCCAATCAAGAGTAAAATATGAAATATTATTATACTGAACCAAAACGAAAAAGAATAAAACTGTCAAAACAACGAGTGTCAAATCTTCTTTTTCATTTTATAACCCAACTTTTTCGTTGCTTTTTATTGGTGCTTTTGTGGGTTATTTTTGACATTCGAACTACTATAAGAGATTTGAACTATTAGACTCCTCCCATTGGCCGTACCCGTAGAAGCAAAGCCTTCTGGATCCAATGACCCTACTAAAAATGGATACTCGACGCCCCCTAGCGCCCGCACTATTACTTGTTCGAGCTCGAGGAATTTTGTGCAATGTTATCGGATTTTTTCGCCTCTGCGTTTCTTTTTAATTCGAAATTACTTATACCAATAAAAAACACGTAATCTGTTCCACACATGACAAGCGGTAATTATAGAGTAGCGATGAGTTGCCTGGCCGGAGAAATTGTTGTTTTTCAATTCGTAAATTTTTATGTGTATTCCGCTTTGTCAGAGTGAGTGGTAACGTGACATGGTAGATGCCTATCGGCTTATTGAGATGCAAGTCATAGGGGCCTACGATGGCCTTGGTAGTAAATTCATAGAGCAGCGTTAACAGTAATTAGGAATGTATACGGGAGTAGCTTGGCAGTGGGTAGACGATGGATTTTGTACACGTTGAATATGTCATGGCCCAGAGGACAGCGATTAATGTTTACTATACAGTGAGGACCAAAAGTCCGTCGCCCCCACCGCAACTTCTTTATTTTACATATCATTAAAAAATGTTAAATACATAAGTTGTAGAGTTTCATTCGATCTCTTGAATCGTTTAAGTTTCATTTATACAGAGTGACTTGAAAGTTTATTTTTTTAAATAGGACATCCTGTATATCATTGCATGATCGGTTAGGGATGATCATGAAGAATCCAACAATACCAAGTTTGATGCTGTTATCTCCAAAGACTACGGAGATATCGCCTATTATTTTATTCATAAGGTCAATGAGTGTGAGAGAGAATTTATGTACCAGCCAGAAGATGTTTCTCTTTCCCACTGATTTGGCTCATGGATAAAATAATCAGCATCAAACTTGGTATTGTTGGATTTTGGATATACAGGGTGTCCTATTTAAAAAATAAACTTCTAAGTCACTGCGCTTTTTTGAGACACTCTGTATAAATGAACCTCAAACCATTAAAGATACCGAATGAAATCCTACAACTTATGTATTTAACATTTTTTTGTGTAAATGTAAAATAAAGAAGTTATAGGGAGGGCTACGGACTTTTAGTCCTCACTGTATTGAATACTGTTATAATATTGTATATTTATTTTATTATTCGTTTTATTCATAGATTCTTTTGAAAAGTTTATACTCTACCTTGTCTTAGTGGAGCATTTCTTTGCGTCTCAAGGGGATTCTCTAGGCACCGATATTGATATAAAAATGTGGTGAAGCAATTCAAACAAAAAAATGAGAAAGACACAATAAAATTTCAATATATTTTTTTCTTGGGCGGGTGAAGACTTAAAATTAAATTTAAAATACTGAAAATACTAATATATAACTATTCTTGAGGAGGTAATTACCCCCATTACCATATCGACGACCTTGATTATACACTAATAATGATCAAACCTTCCTAAATTTAACATTGGTTTGGCATGATTTGCCTATTGACCTAACCTAACTATTTCTAAAATTCTTCAGTTCCGTGAATTCGTGAATCGTGATTACTAGTTAATAAACACGGACTGTTTACGACAAAGTTTTTTTTGTACAACTGACATTAAAAATGACGTTTTTAATTCATTGACACATGAACTAAAAACTGACGTTTTCACAAAATCACTTTTAAAACTAGTGTTAAAAGTACTTTTAACACTAGTGTTAAAAGTAAAATGACAGATGAGATGATGGATACTCAGTAATATAGATCTCTCCAATAGAAACACTTCAATCAGATATTATAATCAGAACACCTACTCAAGAGGAATCGTTTATAAAAGTTCACACATGTATTTGGTCGTTTGCGCAATTGATAATACTAATTCCTTTTGAAGTTACAAACGAAGTAGTATTTAGTCCAACTGTAGAATGTCCTTCATCACTGACAAATAATGACATTCATAAATAAAGTGCGTTGGGGTTTATTATATTTGAAGTATCTGTCAGTCAGCCTTGTAATCCAAAGATCGTGTGTTCGAATCCTTATGGATCTTATTTTTTTTTGTTTTTTTCTTACTAGCAGTAACTGTTGAACAAAAAATTTTGTATGATACATTTGTTAAAAGTGATTTTATTTTGCTCGTGGGGTTGCTCCACTCGCTAACGCTCGTTTCGCAATATTCCCCACTCACAAAATAAAATGCCACTTTTAACACTTGTATCATAAATAACTATTAATAAATATGAGTTTATTATCACTCCCAGGTACTATTTGACAGGAAATAAATAACGTTCATGAACTCAGAAGAAAATATATGCATATATTAGTGGTAATTCTGTAAGCTGTATGTTAATTTTTAACAGATGTTAATTTTCACACACATTTAATATCTGGTTATTCTGTGAAAAATAAATGTAGTGGTAGGTATCTCTGCAGGTTGTAAAAAACTGGAAAAACCGGATTTTTCTGCGATATTTTTTTTTCAATTCACAACTCCAGCATTTATTTATTTGTCAGGTTTCCTCTTTTCATGAAAGTAGTGAATTATGTGTACTTGATTTGTACGCAAAACAGGCGCTGTCGGTCAACTGCAATTTGATTTTTTTGCACCATCTGGCAGCGTGCCTGTGATAGTCCGATTTAAATTTCTCACTAAACCTATAACCTCATTTTCCGCTATAATGTCGCGAAATGCGTGAAAAATAATTGCAAACATGACTGAAAACGGCCGAGCTCGCCTAAGTGGTCGAGTAGTAGGAGTGACCGGGAGATAAGGGGACGTGATAATCCCTTTACCATACGCCTCTCCTTATCTCTCGGTCTCTCCTACTATTGAGGGCCGGCCTTTTAACCTATAGATAAGTCCCAGATAACTCAGATAAAGACTAAAAACCTGTGAAGTTTATCTATCAGAGACTTTATTGTGAGGTGAAAAGAACGGCCCTAAGTCTAATTAATTGTACTTCAGAAAACTTAGTAATTTAAAAATGGATATAAATACTTAGTAATAATTAAAACTACCTGTTTTCCAATTTAGTAGAAATGTATCTAACTTCGTCATTGACAAAATCAAAAAATACCGACTATATATTGATAATTGAAAACAACGTTTTTTCGATTTTGTAGTTCGCTTCATCATTGGTTGTTTTATAAAACAAACTTACCCCACCAGCAAGCTGCTATGATGACACAACACCGAACTTTGACCAAAACCATTATGAGCACTAACTGTTAATTCATATCAACTTAACCATTTCCTACGCCTTACTATTAATATCAACTTCACATAACCATCAACAATAAGACAGTAAAAATGCACCAAATACGCGCTATGAAATTTTTTTTAGGTTCCACCCCTGATTTTATGGTAAACAATTTTTTTTTTATAATACATGATGTCGAGATGTCATTCTTCACTTTTTGCTCGAGTTTGTCGTTACTGGATTAACATGGAATTTAAGGAATTCCTTGAAATGGGAAACAACAACAAATTAATCCTTATACAAACAAAATAAAGTACTTACTATCGAATACGTGAGAAAACGAGAAAGTACAGAATAAACCGCCTCGATTACCTACAAGTTTTTCTAACGATTAAATGCCGATTAAGATAACTTAATACCTACAGCGGCGTTAGCAACACCTTTTTCATCGTAATGGTTTAGTAATCGTGATAATGCAATTAGGTGGAATTAGTTATCATATTGAAAAGGGAAATATTCTCCATTAAAATTGAAAAATGTGATTTATTTGTAATATCTAACAGAAAAGAACTAATTCAGCTTGCTTTCCAATTCTATTAATCTCCCTGATGAGCTTGGCAAAGCGAAATAGATTCTTGTTGACCAAAATGTGTTGGGGATTAAATGCGAGAGAAGCGAACCTTGCTTCAATGAAATGAACGATTTCTGTGATATTTTTCAATAACATTCTCCCTATCTAAGTTATTTAATGACTTTTCAATGAAAACTAGAGAAAATTAAAAAAATCAACTATCTGAATGAAAATGCGAATTTTCACTTTCATATTTTTTCCTTTCAGTTCAGTTTTCAGTTCAGTTCAGTTCAGTTTTCAGTTCAGCTTTACTCTTTTCACAATAATATCAGATGTAGTTCAATGTCCAGCGTAGCTTTAGCCGTGGAAGTGGTTGTTTTCTGTTAGATATTACAAATAAATCACATTTTTCAATTTTCATGGAGAATGTTCCCCTTTTCAACATGAATACCTCCCAAGAACGATGGAATACGACTAAAGTTTGTCCTTCAGCCGCAGATGATTCCACAACAGATTTTATGATTATTCTATTCATATTTTCGAACAAAAATCAAAATAGTTATAATATCTTTTCCTACGAGCGTGCGGAAAAGTAACTTTTCCGCACGATTTTTCGTTTTGAAAGTTGTACTTTTCCGTACGATTTAAAATCATGCGGAAAAGTTACTTTCCCGCACGATTTTTACTTTTCCGTACGATTTTTACTTTTCCGCACGATTTTTGTATTGTTGAAAATGAGGATATTTAGGACTAACTAAATGATCTATGTAACTATTCTGTCTTATTAGTCATTTTGTAGCATTATTATAGAAACTTGTTTTTAAAAACCTTGTTTTTTCATAAATAAGATGGTCAAAAACACTCGTAGGAAAAATATTGTACCTAACTCTCACGGAAAATGTCTTTTCCGCCCTTAACGGCTTGCCCGAACTCCGCTCCGCGTCGTTCGTGCAACTGCCGTCGCGTGCGGAAAAGTACTACTTTCCGCACTTGTTAGGTAAATAACTATTTCCTACGAGCGTGCGGAAAAGTAACTTTTCCGCACGATTTTTTGTTTTGAAAGTTGTACTTTTCCGTACGATTTAAAATCGTGCGGAAAAGTTACTTTCCCGCACGATTTTTACTTTTCCGAACGATTTTTACTTTTCTGCGCGATTTTTGTATTGTTGAAAATGATGATATTTAGGACTAACTAAATGATCTATGCAACTATTCTGTCTTATTAGTCATTTTGTAACATTATTATAAAAATTTGTTTATTAAAAACCTTGTTTTTTCATAAATAAGATGGACAAAAACACTCGTAGGAAAAATATTGTACCTAACTCTTACGAAAAATATCTTTTCCGCCCTTAACGGCCCTTAACGGCTCCGCGTCGTTCGTGCAACTGCCGTCGCGTGCGGAAAAGTACTACTTTCCGCACTTGTTAGGTAAATAACTATTTCGCAGATATACTTATAGAACACAACTTGTAAACACTGTACTGGTTTACTTCTACTACTAGCTGCAGTGAAAATAATCTAGCCTGACATTTTTAATTACGCGTACGTTCATGTTGAGTGCCATAGCACTGGATATACGGACTATAATCCGTTGTCCGACAAGTGCCGCAGCACGTTTTCACGTCTCAAGCTAGATTTGTTTCACTGTACAAATTATAAAAAAAAACCTGCAGTGCTGTAACTAATGACCCAGAATTAATCTCTGGGTCAACGCTGAATTCAAATAGAAATAATTTGACCAACGAACTTCATCAAAAACATTCCACAAAAATGCCATCATCAGTTCTGTGACTCATCGTCATAGGTAGGCACCGTTATCGCTCGCACTTGTATAACATTTCAGTAAGTTTTATTCACAAATTCCTAATCACTCATGTTCATAAAACAATATGTTTTCTATTGTATTGTCATAAGCTCACAGATTGTGGGCTTTTCCAACTGGTTCTCGGACACTAATTTCAATTTGTGGGAAGGAAATAAACATAATTCAAACTGACGATGACAGGCGGAGAAAATGAAAAGTTATAAATAATATGATTTATTTGATCAACTCTTGTAATCCAGTACGATTGGGTTTTGAGACGAGGATCGAGTGTAGCACCACCAAACTTGGTATGCTAGTTCTTGGAACCATAAACACGAAAAAAAAAATAGATTTTGCTGTAATCTTGGAAAGTATATGATTTATCGGAAACTCTGCTAAAAATGACCGGAGAAGAAAAAGGAAAAGTTCATACCGTTTTTGAAGACTCCTACCTTCTCATGCAAATATAATATGCGAGTATTTGAGTACCTAAAATGTGTTTTGTCGCACTTCACGTAGATGTTTGCGGATAATCCGTAAATCATGAATAATTAGGTAAATATGGAATTAATATACTGAAGCAGCAACCGATATCTTATACAGGCAAAAAAAAACTTTGTTTTACTCCTGCCTCATTTTAAACTTACCCATATAAAACTGGCATTCTCTTCAGTAAATGTTGAAAATAATCGCTTATTCATATCCTGCATATATATTTAATAACACTAATGTGAAGTGAAAACCTCTAGTTTGAAATCACATACTTCATTTTTTATGTAGGATGTGTATGAGCAATCATTTTCAATATTAACTGAAGAAATTGCCGGGATTATAGGTGAGTTGAAAACTGAGGCAGGACTAAAACCCAGTTTTTTCTTTGGCATGTATAAGTGAGACTTGTCTCACTAGTCTAAAATCGTTGCATATGGTCCAAAGAGGGTACTGATTTCTGCTTCAGTATAATTATTTCATATCCACTAAAATATTAATGACTTTCGGATCCTCCGTAAATATCGTAGAAGGGTTATGTGAAGTGGAACAGTATACACTTTTTTTTCCTTCTACTATAATTTTTAGCAAAGTTATGACAAATATAATTTTCGGCCCTGCCGGAAATTTCAATGTTGGGAAATTTCAGTTAACGCGAGCCTGAAATTTGATATCGGAATTCAGTCAGGTTTTCTGAGAAAACGAGCGCATTTTGTGAGAAATTACTAGGAATATTTCTTGTGGAGAATTCAATTATCTTTCGCCTTGTTACAATTGTTTCTTGATAAATCTTATACTTTCCGAAAAAACTGCAAAAAAATATATAATTTTTTTAAATAAAATTTTTTTTGGGTTCCACCCCTGATTTTTTGGAAAACAAATTATCAGGGGTAATATAATAAGTGGTATGATTATTACCGATAATTTTTTGGAATATTAATGAATTGCATTCCCAAAGCTGAAAATACAACGAGTCCGCAGGACGAGTTGTATTTTCTTGCAAAATATTTAATTTTTTTTTGGTTCCACCCCTGATTTTTTGGTAAACAAATTATCAGGGGTAATATAATAAGTGGTATGATCATTAACGATAATTTTTTGAAATATTAATTACATATTAATTTTCTTGCATAACCTAATATAATTCGTGGTATGATTAAAAACCTATAATTTTTTAGAATATCAATTCATTGGCAATCCCAATGCAACTCGTCCTGCGGACTCGTTGTATTTTCAGCTTTGGGAATGCAATTCATTAATATTCCAAAAAATTATCGGTAATAATCATACCACTTATTATATTACCCCTGAGAATATTATACCAATATTATTTTTAAAATGTTAAACCCATATCGCCGAATGTTCACATTTTTTTTCTCGTCATTATTGTTATTTGAATATTATGTCAATATTTTCACAATATTGTACCTGACAGGTGTATTTGTCAATTCGAATTTTCATTCATTCAATTAGTTTGTAACTATTAGAAAGGTATGTACCAGATATTCTCACTGCTACTTTACAATGTTAGGGAGAGATGTCACATCACATAATCTTCAAATATTGTGGAATTGCAAGTTTTCTGTTACAACTAAGTGCCCTCTAGTTGATGAAGGTCCAGTAGAAGTTGATTTTTACCTACTATAGTGCTTATCTCCAGAATTTTTCAAATTAAATATTTCGATAAAGTGCTGTGTTAATATAATATACAGGGTGACCCAGGGTTAAACCGCCAAACGATCCGTATCGGTTTTCTACGTAAAAATAAGACTTTTTCTTCATATGAGCATGTGTCATAACTTGCTTCGTTTTCGAGATACAGGGTGTCAAAGTGTTGAGAAAAAAATCAGTTTTTGATTCATTACTCAAAAACTTTGTGGCTGATTTTGATAAAAGTTGGCATGCTTATTTGCGGTAATAGAAGGCTTATTTGAATGTACTTAGGATAAAAAAAATAATATTTTTTGTAAAAATTCTGACACCCTGTATCTTAAAAACGAAACAAGTTGGGACACATGCTTATATGAAGAAAAACTCTTATTTTCACCTAAAAAACCGATACTGAACGTTTGGCGGTTTAATCCTGGGTCACCCTGTATACGTGTCACAGTTTGTTTGCATCCAAAAACTGAAAAAATGGAGGTCGTGACTTTTCACTAAGTCAGCGTATACTTCTGTGCAATGCTTTAGCCAAACGAATATTCACGTCACAGTATAATAATAATAGTATATTATAGCTTACTGGTGCTCATGTCACGAGTGGCCACGCCCAGAATTCTTGATTCTCGACTTCAATGCAAATTAATTAAAAACACTAGACTTTTGCATATCAACTATTTAACATCTGTATCATCGACTTATGATAAACACATTTCTTAAAATGCATGCAACAATTGTTTGCCTTTAGTTTAATTTTGTTGCGTGCAACTAAAAAGTGAAAAAAACGTTGGCATTTCAAAAAGAAATCGTTAATTGCACAGTTTCTGTTGGCCACAGAAATGGAAATTCTTCAGTGAGAGATAAACAGCGATCAAGAATCACCAGCTTCATAAATTGAAAAAGAGAAGTTTCATGACCTTGAGAATATAGTCTATGATTAAGGCAGATGCATCGTTTAACCGGAGAGAAAGTATGTTCTCATCTAATTATATTCAAATCATGATTACCGAGGCGATAGAATAACGACCCCACGAATAATTTGATATTCTCACGTGGTGTGGTATACCTAATAGCAAGAATCTATTATAAATGGAAATTGAAAGACTTGAGGTGGGGTTATTGTGTGAACTTCATTTGTTTTATTCAAATTATATTCATTTATATCGAATTAATGCCTGGCATAACCGGATATGAAGTGCAGGTAGAAGCCCACTGCAATTTTAAATAAGATTGTTTAATTTCTTCTAATGATCGTACCATTACCCATTATACAATGCACAGCAGATCAATAATAATGATAAATGAATATTATTTCAAAGAATATCGTAGTATATGCATCACAGATGACATAATAATTATTTAAGTACGAAGGAATGTAAAGACGTGTTAACATTCGAGGTGAGCGAGTTCCGTGTTACTTATTACGTTTTTCCCGCTGCTTGTTGACATTTCTCAAAATTTGCCTGGATTGAAGTTTGTTTTCTTACCCTTCCTTCATGATTATCGTTCCGCTATTTCATTCTAAGTTGCTTGTGCGCGTAACTAAGTTATCGAATAAACAGACAACAATAAGTATTCAAAAAGTCTCATAAGCTAAAAATTTATATAAAAGAAGCTGAAGGTATTTCTAGTCAAAGTCCTTATTACCCTAGGCATGTAAATGACACTATTACTTTATTATTCAGTCAGAGATAAAAAAAAATTAGAAAACAATATCGAAAAAGATATTCTTTTGTTTGAAAAATGGATAGATGAAATGAATTTAACTATTAACTTAGAAAAAACTGTATACATGATTTTCAAACAAAAAAATATAGACCAAATCAAATTGAATGTAAAAATAAGGAATAAAGTATTGAATGAAGTTAAAGAACACAAATACCTAGGCCTATTGATTGATAAGAATTTAAATTTTGAATCCCATGTAAATAAAATAAAAAAATCAATTATTAGTTTAGTTTAGCTTTAGTTGGAGCAATAAAAAGAATCGATTTCTTAGATTTTCAGATTCAAAATCTCATTTATAATTCCCATATTGTTTCGCATATTCGATATCTAATAACAATTTGGTCATCTTGCAGTAAAAATCAAAAAGACATAATATATCGTTTAATGAATAAAGCAATAAAAATAATATTTAAAAAACCATGGGAAACACCATCCATAGAATTATACAAAGATATTAACCATTTTACATTAGAAAAACTAATAAAATTTGAAAAATCCAAATTTGTATACAAACTAACAAATAATTTGCAAAAAAGTAACAGTCATTTGACAAAAAAATCGAAACTACATGACTATAATATCAGAAATGCTAATAACTTTCATTTAAATAATATTCATTCAAATAAAGGCAAAAATAATCCTATATCGAGTT
Organism: Chrysolina haemoptera; assembly: GCA_958298965.1. Classification (NCBI taxonomy): domain Eukaryota; kingdom Metazoa; phylum Arthropoda; class Insecta; order Coleoptera; family Chrysomelidae; genus Chrysolina; species Chrysolina haemoptera. Next base: position 21,423,097 of record OY282599.1, on the reverse strand, counting down.
CTATAGAAACTTACAATAAACTTACTGATATAAAAAAATCGAAGTCTATTCATATTTTCTTGAAAAAACTCAACGATAATTTGCTATTAGATTGATGTTCATTAATCTATTCATATGTTAAATTTTTTAAGATTTGTTAATTTTTATCAATTTTGAAATTCTAAAAACTTGTATTCAAATATGTTCAATGTATTGTCTTCCTTATACCAGAACTTGTTCTATTTGGAAGGTGTATTATCAATAAAAAAAAAAAAAATTACATTCCGTTGTCAAGATGAATTAGTAAACGAATGATATAGGCCATTTACCTGTTTTGTTGCTAAGCATGTATGGACTATTCACAGTATCGTCAACGGGAAAAATAACATTAAATGAAACAATCGTCAAGTAATAATGCAATTATTGAGAAACATAGTTATGCGCTAAATTTTCATTATACAAAAATGCTGAATTTTCAAAAATTACTTTCGCCTTGCTGGCCCGAAAACTGTTGCTACGTTATTTTTAAAATTCTGCAGAATGACCCATAATGGCTCAACTTTTTTCAGTGAAATTCGGCATGTCATTTGACAGCATTTAAATTAAAATTTCACTGCAAATGTTTAATTTCGCACATACATTTTAAAGCTTTGAGCTTATTAACTTAATTTGATGTACTATTTTCAAGTGTATGTGCGAACAGAGCACGATTTTCATCGAAACTTGGTTATAAGCACGTCGTGGAATTCTGGTAGAACTTTCAAATGCAAACCTATGTTACAGTGAGAGTCCTGACAAAACCAATTGCTTCAATTTAATGCCATTTTGTGTGGAGAGAAAATCGTGCGAGCCGAAGGAGAGAAGATAGGAATTGGTGTTCTTCTTGAATTTCTGAAGCCTGTATGCCTCAAGGAACACCTCCCGAGGCAGCGAGTTCCCGAGCTTTGCCGTTCCGTTGGAAGAACGAGTCCTGGGAAAGAGATGTTCGGCAAGACTTCCATGGAAATATCTGTAAAAAAGAAACAGATCGCCAACCTTTCTGCGGTGTTCCAGAGAAGTACGCGAGCTTGCAGCGAAGTATCACCGACGAGACGAATGGCTTTTATTTTGGACAGAATCTAAAAGTTCCAATGTGTGTTTGGGTGCAGCAACCCATATATCGGAACAGTTTTCCAGGACAGGTGTGCCTTATAAATCATATTCAGTTGACGAGAAGTGAAATACTTATCGACACGAATCAGAAAACCAAGTTCTTGAAAGGCATTTTTGGCAGTGGAACTCACATGGTTTTTCCCATAAAGGGTTACTGATGATGGTAATACCAAGCATTGTAATGGGAAATTTCACTGGTATGGATACTCCTAACATAGTGTCACGGAAATATTCAGACCTGGTGCAAGGAATTTATGATCTGATATTAATCATACTGTATAATAAAATTGAGCTCTGTCATTATAATATTCAATTTGTCAATTTACAAATATTGTCTGTCCTTTTCGAATAGGTGAATAGCCTTTTCCAACCAATTAAATAGCTGTACCAAATATAATTTTTTATCCCTTAAGTTTGCAACCATAAATGTTCTATAATTCGAATTGTTAAGTTTGCAACCATGAATGTTCTCTTGGCGTCACTTGGCGATGGAAACAAAAGGGAAGCGGAGAAAGAAAACAACGCTGATGGTTAAAAAGTTCTTGAGATACAAAAACCCAAAATTTCATAATAAATACTTCAAAATTAAAATATATTGTTAGAACCACAAACCATAGCAGCTGAGAATATTGTTTTCCTTTCGTGTTCAAATAGTATACCAACTTATTGTTTTATTTTAGTGTTGTGGTTCAAATTTCTGGAGCAATCTTTTTTATATTATTGCATTGAGCATAAGGGAAACATAACCAAAGTTATTGCGAATTGAACTTCAACATAATCTGTGGAATTTTACTGATAGGGGCGGAACACCCTGAACTTGCCTTCACCATTTCACCCACTGCTGATTTCCAATATCAAACGACAAGAAGTCGAGTTGAATTATTTTCTATTGGATACCGAAAAAAAGTTTAAGATAAGATATTAATATTCATTTTTTTAAAAATTTCAATTAATAACCAGACTATACGAAGGTACATTCCATAGCCTCATTTATTCATACTTGTTAGAACATTACCACGCAATTTACTTGCTAAACTGTTAAATAATTAATAAAAAAATAATCCAATGTTTGATTTCAATAAAACGATACATTGAAAACGTTACACTGGCGCCATCTAGGTGAACAAGAGCAAAATGATAACAGCGGCCTGAGTAATCACGCCATCTATGGACGAATAACGGTGGCTTAAGCCTGGAAACGCGTGGAAACGCCCGGAAGGATGGCAGAGTTCTCGAAAGATCTGGAACCTATGTTTCTAACTACAAGAGGCCGTGCGCGTCGCAGTTGGGAAGTCTGGAAGTCGATTGTTAGTACTTTGAAGATAAATAGAAATTGTCCAGTGAACCGTAGTACATATAAATTAAGTTTTGTAGTGTTTCAGTGTTGAATAAAGAATTTTAAAGTGGAAAACACATGCTTGGGTTTCATTCATATTGAATTCATTTCTACCATGTTGTTTTTTGCCAAGTACATATTTATTTCATTTACGATTCTTCCAAGTTCATTTCTGCTTTCCCTGGCTGATATCGGAGCTTTGGAAGAGAAAGCGGTGTGAAAAAAAAAAGTTATTTCCGTCAACCGGCTGTACCCTTACGAGCAACCCCTCAGAAGTCCTCGAAAGACTTGTGCGAGCTAAGGAAGACGCAGCTCTTACCGAGGGGAAAACAACCAGACATTTTTTGTACCCCTAATGAAAGCAGTGTAGTAATTATCTACGATGGAAAATAATAGGGAGCAATGAAAGATAATTACCATTCAATTGCGCGGATGCGTTGTATGCACATAATTTAACTCTTATGTATAAAAATAAGATTCAGAAAGTTCGAAACTCATACCTACGTATGATTTTCGGTGTAATAGGACGTCAACTAGTATCACATAATTGAAGGAGATTGGATGGCTCGTTGGATGGTTATACAGGGTGTCCCAGAATAAAGGGGACAAACTCCGAGGGTAGAATCCTCACTTCATTTCAATGCTGGAAGTTCCAGTAAACATATGCCATATATAAGTATTAAAATGTTACTGCACTGCTGTCCACGCATTATCCCGTTCATCACGCATATCTTCAATACATGCATCCAAGATTCTGTATTCCCAATTATTTGGAAAAAATCAAATGTTGTTCCTTTGGCAAAAATAGCTACCCCGCAAAGTCTCAACGATTTACGACCTATTAGCATTCTATGTGCAGTATCCAAAGCATTTGAAAAAATCGTTAACACTCAAATGAGAACTCATCTAGATAATCAAGAGATACTTCCACCAACGCAGTCTGGTTTTCGATCGAGCCATAGCTGCACTACCGCGCTTCTCAAGGTTGTAGATGACATCCATACATAAATAGATGATAATAAACTGAGCTTATCGATTATTCCAAAGCATTCGACAGAATCAACCACGAACTACTATTGAATTTATTGACATATCTTGGTTTCTCCATTAAAGCTGTGACTCTAATAAAGAATTATTTGCTAGGTCGTCTTCAATGCACATCCCTAAACGGCAATAAATCAAATTTTCTAGACATACTGAATGGTGTACCACAAGGCTCAATTTTGGGACCTTTATTATTTGTCATTTATACCTCACAGTTTCCTCTCTGCCTCCACCACACTAATATACACAGTTATGCTGACGACACCCAAATTTATAATTTTATGGAGAAATTAAATTTATTTGATGTTCATCAATATGGATTTAGAAGTGGGAAAAGCACAATAGATGCTGTTAATAGGTTAGCTAATAATATTCTTGACGCTTTTGAAAACAAAAAAATGTGTTTAACCATCTTCACTGATCTATCAAAGGCTTTTGATTGTGTATGTCACGAAAAACTCCTGGAGAAGTTAGAATGGTATGGATTACGAGGTGTATCTAGAAACATTATTGAATCATACCTCAAAAATAGAACACAGAGGGTTTATAATAATAACAACATAAGCCATGAACGCCCAATCAGGAGAGGGGTACCACAAGGATCCATACTGGGCCCTTTCCTGTTTTTAATTTATGTAAATGATCTGCCTTCACATATGTCAATCAAACTTAACTTAATGACGATCTTATATGCCGATGACACGTCCTTTTCTCTTCAAGTTGAACAAAGTGCAGATATTGATGAAATTTCAGCACATACTACTGCCCATGCCAAGGCGTGGTTCAACGACAATGAACTATTTTTGAATGCGGCTAAAACAGAGATATGTTTATTTTCGAATCACAATACTTGTTCCAACACGAATTCAGTTAAATTTCTAGGAATACATCTTGATCCACTCCTTTCTTGGAACACACATATTAGTCACTTGTGTGGAAGGTTGGCTAGATCTGTGTACGCCATTCGGCGCATAGCATTAACTGTTAGTCAAGAAGCAGCCCTAACATCATACTATGCGATGTTCCACTCGGTAATGAGCTATGGACTACTGAGTTGGGGAAAGGCAAGTTTCACAAATTTACAAAGAGTTTTCATATTACAAAAAGCTGCTGTACGTAGCATTGCAAGGGTAAACAATGATGAACATTGCAAACCACTCTTTCAAAATTTCAGCATTATGACACTGTTTGCTCAAATCATCTATGAAAATTTGATACATGTTAAAAAAAATATACTTACTTTTACGACACACTCTAATGTTCACACCTTCCACACCCGCAACAGACATAACATCGTGCCTAGTAGGAAGAGATTGGAAAAAAGTAAATCTATAGGTATTCCCCTTTTCAATTTGCTCTCTCGTGAAACGAGGGAACTACCACTAGTTTCTTTCAAAAAGAAAATTAGGAAAAATCTTATCAACATGGTTCCCTACAAGATAAACGAGTTTAGTGAATCACTAAGTGATTCGCTCGCTGACAACTAGTGCTATTTCAACTCATATTCGTTGTTGTGTTCTATATACACATGTATATCTTATTTTTATTGTAGTGACTAATTTATGCAACATTCTGTTCTGTTTTGTGACGTTTTCTTTGTTAAATGGCAATGTGTAATATACTTTTATACTTTGTATATTTTAAACAAAGAAATAAATTATCTATCTATCTATCTATCTATCTATATGGAATTTGAAGAAAAACATCTATACGAAGCTTGTCAACTTATCAATGAAGATCTCAATTCGCTTGTCGAACTTTCGAAGAAATATTGCCTCTCAGTGAATACAGCTAAATCTTTTGTGATGCTATTTGGTCGTACCGTCACTAGGAAGCGTTGTTTGAATGAAGTTCAAATATTTCTCGAAAATTCGCTCCTACCTTGTGTTGATCAAACAAAAAACCTGGGCTTGATAATTGATTACTCACTCAAATTCACCTCCCACACCTCGCTGATACTAAAGCGTGGATATTCCAATCTCAAAGCAATATATTCCAACCGAGGTATTCTGAATTTGAAAACAAAAAAAATTCTCTGTGAAGCTGTCACATGCGAACTATGCTGATGTGGTGTATGGGCCTAATTTAACACAAAAGGACAGAAAAAGACTACAGCTTTTACAAAATTCATGTCTTAGGATAATCACAGGAACGCGCCGACGCGAGCATGTCTCACATCATCTGAAAGAAGTCGGATGGTTAAACATGGAAACGAGGCGTGTGTTCCATGCGTGCACGTTATTTCATAAAATAATAACTTCAAATAAACCAACGTACCTCTACCAAAAAATAAGATTTCGCACAGATGTACACAATCTGAACCTTAGGTTCAGAAATCATCTCACACCTCCCCAACATAGAACTTCGCACTTTCGTGGCTCCTTCTCTTATTTCATTACCTGGCTATACAATAGGCTCCCGAATACTCTCAAGGGTTTGGACCCCATCAAATTCAAATACACCCTGAGGAATCTTTTACTAACTAATAGAATACCTACTCTATTCTCTCCTTTCAGGTGTTAACCATTTCTACAGAATGGCTGCCTTCCTTTGAGTTTTGATCTGCAAAAGTGATTCATATTATTTGTATAATGTACTGTTTGCATCTTTGATTGTTTCTATATTTTTCATTCTGTTTTCTCTCCCACTCACTTATTATCTATATGTATGTGTATATATATATATATCTATATATATTGTGAATTTAAGGGGTGATTTATTCTGTGTACATATGCACTATATATGTGTGTTTAAACAATTTTTTTTTTATTTTTGGTTGGATGGAAGAGCAAGATCTAGCTGAGTCACTTGTGACCCAGTCAGAAATTGAATCCCGCCATTTGATAGGACTGATGATTTTCTCATTATTTTGTACTTTATTGTTATTGCTTACCTATCAATAAATTCGATTATTATTATTATTATTATTATTATTATTATTATTATTTTCCATAATAACTCCATAACGGCTCAACTTTTCTTAATGAAATTTGGTATATCCCTTAACAGCATTCAGTTTCATATTTCAAGGCGAATCATGTGTTTATAACTCTGAACAGGGGCGTACGGTAGGTGGGTACCCCTATTCGCCCCTCCCCAACTTTCACGCCACTGGATTAATATCAATTTCGTCTTCTTTTTCTTAATCCCCAATATTTCCTATACAAAAAATGAATACGTTTCTATTCACAAATATCAACGGTTTTCGAAATATTTGAAGTTGAATGAGTGCGTGCGTATCAAAATCTTTACTATTTTTGAAAGGAATGTGAAAGTAACTATTCATAACATTATAACCAACATATTTCATTCCTTGCAATGGGTATAAATTCAAATATTTCGAAAATTGTTGGCATTTACGAGGGATTTTGTTCACTAACAAAATAATCACTAATGAGAATCCGTATCACATACGCACCCATTTATTCAACTTCAAATATCTCTAAAACCGTTGATATTTGTGAAACGAAACGTATTCCTTTTTTGTGTAGGAAATATTCGGGATTAAGAAAAAGAAGACGAAATTGATATTAAACCAGTGGCGTGAAAGTTGGGGAGGGGCAAATAGGGGTACCCACCTGCCGTACGCCCTTGTTTAGAGTTACAAACACATGATTTGCCTTGAAACATGAAACTGAATGCTGTTAAGTGATAAGTATACCAAATTTCATTAAGAAAAGTTAAACCGTTATGGAGTTATTCTGGAAAATATTTTTTTTTGTATCACTTTCAACACCCTGTAACTCGGTTAATACTCATTTTAGGGTATACGTTTATTGGAACTTTCAGCCTTAAAATGAAGTGAGGATTCTACCCTCGGAGTTTGTCTCCTGTATTCTGGGACACCCTGTATATGGAGAAAAGGAGAAATTTTCATTTTAGTACCCTGTGTCATAAAATAATTCTTGATAAGAAGGCTTCCTATATATATCGCAAAATTACGTATCGTTCAGATGCGTGCATTATGTGAATATAATAATTAGAAGTGCTAAATTAGAATCTCATATACCAATTGAACAATTAGAGTCGATTCTGGTAGTCATAATACATAATATTCTCTCATCAATACCTCAGAGTGCATTATTTTAATGTTCGGATATGCATCCGCTCTTGGTTTGAGTTTGGTGCATCAAGAATGTTCCGTCTTTACTCTTTACCTCCTTTTTGTGTATTGTACAAATTGTCTACATATACATTTGGTGTTTGTCTAAGATTTCCCCTATCCGCCTTGAAAATGTTTGCGAACCCAAATGCATGATCATTCGGAGCTCGAGGTGCGCGCGTCTCCCACCAAACAGCGGGAGAACCGAGCAAAAACTCTCGATTCTCGCCAGTTTTTTTGTCTGAAGGGTGTGTTGCAATACCCGAAATTAGCTCTGCTGCAAACTATAGAAAAAACCTGTGACCTGAGGAGACCATTGTTGATCTGAAGGCCTCTTTCTTCCAGGATCTTAAGGTAAGGAAAACACAGAACCGCTATACCCCCTATCTTACCAAATATGGGGTGGTACTCTTTAACTTGTTTTGCATAGCGAAGCGAAGTTAAACGAAGCACACGCGATTTGTGGTTTACCGGAAAGAGATACCGATTGTTTCGTTATCGCTATCGCTATGCGAAAAAGTTACAGAGGCACTCTGCTGGTCCCCTTACTAGGTAAAAGACATCAACCTCCTTCTCCTTGAAAGGTTCCAACGCAATGCTACCAGGATGCGGTAAGAGGATTCAACCTACCGAATCCCAGATAGCACAAACATTCTCAGAATATTCTCATAAGGTGCGAAAATGTCATCTTGTAGAATATTCTTTGGAATTCTCAACACGGAAATAATTTTAAGAATTCTTTGGAATATTCATAAAATATTCTTGGAATGTCGCGAACATTCATTGATTGTTCCGTGGAGATATTCTTATAATATTTTGAAATTACATTCCTAGAAGCTCCTGAGAAAATATATTCCATAATATGTTCCTAAGATAATATCCTCAGAATGTTCATAGATTGTTTCATTTGTATATTCTAATAATATTCTGGAATTACATTCTTAGGAGCTCCTAAGATAAACTATTCCAGAATGTTCCTGAAATAATATTTTCAGAATGTTCATAGATTGTTTCATTCAACATTTTGTTTCATTTCCTGAGATATCCATGGTGGCTCCTTTCCAAAAAACTAATCAGTAGACGTCCTCATATTCTGTAGACATTCTCAGAATATTTGGTAGATGTTCTCAAAACATTTTCACTATATTTAGTGAACGTTCATAAGATGTTCATAGCATGTGCATAGGATATGAAAGAAATTTTCTGGAAACATTCTATTGGGCTACTAAGAATATTTTAATAATGTTATCAGAAAATCTCTCAGAAAATCTATAGAATGTGCCTAGGAGGTGAAAGAAATATTCTGGAAACATTTTAATATTCACAGAAAATTCTTTAGTATATTCCGAGAACGTGTATAGAATATGAGACTCAGTCCACTTTGGATGTCCACACAATATGCATTATAGATTGTGTTTTGGAAATATTCAGAGAACATTCAAAGATTCAATCATGTGCTTCTATGAATATTCTATGAATGTACTTGTGCTGCCTGGGAATACTGTACGATGATTTCTCTGTAGATGTCGCGAGCTTATTTCTACCAAGGTTGATAGTAGGTTGCGTGTACATTCTTTGAAATTGAGGCAGGAATCATTTCGAACAACTGTACGCTAAAAATACTTTACAAACAGAATCTTCACGAAATGGAATACTCTACCTCCAGAAGTCGTGACAGCCCCAAGTACAAACAGTTTCAAGTGATTGTTTTCTACAATCAGCGAACGTGTGATGTACTTTTTTCAATATTATTAGTCATTTTGTTTTCTTTCTCTGACCTTGTAAAAAATCATATCATTTGTAAACCCACAAATATATATTGCTGGGTACAATAGGCTATGCCTCTGCCCTAAATACGAAACAAAGAGCCCAGATCTGACTTAACCTCAACCCCACCGACAACCAACCCCTTTCTCACCAGATCCAGAGAGAATAGAATCTCTTACAGATTTTTTAACAGTTTTACACTAGTTTCCAAACGCATTATTTTTTATTGTTACATGACGTGACCCACAAATAACGCACGATCATTTAATTCAAGTACCCGCGCTCTATTAAATTTAATAGCCTTATCGTTCCTCGAATCGTCATGAAATCTCAGTAGAGAACAATGGCTAAGTAGATATGGTCGCAGGGACAGTGAATCAGACAAAGGGGATCCAATTCATGAATATCTTTCAGAATGTTACACAATTCGTGCTGAAAGAAGTTGGTCAATATGACACCAAGTTACTTTCTTACGATACTGACGTTTTTAACTTGATACAGCCTATGGTTCTTCAAATTTGTATGTACTTCTTCTAATATTTTATTTGCCTTCTTAGCTTATTTTTTTCAGAAGTACATCTCAGAATTTTCAGTATTTCAGTACACCCATTATCAATAAAAATATCTCTTCAGTACTTGATTAAGTACCTGAGTCTCACGCTGTCAGTACTTTTCAGTACCTCATTCAGTTTTTCAGTATTTTTATTTATCAGTACCTACATGATATTTAATTATGGTGTACAAACTTCTGCCTAGTTGTTACCTCCTCGGGACTTGTAGATCTTTCAAGGTTCGCATGAACGAACATCTGAATATACGTAGAAACATACAGTAGGTATACATATACAATTTTAGCCCCAATCACACTTCATATATTTTGAAAGAAGTCAACTCCAAAAATTTCAGTATATTAGATTTTCTGGAGTATTTACAAATACGCGAGCAAATACGTGAATATACAAGTTCAATTAAGTAGATCCGATCCTATTCCTCTACAAAGAAGATCAAAATATTTCATACCAATATTAATTTCCCAAATTTCCAATGGTTCCAGGTGCGTGTCTAGGATCATTTCATGTGGGTGGAGATATTCACCTTCATGGAGGGGGGTAATCACCTTCATCGGGCATATTATTTACTATGAAGGTATCAGAAACTTCTAAAAAATTAAATTTTAGTCAAGCTAAGGTAATCATGGTGAGGTAATTACCCCCCTCAGGCATGCACCTGAATGGTTATTTGCTTACCAGGTATAGATTTTCTCATTCTGTGGCCACTAATAATTAGTGTCAATTCTCAATTGCCGTTGATATTAACGTATAATTTTGAATCAACATTCTTTGTGTTTTCTTTCATTCACACGCTGCCACAACCCCTCGGTTTCAACCAATCAATAAATGTGTATCTTAGCATGAGTGGAAGAATCGATAAAGTTCTATGAGTGAAAAGGGAAACATTCTTCATATTTCTGAAATAAAAAATACGCTTCTAATTATCTTTTTGCATGTTGTACAGATAAAGAACTACCCTAAATAATGATACCGTATTTCTCCATACCTCATGATAAAATGAAAAAAGACCCTGGGGTCCAGAAATCCTTTAAGATATGTCAACATACAGAGTGACCCATTTGAAAGCGGGATACCCCTGCAACTTCTTTATATGTTGTCCGACTAAACTTGTAAAAGCCTTCAATATTTTTTTTTTCAATGCCAATATTTTTTAATAAAATTTGCCTACGCCACTGGATTAATGATACTTTCCAATCGTATAAACGAAATTACAGGGAATAAAAACGAATTATAAGCCATACCCATTGGTGTACTTGCTGTTCCATAAACTTCGCTAATGACTCGTTAAATTTGACTGTTTTCTTTTTTCTGTCTTTTGTTTTGCTGACTTATCATCTGTCATTAATATAAGTTTCGAAGTCTGTTGGTAAAAAAAATATTTTTTTCAATACGACTGTGTCCGAGGAAAAAATATTGCCAATATTATAACCAAACGTTGAATGTACATTTTTACTGAATGCGGTCTACTTACTGGATTGTAAGTAAATTACATAATATCACATAGGTATTTATGTATTATGTGATATAGGTACAGGACAAATATCCGAAATATTTCGATAACGTAATTTAAATTTTAATTATGCTATATTCCTCTAAGGAATTTAGATTTTCTCATGAAATTGCGGTAATACCAATTTAAAAGTATTGCAAATTCAGTGGCGTAGGCAAATTTCTTTTACAAAAATTGCCAACACACTTTTTGGATTTTTGGCGATGAAATTAATTCTAAGTACGAAGGTCTTAAAAGTTTTAAATTTATTTCGAAATTATGTCACTGTACTAACTATATTGATACTTCTCCATTAAAAAAATATTCTATATCCTAAATGATTTATATTTTTAAATTTTACAGGCACAAAGCCTTTTTTTGAAATGATACAAGATTTATTTGCCAGAGTAATAACATCGACTATTCCACTCATGCTAAAATACGCATTTTTTATTAGTGGAAATTTTTATTTTGATAAAATGAAAACAACATGTTTTCGGCTCTTGATTAATAATAATAATAATAATGATATTGGATACCTATTTGATGTGTTTTCGATTTTGTAGTTCGCTTCGTCATGGGTTTTTTTATAAAACAAACTTACCACTAGCAAGTTGCTATAATGACACAACACCGAACTTTGACCAAAACCATGATAAGCACTCACTATTAATTCATATTAACTTCACAATAATTTTCGACAAATTTTGCAAACACGTTGATTAATAAATAACTAAAACCAAAATTATTTATACAACCTACAGCAAGAAGACAGTAAAAATGCAACGAAAGACGCTCTCTGTGATTGGTAACTGAAATAGCAGGAAGTTTGAAATAGCAAGACAGCTATACGCAAACTGAATTAAAATTTATGTTTTGTTAGTTGCATAGTTTAATAACTTAATTTATTTTTTGTTCCAAGTCAAATGCCGTTGAATTGATAGTTAGGTTTGTCAGTGGGGTATCATAAAGGTGGAAAAAAAGGTAATTCGTGGCGCAGAGGTGACAGAAAAAAAAAGCACCGCAGACGATTTTTTTTGTGTCAAGATCAAATGCCTTTAAATTGATAGTTCGGTAATTTAACGAAATTAACAGATGCATTCTGAAACTAAATACATTTAACTTTTACATATAGGTGACTTGAAGCAAGGGCAAATCAGGTAGATATAGAAATCAAATCAATGAGGTATTCATGTGTAACATAATTTGAAACTAATTACATTTACATCGGTAACTTGAAGTAAAGAAAAATCAGGTTTACAAATCAAATAACACAAATCAATCTGGTATCCAAGTCCAAAGTATAATATACAGTGTGACCCATTTAAGATGGAAGCACCCTTCTAAAACTTTCATTTTTCAACTGATTGGAAAGTTTTTTTTTTCGTTAGGTTAGGTTAGGTTAGGTTCATTCAAAAAGTCCACCAGGACACCAAATTTCATGAATAAATCTCCATTTTCAGAGCCAACTTATCTTATTTTTCTAGGTAAAAAAATCTAAAAAAATTACTAGCGATTTTTTTTTTAAATCTGACTACACCACTGGATTCGGGACATTTTCAAATGGTTCATATGTAAATTACGTTGAAATGCGTCAATCAATAAAAAAGTTATAAGGGAATTAAATTTGAAAAATATGCCGTTTAATCAACCCACAAATTCAATTTCAGAACTTTTATCAAAACTGACTACACAACCGGATTAAGGGAGTCTCGAAATATCACTGACTATAATTTCATTGAAATATGTTAATAAATAAAAATCATGACATAAAATGACATTTTCGTGAAATTCCATTTACTTATTTCTCAAATTTTATTATCTTATGATATTTTTATTTATGAACAGATCTCGATGAAATTTTGACCAGTGGTATATTGAGACCTCCTGAATACAGTGGTGTATTCCGAATTTCGATAAAAGTTCTGAAATTGAATTGGTGGGTTGATTAAACAGCATATTTTTCAAATTTCATTCCCTTATAACTTTTTTATTCATTGACGCATTTCAACGTAATTTACAAATGAACCATTTGAAAATGTCCCGAATCCAGTGGTGTAGTCAGATTTAAAAAAAATTCGCTAGTTATTTTTTTAGATTTTTTACCTTGAAAAATAAGATAAGTTGGCCCTGGAAATGGAGATTTATTCATGAAATTTGGTGTCCTGGTGGACTTTTTGAATATATACCTGACGAAAAAAAAGCATTCCAATCAGTTGAAAAATGTAAGTTTTAGAAGGGTGCTTCCATCTTATGGGCCACACTGTAGATTAGAATTAGAATTAGATGCCCTCGTTACGTTGTACCTGTACGTTCGTTATCACCCTGCAGTTTTGCCATTTTTTAGTTTATAGAAAGAAATTATTAGATTTAGATAGTTACGCGTTGGATGAAATACGATTCATTTTGTGAATCTTAATGTTAATTTTGATTGAAACACTGAATTTTTTTCGATTATGGGGGGAGTATTTACCCCCATTACCCCCCCTTGTACACGCGCCTGTCTCTGGGGCCTACTTAATGGTTGAATTGTGTTTAATTATTTAAAAGTCCAAATCAACATTCATAGATTTTTAAATGTTAAATGTATTTATAAATTATTGTTGTACCTAATTATTCATAGATAAACAGAAAAGATTATTAATCATCAAAATGATATGATTGATTCAAGCAACAGGGAAGCCGTTTATGTAAATAATGAAGAAGACTGGCTCCAAGACAGATCCTTGGAGAACTACTGTTATTCAAAACATGTCTAATCAAAAGTTCTTAAGTATGACACCGCTTTTGTGAAAATAAAATGTCTTTTTTCTGCGACGGGAAAAAAATTTGTCATTTTATATCTGTTGACAGGTAAGATAACTTTTTATGAAATTACTTTTTTCTCCGAAAGACGAGAAAAAAGTGAGTACTTTTTCCCACGGGAAAAAAGTGAGTGGGAAAAAAGTGAATACTTTTTTTCCGAATATATATACACATAGGTACAGGTAGATATTTGATTGAATCGTCGTTTTTCCCGTCACACAAAAATAGTGTATTATATATACACGGTAAAAAGATTAGATTTAATACTTTTTTCCCTTGTATAATAAATAACTATTATTTTGTTTTTATAGGTATATTCGAGTATTTTAAAGTGAACAACGATGAACTTACCGTTAACGTTATATTCCAAACAAAAACATTGTTCGGAAATGAAAACCAAGAAAACCGTGCAATATCCAATCCACATGTTGAGATCACCCGAACCACAATCTCAATCCATTAGTCAGTTGACCGAAGACTTTAATGGTAATATATATCTCGGACGCAACCCACCCGGAATAGAATACGAACACACTTTCGATACTTCGGCGAATATAACATTCCACGCTCTACATCCAACGCCGCCTAAGCCAAACTAAAACAAAATTCAAACGACAAACGAGCGCAGCCAAAGCACGCCTTGCACCAAAGGTAGCGCGCGGTCACGTGATCAAAACAAAGAACCTGTTGCACCGAGATGCTGAAGGAATGGACCGGTTGCATTAGCGGCTCGTCAAATCGATGCATGGGCGATGACTATTGTTATACCGTGTCACTTGTGGAGATTTTTACAAACCCCAATCAAGCAATACTTTTCAATTTATAGAACTGTTATAATTCAATTCAAAATTATGTATTTTTCCTCCCACCCCTATAGAAAGTACACACTTTCCTCCCTTAAACCAGGGAGGAAACTCATACTTTTCCTCCTGCTCATTTCAAGTAAGTTGTAAACGATAAAACTTGTGAATCTATTATAATCAAATTGTTTCCGTAATTTCGAGAACATCTTATATATCCTGTATTCTGGTAAAAATCAGACATGAATGTTACTTCTACTTTAGTTCTTCAATAGCTATTTGTGTATTTAGAGCGCAAAGTTATTGATTGTCGCTCGACAAAAAGATTAATCTTTGGAGAACGACAATGACACTTAGTGCTCGAAATACACACATTATTTTTTCTACAAGCGCAGCTCTTAGAAAAAAAAATTATCGAAACTTCATTCAAATAGGCACATAACATTACTTATGAGAAAATCACTCAATAGCAATCCGAAATGGTATAAGCTATCCAAATGTCCAATAATTCAAATCACTAACAAGAAAAAAGTAAAATAACGTTTTTAAAAAAAAAGTTGCAGTTGCCAGGAGGTGAACCCGGAACCTTCGGATTACAAGCCCAAGACTAACTAACTAACTAACTAAAAATGATTTTTATTTTAAATTTTCAAATTTGACATTTCATGGATAATGACAGGTCTTCTATACTCCAAAACCCAAGGGGTCAGGGGAAGGACGGAAGAATGGGCGCAAAAGTAGCGTCTCTTCTACTCCCGATCAGAGGAGCAAAAGAGCGCCTTGCCAAGCGAACACAACCACCCCCGTGAGAGGGCGCTGAAGTCCGCCCGCGCTGATGGTAACGCTGGCCGGACTTTTCAGTATACCACGGTAGAAGTTCGGCATGATACACGCCTCCTGCAAAGCTCATGCGTGTTGTTCATTGGCATTCAATGCATATATTGCTTTATGCAGTTTATGAGGCTGGTTGTTTCAATGTTGAATACCGGAAAAGGCTGTAGCAAAAAACCGGGTCGAGGTACTCTACGTTTCAGTAATACTTTCGATTTGGTTCCCTATGGAACCGGTTCTTCCCTGCGTTCTTGAAAGATATCAAGCGCTTGATATATGAGCCCGCCCGGGGCTTATTATCATATACACTCTGAGCTTAGTGATGTCTCTGGTGAGAGGGCTCTTGTCAAGCATGTACTTATAAAACTTGTATGACAAGTTATTTATAACTGTCGGGATCGAGTCGACGCCTGCAAGCTCCCTACGAGCTTTCAATCGAAGGTATCGTCTGCTACCGGTGATAATACGGAGTACTTTGTTCTGCATCCTATCCAATCTCGCCAAAGGAGTCGGCTTTAGGCTACATAACACCGGACTAGCGTACGTCATAGTTGGTCTTATGAGTTGTTTGTATATTAAGAGTTTGTTCTCAGTTGAGAGTTTAGAGCCTCTGGCTATCAGAGGGTAAGTGCGCTTTAGCGCAGCTCCAGCCCTCTGGATAGCCAGGGTGATATGACGCCCGAAATTGAAACGCTTGTCCAGGTGTACCCCCAGGTTTCTTCCATGGTTCACGTTCTCAACAGCCTCGCCGTTGATTCTCAACTTCCGATAAAGACAAGCCCAAGACGCTAGCCATTGCACCACCGTAGATTCTCAGATGGACATGACTGTAATGTCTATAATTTCCATCATGCAAGTATAGGTCCGTTTTAGACAAAAGCAGTTAGTTGAGATGCGTTTTAAATTCACAAAAAAATGTTCATTGAGTGGGTAGGAGGAAAAATCATATGTATTACATGGAAGGAAAGTGCCTTTTCCTCCCTTGGATGTTTACTGCCCTCCGCTTGGCGTCGGACTCAGCAACTCGGAATTCCGACTTCGTATCTCGGAATTTATTATTTCAACTTACTAATTCGGGATTTTATAAATCCAGTTTGGAATCTCGGAATTTCGACTTTGAATCTCGGAATTTTATAATTCCGAATAAGTAACTCGGAATTCCGACTTTGTATCTCAGAATTCCGACTTTGTTATTAATTTTATTCTTTGTGGAGATTTCAACTTCGGTAAGTACAAAAACAATAATTATAATATGTTGTGTACAATATTATCTTCTTTTGATTTAAATCCAGTAGTAGGTTGGCCTACCCGAGTGACAGATACTACATGTACCATAATCGACCAAATTTTCATAAATTTTTCTAATGAAGGTAGTTGCTGTGTTTTAGATAATGACATTTCAGATCACCGATCTGCACTTTTGGAGTTAGATGTTTTCATTGATGATACAGTCTCTCTTAAAAAAACAGAAATGAAAAGAAACTTCAGTGAATATAATATTATCAACTTCGAGAACTCTCTAACAACAGAGAATTGGGAAAATCTTACAATTTTTATGATTTTCACAGAGCTTTTAAATACTTTTACGAAATTTTACTATACCATTTTAACATAAATTTTCCTCAAAAAAGATTTTACTATAAAAATAATAATAACAAAAGGTGGATCGATGAGTCGGTAAAGCAATCTAGTAAATACCTGAAAGATTTATTTGTTTTAAAAAATACATATACCAATTTTGACCCAATGTATAGAGAGGCTAAAAGAAATTATTATATACTGATGAGAAACAAAAAGAAACAGTATTATCAGAATAGGATATTTGATTCTCCAAATAAGAATCGTACCTCGTGGAATATTGTATCTGAATTAACAAATAAAAAGAAAAACTGCAACAATATAAACATTAAAATTGATGAGCAGTTGATCGAAGATCCGAAAACTATAGCCTATAAGCTTAATTACTTTTTCATTCAAACTCCTATTGAACTAGTGGAAAAGATACCTGTAAATGCGGACACTCCTCATAATAGAAACGATTTCATTCCCCACACAATGTATTTGAATTCATTCCCAGGAAATGAGTTACTCTCATTATTGAACAACAAATTGAAAAGTAAAAGATCGTCTGGCCCAGATGAAATTCCAAATTTTATATTGAAAAGAGTTATTGGCTTAATAATAGTACCATTAACACACCTGATTAATATGTCATTCTACACAGGTGTTTTCCCACAACAACTGAAAACTGGTAAAGTCACTCCCATTTTCAAGAAAGGGAAAACGACCTCAATGGAAAATTATCGTCCTGTTACAGTTCCATGTGGACTCTCCAAAATATTTGAATACGCCTTTTCAGACCGTCTCCAATCGTTTTTAAATAAACACTCTATCCTGAGTCAGATGCAACATGGATTTTGCTCTGAAAAATCTACAAGTACAGCTATGTTTTCATTACTAACTGAAACTATAAAACATGTTGAAGCAGGTGAATGCCCAGCAGTTATTCTTTGTGACTAAGGTAGAGCATTCGACTGTGTTAACCATCAAATACTTATATCAAAATTAGAAAAATATGGCATTAGAGGTGCTTCTTTAAATTGGTTAGCAACATTTCTAGACAATCGAAAATAATTTGTATCCTTACCAGTAAATAAAGAGAATGAAATGTGTAAAATTACATTTGATACTTCAAGTATAAATATGGGAGTCCCGCAAGGCTCAATACTGGGTCCCATTCTTTTCATCCTCTATGTGAATATATAGATTCTATAACTACAGGAAGTTATTATACTGCTTATGCAGATGATTTTTCATTGATATCAGCACCAGATACCAAAACCTTAGAAAATAAGTGTGCTATCAAATTTTTTCAACAAGCACGACCTATTCTTCAATACTAAAAAAACGGAGGTTATTCGGATCCACAGTTTAAAAAAAAAAATCGACATTTGTTTCACTATTAATAACATGACGTTGACTAATACCAATGAAAGTGTTAGATTCCTAGGTATTTTTATTGATGAATTCCTCAACTGGAAAGCTCACTGTCAGCAGCTAACTTCGAAACTCAACTCTCTGAAGTTTCTTTTCAAAAAAATTAATTTTTGTTGTTGTTAATTATTTCAGAAAATATAAGATTTATCAAAAAACGATTTCGATAGGTTGAGAGATAATTCAATTCTCCACAAGAATGATTTTCAGTAATACCTTATGAAATACGATCGTTTTCTCCAAAAACGTGGTTTAACGCCGACGTCACATTTCATGCTCGCGCTAACGCCACTGCAAGTTCAGGTATTTGTCATAACTTTGCTAAAAATTATAGTAAAAGGAAAAGATAAAGTGCATATCGTTCCTGAAGACTTCTACTTCCTCATGCAAATATAGCATGTGAGTATCTGAGTACTTAAAATGTGTTTTGTCCCACTTCACATAACCCTTCCCCGGTATTTACGGAGGATCCGAAAGTCATTGATATTTTAGTTGATATGAAATAATTATACTGAAGCAGGAATCAGTACCCTCTCTGGACCATATGCAACGATTTAAGACTAGTGAGACAAGTCTTACTTATACATGCCAAAGAAAAAACTGGGTTTTACTCCTGCTTCAGTTTTCAACTCACCCATAATACCGGCAATTTCTTCAGTAAATGTTGAAAATAATCGCTCATACACATCCTACATAAAAAAATTAAGTACGTGATTTCAAGCTTACACAATAGTGTTATTAAATATATATATATATATATATATATATATATATATATATATATATATGCAGGATACGAATAAGCAATTATTCTCAACATCTAGTGAAGAGAATGCCGATTTTATGGGTAAGTTGAAAATGAGGCAAGAGTAAAACAAAGTTTTTTTTGGCATGTATAAGGTGGACCTGTCACATTTCTTTAAAGTCCAAAGAGGATATGGGTTACTGCTTCAGTATAATAATTCCATATTTACTTAATAATTCATGGTTTTCGGATCATCTGCAAACATCTCCGTGAAGTGCGACAAAACACATTTTAGGTACTCAAATACTCGCATACTATATTTGCATGAGAAGATAGGAGTTTTCAGAAACGATATAAACTTTTCCTTCTCCAATCATTTGTAGCAGAGTCATGACCGATCAAATATTCGGCTCCGCCAGAACTTTCAGCGGCGGTAAGGGTGTACGTGATGTCGGCGTTCAATCACGGTTTCTGGGAAAACGAGCGCATTTCATAAGAAATTACTTGGAATAATTTTTGTGGAAAATTGAATTGTTTTTCACCCTGTTGAGTTGTTTTTTCGATAAATCATATACTTTCCAAGATTACAGCAAAAATCTATTTATATATTTTTAAACGAAAAATATATATATTTTGGTACACAATTTTTTTTTTCGTGTTTATCATGGTTCCAACTACTAGCATACCAAATTTGGTGGTGCTACAATCAATTCTTGTCTCAAAACCCAATCGTACTGGATTATAATATATTGAGAAGACAAATTGTAAGAATCATTCAAGTCCATGAATGTTAAAGATATGAAAGATGAAAATGATCAAAAATGTTTTCTCTATAATTATAGAGGGAAAGTCACAAGTCTCTCAGGATTTTATCAGATGAAGAAATTTTTCATGAAATGATTTGATCAAAACTCAGATTACGGAAGTATTATTGCAGAAGGATAGGGCATTGTGAAAAGACAAAGTCAATTTTAGTTTTATTTATTGTTTCCAATACTTTGCCCAAAACATAAATTTAGTTATTTACATAATGTACACATCTTTTGGGAAATTAGGTAACTACCTATATATATAATATGATAAACATACAGAATAAGTATACAATTAAGAGTATTCAGGAAATTTTTTACAAAAAATAAGCGTATTTTTACATTTTGTTACTCTACAGAAAAAACTATAAACACTTCTACCATTCATCCAATTATAAATTATACATAGGTAGTTGCAATTATTACAAATAAAATTATATAGATATTAACATTCATGATTCTTTGAACAGTCGAATAATAAAAAATCTCATGTGAAACATATAAAGAATATTAATGCCACTTTGTTACAGGGCATTTAACATAAACTTTGGTTGCTGATAATTATTCCTCAAGAATTAATATCATCATTAACATAAATGTGAATGACGACTTTAACTCAATTCCAAAATTTTTATTTTGGATACCAATATAACTGCTGATGAAGATAACACTGTTATCAAAATGTTAATATAGGAATTGAGTAAAAGTATCTATTCCCATTGTGTGACATCCGCCAGGACTCCAGAATCCCATTTTACATAGAAAAATGTAAATGTTTAAATATCGGCTGCACAATATTCAGATATGTCATTAGCAGAGGTTGATTTAATTAAACATTGTATTTGAAAAATACCTATATTTAAAAAAAATGCATATTAGACAGTTTGCTATGGAATCTCGGAATTGACAATTCAAAACAACAAATTCCCAAATAGTGAAATAAAATGTAAACAGTGTGTTCATACTGTATGGGCACTCAATTTAATTCAATCATGAGAATGTAAAAACTAAAGCCAACACTTCCCCACCCATTTAATAGGAATTGGATTTCAGTAAAACCACATGAATTTTGTATATGATATATACCATATTATCTTAATTAGAGTACCATTACAGTTATGACTAATATAGCAGAAACTCTTTAAATAAAGATTAATTGAAATCATTAATTGCCTGTTTACAAAGAATACTCAGTTATACCCAACATTACAGAGTGAATTATAAAAGTAACTAAAATAAGGAAAACGGGAGTTTACCAACTTTTCTCGAGTGTATAATAAATGTAGAATGTAATATATATGGAGCAGGAGAAAGTATCATGACAGATGGCACAATATCTTCTTAGAATAGGTACCTGAAGATAATGTTGAATTAATTGGGTAAACAAGGAACTAGTATTTTATGCACTGGAGACTCAACTAGCTATTCTGTTTTTTAATGGCAAAAACAAAAAGCCACAGTATTATTATTATTAAGTGTCCACCCTGTACAAAGTTATGGTATTTTTCAATCACTTATAAACTGCTATGAGGGAGGAATAGATTTAAGGTTTCTTTTTCCATAACCCTCAATTTATCATACACTTATTATTATTAATTTTGAGTCAACATATTCTAAAAAACTGTATTTTATAAGACACGGATTTTTCACATTTTCATTTTTGAAGTTTTGTTGACACATCACGAAAATTAAGCGGTCTGTTGGAGAACTAAAATGTGATTTTTTAAGATAGACGCGAATTCTGTAGAAATTTTCAAATTCCACTTTTACTCAAGTGTCTGCTGACGATTTCCAACATTGAAAATTAATATTTGTTGAACTTATTCTGATGAATTAAAAAATGCAATGTGGCATATCAAAATTTATTACAACTTTGACAAACAACGAATACATGGATTGTATAATTTCTGCAAGATGTGCCAATAAAACCAGAATGGGTCCACCATAGGAATGCTATTCAAAAAGACAAATTATTTTCTGCTGGTGGCAAACCAGAACTGCCTTTACATTCTTCTAGTAGTATGCGTTTTTTAGAGAGACCTACTACACATTGGCCAATCATTATTATTGGTTATAACAAGTGATATATCAAATTTGTTATTTGGGTTTTTAGAAAGTTCAGCAGCCGCTCTACTTTTTGGTATTTTTTTTTTAATAGTGATTACTCTGAAACCAATAGATATATTAAAAAATGTGATATTATTAGATTTTTATCTTTTAAACTATTTGTCATACAAGGTACGACATAGAGATGCCATTAGAAAAAAAAATAAGAACTGAAAAAAGTGATTTCAAAACATTCAAATCCCGGCTGGAACCAAAGTATTGCAATTAAAATGATAATTCAATTTTCGTGCACAACATGGCATAGAATAGGAACATTTCACATTTGAAAAATAATCAATACAATTTTTTTAAAGATTTTTTTTATACATTTCAAAAAATACACAAGGTGTTCCATTTGAAAATAAAACTAGGTGAAAACGGAAGTGCTACAGAATTATTTTTTATCTCAGAAAATCACATTGCAGTTCTTCAATAGCCTGCTTGATTTTCGTGCTTTGAATCGGTTTATTTCTCTCAATAACTGGGACGAGCCATCTCTCAGACTTACCTGGTATTAATTAGGAGATTATTTATAAATCTCAATACAACTATATAATTATTTCAAGTTCTTTATGCAAAGAGGTACACCTAAAGTTAGGTCTACAAGATTATCTGAAAAAAAGTTGCCTATATTTTATTGGACATTTGTCACTCAAAATAATTGTGTTAAACCCTTCAACAACTTTGTGGTACAAAAATGATTAGACCTTTTTTTTGTGAGGTGTTTTTGTGTGGTGCATTTCAATGGGATTACGCCTTTCATTCGAGAAATTAAACATAAACTACAGCCAGCCCTTCATCTAGACCATATACAAAATTCATGTGTATCTACCGAAAACATATTTTCAGTACATTTCACATTTTTTTTGCAAAATATCCTCAAATATTTTTAATAAACATCAGTAAAGTAGATGTTATTTATCACACAATGAAAAAAAAAAAAAAACGAGATTACAGAAAATATGCATTATATTCAACACTTATAACGTCTGTACTGGCATTATTAAACCGTGGATTTGAATAAACAAACAAAAAAAAAATATTTTTCTAATAACCTGCGATAATCTTTAGTTCATTTCTGAAATTTTTAGCATCAAAACAACAGCGAAAATAAACGAAGGCAAATGAACGAATTCGAAGATTGAACATTCAATAACAAAATCATGAAAGAATATAATAAATATGTAAATAGACATCTATAAAAAAAAATTAAAATAAATATAAAGCCGTACCAGAGTGGCAAAAAATGGTCTCATGGAATTTTTATTTTCTCAGTTAATGTTTAAAAATGTGAGAAAGTCCGTACAAACTAATAATTAAAATCATCACAATTAACCTCAAAATTTAATTTGAGTCGAGAAAGTCTAGCTCCTGTCATGGAACCCTGTGTTCGGGACAGTAGGCCTTGAACTCATCATCAACGAACTGCCAGTCGTTAGATCTGGCGCAACAAAGATGCATCACGTTCAGACACCCC
The DNA here is from genome assembly GCA_958298965.1 of Chrysolina haemoptera. NCBI lineage: Eukaryota > Metazoa > Arthropoda > Insecta > Coleoptera > Chrysomelidae > Chrysolina > Chrysolina haemoptera. Next base: position 21,399,089 of record OY282599.1, on the reverse strand, counting down.
CTCCTCAAACACGAAATATTAGCCCCCTTCAAGTTGCACGACCTACACGTCACGTTACAAGAAGTCCAAACCGCTTCCTCGAGACCGGCGATCTTCGGGCCGATCAGGTAAATCCCCGGCGACCACACGATGCAGGCCTCGTGTCCCCACACTTCGTAATTCTTATTCCCAGTCTCTGTAATACCCAAGTAAATATCCGACTCACTATCCGAGAGGCCGTCGATGTCCGAATACTTTCTCTTGAATCTCTTGCCGAAGCCTTTGGCAGCAGACTCTTCGAGCGCCCTGCTGACCTTTTTGCTTTTGAACTGCTTGTCGTAGGGATCGTCCAGTCGCCTCTCGAACTCTGGACACTGGGTCGTGATGAAGTAGGGGCCGAACAAGTCTCCCGGAGGGATGATTTCCCTGTTGGAGCTCGGCCCCGAGAGTTCGCTCGCGTGCGGGCCCCTTTTGCAGAAGGCACAGATCCAACTCACGTCTCGCGTTTGCGCGTCATACTTATTGCTCAAAGTACTAGAATGCAGCCCTTTCGAACGAACTTTGTGCCTATACTCGACGTCGTCGTGGAATTTCTTGGTTTTCGGTAGCCGTCTCTCGCCGTCTTCTTCGTTCACGGGCGTATTAACCACGTTGACGGATAGCGGGGAGTCCCTGTTGCCCCTAATTTGAATGAACGGACCCTTGGACTTGGTGGAACTGGTGTTGCTCCCCGAGTCGTACGCGTACACGTCCTTCGTCGTTTCCGCCTTGGTATTCGCTGGTTTCGGTTGTTTGAGCGGTTTTTTGACAGGAGACTTGGTCTTGGCCTTCATTTTCTTTCCGATTTTTTTTTTCTTCGGCGTGGACTCCAGAGACGCGTCAGAGTTCCACCTCGAATTTATTGGCGCCTTGCGTTTGGTTTTCTTTGGTGAAGGAGATTTCTTTTTAGCCTCTGTGCTCGAAGTTACCGCAGTGTCACTTTTCTGACTCGTGGAAGGGATGGAATCATCGAGCCTCAGCAGAGAATCATCCAACTTCGAGTCGTCCAAATCTAGCGGATCGGTTTTTATGGGGTCGCTGAAGTCTTCAATTCCTGCAAACATTTCTTCCAGTTTGTTCTCGACTTCCACAAAGTGAGTATTTGTGGCTTTTTTCTGAGCTGGAGTAACGATAGTAGTTGTGGTGATAGTACTTGCCGTGTCCGCCAAAACTTCGGCGAGGTGTTCCTTTGTTTTTATCACGCTCACAGAGATCGGCTTTGTTTGCGATTCAGACTTGTCGGTTTCTTTCGGTTTTTCCACGATTTGCTGTTTCTGCTGCTTTTTTTCTTTCAGTCCTTCCTGTACCATAGCTGCAATATTATCTATCGTTTCGGATTCAGAGGAAGCTTTTCTTCTTGTCTTGGCAGGAATTAGCTCGTCTAAATCGTGTGAGGATTCAGCTTTCTCCGGACTTTTACTTTCTTCCAACATTTCCCCCACAATACTGATAGGATCTTTCTCCGGTTCAACTTCCTTTTTGGATTCTTTGGGAACGGTAACAATTGTTTCCACTGATACTCCCGTTTCTTCGAGTTTCTCCTCATCCTTTGAAACCCTAACAGTTTTATTAGGTTTACGTTTTCGCCTCGATTTATTACTGTCCAAACTATCTTCGTTACTGTAGGATGAAACCGTGTCTTCATCTCTTATATTGGTAGACGTAGGAACATTCAAAATACTACTTGAATTACTATTGTCGTCAAAACTACTCGTCGGCTGTACTATTACACTAATAGGCTTCTCCGTAACTTCCACTTTCTCCTCAGGTTTCTCAATAGGTAGCTTACTAATACTTTCTTCTAGCTTGTGTTCTAGGATATGAACCATTTTCTCAGATGATGGATTCAGCCTTTCTAAGATAGAATCTACCCGTACATTAGATCTCTTCTGTGTCTTGATAACTTCTACAGCCGGCGAAAATGGTAAAGCCGGGGTAATGACGGGTTTCAAACCTGGACTAGAAGGTTTCAATCCAGGACTAATAGATTTTGGAAAAGGACTGCCAGTTTTTATACCCGTACTCACAGACGCTAGACCCTGACTGACAGATAGTATAGTTCGACTGGTTGAAATCATATTCGAACTAATAGGCAACATACCTGAGTTAATAGGAAACATGCCTGAAGGAGTAGAAATCATGCCTGAAGGAGTAGAAATCAGACCTGAAGTGGTGGTGGAGATCAGTCCGGAAGTTGTAGAAATGAGACCCGGACTGGCAGACTTCAGAACCGGATTTGCTGATTTCAAACCAGGACTCGCAGATTTCAAACCAGGACTCGCAGATTTCAAACCAGGACTCGTAGATTTCAATCCAGGACTCACGGATTTCAACCCAGGACTCACGGACTTCAACCCAGGACTCACGGACTTCAAACCAGGACTTGTTGGTTTTGGTGCTGGACTCGAAGATTTCATGCTCAGACTAGCAGATTTTAGACCGGAACTGGCAGATATCAATCCAGGACTGGCGGGTTTTGTGATGGGACTCGTACTTTTCGTGAGTTCGATTGCCTGAATTTCTAGTGCACTGGGAGGTAAACTGTTTATTTTATTGGTATCCCTAACACTCAAACTGATAGGAAGGGGTGGTATTTCTCCATTTTGGTTACCGTTTCTGGTTAAGCTCAAATCGACACAGTCTCTAGGGAACAACGCGTCGTTTTTGAACATTTCACTCAATACATGCGAGTGAGGATGTATTTTCATGGCTTCCGTTGTGGTGGGAGTGTGCCAAGTTGGTTGGTGTAGTAAGGAATGTTCGTTTGACATGTGTGCTAACTGGGGCTGTCTTGGAAAATAGTTGGGTACCTGAAAAAAAATTGTGTTACAAAGACGATTATTTGATGTAAATTACAAGCATATTGATGAGGAACGATTATCAATTCTGAATTGGTATCTCAAGTATTATTGTGTATATAATAGTAACACATTGATTCAATAAGCCTTTTTACAAACTGAATTTTATTTCACAGATATATACAAAATGGGCCTATTAAAAGGACTATATTCACTATCATGAATCACGAGGACACAATGAAAGTAATTTTCAATATAGTCTGTATATGTAAACACTATAAAGTCTAAATCAAAGAAAAGTTTCGCTTTTGCAAAGGCTTCTTCACCAACCTTTCTGAAGTTTTTATAGCTTTTTTCGTTTCTGATTTAGTATGGTATATAGCCCCGTTGTCAATAGTCAAGGAGAGGTATTTTATTATCTGTTACTTGCCGTGTTACACAATTTGTTTGTTTTGGAGTTTTACCATATTTTGTTTTTTGTAACTCAGTCAAGACAGTTTCCAGACTGAAAATACAAGTAAAAAATTTGGTGTAAATTACACCACATTATTATACACCTCGATGCAAACGAATGAACCTACTGCTTCCTTTTGCAAAACAAACACTGAAATCGTATCTAAAACAGTTTGTTTTTTATTTATGGAGAAAAATTAACTATTTTTATTTTCATTTTTAAATATGCTAGTCAAGTATAGTATAATTTTTTTCAATTAACAAAATGTTTGAAGAAGAACAGAAAATAAAAACTAGTCAATATTCGAGTAGTGTAGCGGAAAGTGTATTTTGAATATTGAATATTCAAATTACACAAATGTACTAGTCTGGCAAAATGCCAAAATTTATCTGATAAAACGAGGTAATTTCCACAACAGCAAATAGTTGAAACCTATTCACCAACCTGACCTCATATTTATGCTACTGGTACATGTTATTGCCAGGGGACTTGTAAACATTTCAACTGCAATATCTTGTATCAGTTGATACGTCAAGAACAAATAATTAAAAAAAACGGAATATACTGATAAATTACATTTATGCAAGGAATACTAATCCAATAAGGAATTCAATGTTCGTTGTATGGTACTAGATAGGAAAGTCGTTGTTTTTTGACAGATATTTGAAATAACAACCTGTTGTATTCTCAGCTTCTCATTCTTTAGTTGATATCAAATCATCACAAACGGTGACAAATAGTGAGAAATCAATTGTAAAAAATTAATGAATATTAATAGTAGGTGTGTCTTAATGAACCAGTGAAACGTGAAATAATGTTCACATATGAATTATCAGGTTTATTTAAAAAAATATCTTATAAGCTATCTATCATGATCACATATATTTCTATGTAATACTTTTTCTAGTCTAACCATGTATACTAAATTATCGGTTATAATATTGTTATACTTATGTTTCAGTATTTTTTTTGTGATTACTGGTTCCATAACCTAGCTAAAGGAATACAATTATTAGGTTTCTTGTAACCTGTGTAATATTTTCTAAATCTTTTCTATTGAATACATGGATAGTATTCTTAGAATCTATAACTAATAATTTTTTCACGGAAACGTGAACGCCTATGGATTTCCAGAGTCCTACGCTTCCCGACGCATGTTGACAAACTGCCTACTTCTCTGAAAAGGCTGATTTTTTACGATCAAATTTCTTCGTTTCAGGTTGATGATGTTACGACTTACGAGTTAAATTGTCTTGTAATGAAAATTGTTTTATGTTCACAATGACTGTTATTATTTTGGAGAACCCACTTAAGATTTGTAGCATAAATCTCACTGACAAAATTCGTTCATTTCGGGGCCAAGACTTTTATACCAAACTAGCCGTCCCAGCAGACGTTCTCCTGTTCGCCGACTAACCCATTGTCGATTTTCTGACGAATTCGTTTTACTCATTTTATGGCGAAGTCAATGGCGAAGGCGCTGGAAGCAGTTTTCAACTTAGGGCCAATTTATGTATTACTGTCATTATCATAGTCGTAATCATAGTCACTGTCTTAATCATAAAATCAAATTTAACCGTACATTTTCGTTCTTATGATTTTGATTGAGACTAAAAGTGTTGCATAAATGCTTTCACTGAAATGTACAGTGTCAATTTAATTTTATGATTAAGACAGTGACTGAGATTAGGACTTTGATTATGACAATGGTGAATAAATTGAGCCTTATAAACAAAAAATTAACCAAAAAAAATGTAACCGAATTGTAACTTCAAACCATTCCCGAATTCACTTGAACACACAAAAGTTTCATCAAATTCGGTTCAGCCGTCTGGGAGAAATTCACTTTCTAATGGATGCACAGAAGATTTTTATATACAAAGATTAACAATTTCTGAAATGTAATATTTCCCTGTAATTTTACGTTATGATAAATCGAAAGAACTGACTTTTTCACCGATTTCAAGAAGATATCAGTCAAACATTTTTGCATACAAAGTTTTATAAGTGCATGTGAGATTAAATTAAATGGGTACATATTAGTATGGATGATTTAGTCTATTTCCACACAGGGCAATCTCTGTCAATCACAAAACTCTGCCGCAGTTCAAGAATTAAAGTTTCCAGAAATGCGTCATACTACTTAATGTAACTATAACATTGGGTGTTATGAATAAAAACTAGCAAAAGCTTTTACTATATGTTTGTCTCTCTCATTAGTTAATAAAATAGATAGGTCTGTTTCAAGAAATCTAAGTAAAAGCATTTGCTTAAGGTTTATTCATTAGACCCAATGACCTAGTCTAGTCGTAGTACAGACGGTACAGTTTACATGAGAGGTACACAAAACTTCATGATAATATGATAGCATTAGACTGGGAATGAAGTTGAAAGGTAGTATAATTCATCGATGGATAATGCGCATTCGTGCTGTCATTGTCATTTTCCATTAGTTAAATAAGGATGCAATGCTCATCGATGAATCCATCGATGAATTTAAAAACTTGCCCAAACCTTTTGAACCAATTCAAATTCATTTAGGCGTCAAGAAAACTGGATTTATTATTTTCGATCTAGAAGATGACTAATACTTTAAAATCAGTCCATAACAATGATTATACTGATGCAGCAGTTATCAGTCCTTGACCAATATCTTTAACAGATCAATTATCTGAGATTTTGAAGTGGTCATGTACTCTGATCCTATTTTGAGAACTAGGTATTCTACAGTTGTGTTGATGTTCATTGTAATCTAATCACTGATCAGGGATGATTTTTCTGTCTGTACAACTCCGTTTTGGCCACCACAGAATGGTGGATAATTTTAACATTTTTCTCTCTCTATCTTCCTGTCACAATCTGGTTTCTCTCAATTCATCTCACAACCTCTGTCACAATTCCTTTCTCTACCCTCTCTTTTTTCCTCTAACGTTTCTCAGTACCCCTCATCTAAATACATACTCATTTTCTTCACTCTCTCTCATGCAAATGCATTTCATCACGCTCCATAAGTCACATAATAGTTATTTATGCAACAAGTGAGAGCAAAAAGTAGATGTTTATTGCACTGGACGTGAAATTGTCCAACGAGACCATCAGGCCGAGTTGGACAACACGTCGAGTGCAATAAACTCTTTTTGCACGAGTTTCATACAATATTTTTTATACATTCATGCAAAAACCAGAAAATGTTTCATTTAGGTGGCACTAAACTGTAAGAAAGACATTGTTTGTTTAAATATATCTGCTAAAAGTAATTCAAAAAATTTTTGTGAAATTCAGATGATATTCGAAGGAAATAATTTTATTTTAAACAAATTGCATTTTCTAGTAATTTCATAGTCCATTATATAATGGATATGATGAAACATGCAACTATTTAAAACGTAATACAATCTCACAGAAAATGGGCTAAATTTGGCGCCGATTTGAAAGTTTATGTCTGTCATGATGACAGAACGCTATAGTAGAATGACAGATGAGTGCAATAAAGACTTTATTGCACTGAGTGCAATAAAGAGACAGTTTTTCCACCAAATATAGTTCAATAGAGTTTTGTTTTTTGCATGAACGTAGAAAAAAATATAAAAATATAATAAATGACCCAGACATCCTAAATAATTCAAAACGACCAATAGTTTTTTCAATAAACTAAGTTATATCTTGTCGTTTTTCAAAAAGTATGTTGGTTGGGAATGGATGAACAAATTGTTAAATTCTTATGTCCATACTTAAACGATATAGACTATTTACCATCCAATGCCATGATAATAAAATATTTAATATATGGAATGGAATTATATTTTTATACTTTTACTAACAAATATAGCCAAAAATAAGGACGCAACAACGATATTTTTAATAAAATTTTCCTAGCATCCGATTCACGATTCAGCTAGCAATTTGTTGTTTATTATCAAATCCTAACTCTGACAATCCTGCGCAAAATTCTGATGCTGAAGAGAATTTATGAATAGAAGTATAAAACTTTGTAGGAAATCTCTCAAATGTTTCTTATTAGTCTTGGTGGTGTGCCATCAGTGAAGAATGAACAGAAAACAATTACTGTCGGTTACGACCACAGGATTACTTCTATCTAATACCTTTGCAAAGATTCTACAAGAATAACTTTGCGAATGCTTTTGATAGCAGATAGCAAAAGTTTATTCTAATTCAAATTGAAACTGGTATACGTTTGGTTTCCCGGTCCAAGTCAAGCCGAACTGTAGTTCTCCAGAAGATGCTCACTTGGTGAATGAAACATGTATTGAGTTAAAAATAGTGGTTCGGTGTTTTTTTTTTTGGAACGTCTCCTGCACGGTCCGACAGCTCACTAATTTAGCATTCGGTGCCGGTCCGACCATACAATAACATTTTGTTCGGGGCCGGTCTGACCATACAGACAAGAAAAAGACAACATTGAAAATGCGTGAATTTGTTCGAAAAAGAACCCTGTGGTGAACTCGCAAGCTAGGTTAGTTTGCTCAGGTTAAGTTTGCGTGTCAAGTGCGAGCGAAAAAACAAATTCAACGCAGTTTGCCTTCTTGTCTGTACGGTCGGACCGGCACCGAACGCTAAATTAGTGAACGGTCGGACCGTGCAGGAGCCAGTCCCTTTTTTCAAGTTCTGGTTCCTACGAAAAGGAAAATCATGTACTATTTAAAGAACATCTTGAGAGCCGAGGGAAAGTAGGTGGGAATTGGTGTTCTTGAATTTCTGAAGGCTGTATGCCTCATGGAACACCTCCCGAGGCAGCGAGTTCCAAAGCTTTGCCGTTCGGTAGAAAAACGAGCCCTGGGAAACAGATGTGCGGCATGTCTCTAAATTGACGGCATATTGATGTGAGGATTGAGCTCGACGGGTCAATCTCGATGGGACCGCTAACGGTGGAACGATTAATGATATTTTGGAAGAGCATAGTCTATGAAAATATCTATAAAACAGAGACAGATCGCCAACCTTTCTGCGATGTTCTAGAGAAGTAAGCCAGCTCGTGAGAAGTATCACAGACGAGACGAATGCCTCTCTTTTGGACCGAATCTAAAAGTTTCAATGTGCGTTTGGGCGCTGCACTCCATGTATGAGAACAGTATTCAAAAACAGGTTGAATTTGTGCCTTATAAATCATAATCATTTGACGGGAAGTGAAATACTTTTGAAAGGCACTCTTGGCAATGGTAATGGTTCTCCCATTAAAGGATACTGCTGATGGTAAGGCCCCGCCTGAGAGGGAAGAGGACGGCTATTATTATTATTTGCCGTGGAGCTCCGGGGGACTTACTGATATTGAATATTGAGTAAATAAATATGATGATGAAATATTGTGCACTACCCTTGAGAAAAAAGAAAACTTGATTCATTTGTTCCAAAAATTGTTTATTGGAACTCAAAAATTGTTCTTGATAATATTTCATTCAGTGGACACTGATTCAAAATTCCATATTTTCTTTTTGAATTGAACCAAAACCTGATATATTCACAGAAGTACCATGACTGTCATATTGCAAAAAACACATATAATCTATTGATATTAGCAGAATTAGAAAAAAACATTTTTTGATATATTAGGATTATAGGCACCAAAAGGAGACTTTTTAAAATCAAAACAGTTCTTAAGTTAGAAGTGTGAGCCTAACCTCCAAAAGCCACCCCTAACAAGCATTGCAGTGGTTTTTCTCACAATTTTATTCTCACTAAAAATGTTCCTCATAAAATTTTCTATAAAAAAGGTCCCCATAATTATTTTATTTTATTGAATTAATTTCGAGCAATGAATGATCGAAGTTAGGGGTTGCTTTCAGAGGTCATCTTGTTAAGCATAAAAAGTGGCAATGAACAGGTATTCTTTATTTTTGATATCTTTTGAAATAACGTCAGAAATAAACAAAAACAAATAACGGGTGTGAAGTTGTCCACATCCACAAATATACTCCAAGAAAAAAGTTAGGTCAATATATTTTCAGTGATTACGAAAGGAATAACGAGCGAAAACATATTCTAATCGAGCAGTGCAGTCGTAATAATATGATCTCCCACCTTATTAGACCCCCCCTTCCGTTTGCCTGGCCTTCAGAGGGTGGTAAAGGGATAATTTCTAGAAAATAAATCAATAACTTTTCCAAATGAGCTAGTACCGCATTCTGCTTTTGGTATGTGTTTCATGAAGGAAAAATGATTTGAACAACATCCCCCATATAGTTAGTCAGCCCTCGAGAGGGTGGTAGAGGGGGTAGTTTCGAGGATATAATTCAATTACTCTTTCAAATGAGCTAGTACCGCATTCTGCTTTTAGTATGTGTTTCATGAAGGAAAAATGAATCGAACAACATCCCCCATATAGTTAGTCAGCCCTCGAGAGGGTGGTAGAGGGGGTAGTTTCGAGGATATAATTCAATAACTCTTTCAAATGAGCTAGTACCGCATTCTGCTTTTAGTATGTGTTTCATGAAGGCAAAATGAATTGAATAACATCCCCCATATAGTTAGTCAGCCCTCGAGAGGGTGGTAGAGGGGGTAGTTTCGAGGATATAATTCAATAACTCTTTCAAATGAGCTAGTACCGCATTCTGCTTTTAGTATGTGTTTCATGAAGCAAAAATGAATCGAATAACATCCCTCATATAGTTAGTCAGCCCTCGAGAGGGTGGTAGAGGGGGTAGCTTCGAGGATATAATTCAATAACTCTTGGTGGAGAAAATCATTCGTTCTAGGATATATAAATCCAAATATTGGAAAAAGGTTAAAGCTATGGAACTGAAATTCATCGGTGTAGTTTTCGGTGGAAATATTAAGCCTACCCCGTTTTTGTGTTTGACCCTCAAAATGATTCAGATACAACCAGAAAAGGACATTGTTGTAGAATTCATAAAAAATGAAGTTATGGGGGATGTCATTCGATACCTCGAAACTACCCCCTCTACCCTCTCGAGGGCTGACTAACTATATGGGGGATGTTATTCGATTCATTTTTTCTTTATGAAACACATACTAAAAGCAGAATGCGGTACTAGCTCATTTGAAAGAGTTATTGAATTATATCCTCGAAACTACCCCCTCTACCACCCTCTCGAGGGCTGACTAACTATATGGGGGATGTTATTCGATTCATTTTTCCTTCATGAAACACATACTAAAAGCAGAATGCGGTACTAGCTCATTTGAAAGAGTTATTGAATTATATCCTCGAAACTACCCCCTCTACCACCCTCTCGAGGGCTGACTAACTATATGGGGGATGTTGTTCGATTCATTTTTCCTTCATGAAACACATACTAAAAGCAGAATGCGGTACTAGCTCATTTGCTCGCTCATTTGGAAAAGTTATTGATTTATTTCCTAGAAATTACCCCTTTACCACCCTCTGAAGGCCTGGCAAACGGAAGGGGGGGTCTAATAAGGTGGGAGATCATATTATTACGACTTCACTGCTCGATTAGAATATGTTTTCGCTCGTTATTCCTTTCGTAATCACTGAAAATATATTGACCTAACTTTTTTCTTGGAGTATATTTGTGGATGTGGACAACTTCACACCCGTAAACAAATAGGTAATATCGAAAATTTTACTTTATTCAAAATATTTCGAAATCTGAAAAAGATACCCCATTTCTGCAAACTCCATATAAAAGAACTTTGGATTGTGCAACTTTTCTCTAATTTAACCAACATTCTAATTCCAAACGTGTCCGAGATCCTAATGCACTTTATATACATAGTAGAAACTAGACGATGACATGTAGACCAAAGTAAACTTAGTGGAATAGGCCTACAGAGAAACTACTTGAAAAAAACGTGCTGATAACTCTACCTCACAGGTGGTGTGGAAACTAGCAGCAAAATTTAAATAGGTTCAAATATAAAAACAGAGACAAAATATTACACAAAAAACGCATTTTTCTTTATATTTTGCAGTCTGTCAGGTGCATATTTAGAACTTTGGGGGACTATACTACGGAAAGCAATCTGTGTTCATTTCCACCCCTCTTTTTACTCCTTTATTGCTTGAAATACATTGGATAAAGTGGAATAAGTAAAGATACCTTTTTTGTAAAAAATTTAAGAGGAATATTATCAGTAAGTATAAAATTTTCTGTAGGACCAGGCTGTAGGACCAGGCTGCAGGACCCAGTCAATTGCCTTTTGAATTGCTTATAGTTCAATAATAATCATTTATTATTATTATTATTAATATTATTTCGGTGGGACCAATGGTTTCTGAGAAAAACGAGATAAACCACCAAAGTCCGTTTTAGGGGTTTAGGGGTGGTTTTTGGGGGTGAAGCTCACCCTACTAACTTAAGAACTCTTTTAATTTTCAAAGGTCTTCCTTCATTGTGTATAATCCCCAAATGGCAAAACTTTATAATTTATTTTTTCTATTCGGCTATTTCAGGAGTACTTAATATAAATGGACTAACATTATTCAATCAATAACAAATAACATTATCATTCAATTACCAAAGCTATTTCCAAATGGAAAACACTACCAATATCATCTCTAAATTGTTTAATGCAAAGGATTATGAGACATTAATTACCTGTAAATGATTCCAAGCTGAGTTAGCGATGTTAGATGCCGGAACCTGCCGGTTATGAGGATGAGGTGGAGGCCCTCCGGACATTTTTATAATAATGTCTTGATAATGTGAATATGTGTTTTAGGGTCTCATTATTAGTCAGGTTGCATAATATCTTAGCCAACTCTGTGTAAGTTCATCGATACGAAATGGTCATATCCTTCAGATCTAGATGTACCTCATTGAAATCTGCAATATTATATTTTATGTTAGATAACCATTGTTGTTTCTTGAAAGTGAATTGATTTTAGAAATGTTTGAAGACTTCAGGATATAGTAGAAGCCTCAGTAAATTTGAATTTCAAATGCATTGCTATTAAAATAAATCCATGTGACAAATGCATAGAGAAGAGTGCCAGTTAAAAATTTTGATGAAAAGGTTAAATTCAATTCATCAAGTTCATTGTACCCCACTGAAACACTGCACAACCTTGAATGAGCAAAAATGGATTTCATTCACAGTCTCAAAGACACAACACTGTTAGAATAAACTAGAACCTTCCATCTCAAAGTAAAGCTCTTTAATCTCACATTCTACAGTTTGGAAGAGCAGTATTTGATGACGTGATTGGTACTATAACATATTTCCATTTTAATTTAAGTTCATTTTTGTCTTCACTGGAACATTAATAAATTATGCAAACGAAGTTGAAAATGTTCATAATACTGACTATTTAAAGTGCCCCGGCTGTTCATTAACTTTTCCTAGGTGAATTTCAATGAAAATTGAAAGTAATCTAGCCAAAAAACTCACAAACACATATTTTCGAAAAATAATTATTATTACATGTGGACAAAATAAAAATCTGGAAGTTGCAAGCCATTAATATGATCTGAATCGATGTTTGAAAAAACACAACCACATCACCAATATAAAACACTGTAAATAATGGAACATCATTTTACACGCTACAAACTTTTCTTTCAAACACACCTAAAATTCCAACGAGATATTTTCCTTCACAAATATTATCTGCAAATATGTTCGAGGCACGGCCATAAAAGCAGCCAATACGCAACAATGGCGGACCCGGTTTTGTTAATTTTTGAACATCAGCGCCATCTTTCATACAAACCATTCATCGTCCTATTGAAAATTATAATTTTTTTTATGCAAATCAATACCAGTGAATTGAATTAAGTACCAATTTTTTTAATTTTGAAAAACCATGGCAAAAAAGAACGGATAATGACGTGATAGAAATGGTTTCAATAACATGACAATAACTTTTTCTTGAATAGGTATAATATAATCGGATTATATTCAAATTAATGGAATATATAATTTCATTTTATTTTCCGATTCAGGAAAATCACTAGACCCTTTATATTTCGTTTGACAGGAAGTATTGTCAGTCGCATAATGTCACTTATATATTAAAAAGCAGTCATTCCTCTTTCATCTGGTTTTTCTCACCTCTTAAATCATTGGGATCATACCTATAATAATTTCTTCAAATTCGTCCAGGATGACTTTTTGTCACTGGTTAAATTTTCGCTAAATCAGAGTTTTTCAGTTTTCTTGATTTTTCCCGGGTGTTTTCGTATTTATAGTGTTGCCAAAATAAAAAGGGAATAGCAGCGTTTTGTTGATGTCACCTTTTATTACTCTGAGATGTCACATTTTCTAGAACAATAGATTTATTCGTTTGCATCAAGGTGTAGTATAGTGTAGTGTAGTGTAGTGTAATTTACACCACATTTTGAATCTGAATGAATTTGAGAAAATTACTTATTTTTATCATCACATACAGCTAGTAATTTCAAAAAATGTGGCTAGTAGTGTTATAGAAACCAGAAAACATTTAAATAAATGGCGTACCGCAGCCGTAATGTCAAATAAATCAACATTCACCACCGTGGAAATGATCAGCAAGAAGACAACGTCAATTTATGATACCAAAAGACGGAGTAACAACAGAAAATCTTCCACGGGGAGGACCAACAAAGTTGACAATAGCTAGGACCTTCTAGCAAGCAAACTTAAACCCAATCAACCCAATAATAAGACAGATTGCCAAGACGCCATCGTGAAGATGGTCTGAGGGTTAACTTCCCTCGTTTCCACTCTTACTTCGGTGGTCGACGGGTTACGGAGGGTTTTTCATGGGGCCCCAGTGGGGAATAACGACATGAGAGAAATTACACCAGGTGTAGCAAAGTGCTACACCTCGATGCAAACGAATAAACCTAGTGTCAGATTTCTGTTAACTGTTAACTGTCATAATTTGTTAAAATTTTTGACATAATTTACGTAAATAAATATGGCTGCCCAAGGAATTCGTGGAGTTTCTCGAGTTTTAGAAAAGTTAGAAAAGTCTGTTAAGGATGGGGATTTTTATGAAGCGCATCAAATGTATAGGACATTATATTTCAGGTATACTCTTTCATCCAGTTATAAAGTTCTAGAAGATTCTAAACATAACCCTAACATTTCAGATATTTAGGACAAAAAAAATATAAAGACTTGAAAGATATGCTTTATACTGGTTCCATATTATTTCTAGACCATGATCAGGTATCGTATGAGTACATGAATGAATCCGATTTGTTTTTATATGAGTTCTCGTAGCAATTGAGCGGATCAGATTTGGCACTATTGTTAATTGAAGTTTTGGAAAAATCGGATGATTTTGACTGTGATTCTTGGTCTCCAAAGCTGACGAAGATTTTCTGTAAAATTAACATTTCCACACCAGAGAGGGACACTTTTCTAGCACATGCTATTCGTTGGTCATCTAGAGGCTCCTCACATGGTCACCCCCTTCTCCATCAAGTAAACATTTCATACTTTAGTTTGAGGCAATTGGTGATACTTTTTTATTTTCAGAGTATAGCTCGGGTATACTGGGAAGAGAAAAATTACGCCCAAGCACGCCATCATTTCATATATTCACAAGATGGAAAAAGCTGTGCTAAATTGCTTATAGAATTCCAAAGAACTCAGGGCTTCAAAGGTGAAGCAGATTTGTTCATAGCCCAGGCAGTTTTGCAGTACCTGTGCTTGAAAAATAAACATACTGCAAACCAGACATTTACAAGTTACACAGAACAACATCCAAGAATACGGAAATCAGGTCCTCCATATCTATTACCACTTCTCAATTTCATTTGGTTTCTACTGCAGGCAATAGAAAGGTACTGAATCCTTCAGAAATTCACCAGAAACAGAAGGTTCTGTCACCAAAACTAAAAATGTAACTTTAGGTCTGTTATGATAAATGTTTGTTGTATACAGGGTTCGAACAATATATATCATGGATATGTATTATAATACACATATATCACTATATACAGTGACCGCCAAAAAGTATGTACCATATGGGAAAAAAGTTTATTATTAGAGTACTGGAAAAAAGTTTCTTGGGAAAAGTTTGTGCATGTCCGATAACCTAAAAATCTATTCGGACACATGTCACGTGATCGCTGGTATTGCGGCAAATTGAAAAAAATTGCTATGAATAGGCAAAAAGTCGGGTAAGATATCAAAAAAAGTTATTTGAAAAAGTTGCTGAGAACTCAATTTTATAAAAATATACAGAGTTTGAGAAGATAATATTGAAAATAGCAATGTTTTTTAAATATTTCTCTAGCTATAGAAAAATATCAAATTATTTTCTCATGAATAGCTTGACCATACTGAAATATTTGTATTCCGATGATAATAACAAAACTTTCTCAATTTATCCACACCAGAGAGCACTAAATTAAAAAAATTGAATTTTGTCAGAACCCTTGCTGTTACATCGGTTCGTATCTAACAGTTATATCACAATTCCACTATTATTGCGATGATAGGGAAATCCAAAATTATTGTGTTTCAAAGTATTACAAGAAACAAGGTTCTGCCTCTAAAACTAAAAATGTAAAACTAACACCAAATACAAAAACAGTGTAGAATATATATGCATAATATATAACTTACTTTAGTAAAAAACACACATTTTTCTTGACCAACAAACAGATAAACATTTAAAAAAATGGTATAAACTTATTCATAAATTTCATTGGAGCATATAAATTTACACTTGGTCCTACATATATTTTAGACTGATGAACATTGGTCATTGTTTAATTTAAAAAAAATTGAAAATGTTTAATGACTTCTAATTTCGCTTATTTACATTTATCAAAAACAGAGATATTTATTTTTTATATTGTATAATTTTTTCTTCTTTCAATTATCACTTTTATTTATGTTTATTCTTATTAAAAAAACTTGAATATACAATGATATACAGTGTCCGCCAAAAACGTGGAACCATATGGAAAACTTTTTTATTATTGATTTCACAAAAAAATATTGGTGATAAAAGTTGGTGTTCATCAAGAAACTCATAATGAGTTATCAAAAAGTTATGTTAGGTTCTTGGTTTCTGAAAAAAATTATTTTTTTTAGAAAAGTTATCAGGAATAGTGCCTCCATTTTTCAAAAAAAAATTAAAAATTCCTTAAGAATATTTCATAACCATCTCATGAACCATTCATATCCAGATTTTCATTAAAGTGATACAGTATTATGATATCGTACAACAACGTTGATTCCAAAAAAAAAAAACAATTGTATTGAATTCATGATATGATGCCAATATTTCAATAATTAGGAGATATTTTATCAAAAATGGTTTGAATGATGAGACGATGACATACCAGTGGGATTTGAATGAAAAAAAAATGTTGATAAATCAATTTCATCAGAATCTCTTTTATATTCAAAATCTGAATAGTTCATTAGGTGACAACTAAATATTTTCCATATTTTGAAAAATAAATAGAGGTATTTTTATACTTTATTCTTGATAACTTTTAGAAAAAATAATTTTCTTAGAAACCAAGAATCTAACATAACTTTATGATAACCCATTGTCAGTTTCTTGATGAGCACCAACTTTTATCAAGAATAGTTTTTTGTGGAATCAATAATAAAATAGTTTCCCATATGGTTCCAAGTTTTTGTAAAACCCAACTAGTGATGTAATGATTTTGATGATGATGGAAGAAAGGTAAACTTGCACCATGAGAAAATTGGACAATGCAGGTCTCAATTCTCAAATATTTATTATCATGCGTTCTGTGTTGTAATAAATCAGTCCATCACCCTTCATAATTCTGCATTGAAACAGTCAGTTTTTCGAGAATATGGAACAGTACCTCAACATATGCAAGAAGGCTAAAGGATTTTAATACTTAATGAATTGGTTTGGTGCACAACTGACAGCTCTAGAGGTGAAACAATCTCACTTTTCACTTTTGTTACATTGATTTTTATAACATCACAATTCAAAGGCATGCAACACAAGTAACTACCAAGCAATAACTGAATTTTCTCTGAAATCGGTAAAAATATTGCACTCTCCAACGTAAACAAAGCGAAAAAATGAAGTTCTGTCTTTTTCTAAGGTTAATGAGAAAGTGAGAAGTGAGTTATATTTACCTCCAGAGATTTTATAAGTGCACTAAATTTTGGTCAGTGAGAGACTGATCAAAATATGTAGGAAGCAATTAATAAATATGAAGATCTAAATGTGATTTTAATTTTCAATTTGATATTTATTTCAGCCAAAAACTACAAACTTTTGCCGTACTATGTGAAAAATATGAGCCATCATTGAAAAGAGATCCTTGTTATGTGCAATACCTAGACAAAATAGGACAGTTATTTTTTGGACTCAAGCCTCCAGAGCAGCAGAGAGGGGGTTTGTTCGGAAACTTCCTAGAGAACTTCCTTGGCGGTTTAGATGATGACAGCGATGATGATACTCCACAAGCATCAACATCAAGTTCTGCAAATAGAAAGCCTTTGATAGAAAGTGCAGATTTGGACTAATATTCACTGAAATTCTCAGAGGTATTGAGTGTGGAAGAATTATCATTTAATATTTGATCCATGAATAAAATGAAATCTGTAAGATATTTACTTGGCTTGGTACAGTCTTGAAATAGCTTGTCTGGGAGTGGGATAGTGTTGAATTGGTCTTACCTGAATTCAAATGATTTCACAGTGTATTCACAAATATGGCGATTTTTTATTTCTTTCATATTTTCTTGTAACTCTGAACCTTAAGTTCACACACATAATTTGTCCATTTTAGTTAATTCCATTTGAGATACACGTACTAGATCTTCTTGAGATACTTATATGAAATGCAGTGAATTGAAGAAATGTTGGAAATGGAAAAAGATAATTGAAATTAAACTGATGGAAAATATATCAAAGTGTATAGACAAGCCACATATCCATTCACAGTCTTCATATTCTATAACACCAATATGCAGCTCTCAAACAGTGGGAAGAAACATAATATTTTCAAAAAACGAACACTGATTTTGGTTTTTATTGTCAATGATTTACATTCAATTTTTTTACACAGGTTGATGAAAAAGCCACACATTTTTTTGTTTAAAATTATCAATTGATGGTATATCTATAAGATATTCTGTGTGCTTCTGCTAGTCATATTTGGATATAGAAATTCGGAAGATTAAAAAAAATCTGGTTATTTCTCTCACACTCAGTATATTAATAATATAGATTTATAAGTTTTTGTATGGATTTGACATAAACTTTGAAACCAATGAAATGATTAAAATTAACATTTGGTTATGTTGTGATAAAATAAACCCAATAATATGATGACTTTATTTAATTTTTGAAGTAATTTATATATTTCAGTAACATTCTATACATATTTATTATTCTTATTTTCATGTCAATAATATTTATAGCATTTCACAAAGTTTTATTGTTAACAGATAATTATTTTCAGACTCAATAAATTGAATTTATTTAATATGTATATCATTTCTGTAGTATGTACATTCCATTTCAGATAATACCAAAAACCTAACATACGTGGCTTTGTACTGACTCATGTAGCTTAATTTTTTTCCAAAAAAACACCAAGCAAAATGTGGAGCAGCAGGGTGTTCTACAGCGTTCATACCTGGAGCCCTGGGCCACACTCTGTTGTAATAATAATTTATTATTTGTAACCCAAATGGACTAAAATTTGATTCATTTTCTGGTTCCTTCAAAAATGAAAAACTTATAATGTTTTGAGATCAATGGCGAGATTAATTCCTTAAGAAAGGGGAACCAGAGGAACTGTAGGTCCCCCAAACACAAGCTTACAAGGAAACTTTCAAAGGTTTCCGTGTAATCACCTCGTAAGAGCACTCCTTTAAGGGGAACCAAAGCATGCACCTATGGAACCCATTTGAGAGGAGCCAAGCCAACCGTTCCGAAGGCGCCAATAAGAGGAAAAGAGAA
This sequence comes from Chrysolina haemoptera, assembly GCA_958298965.1. Taxonomy (NCBI): domain Eukaryota; kingdom Metazoa; phylum Arthropoda; class Insecta; order Coleoptera; family Chrysomelidae; genus Chrysolina; species Chrysolina haemoptera. Next base: position 21,379,973 of record OY282599.1, on the reverse strand, counting down.
CCAGAGGATCCGAAGGTTCCCTCAAAACACAACTCAACAGTGGAACCTCCCAAGGGACCCCGTAATCTAAGCCTGGAGGAACCTACACAGTATTTGTCACTATAGTGGTCCGTCTCCATAGTAGTGGTGGTTCTTCTATTTTCTCTTCCATCAAGATCCCACAAGTATGAGAGAACAACAGTGTTAAGCCCTACAGTGCCAACGTGTAGGGCTGAGGCTGCCTACTCTGGGGTTCCCCAGAGGCTCCGTTAAGGACCATATGATGCTTGGACATTCACACGGGTCGCATAACATCTTGGGTTGCGGATTTTTGGAAGGATTTATTCCCTGTACGAGATAGTCATGGAAAGGAATGACCCCTAGCCCTCGAAGACGTCACCATCTATGACGGGGTTTTCAATGACAAATACTTATTAATTTTTCATTCTCATATTAGTTTTAATGAAGTTTTTGAAAAAATATTGTTTGCATCTTGTATGCGAAATACTTTTGCATTCTCGAATAGTTATTTTGCCTTGCTTGGTAAGCTTAGTAAAATAACTTGCATTCCGAAATGCAGCAGTATCATTTTGCATTCTAGGTACAAAAATATCTAATTATGTTCTAGAACGCAAAATACTTAGGGGTTCTAGAACATAAATGTTAAACAGTTGGTCATATGTTGAGAACTTATTAGTGAATTTATTAATTAATATTCTCTTAATCGAAACTGCACCATTCTTTGAATTTTATAGGCAATTTCACTAAACGCTGAAAAAAATTAATTTTCCTTGGACCGTTCATCTATGATGTATTTTAACGCACTCAAAATCGTTGATGACCCCTGTTAATGAATGATTTTCTATTAATCAACTATTTGATTATATGCAACCCAACATACATTGCTCTAATACATTTTATGGTTATTTAACGAACAAGTGTATTAATAAGGGCGATTAACAATTGAGATAATTTAACGCGTGAGCGGAGCGAGCGCGTTAATGTTCGAGATTGTTAATCGTCATTTTAATTCACGAGTTACAAAACTTTTCCGTTGACAGTAATTTTCAAAAAAAAAAAAAAAAATTTGGTTCCATTTGGTCTTGAACCTCACCTCAAGACTCAAACCAACATTTTACCAGCCGGCTGCGTGACTACCTATTAACGTTACTGACAACTGGTATATTGAATGTTTTCTGAATATTTTTTTTTACAGAACTTTTCCGTCGACCGTACTTTTCAAAAATAAAAATATCTTTTAATTTTCAGTTTTATTGTTATAAATATTAATATTAGAAATTGTACAACCATTGAAACTTAATGAATTTTAAGAAAATACAACAATAAAATAAATAACAGATAGTACTAACAAAGCTACTTGATTTCAAAATAAATGTATTAACGGGTAAGTATATGGTTGCCTACGCCACAGGCCACTATATAAGTATAATATGTATTGGGAGCAATGTAAGTTGGGTTGCATATAAGTAAATCGTTGATTAATAGAAAATCATTAATTAAAAGGGGTCATTAATCAACGATTTTGAGTGCGTTAAAATACATCGTAAATGAACGGTCGACGGAAATATTACTTAGTACTATCTGTCATTATTTATTTGTCAATTCTCAAATAAAATTTCAGAAAATTTTCAATACACCAGTTGTCACAGAAAATCATATATAGTCACGTGGCGTAATGGTAACGTTCGCCTAACAGCTGAGAGGGAAACACTGAGGTAGAGAATTCAAAACCCACATGGTAGCAACTATTTTTTTTTATTTCAATTTGAAAAATAAAATAAAACTACCACTAAGGAAAATTAAACTATCTTGGAGTAGAGTTAATATAAATAGGAAACAGTGATTGTTTTTTATCGTATCTTTAATTAAATAAATAAACATTCAAAGCAAGATATCTCTATTTTTGAAAACTACGGTCGACGAAAAATTTTTGTAACAAACTCGTGAATTAAAATGGCGATTAACAATCTCGAACATTAACGCGCTAGATCCGCTCACGCGTTAAATTATCTCAATTGTTAATCGCCCTTATTAATAGACTTGTTCGTTAAATAACCATTATAATATCTTTGACAGTATTATTTATTACGTCGCTACCGTTACGATAGTCATGCAAACAATACCACCTCTTGGTTCAAACACAATATGTCAATTAACAATGACAGATACTTATTTAATTTTGCACAATTCAGTTTTTTTTATTAATTACGGTATCTGTTGTTAATACGGTAAGTTTTGTTTACTGATTGCCAGGCCTCGGTAAGCACTTACGGGCGCCTTCTGTCACTTTTATATAAATGTCACTTTGGACATTTCAGTTATTAGCTGGAAATTAATGTATTTCAATCAAGGAAAGAATGCTAGGATCATGCAAAAAACGCTATGCACGATCCAGTTTTCTTGATTAGTTACGGTATCTGTTGTCAAAACGGTAAGTTTTGCTTACTGGTTGCTAGGCCAAGGTAAGTAATACCGACGCCTAAATTACTTACCAATGTCTTCATGCTAGGCCAAAGGCGTCAGTAAGTATTTCACTTACCGACGCCTTATGTCATTTTTTTGGTAGTCAGAATTTGGTAGTCACGTAAGTGATAACCAATAATATAACTACCATCAGGGATGTGTGAGTGAGGGTTTTCGGTATCAGAGATTATGAATTTTTTTTATTAAAATTCATGAATTCAAGATGGCGGCCCAAGTTTTGTGACTATGGTTAGGTTAGGTTAAGTAAGTGGGGGTTCTCGGGGTCAGAGATTTCGATTTTTTAGCGAAAAGATAAAATAATATTTTAAAATAATAAAGAACACGTTTTACTTCCACATGTACTGAAAAGTAAAAAATATTTGACAGTGTGATTTCTCCAATGTAAAAAAAGCATGGGGTGCGAATAGGGGTACGCACCTGCCGTACGCCCCTGTTTAGAGTTACAAACACATGATTTGCCTTGAAATATGAAACTGAATGCTGTAAAGTCACATACCAAATTTCATTAAGAAAAGTCAAGCCGGTATGTAGTTATTCTGGAAAATATATTTTTTTGTGTCACTTTCAACACCCTGTAACTCGGTTGATACTCATTTTAGGGTATATGTTTACTGGAACTTTCAGCCTCAAAATGAAGTGAGGATTCTACCCTCGGAGTTTGTCCCCTTTATTCTGGGACACCCTGTATACAACCATCCCCGACACGGGATTAAAACTCATAAATTGTTTTCAACAAAAATGTAGTGATTGAATTAGAATTCTTCCATAAGATATAAATTGCTAAACTAGTAACATGGCCGCTAAAAGATACAAAAGAAAAAACTTACTTATTCAGTTATTCTAACCCCGATCTCCCCCACGTTTGAACTTCTCGAACTTAACTTCACATTATATTGAATTACCTACAGCAGATTAGCTTAATGGCTTAGTTCAATGTCAATGTCAAATCAATTCGGTTGAGATAACAATTCAGAATTCAGTCGTTGTGAGCCAATACAACCCTGTCTTTCTGATCGTCAGTTTTTATGTGATGTCATTGGAATCCTGCAGGTTTCTAGATTCGACGAGTTTTTATAATTTCGGCTTCTCGGTGATAGATGCTACTGTCAGTACTGACAGCTGAGCAAATTTCTGTCTAAAATTTTGAGCGCAAGCCTGTAGAAAATGCCTCCATTTTGTTTATTTTCTTATGTGAAAAAGTGAAGTGTCGGCATCGCGATAAATCATAATAAAACGTCCCCAATGGACTCGAAATAAACGATAAGATTCCGTACAAGCTGGAAAATATATTCGTATATATGATTCTTGTGTGTTTCCCTCGTCCAGAGGGTTCAGAAAATAGCAGACATTGGGCGCATCGCGAGTAAGCACTTTGTCAAATTGACTACTGTGTCCGGCACCAAAAATAATTCTCAGAATATCAATAGTAGTAATAACACTATTAATCGTTGTGTCGCGACAGACAAAGAAAGCCTAATACATATAAAAAAAAGTAAAAGTGTATTTGGCACTGTTGGCAAAGACAAAACTGTACCCCTTTTATCTCCACCCCCAATAATGAACCACGTGACTGGTCACTACCGGAAGAACGAAGATAATCCTCCAGAAAACCGAAATACAAACGTTAATGAGGTAGAAGAAATGGAAACTCAAGAAGGTAAGTTTAAAAAGTCATCCCAGACAGCCATGACAGTGCATCTGACATATGACAACGTTTTACAGCCCACACATTTTTTTTCTAAGTGAAAGAACTGTTGTTGCTTTGTAGTAATGATCTTAAAATAAAGTATTTATGTAGTGACTACAATGGAATACATCACAGATACTGGTGGTGCTGAGATGGACCAAACTCAAAATGGGGAGGTTGTCATAGGTCCACAACCTGATCCCAACATGACTGTCCAAGATGCTGATATGGAAGAGGATGAAGCACGTTCAGAGGCCACTTTCAGATACACTGTCCAGCAATTCAGTAAACTTAAGGTGAGCACACTTTCCTTGCAGACTTTAATTCACCTCTGGATGACCCTGAAAATGGTAGCTTACTTATACCCATCCCATTCAATCTTGAAACTGTGGAACTACAATGAGTTTCTCTTCCCAGAAAAATATTTTGCTCATTGGAGACATTCATGATCCCAAACATTTCGTAACACGTTCCCCATTATGTTCTTTGTTGTGAAAACTGAATACTTACTGGGTTCTTGATTACAGTGTTATCTTATATTGAAAGTACCCGTAAATTATTCAAGTTTCTAATGCTGAGCTAGTTATTGTGAACTCACTTCTCTGATCAGCATTTTATTGTTATAAAGAACAATGCCAATTCTATTTATATTCATACCTACCTATTTGATATTTTATTTATCTGTACCTAACCTAAGTTATCTGCCATAAAATGAAGATGACCCAAGGATACTCAACACTCTCTTTCAAACTGATATTATATGATTGCTATGCAAAATCATAAGTATTATTTTTGATTTATGAAAGAAAATAGTTGTGGTGTGTGGTGTGGTGTGGATAAAACAAACAACCAGAAATTCTAATTTTTGCTGTACAACTTGTAAACTGTAAGTCCTACAAGGCTTGTGTACAGTTTTCTCTCGATTTAACTATTTGTCAATCTCTTGCAGTTAGTTAGATCCTAAATGTACAGAGGCCACATTTATAATGTCTGTTGATAAGCTGACTAATGACTTTATTTCAACAATAGTCCACGTTTATACCATCGCTTGGTAAGTTGACTAATGACTTTATTTCAACCAAATAAATAGTATTCTTTTTACCAATTTTAACTGAGATCAAAGTGAGATTCTCAGCACAGCTCAATAGCTTATGTAATGACATGTTTCATTTACTTAAGACTGATAACTGTTATATATTGAGCAATTGAGCTGTGCTGAGATTCTTACTTTCATCTTGGTGTATATACTACACTTGGTAGGGAAACCAGCTTGGTTTGGTACTGTAAATTGTGGCATACCAGACCAAAATAGTTAGATCACCAAGATGCAAAATTTGGTTTGAATCCTTGGTATGCATTTTTCTACCATAACTTCTAATAAAAATGTTTCTAATTTTCACTTGATTACCTAATTTGGATTGCCATTATTGTTTTTATGACATAAAATATTGGTTAGTCGAGTCGCGAACCTTTTTATAGGTTAGTGTTATGCTGTCTAAATGATTACCAAACAAACCAAATAAGTATTAAACTGTTACTGATTAAACATGGTATACATGAGTAGTAACTTATTCCATTGGTCCCAATTTGGTATGGTCAACTTGGTCAGAGTATCAAATTCGCTCACAGTATAAATGTGGCAATTTAGACAGCATACTGAACTATAAAAAGGTTTGAAACTTTACTAACCCATATTTTATGACATAAAAACGTCACTGGAAATCTAAATTATATATCCAGGTGTAAATTTGATACTTTATTATTTGAAATTATGTTGCTACAAAAATGGATATTAGGGCACCCTTAGTACATTCGAACACAGACTTATGGCTTACCAGGGATTCAAACCAAATTTTGCATCTTGCTGGAAAGTAAAAGCCGTAGGTGTTTACACCATCTTTAGTCATTAACTATTTTGATACTAAACCAAGCTGGTTACCTGACCAAGTGTGCTGTTCACACCAAAATCACCAAGATGGTCGTAATAAAGTCAATTGGAGAGTTAAGCATTAGGTCACGACCCCTACTGGAAAATATTTAAAACTCTATAACCAGTGTTTGTTTACAACTGTACTTATGAACACCACAGTTATTATTCAAGAAAACTGATATTTTCACTTCAAATTAACACTTGAGGGATGTGAAAAAACACTGTAGAGATATGAAAAAACACTCAAAGGGAGTACAACAATAAGTCGAACAAGATGAAATTGAACAGAATTACAAATGACAATAATTAACGTATTCAACCAGAATATTTTGATAACACTTCAAACTGATACTTGAGGGATATGAAAAACCACTTGAGAGAATCAAAACACTAAGACAAATACGATAAAATGGAACGAAACTACAAATGATGATGATTTCATGTTTTCATGTAAACAAACAACTGTGCTTACTGTGCTTAGGCGCCATTTTCCTAGCGACAGTAGCAGCACCATCGGTCGATTTACTCTCCAATAGTCAGCTTATCAATAGACAACTGGCCAGGTATATACTGTGCATGAATTTGGTACTCTGACCAAGTTGACCATACCAAATTCTGACCAAGTGAATAAGTTACTGCCTATTTACACGATGTTAAATCAGTAAACAGTTAGGTACTTATTTGGTTTTTTTGGTTATCACTTGGACAACATACCAATTAACTGTAAAAAGGTTTGCAACTTTACTTACCCATATTTTATGAAGAAAACATCAATGGTGATCCGAATTTGATATTGAAGTGTAAATTAGGAACATTATTATCCGAGGTTGTTGTGCTAGAAAAATGGATATAAGCACAATCTCAGTACATCAGAACATATACTTCTATCTCACCAATGATGCAAACCAAATTTTGCAACTTGCTGGAAAGTCCACCCAGTAGGTGTTTACACCATCTTGGTCATTTAACTATTTTGGTCTGGTGTCAACAGAAGAACAGAATATTCACTATTTATATGTACCAGAAGTTCATCACAAAAAACAGTATTATGGTTTCTTCTGAATAGTTGAATGGGAATGTTGATTTGAATCTGATACTTGGTTTGTCTATGGAATTGTTGATAATTTTGTGTGATAAGATATTTAATCTTCAAATGTTTTCTGGCATCTTTACTGGGTTTGTAATTTTGTTTATAACAAATATCCAAGTGCTTAATATACAAACTGGAAATAAAGCATTGGATATGTTACAGATGACCTATATGATTTCATGATTGGGAAAACCAAATTTGTGGGCTCTACAGCATTCTCAACCCACTGTTCTGTAATAAAGCTGGATGAGCAGTGCCTGTTTCATCTTATGAAAAAAATACTCCAAATTGAACCCTCTCAAATTGAAAATGAGCATGTGCATTGCTCCAAATTGTCAGTGTCATTACGTCAGGACGCCATTGTTATCAGTGTCATGTGTTCTTATTGTTTGTACTATAATTTGCGAGTACATGTTTTATTATTATATTTTTTTCACAATTACCTCACAATTTTTTTTATAGTTATTAATTTTCATTGAGATTAAAATTGTTCCTTAACTTAACCTTCAGGAGACGCCTCTGTTTGACATATCCTCAACGCGCATGTGTGTTGCTCCAAAATGTCATATACCAGTTGGTGTAATTTTTTTAAATGGGAGTGCTCATCCAGTTTTATTATAGGTCAGTGTCTCAACCAGAATCAGTTGTAAGCACGGTGATGAAAAAATTTTTTCCCCAGATTTTTCAAATTTGAACTGGTCTTGCCATGAAATAGTAGTTTACCTAACAAGTGCGGAAAGTGATAATTTTCCGCACGCTAGTAGAAAAAAGAAATTCCTTATTTTTACAACATTAATTGAAAATTTTTAGGTACTTTGTGACTCCACTACAGAAGAGTATATTTTCATGATTTAAGCATTCAGGTCTGTGGGTTTTACGGTGTTCTGACCAAGAATCTGCTGTTACTTTTGTTTTTAAATATCCGTAAAATGTATTTTTCCTACGAGCGTGCGGAAAAGTTACTTTTCCGCACGATTTTTCGTTTTGAAAGTTGTACTTTTCCGTACGATTTAAAATCGTGCGGAAAAGTTACTTTCCCGCACGATTTTTACTTTTCCGTACGATTTTACTTTTCCGTACGATTTTTGTATTGTTGAAAATGAGGATATCTAGGACTAACTAAATGATCTATGTAACTATTCTGTCTTATTAGTCATTTTGTAGTATTATTATAAAAACGTGTTTATTAAAAATCTTGTTTTTTCATAATTAAGATGGACAAAAACACTCGTAGGAAAAATATTGTACCTAACTCTTACGGAAAATGTCTTTTCCGCCCTTATCGGCTTGCCCGAACTCCGCTCCGCGTCGTTCGTGCAACTGCCGTCGCGTGCGGAAAAGTACTACTTTCCGCACTTGTTAGGTAAATAACTATTCCCCACTTTTTCACTTTTCAACTGGTTTCAAGTGAATCTTTGTTCTTATACCAGTAGAGCCGTGCTAAGCTCATTGGCGGTAACTGACATTCGATTTTATTGCGGTAAAAAAAGTTTTGAACTTATATTTTGATATTTCAGTACATGCTGAATTTGTACCTTCACTTGGGATGCTTTTATTCATTAATAATTAAAGCATCCCAAGCCCTCTCAATCATTTTAAAGACAGTCTTTGAAAGACTTTCTATTTTCGTTTTGAGATATTCAAAATTTTTCTCAGACGGAATATCTGTTGAATTATAGTACTGAATCAACCTTGATACAACCTGAACTTCATGGGAGAAATAAGACAACAAGGTAGTTGCTATCGTCTTTTTCTCGACACTTCGAGAATTCATCTGTTCCTCATCTATGCTGTGAATTACTCAAAGATCGACCCTTCTCGTCTTCTCTCGAAGCATCGTGAAAGTACCAAAAAGAATCTTACTCTGGATATAACTACAGAGCTCGTGACCAGAGATGGCAGTATAGTTTGACACAGTCAGTAAACAAAAGAAAGTTGCATACACAATAGTGTTTTGTGAAAATAAATTAGATATTTCCAGTATAAATAAATTACTAAAACATAGGAGCATTTTTATCGCAATATCATTCAACACGCACGTATTTAACTTTAAATACTCGTAATTTAATAAAATATGAAACCTACCCACTTTTGGTATAGCAAATTGAGAATTGAGAAAAATAAGTATCTAATTTGAATCTATTATATAAGATATAGTCACCAAATTTCATGAATGATATTGATCAGTTTTGGAGATAAATTGAAAATATTTTTTTTTACTTTCAACACGCTGTAACCCAGTTAATACTATCTTATAGTTTATCAAAACTTTTCCTAACAATTTACCTTATAAAGGATATTTACGTTAAGAAGAGAATGACGTCATGTTTGGTAATTTTGTATATCCGACATAACAACGATAAATGGTTAGATGGAAGAGCAAGGTATGATCATGGTACTCTAACATGGTCATACATTGAATCCTGCCATTTGATAGAATATTCTATTTTCTATATATGATGTACTTTAATTTCATTTGTTATTGCTAATTCTGAACGCGTTTAATTGGGAATTTTAACGTTGTTAGGATATACAGAACTACCTAACATGACGTCATTCTCTACTTTACGCGAATATCCTTTAGTACCATACAAAACAGATAAAAAAAAATTTTAAAATTGAGTTTTATTTTTCTCAGTGTATTCTGTGTTTGTGGTCGACGTAGGTAATACGTTTTGAGTGTGTGTGTGTGTGTGGGTGTGTGGGTTCTTGGGTTAATTTTCGAGAACAGCAGTGGATAAGAACGGATATTGTGGTTATCGACTTTAACGTCCTTCATTGAAGTCAGTTACCCCGCAAAAACGAAAATAAAATTATTTGCTTTCAGTGACAGATATAATGTACGATGTTAAGTGTAGGTCTTAGAATAGGCATTGTTTTGGGTGCCTCAGGGTTAAAACAATAATGATAATTCCGAGGGGGAAACAACTTGTTCATTAGGTGTATATCATAATATTTTCATTACTTCATTACTCATTGTCTCGAGTATTAGACCGCCTGGCCACTAAAGATTTACGATTGAAACGTTTACATGAATAATTTACGCTAATCAAAATAGTCAAATCGTACATAACGCCCCTTGAATCATTTTTCAGAGAATAACCTGGGTCCTAATATTTTTTTCATTATTTTTCATTACAATTAATTACTGGACTATATAATATAAATAATAATAATAATAATAATAATAATAATAATAATAATAATAATAAAGGTCTTTATTATTTTCAAATAATATCCATATAGATTTTAACATTGTATGTAAAAATAAACACATTTCTGAAAATAAAGGGCGAAGTTCATTTTCTGCAGAAAAACGATAGTTTTACCACGAAAATGTTCTTCCACTTGACCCTATTACGGTGTGTCTAAGAAATAATATTAGTGTGCACTTCTAATCGACAAATAGATAATGAGAGAAATGAGTGATAAGTGATGAAAATCGTTATATTTGTTAGTTTGGCAGCGGGATAGAAGAGTATCTAGACTTGTGTTTTGAATAAATTATTTTTATATTCAGATCTGAAGCAAGTAATACTGAGGTTCTTGAAACTTTCAGGAACGGAGTTATATAAATTATAAATTTGGTAGGTAAAAGATTACCTAAACATTTCAGTTTTGAATTTAGGTGGGGATAATAATCCTTTAAATCGTAGATTTAGGTTATGTATATCTGTCCTGAAAGATATTTTGTTGTACAAATATGAAGGAATTTTAGATAAAATAATTTTGTAATAAAATGTTTTTCCAATCTTAAGTCTGCCTCTATGATAATGCCTAGGTTCATTATAGGTGTACATTATTAAAAAGTTCATAATTAATATTTAATTGAAATCAAAACCTTGAGTCTGGCAATTTCAATTGAGGCAAGATTTTCCTGAAATATACTCGGCTAACTCATTTGAGAATTTGAAGTTTTCAACACGTATTTTTAACTATCATTCCAGAAACCTGTAAAGTCGCCCATGAAGTTTAAAAAGAAAAATTACATACTTTCTTGATCCAACATGCAACTGGCCCTCGGGGTTTTTGACTTCGTGGTCGGTCCCCAACAGGAATCTTCTTCCATATACGCATTTGTAGAAGTGCTCCACTCTCTTGACAAGACACAACAGCTCCCGCTTGGTGACACAGTATTGCGCTCAGGTTTACTGAGAATCTTCCTGAATTATGCAATAACCTTCTCCTATCCTTCTTGGACCTGAGAAAGGACAGCCCCAATTCCCACGTTACTGTGTCCAAAATGATTTTTCCATTCGGTAGAGGATAGTTGAGAACGGGCGTTGATTAAAACTCTTTTTTAACTTCCTTAACGAGTCTTGGCATTTCTCGGACCACTGGAACTTTGTTTGACCTTCCGTGAGTTTGTTCAGAGGTTTAGCGATATTGGCAAACCCAAGTATATAGCTGTAAACCTAGGAAACTCTGGAGCGGGTGTATGTCTTTTGGAATGGGCCACTCTTTCACTGCTTTGATCTTCCACTCATATACTGCCACTCCTTTCCTAGAAACAACTTGTCCGAGATATCGTACTTCTTTCTGGAACAGATGTTTCACATGGTCCTTGACCGATTTGCCGACTATAATTATGTCATCGAGATACACTAGGCCAGTGTTCCATGAGACTCCTTTCATAACCGTCTCCATCAATCTTTCGAATGTGGCTGGAGCATCACCAAGCCCGAATGGCATAACTGTGAACTACCACAAGCCTGGGCCGATGGATAAAGCTGTCTTTTCTCGCTCTTCTGGAGCCAGCGCTACCTGCCAATATCCGCTCTTCGAGTCTAGGGTAGAAAATATCGTAGTCAGCTAACTTGTCTAGGGTGTCTTCTATTCTCGGAAGAAGGTGACTTGTCATCCTTCCTAAGATTGTTCAGTTGCCGATAGTCAACGCAAAAACCTGTAAATTCGTCTTTCCTCTTCACCAGCACGACTGAAGAGGACCATGGACTGTCGGGTGGTTCGATGACTCCTCTCTTGATATCGTTGACTATTTTGTCACCTTCCTTCTTGGCCAGAGGAAGTCTTCTAGCTGACTGTCGGATTGGCCTTGCATTTCCGGTGTCGAACTTGTGCAGGACCACCTATGTCCTATTCCTTCTTGCTTGTTCAAAATCGAAGATGTCTTGGTATCTCTTAACTAGATTCCTCAATTTAGACTGTTGAGACTGTCTTTGGAAGAGATGGCAACCAATTTTACCAATTCTGCCGGCAAGTTACTACTCTTCTTCTTTTACACGTAGGACGCCGTCTTTGAAATTCAACTCGAACCGTATGAAATTAATCATCGATGTTAGCTACCAGTGCCCGATGTTTCAGTTTAGTACTGCCCAAAATCAGCTCAATTGATTGTTCACCGTACACAGTGGCTGGCTTCCCTGTTACTGTGCGTAGCTTCCAAGCCGACCGTTTAATTCATGTCGGTGTTTTGGCAAATGTAGGTTCGTATATACAGGGTGTTCCTTAAAGACATGCTAATATTTGAGGGGGTGATTCTTTGACTTATTTTAAGGAAAAAACTTTCTATAAACGTATGTCCTAAAAGTCCTAACTTTTGAGATACAGGGTGATAAAGTTTTGAAAAAAAAATCAATTTTTTAATAATAACTGAGATAATATTGTAGACGTTTTTATAAAATTTGGTACATGTCTTCTATGCATCAAGGTGCATTTTTTAATGCACAAACATTTTCATTTTCTCAACCAGTGGCGTCCGTACGGGTTTTGCATTGAATATTTTTGGAGAAAAAAATACTACGCCACTGCTTTCTCCTGAAAAAAAAATACTTTTGAGATCCTCATTTGTTTTTGAGCAAATTTGATCTCCTGAGTTTTCTTTGTCCGCCGCATGGTTTTCGCTTAAAAAAATAAAAATCGTTTCATTTCAGGATCAATTCTTCAAAAATCTGATGCGGTGTGGAAATGTTTGTGCATCGACTGAAAGCAAATTGAGGGATCAGATTTGTTCCAAAATGAATGAGAATCCAAAAAAATGTGTAATTCTTGTCAGATGCTCGGTTCTTGATTAAAATAATTAAATTGAAATTGCTTCATATGGCAGTAGGTACCTAACATTTTGTTGACAATAAATCGTCCGATAGTAATTTAGCTACCTCTTTATAATTGATATTTCTTTTCACCACTTCTTAATCTTTTCACTTATAATCTCCCAAGTGCTTGAATTATTACCTGAATGGATTTACGATATTAATTCAGCTACCTATTTTAAATACAGTTTATCATAATCGTTGAATAGGTCGCGGAGGACCTCAGCAATGGCCAGCAAGATCCCCTGATCTCAACAGTTTAGATTTCTTTTTATGGGGGCACCTTAAAACTCTAGTGTATAAAACTCCCGTTAATACTTTAGAAGATTTAAGAGAGCGAATAGTTGCCTCGTGTGAAACTATTCGAAATACGCCGGGAATATTTCAACGTGTGCGTAATTCCATGCGTAGACGGGCGGAAGCATGCCTATTAAGTGAAGGTGGCCATTTCCAACAATTTTTATAATCAGTGTTAGTATTGTCAATAATTAATGAATTTGATCCGTTCATTTAAACTTACTTTTATAAAATAAAATAAAATTCGTTTTTGTACAAGCTGAAATCCATATTTTTTTGATTCTCATTCATTTTGGAACAAATCTGATCCCTTTATTTGCTTTAAGTCGATGCACAATCATTTCCACACATTTCCACACATTTTTGAGGAATTGATCCTGAAGTAAAACGATTTTTATTTTTTTAAGCGAAAACCATGCGGCGGACAAAGAAAACTCAAGAGATTCAATTTGCTCAAAAATAAATGAGGATCTCAAAAGTATTTTTTTTTTTGAGAAAGCAGTGGCGTAGTATTTTTTTCTCCAAAAATATTCAATGCAAAACCCGTACGGACGCCACTGGTTGAGAAAATGAAAATGTTTGTGCATTAATTGATTGATGCATAGAAGACATGTACCAAATTTTATAAAAACGTCTACAATATTATCTCAGTTATTATTAAAAAACTGATTTTTTTTCAAAACTTTATCACCCTGTATCTCAAAAGTTAGGACTTTTAGGACATACGTTTATAGAAAGTTTTTTCCTTAAAATAAGTCAAAGAATCACCCCCTCAAATATTAGCATGTCTTTAAGGAACACCCTGTATATGTTACAAGGCTTTTTATTGATAAGCCCTTCTACGAAGGCACTTTTGTTCTGTTGTTGACTAGAGCACTGTCAGCTGACGTCACAACATAGCGGTCATGAGGGGACAAACAAAGCATTTGACATTTCATGAATTAATTAATAATAATAGTAAAAGTACTTTATTGAACATAAATACAAAATGTTCAACGGGCTATTGACCGAGGTCCTTCTGCCCTGTGTAATACAATAAGTATGTCGATTATAATTGTTGCGTGTTTAAAATAAAGCTGATTATTACACTGCATTTAAAAAAAAACACAAAATTGCGTGAACAGTTCATTTTTCATTCTTCTTGCATATCTGTAAGGCACTCGTACACCGTTCGCGTTGGGTAGATGAATTTTTGCTGTTGGTTTTGGTTTCGCGTTCGTATCATTGGTTCTATCAAGTCCATGTTATGTTGTTTGTGGGCAAATTTTTGGGTTAGATTGGATAGTCTTCTTGAGATGGGTTGTGTGCTAGTCAGCTGGTATAGGAGTTCGTTTGAAGGATTATGAAGCGGGTTTCTGGGGTGCCGGATTTTAGTAATTGTTCGAAGGCTTGATGTTTCTGCAACTTCCGGATTTCTGTTGGCTGGTCTTCTACTGTTGGTATATATGGGATGTACATATTCTAGGATGGGTCTACAGATCATTTTATAGATGTGGGCTGCTGTTTTGAATTAATTATTATTACAGTGATGCAAAGAACTTTCTCCTAGGAAATCACTTTTCGCAGAAAATTAACCAGGAAGATTCACGTAGCCCTATGGAAAATGGGTTCAATGTGTTTGTTTTTGTTTGTTTGTCCCCCTATGACAATTGTTCCGCAACTGTCATATTACAAATGCGTTGTTAACCGGGGCTTGCTGGATACAAGCTGACAATTGCCACTTCTCAACAAACTTCGTTGGTGTCGACTTATTGAGAGTTGGATATTGACTACGCACGTGCCCAAGTTTCCTACAGTTCCGGCATATTACCAGTCCCTTCTCGGGCAACACTTCCTTCATCACTTTCCTTGTGGCAGCTTCAAGTGTAGCAGGCTCCTGTGGATCTTGTTTCATCATCTGGAATTTACTTTGGCTCTTACAGCATTTTTTTCAAAATTTCCAAAGCGTGTGCCATCTACGAGATGGGTTGGATGAGCTAGTGTCAATGTTTGCTGGTCGCGAAGTCCATTCAAGAATTTGAAAACCGCTAATCGCTCCATTACCTTTTCTGGAGTGCATTGCTCGCTTCAAATTCCTGTAAGGATTCGATTTCTGGCATCGGTTTTTCAGCTGAGAATGATACGTGTTTTAGGGGGGTCTGACCATACCGTAATTCTAGATGTTTATTCAGCGGTTTGTAGTCTTTCTGTTCTTGGGCGGTTAGGGTTTGTGAAATATTCGTTGCTTCTCCATGTCATGCCAGTGATAATGCTACAGCTCTTTTTTTCTGCATTCCACCCATTCGCCTTTGCCGCAGCTTCAAATTGTAGGCGGTAATTGTGTCATGGAGTTTTTCCGTCGAATTGAGGCAGCTTTATGGAGAGCTTCCCTGTTTCAGAACTGACCTTGAGTCTTTCATCCCCTTTTGAACTTCACCCATGTTCCAACTTCCAGCATTGGATTTTTTTACGACCGGTTCTGTGTGGGTGGTGTCAATTTGGTTTTTCAACTTACTGGTTGTTTCTTTCATTTTGTTGATTTCTTTCTCGATTCCGCCTTTGATTTCATCACTGATGTTTCTGTTAATTTTCTCATTTCTTCTTCGATTTCCTCTTTGATTTTCTCCATGTCTGTCTCGACGGTTCCCATTATTGCTTCTAACCGGCTCGCCACACCACAACGTTATTCTTTCAAGCTCTCCGAGTTTCTAGAAGCTCTTTCCTCCTATTTTTCGAATTTTCCAGATCTGCCCCTCAAATTCTTTGAACTTTCTTGAAATTTTTCTTTCTGACCATTCGAATTTTACTGAAACTTTTCCTCCAGACTCTTTCGTTTTCTTGACGCTTTTCCTCCAGACTCTTTGAATTTCCTTGAAGCTTTTCTTCCAGACTTGAATTTTTTCATTATCGTACTCAAATCAATTCCAGAATCTTTGATTAAAAAGGATTTGGGGTCTTCTTCTTGGATAAATCCGTCTGAAAGTCTTTTCTGGAGTACCAGTTGTTTAGAGTTCTCTCTACTCCAGGTCAATTTTCAATTCCGCTTCCTTCAAATCGGCCAAACGTACTCTCTTTAAACAAGGTATCAGTGTTTTACACGGAAGTTTATCAGTTTATTTAATTTCCCTCTCGAACGCTTGTTTCACGGTCCACCAGTCTATTATAAATGTATCAGTTTATATTCCCGTAATACGCACAACTGTCCACTTCATGAACACCGTCTGTTTTGCCCAGAAAAGAAAGTCTATCAACTTATTTTCCGCAATACAGAAACTGCCCACTACGCGAGCACTTTATGAAACTGCCCACTACGCGAGCACTTTATTCTTTTAAAAATCTTACTTCTAACACCAATTGTAATGAAAATGTTCTTAACTTATCTTCTGCGATTCCTACAAGTAAATGCTAATTTATTTGAAAACTGATATTTATCATATTTCACTATCTTCCCGGTTCTCTGCTCGCGTGTTATTTATATCCAAAGTAGTGAATTCTCGATAGTTCTGGAATTCCTAGAAAGGTCGCGAAGATCTCTCGTTGTGTCGAACGGATGACGTAATGCGTACCGATGATTTATGGCTTGTTTACGAACTAACGTGACACTGCCAGGGCTGGCTTCAGAATCATTATAGTACTCTATATTGCTGACGAGAATTTATTCCCATTCGAATTCAAACAAAAAACAACTGTTTGTTGTGAAAGAGCCATTATCAGGTATTAGAACTGCCTAATAAGTTAACATGGAAATCGATTAAAATTATTACTTCTTAAAGATAACAAATTTTTGTAATGGTGTCATAGACGGTTTCTCCACACAGACGAGTTTATACCAAAATAACACACAAAATGTATCTTAAAGGTAAATAGTCTCAATTATCATCTATAACAGGTGTGCTATGCTTTGAATATTCTAAAAAGATCCACGTACCTACAATTTTTTTCTACAATTTCCCCCCTCTTGGAGATATTTTTTCGAGCTATTCATTTTTAGAAATCATTAATATTAAATTTGCCTGAACATGTCGGAATGTTGTGGGGTGACGGATGAGTTAGTTGATGTTGAATAAACGGACATAGAAGTTAACAAACACAATAACACCTCATTTACAACTTTTTCACAACACTGTTACAATAGTGAGCACTAACTGATCTGGATTTATCTGGAACTGGTAACAGATAACTGACTGTTGGTAACGGATAACTGATCGCTGAACACTGATACCTGATAACTCTTAGTGTATAACTCTTAGCGGAATCATTCAAGCACTGTCCCGTAAATTTAGTACATAGCTAACGTTTGTTTTTTAGGATTCAATTCTCTCCCCGCCATGTTTTGTTCGAAATTTACCATGGAAAATCATGGTGATGCCTCGCAACAGTCATGCACAAGACGCTCGGCAAGACAGACCATCCCAGAGGTCTCTCGGATTCTTTTTGCAGTGCAATGGAGAAAGCGAATCGAGCTCTTGGTCCTGTTATGCAGTCGCTGAACTACGTCTTATTTCAGTACGACCCGATGTTGATACTTTTCCTAGAAAAATTCAACACCTGTTCTACTCCAAGGTATGAGTGCTTCACTTTTGGAATATGGCCGGATTTTATGCAAGTGAGTTTTGTTTTAGGAAAACGATTGGGGTTTCTCTCATTTCATGGCTTGGAATGATGTTTTGGACCCAGAGAAGGGGTATATTAAAGATGATGCCATTACCTTAGAAGTACATGTTGTGGCAGATGCTCCTCATGGAGTATCTTGGGACAGCAAGAAGCACACAGGTATTATTCAAAAGAAAACAATTCGATAAAATGATTGCTTACATTTCAGACATCCATCGTCTTAATGGTTGAAAGATTTCTAGTTCTTTTAATTTTTCACAGCGTTTCAAATACTCGAATCCGCAATCGTCTTCAAGTGATTACTGACAAATTGAGAAGCTATGCGATGTTTTATTTGTTTGTTGGTGTGGTGTAATTACGCGCGGTCTTTTGGCGCGCGAGGTTTCGCGCTTTTTCTCCCTCAGTATTCACCTGAAGACGATTGTAGATTGAAGCAATTGAAACGTGAAAAAGACGATGGACGTCTGGAATGTAAGTATTTTAATGAACATAATATTGCACAATTTGTGTTTTGCAGGCTATGTCGGTTTGAAAAATCAAGGTGCCACCTGTTACATGAACTCTCTACTACAGACGTTATACTTTACCAATCAGTTGAGAAAAGCCGTGTACAAAATGCCTACCGAATCTGACGATTCCACCAAGTCCGTTGCTCTGGCTCTGCAGAGAGTTTTTCACGAACTCCAGTTCTGTGATAAGCCTGTGGGCACAAAGAAGCTGACTAAAAGCTTTGGATGGGAAACTTTGGATTCGTTTATGCAACACGATGTTCAGGAATTTTTAAGGGTATGTTTAAAAAAAATTTTTGTTCAAAATCCTTTTTGAAGAGAATTAACATTTTGCAAGCTAAAATTGATCATATTGCTTAATTCCTGTATTCCTTTTTATTTAGTATTGGTTATATTTTAGGTGTTATTAGATAAGTTAGAGAGCAAGATGAAAGGAACATGTGTGGAAGGAACTGTTCCTAAATTATTTGAAGGAAAGATGATCTCATATATTCGATGCAAAAATGTCGACTACTCAAGTACTAGGTCCGAAACATTTTACGACATTCAGTTGAATATCAAGGGGAAAAAGAACAGTGAGTATTTTTTGCTTTATCTGTATTGCACTTTTCTCACTCTTTTATAAAACATTTTAAACTAATAATGTCATTTGACTTGTTGTTCGTAATGTAAGTTATGAGTAGACCCCAAAGAAAATGATGAAATTCCTTCTCTAGGAATTCTTTATCCCAAAATACTTGAAATTATAGAACTAATGCACAGTTGTAGTACAAGATGACTGATCAGAAGTAAACATACATAGAAATTTTATGAGAGTTTGGTAAGATTAAATCTGTAGAACGAGTTTTGTGGTTATGTAATGGACAATTGGTTTCGTGCACAACTGACAGGCCCTGGTAAAACAACCTAACCTAAGATATCTGACAATCCATCTAACCCCACTTTTCCGCTTTTATTTATACTGAAACGTTCTTTAGAGTCTTTCAATAGAAACACAATCACTTTTTAGTGAAAAAATCATAAATTGGGATAACAGCAAACGAAACGAAATGAAAAGTGAGGTTAGTTGTTCTTTTTTTTCTACGATTGAGTTTGTCTTACCTCCAGGGTCTGTCTCAATTGGTTTCGTGCACAATTGACAGACCCCGGAAGTAAAACAAACTCAATCTTGAAAAAGAAGAAGAAATTACTTCACATTTCTATTTTGTGTTGTTTGCTGTTATTCCATTTTTAAACAATTCCTGAAATTTTGTGATTTTTTCACTGAAAAGTGATTGCGTTTTCATTCAAAGACTAAAGAACGTTTAAGTATAATTAAAGTTAGGTGGGTTGTCAGATATCTTAGGTTAGGTTGTTTTACCTCCAGGGTCTGTCACTTGTGCACGAAACCAATAGGACTGACAAATGCATTTATTTTTGTGAGCGGATACACTAGCCTGTAGTATATAAGTGCTGGCAACTGTAAACATTTTCAATTCCTTTTGATTGCGTCTGTTAAACAATATGGTGTTAATTTTGGATATGTTGAGTTTCAAATTGTTTTTTTCAGCCCAAAATATAATTTTTTCATATATATTCTCATAAGTTTTTTGGAGTGCATCCATGTTGTCTTCAACAATCAAAATATTTTTATCTTCAGCATAACTTATGACGAATGCCAAGTTGGTTTTTTTAATGAATGAAATCAGATTATTGGCAAATAACAAGAAAAAGAAGGGTCCTAAATTTGAACCCTCGTGAACTCCCTGCATAATAATTCTTACTTTTTGCCTCCTACTTATAGGATAAGATCTTATCAAATTATGTAGTACCCATCTTACACCTGATCTATAAAGCTTAGATAGTAACAGTTCATGGTCCACACAATCAAAAGCACGTAAGAAATCAATAAAATGACACATAACATAATGATTCTGGGTGGCAGGATACATTAGAATTAAAGAATGATAAGGCAAAGTCTGGAAGGGAAGTATTTGAGAAATGCATCTATAACAAAATGCTTACGTTTGTTAATAAACATAATGTCCTAAGTGAATCTCAAAACGGTTTTCTTCCTGGTAGATCAACGAAGAGCGCATCTTTGGAACTCTATCCATAAGTCCTTGGAGCAGGGAAGGTGTGTAGGCGTGCTTTTCTTTGATCTATCGAAAGCTTTTGATACTATCAACATAAATGTGGCCATAAGCAAACTGGAAGGCCTTGGTTTCCGAGGAAATTTTTCAGATTGGCTTAGGTCTTACCGAAATTTCAGAAAAATGTACGTTAATATCGGTGATTCTAAATCTGACTCACATGAAATCAATCTCCTCAGGGATCCATCCTTGGGCCTCTGATATTTCTGTGTTACATAAATGATATGCCTGAGTTCATCAATTCGGAAAGTATCATTTTATATGCTGATAATACAACTTTAATGACATCAGCACAGTCTCAGGAAGAATTGAGTGTCAACCTAAATACAATATCAAGTCAGTTCACATTATGGTGTAGAAGAAATTCCCTGATTGTAAAGTCAGATAAAACTGTTTGCATGCAGTTTCATTCAAAAGTGGCGTCAATTACCAATAAATACGTAGTAAACGTAAATAACGAAAATATCGAACTTTCATCTTCCACAAAATTTCTGGGATTACACATAGATATGAGTTGGACGACATTAACAACTTATCTAAAAAATTAAATAGTAGCTACTACGCGATGCTTCAATTGAAGAGTACATTTACAACTTCACAGCTGATTAATTTTAATTATAATTTTGAATTGTAATTTATACTTTAAATGGGCTTGCCCGTAAATAAATAAATAAATATATACTACGCCATTATCTACTCGCATATATCCTATAACATTAGTCTTTAGGGGAATGCAGTTGATGCTTCTAAAATATTCATATGCCAAAAACGTGTGATACGCTTAATATTGAACCTTGATTATAGAGAATCGTGCAAAGAACACTTCATTAAGTTAAAATTGATGACTATGCCTTCAATTTATATTTATAAAACCTTATTATTCATAAAATATAATATGAAAAATTTCAGTCAAAACTCAAACTTTCACTCATATTCCACCAGACACGGAAATCTTTTAAGACTTCCAAGACATTCAACAGCTCTTTTCGAAGAATTTTCTTACGAAATCATGTTTTTACAGCATAGAAGAGTATTTATATGGAACATAGTCTAATGAAAAAGCTGACTTTTAATTTTAAATAGTTTTAATATTTGTACAATAAGACATATCCTATATCATGTATTGTGATCTTACAGGATGAATAAACTATTCTATTCTATTCTATAATAATATATTGTTTCATGTTGTTGATGTCCTAACATGAGATACTGAAACTCAATATCAAGAAAATTCTTGACTTAATTTTTTTTGCAGTTGATGAGTCATTCAAAGATTACGTCGCAAAGGAAACCCTGGATGGTGATAATAAATACGACGCCGGTGAACATGGTCTGCAGGACGCGGAAAAAGGAGTCATATTTTCCGCGTTCCCTCCCGTTCTTCATTTACACCTGATGAGATTCCAGTACGATCCGATAACCGACAGCTCTGTCAAGTTCAACGATAGGTTCGAATTTTATGAGAAGATATCCTTGGATAGCTACTTGCAGGAGCCTGTTTCAACAAACCCTGCCAATTATACTCTGCATGCTGTTTTAGTCCACAGTGGGGATAACCACGGTGGTCATTATGTCGTTTTTATCAATCCTAGAGGTAAGATATTATATTTTTTGTTTATTGTAATATGGTTTCGACTTCTATCACTTTCATAAGTAGGAATCTGTATTTCTGAAACGGGTTTTCAAATACCCTCTCTCAGTAGTGACTATGACAATCAATAGTTTTCAACTGTTTTTAGTATTAATTCGTTATTGATGGTTTATTCCATTTAAATAATTTTTTAACAATATTGTCAAAAAATGACCATATACAAATATCTTAAAAAGTATTGAAGTAGTTGTTTCACGATTGGAGAGTTTAGCATTAGGTCATGACCCCTGTCGAGAAATATTTGAATCTGTCGAGCAAGTGCCAGCACGTGCTAGTCAGCTCTTTTTTGTTTGTGTATAACTTAACCTGTAAATATCACAGTTATTATTCACTTCGACATTTTGATAACACTTCAATCTAACACTTGAGGGATATGAAAAACTACTCGAGGGGACTACAATAATAAGTCGAATACGTTAAAATTTAACAAATCTACAAATGTCGATGATTTCATATTTTAACGTAAATAAATTAAAACAAACAAAGACTGTCTAAGTCGCCATTTTCCTAGCGATAGTAGCGACACCATCGGTCGATTTACTCCTATCATGGACATTTTTTATAGAATTGAAAAACATGGTTTTTGTGCGATCGAATCGGTGCATTTTCCATTGAGAAAATCTGGATAAGCATCTAAAAATTTACCGTATTTCAAAAATTCATAATTTCATCAAGAAGAAATGGAAAACCTCCATTTGTTGGCCTATAGAAGTAATCTTTTGAATATGAAAACAGGTGTTCTACAAGGATTTGTAATTGGACCACACTTGTATGGTTAAGCCTGCAAAAAGTCTAATTGAAAGCTAGGTACTTCACTTTTGCATATAACACTCCGTTGGCATAATGCCTCATCATTGGAAAATTTAAGAACAGTAGTCAATGAAAAAAAGTATATGTATATGATTTTTTAACTTGTCATCCAAACTACTAAACTAATGTAGTCTAGTTTTGATCATCATCTACTAGATATAAGACATGTATCCTATAATTGATAAATAAATAAAAAGGTTTGTATTCAATACCGTTGTTTCTTTAAGGGGATGGAAAGTGGTGTAAATTTGATGATGATGTAGTCTCAAGATGTACAAAGCAAGAGGCGTTGGAACACAATTATGGTGGTCATGACGAAGACATGAATATGACAGTGAAACATTGCACTAACGCTTACATGTTGGTGTACATTCGGGATTCCGAACTGCAAAATGTTCTCCAAGAAGTGAGTCAGAAACACTATTTTATAATAATAATACATGATCTTTATTGAGCTGAAACAATTCAATTCGACAGACCATTGACCGAGACTTTCTGCCCTTCAGTTTATGATAAAAACTTAATTCAATTATTGTGTGCCAGGTTACAGATGCAGACATACCGACTGAATTGGCAGATCGACTAGCCGAGGAAAAGAGGATGGAGCAGGTACGACGTAAGGAGCGCAACGAGGCTCACCTGTACATGACAATTAACGTTCTGCTGGAAGATGCGTTCGACGGCCACCAAGGCAACGATTTGTACGATCCCGAACGCGCGTTGTTCAGGGTGTTCAAGATGAAAAAGATGGCTAGTCTTGCGGAATTGATGGAGACTTTGGCAGACTCGTTCAAGTATCCTCCGGAGCAGATCAGACCGTGGCCTTTCAGCCAGAGGTTGTAGTGTTTTTGATGTTTATTAGGTTTATGGTCGTTTTGGCGGACCATTTTTCACTTGTTTGTGTGGATGGGTACGTTGAATGTAAAATGCAATGAAAGAAGTGATACGGAAGAATCTCAACTTCTATAGCTAGAGAATGAGTTGAAGAAGTTGAATGTGATATACACTGGATGTTGTGATATTTCTACCAAAATTTCGACATTTGATAGCTTCAACTCAAACAAGCAATAAAATAAAACAGAATCTAAGCATTTTCGTGGTACAGCTATCCGAATAAAAAAATTGTCTATTATTATGGCAAAACAATTTGATGTATTAAAGGTGAAAAATAATTTGTTGCAGATGAGGGAAAATTAGAAGTTACCAATTTCTCTATTTACATTCTTCATACAAATTATGTAGATTATTTTTTATACAATCTTGACAACCAATCGTATCAAAATTACACTGACATGATATGAGGACCAATCAGAATGGGATTTCGCGAAAGTACACGCTTCCTTTCGCTTCCTTTCTTTCCGATCGGGAAAGACCACGTCAACAAGTCAACCACAAATATAAACAGCAATGATACATCTTGTAACCTAATATGACATAAACGTCAGGTTGACAGACTTCATGTTTATTATTAATTAGTTGCAACTATTGAAGAATTCACTTTGTTTACTCGATCAAATTTCAAATAATAACTTGGTTGGTTCGTGAAATTATCTCAATAAATACGACTCGTGCTCACAATACAATCGATAATTCTGTCAGAAATCTCGTCCCTACGGGACTCGTGGTGTTACCAAGCAATTTGATCTCGTTGATTTCTGACAGAATTATCGATAGTATTGCGACCACTCGTGGTATTACCCCCGATAATTTGTTAGTAGCAAATTACAGTGATAATTTTTTCACGTTATTTGATTGGATCTTTGTTTACATGTAAAAAAATTATCAAGCCGAATTATATTATAAATTTTTTGAGATAATTTTAACTAGATTAGCACTCGTCTTTATTGCTATTGAGAAATCCCACTCGTGGACTTACTCGTGAGATTTCTATAGCAACAAAGATTAGTGCATCTAGTTAAAATTATCAAAAAATTACCACCACTTGTATAATTACTGTTGAAAATCAATGTATGTAACAAGTTTACAAAGAATATTCAAAATTAAACCATTTCTCTTCAATATACCGGGTGTCCACGGAAAGTGGCTCGCCCCTATAACTTTTTTGGTTTTGGTATTTGGAGGATCTGTATGCAGGGCTGGGGCAACCAGATCTGCCGCTCTAGACAAAAAGGTTACATTTACCGCCCTTTCCACTACCAACAAAAGCCTTCTTCCTCAACGTATCACAACATATTCAGTATTTTTTCGTGAGATCCTGTTTGTTTCTTGAGGGATTTCTTTATTAACTCTTGGAAGGTCCATTTAAGTAGCAATTTTTTCCTTACAAAGAAACCTAGTTAATAATTTTTTTTTTTTTATTGATAATACACCTTCCAAACAGAACAAGTTCAGGTATAAGGAAGACAATACATTGAACATATTTAAATATAAGTTTTTAGAATTTCAAAATTGATAAAAATTAACATAAAAAAGTAACATTATGATGAAATATTCCAGTATTAGAATCAATTTATTTATATTATATATATTGATTCACCTGACCTAAAGAAAGGCTAGTACAGAATTCTTATGAAGTATTAAAAAAAAACTAAATTATTCTATCCAAAAGATAAATTCCGATTGCATTTTAATCAAAATAAACACTGTTGTGGTTGTGTGGAGTGTGGAAGCTATTATTTTTTGTTGAGATTTTGGCAGTCATACTCGTTATCCCGTCTACAGTGAGTGGCTAAAATATGGAATAAATTCATTAAAGTTGATTTTTTTCTAGTTCACACCTTTATTTCTAAAATTTTTTTTTTATGAATTAGTGTTTTAGGGTGATGATGTCATCTTCTGAAAATAGCAAGTGTTGTGTATTGCTTGAATGATTTATTCTTGATTACATTTTGAAATTTTTACCAGTAATAAGGGTAAATTGAAACAGACTCTTTAATTCAATCGATTATTTTTTGTAATAGTTGTTTTGCCTCCACTATTTTGTTGGAAAGAAACATTTATTTTTGCCATTTTCAAAGTGAAAAATATATGTTAGGTATAAAAAGTTGATACCAATTTTATAATTGACCGGAATATTCAAATAGCTAAGAAAATAAGGGATTGCCAGAATTAAAAAATATCTCCACTCAAAAACCATGATGGCAGCAAATACAGGGTACCAAATGTTTATTTTTGAGCAAGTAGATCTCTGGGAATTTTAAAATAATGCTTCAGTGTGAATAGTTCCTTCCGAAATTTTGCCACTCCTGTATAGTGTTGTTAATTGTAATATTTTGAAACAATGGCAGCTTTTTGTTCTAGAGAATAAAGGTAAGAACAGTTACCACCTTTTTGATTGGGTATTGTATCAGTTGTGTTTTGATATTTTATAAAAATTGGTACTCTCTGTACAATGGATACTTTATTGTTTTGGTTCCTATTGAATTTATATTGATACGTTTTCTCTAATTCATTTCTTCTTGAAATTTCACTTACATCTTCTAATTGTTTCAAACTTGATGTCTCCTATAAACTGATGAAGCAGTAATGTAATAAGGCACAACATTTTTGAATACTTTTGTTATAACCAGATTTTCTCTTCACTCAATCTGAATGAACACACAAATAAAAATTATTTGAAAGAATTTTTTTCTGATTAAAGCTGTATTTAGTGGTTAGTGTATATGCAAAGTATTTCTTCACACTAAGAAATGTTTTGAATAAATCCGTTTTGTTTTACCAATGTATTGCCATTAAATGTTTTGATGTGAACAGAATTGAAAATAGGATACTAAATGGACATATAAGCTGAAAAACGAATTAATTTGTTGGAAACAATTATATTTCCAGGAGCAGCATCATGTCAAATGTGTTGGGCTCAATCTGTATAATTTATAATGTTGTTTACTTTATTTATCGTTTATAGGGATTCTATTCTATTTCACATTTTTAAATAAATATTTTTAAATACAGCCAATCAAGACATACTTATGGCATTATCATAATCCTCCGTTGAATCTATGATACTTGAATAAAATATGAAAATCGATTAGGCAAAAAACGTTTTGGGGCTGACTGCATTACCAATGTATAGAGCATAACCGTTTAGATGTACAGCATACAGTTTGTACAAAAACTTTTCCCTTTATGTTTTGCGTTTATGTTTATTGCGATTTTGCGTATGTAGCCGGCCTTACTCTAATTTTTTATGTTGATGTTTAAGAAGCAATGTATGATTAAGGAATGTATTATCTTAATTGCACTTCCATTTTTAAAAACTTTTTGTTTCAACTCGGGGCCAATTTATCATTGTGGTAATTTTAGCAGATGAAAAATGGAAGAATGGTGTATGTTTGTGCAAGTAAAAAAGGGTGTCTTCAAAAAGATGGTAACTACATGGTTTTTCTTGATAATAATTGAGAAATGGTCCCCTTTTCCGGTATTTAACCAATCTAGCAATTCTAGCCCATGCAAATACAATCGAAGTCACATACATTTTCAAACAGTATGAACTCGATGAACGCTGATGAATTTTTGAATATTCTGAAAGCATTGCTTGAGTTTATATCATGTTACAAAGTGGTTGGCAATGTATTAGTGTTAGTAGAATCTTTCTGGACTTCTGGGGTGCTATCTTGACCATTTGCAGTGATGACGTGGACTCGGAATGTATTGATACAATCACTTGTTCATAGATAGATAGATAGATATTTATTTATATAAAATTACAAGAATTTTACATTCGTCATAGAAATAGAAATACATCAAAATAGTAAAATATTAAAATATAATCAAAATTACAATTGTAGACAGGAGGAAGAAACAAATCAAAAAAGAGATAAAAAAACAGAAACAGGAACGGTCAATAATAGCACCCCTGGACCATTGTCTAGAAACAAAGAAAATAAATTATTTGCAGGTGTTTTGAGTCACGACGTTTCAACATTTAACATCTACTGTCGTTATCAAGTGTGTGAATGCGACAAGATATCTTGGTTACTTATTATATACCTGTGCCATTAACATGCAACTAATGTACCTGCTATAAAGGTAATTATGATCTGCGCGGGGTCTTTCAGGTCATCAATGTCAATTAATGTGATAGCGTGACCACTACCAAATAATTAAAATTGATTTCGAAATTTTCAGGTACACCGACCTCAATTGGGTTTTCTGGCGATTGTTGTTATTGATGACCGGTCTTGTTTGTGGATAACTTCGGCTTCCGACCATGCGATGCTAGTTAGTTTCTCCAACATAAGAGGCCACTAAATGTGAGAATCAGTGAACCCAAGAAGAATACTAAGCGAGGAGAAACATTGAAGTCGGGAATAGCAGATCACGTATAGACTAATCAGCACAACATCGCATGGTCGTCGAAGTTATCCACAAACAAGACCATTCGTATAAGAGAAAGTTTATAGAGTCGGCATATATTCTGAATAGTGTCGTGTTCAGTCAGTCGAGGATAGCGATTCGAAATGTGTGGAAGACACTTATCAATCAGCTAGATCAATTAAAATTTCAATAAAAGCTGTGTGTCAAGACCGGTCATTAATAATAACACTCGCCAGAAAACTCAATTAAGGTCGGAGTACCTGAAAATTACCAAATGAATTTTTATTTTTTCGGAAGGGGCACGCTATCACATTTATTGACATTGATGACCTGAGAGCCTATGAAGATCATAAATACCTTTATAGCAGGTACATTAGTTGCGTCTAATAGCATAGGTATATAATAAGTATCGGAGATATCTTGTCGTATTTACATACTTGATAACGACAGTACATGTTAAATGTTGAAACGTCGTGACTCAAGACACATGAAAATAATTTATCTTCTTTATTAGAAAATGAATGTCCAGAAAAATTCTATTATATTGTGTTGTTGAAAGTGTTGGTAAATTTCTATAGTGAACGGCAGATTTTTTCATATAAAATGAAAACATTTGAAATCATCATATTTACAAGTCCGAGTCAATTCATCATTTAATATACTTAAATAACATGTAGTAATTTCAGTTATGATAATAAGTATGCATACAGGATGAGTCAGAATAAGACCGACAAACTCCAACTACAGATTTCTCACCTCATTTCGAGGTGAAAAGTTCTTATCAAGGTATGTCCTAAAATGCATTTTTTCTGATATGCAGGGGGTAAACTGTACGAAAAAAATTTAGATTTAATTTTTTTTCCCAAAACTGATGAAAAAAACATCAAACGGTACACTAATCATTTGACCATTCACTTGTCCAAAGAAAATATGACCACAGATCATCGTAACTACGCCTCTGCTTTACGAAAATTAAAAATTGTAACTTCAATTTATCACTTTGATAAACCTTGAATAGTGTACCAAGTTTGATATTTTTAGTTTTTAGTTTTGGAGAAAAAAAATGTAATCAATTGTTTTTTTTTCGTACTTTTGACACCCTGTATCTCAGAGTGGATGCAATTTAGGACATACCTTGATAGGAACTTTTCACCTCAAAATGGGGTGAGGAATCTGTATTCGGAGTTTGTCAGTCGTATTCTGACTCACCCTGTATACAGTGCGGCTTTTAATAGTCCCCCCCACCTGTTAACTTTTGAACGGTTCGACGTAGAAACATGGAAAAAAAAACGTTTCGAGGGTTTCACCAATACTACTTTTTGAAATGAAAAATATGGTGATTGCTCAATAGGGGGCGCGGGGGGGCCCAACGACTCAAAATATTTAAATGGGTCAAGTGGCACATCGTTGAAAAGAGAATTCAATTCTCTTTACAACCATCTTAATATTTTTGAATTTTGTCCATCATTTTTTTCCCAATTTCGATCTTTATGCCTTTCGAAATTTTTAAGTTAATGTGCGCCCAGCGCTCTCTGTCGTGTAATTGCAATGTTTCTTCTCTCAAAAAGTAGTATCGGTAATGCCCTTCAAAAAATTTTTGGTTTCATTGTTCCACATCAAACCGTTCAAATTTATCGAGGTATGAGTAGTACTCAGATCCGCATTTATATTTGATATTTCGAATTTAAATTGCAAAAAAAATATTAACGAAATTCAAAAAAATTTAGACGGTTGTGAAGAGAATTGAATTCTCTTTTCAACGATGTGCCACTCGACCCCCCATGCAATTTAAAAATTTTGAGTCGATGGGCCCCCCGCGCCCCCTATTGAGCAGTTACCATATTTTTCATTCCAAAAAGTATTATTGGTGAAATCCTCGAAACGGTTTT
This sequence comes from Chrysolina haemoptera, assembly GCA_958298965.1. NCBI lineage: Eukaryota > Metazoa > Arthropoda > Insecta > Coleoptera > Chrysomelidae > Chrysolina > Chrysolina haemoptera. The sequence continues at coordinate 21,349,574 of OY282599.1, read as the reverse complement.
TTACTCATGTTTCAACGTCGAACCGTTCAAAAGTTAACAGGGGGGGACTATAAAAAGCCGCACTGTATATTTATTGTCCATTAAAACAAAATATCTTCTCCGAAATATACATACATATTATACATATTGTGTAAAAATTCTAACGGGAATAAATTTGCAAGAGCGGAAAGAATGGAATAAATTTTGTTTTTTATATATTCACTGAATGGTCTTCTATGAATTACTGCCAATACTGTCTCATTTGTATCCTGAAATTTGCTGGTCACTGTGTATTTTCCTAAAGTTAGATACGTTACATACAAACTGGTTTGCCCAAAGCAAAGGAAAACTGATGATTTTTCAGTTCCACTTTAATTGACAGACCTTTTTCTTTTATCTTGTAGGTCGAACCAAACCATAAGGCCCAGCGTGTTGGATGTGGAGGGGGACCTTCACAAAACCGTGATAGAAGCAGCTGAAAATATGAACCCTTGGAACATATTCCTGGAAATATTACCGCCTGACTCTGGACAAACCGCTCTCCCTAATTTTGACAAGGAAACAGACGTCCTGATATTTTTCAAAATGTACGACCCCAAACAGAAAAAAATCCACTATTGCGGGCACAGCTACTTGCCTGTTACGAGTAAATTAGCCGATGTCATACCTTTGTTGAATGAACGGGCTGGATTCCCACCCGATACAGATTTGCTGCTCTACGAGGAGATACGTCCGAATATGATAGAGAAAATAACTAATTTTAATGATCCTCTGGAAAAGGTATGTGTATTTTTTATTGTTATTTTGTTCCTTTCAAACAACTTGTATAACTGGTTCAAGAATTAATTATAAGCAGGGTTCGTAAATATCATGATATATCTATATATCGTGATATATATCCGATATATATTAAATTTGGATATTCATTTACTTTTCTCGAGAATACCAAAAGTGGAAGCATATATTTTTTTATTTTTAAACAAAACAACCAATAATGACCACTGAAGTTAAAAAAGTATATTCGAAAAATACAAATTCATATTAATTATTTATAAAACTAAAATTCATATCTTTTGATTCTTTGGCAACTGACCAGAATTGAATTTCTTCTGGACATATCCGTTTCAAATTAGCCTGATTCAGATACTTGAAAATAAATACAAGTTTTTCCGCTTTTTCGTTACCAAGACGATTTCTCAACTTGAATTGAACAATTTGTAAAAAATTGAATAAACAAATTTTTGCGTTTAAAGAAATATAATAATGGTAATTAGAGTTAAACCACATGAAACATAGTCTAAAATAAATTTTTACTTGACTCTAAAAATTAAATATTTTATTTTTTTTATATCTAATTTTTGCGACCTCAAATGATAATTTTGAACACTCTTTTTAAATATACACGACTATAATGGAATCGTTTTAGTTGGGGTTTTTGCAACTTCGTGTTATTTGTACTTTTATTCAGGGTAACCTATGACCACTTACAGAAAATTATACAGTGTTCCCTCCCCACCAAAATAAGTGGAAAACTAAGTGAAATTTGCACAAAGAAATCCGTTTTGTATCCGAAGGAAAGCGCCGCCCCTGAGGCCTGAATCAAGTCACGTGGACAGCCAGAATCAGTGTTCTTGCGTTTCTCCTCGTCAATCAAAAGTGGAACTGGGGCTGTTGATTTGATATTATGCTTTAGCATAACTCCCAATAGGAAGTTGCAGAATACAACATATCGCAACCATGAAAGTTGAAGTCAGTAATGTTGGGGTCGAATTCACTATCCTTGTACGTGAACCAAGTGTTCTTTTGAGCACAACTTATTTTTCATCCTAGGTATCAATGTCTTTGAATGATAGATTTACGAAAATACGTCGAAATAAATGTCTCAGTAAACACGGAAATAGCCTAAAAGATACAAACTGCGTGTGCAGTTGTATTTTATCGTTTGCAAGACATATAGAAAACTCAAGGAGGCAGATTTCACCATTAATTGGAATTATTTTTAAAATTCGAAATTTGCTGTGTCTGAAATATCTAAAATCCATGTATTTATCGTTTGCATACTCTAAATTACAATATTTAATTTCGGTTTGGGGCACATTGCAGAATAAAATTATTAAATGTATTTTTATGATTATCAAGAATCAACTGTAAACTTATATAAACCAAGAAATCTACTGGATTCACATTCCCTATACAAATTGAAAATATGCACATGAATTCATCTTGTTGAAAATAACATGAAAGATTCCACTTCAAGTTTCAGAATTGATAATGACCAACATAATCACTTGAAAATCAAGACGAATATTGGAAAGAAATCAATTTATTTTGATGGTGTGAAAGTTTACAATGAACTTCCATATTATTTAAAAACTTATGGTAAAATGAAATTCAAAAATTATCTAAAGGAATATTTACTCCTTTGAATCCATTCCAGTCACTTTAAATTATTTCTTCAAATCGTAGTTTATTAACTGAATAACATCAAATTATGTTGATTCCAGGTATTAGAAGAATTAATGGATGGTGATATAATAGTGTTTGAAAAGGAAGAACGAGAAGAACTTTCAGATCTTCCAACTTGTATAGACTTTTTCAAAGATTTGTTTTATCGTGTTGAAGTGACATTTGTTGACAAGTGTATACCTAATGACCAAGGTTTCACCATGGAACTTTCGCAGAGGATGACGTACGATCAATTTGCCAGGGCGGTTGCTCAAAGGGTCGGGACAGATCCTTATTTGTTACAATTCTTCAAATGCCAGAGGTGAGTTTTCATTATTGCTTGAATTGCTATGTTATGATTGAGAATGTATTATCTTCAAGTTTTTGTTCTTCTATTCGTTCCTGATAAAAGGGGTCTCTTCTATTTTACATTTTAATGGTGTTACCAACATTTTGGCATTATTTGGATCACTGTCCTACAATGTTTTATCTCCGGCAAAAAACTGATTGACTGATTTTATTAGGACCTTTTCTCATATTTTTGTATATGAAATCTACCCTTTTTACCCCATTTCGGAGACACCCTGTATAATCCTGACACTCTTGTCTTGCTGAAGGATGAAAGCAACTTTGTTTGTTATTGTTTTATTATCAACATAGTATTTTTGTTTTTTAACACAGTACATTTCTTTAATTTCTTCCTACAGTTGATTTTATTTCCTGACTCTGCTTACTAATTCATTTAGATGTATTGTGTTGGAATGAAATCAGAAACAAAAGCCAAAATACTAGTGATTTTGAAGCCCTTTTCTCATTGGCATTAGTATCTCATGTATATTATGTGCAATTAAAAGGATTGTGATGAATAGACTGTTAACAAGGAAGTTATGTCTCATTTAGGTATTTGGAACGGTATGGTATGCACCATAAGTTTTCCATTCACGGCCTGTTAGACTGAAGTCGATCATAAAAGTAAATTTGGTGTTCTGACTGTACGATTTTCCCACCATTTAAACCATCCAATCTTGTATTTGAGGCGCTAGGCAACACTGCTCTGTCACTAGTGTCAGTAACTTTTATAGTCCTGGCGATCAAATAGCTTGAAAGTAATTGAAAACTGATGAATTCTTAACACGATGCCTCCAACCAATTTTGTTCACAAATCATGTTTCATTAAAAAAAGGTAGTTTTTCTAGTAGAGTGTGTTCTTGGTGTTTGTGAATATTTCCATTCTGAGGAAGTTCTGTTTTTGCAAGCTTCTGGATCACTTCCAAATTTTGAGTTTTTAAAATTTAAAAGTGAACTGAAAAAAGAAATTTTGCGGTGATTTATTTCATGAACTTGGCACCTTATATTCGATTTGAGTTAAAAACTGCTTAAATCTATCTTTAAATATGTATTTAAAAGTATTTTGTGTTTGAGCAAATGCCAGTCTTTACTTTTAATAGTTATTATTTACTAACGTTTATTGAACACCTTATGTTTATGATTATTTATGTTTTAAGATTTGTATTATTATCTTTTTTTTAAACCCTTCAATAAACATGTAATGTTTCTTGGGTAATAAAGTTGATTGACTTTGAGAGTTTCATATAATAGTTCATTTGAGGGGTTGTGAATAGGATTATTAGGGTGTCTAATTTTGGTAATGTTCCTTAGTGCTGTGGTCTCTGCAACCTGTATTATCTCTCTGGCCCTGTTCTTGATATTGAGTAAGAGAAGGTGTCCATATTCGAGCAGATGGTGACAGACAAGTGTGTATGAAAAGGGGAACATTCTCCATTAAAATTGAAAAATGAAAAATGTGATTTATTTGTAATATCTAACAGAAAACAACTACTTCCTCGGCACAAGCCACGCTGGACATTGAACTACATCTGATAGATATTGTAAAAAGACTCTTAACTGAAAAGGAAAGAAAAAATCTGATAGTGAAAATTCGCATTTTCATTCAGATAACTGATTTTTTTAATTCTCTCTAGTTTTCATTGAAAAAATCATTAAATAAATTAGATAAGGAGAATTTTATTAAAAAAATATCACTCACAGAAATCGTTCATTTCATTGAAGCAAGGTTCGCTTCTCTCGCATTTAATCCCCAATACATTTTGGCAAAGCGAAATAGATTTTCGTCGACCAAAGATGGGTTTTCTGTACATAATTTAGTTGTGGTAAGAGAATGGCTGATTAATGGTTATGAATATTGGTGGTTAGGTCGAAATAGTCCTTCCATTGAGTGGCAACCAAGATCACCGGACCTGGCACCGCTAATTTTTTGGCTGATTAATGGTTATGAATATTGGTGGTTAGGTCGAAATAGTCATTCCAATGACTGGCCACCAAGATCACAGGACCTGACACAGCTGTTTTTTTCTTTTAGTCCAGAGCACAGTCAGTAGAAGAACTACAGCTTGTGCAGAAATTACCCCAAAACAACTGAGTATAGATTTGTGCTCTACAATTAAAAAAAAAAAAGTTCGGCGGGATTGGAGGAAAAATGCAAATTTTAGGGAGAGTCAGTCACGCTGAATCTTTGTGGAGGTAAAAAAGCAGCTTTGTATCCACAACTATATACTCTTTGGTTGCAACATTCGTGATCAATCCCAAGAGTGAGGGCAAATAATTGTTGGAACATACCAGGATACTTATATTTCGGCTTTTTGTTGATTGGGACTAGGGAATGGGAAATGGCTACACAAGATTTCGGGCGTGTTATTGTAAAAAAAATTATATATTGTTTTTGGATATTTACTAACTCATACAAATTAAAAAGAATATCACATCTTGCCACATAATTGTTTCATCATTAAAAACTAAATCAACTGCATATAATTGTTTCAGTAATTTCTAGTTATCAATTTTCTAGTGTTTAAAATAAAATCAGTTATATTGCTGACTGTTCCTAGCTACAGTGTTGATTTCCTTTTTATCCCTAATATAAAACAATTGTATTGTTTATTGTGCTGAATAATGTTATTATTACATATTAATATTATTTTTTTCAGTTATAAAGATAGCCCAGGTCACCCGTTGAGGTGCACCTTTGAGGGTACCCTAAAAGACTTGTTAGTATTTTCAAAGCCAAAAGTTCCCAAAAAGATATTTTACCAGCAACTTAGTATTCGTGTTAACGAATTAGAAAATAAGAAACAATTCAAATGTATCTATGTTGGCCCCAAAATGAAGGAGGAAAAAGAATTAATACTCTATCCAAATAAAGGAGGGACGGTAGCGGATTTATTAGAAGAAGCTAAGAAACAAGTGGAGTTTGCAGAAGGGAGTACGGGAAAACTTAGGTATGTGGCTTTTGATAATAACTCTATTATGTATTCATATTTCAAGATTAATCACATAGTTGAATGCATGCACCTGTCAATATGGGAGTCGTCGAAAAAATGTTGTAATTTTTTTTTTCACTCTCATTTGTGTAACAACACTTCTGTTGATGGTATATTTGTTTGAGTGGCAATTGTTAATCCTTTTTTTTATTATGGTATATACAATTTCCTCATACCAGAACTTGTTCTGACTGGAAGGTATTTACTCAATAGATGAATAAATAAATGATTGTGTCAATGTACATTTGATGTTGTTGCTTCTCATTGAATGGTTATAATTCTGTTCGTTTGAAGTTCTCATCTTGGCTGAAAAATCAATAAGATCATGTACAATGATGTATCTGATTTGATTTCAATGATCCAGTGGCAGTATTGATCTATTGCTCAAACTCAAACGAACACATAGCTAAATATAACCCAACTATTTCATAGTTTGGTTAATGCCGGCAGCCGCCTTATTTCCTGATAACTTGGAGGGAGTCCCCCAAACCTAATAAGAGTCCATCTCACAGAGTTCCACAAGGGTCCGTGTTGGGTCCCCTCCTGTTTGTCATTTACACCTATGCAAGAATATGTGCTACAAAATCGGTCCTCTTTGCAGATGAAACTACGTTTATTATATCAGATAACAACAATGATAACCTACAGCCTTCACAGTGGTTTCTATTCAACAAACTTAAACTTAATGACAAGAAATGCAAAATATTCAAATCTCTGCTAATAATGAGGCGAATCAAGTTACATTACTAGGCATCATGATAGACAATAGACTTAACTGGTCTACACACATTACCCTATTAAAGATGAAACTTTCTATTACTTAACTTTCTCTTTTCCACTCGTTCATTAATGAGCTATGGTGTACAACTTTGGGAGAATTCATGTCATGCTATAATAAATATTATTCAAATATATTTTTTTAATGTTTTTAAATGAACTAAAAGGAATAAAATAATTTCACCGTCCCATTCAGATTATTTACTTGCATGCAATAGATAATACACTGCAATACAATTGTTATTGACTTGGGTGAACTATTGATGAATCAATCATCATCCAGGCTTTCTCACAGTAAAATTAACAAAGTAAAAGTTTGGTATATGGATCAGCAGTCACTGTGAAGACCTAGATATTTTTATTCATTTAAATGTTTTGTTTTTAAATTTCGTTTCTATGTGATTTTCAAACGATAACGTTTTTGTATTGTTCCAATTCAGAATTAATTGAAAAAACATTGTAAAGATTTTTATCTGCTTCAAATTGTATTCAGTACAACACATGCAATACTTTAATTTTTTCCAGGTTAACGGAAGTAAACGGCAATAAAGTATCGATGGGGCCGAAAGAAGATACACCGTTAGAATCATTAGGAATAACTTCAGCAAAAATTTATAGGGTCGAAGAAATACCAAGAGATGAATTACAAATAGCCGACGATGAAATGCTAGTTTCTTGTGCTCATTTTCAGAAAGAAGTATTTTCGACGTTTGGAATACCCTTCCTCATAAAGCTTAAACAAGGAGAATCTTTTAGCAAAGTTAAAGGTACTTAGTTTTGCTCCTTTGTGACTAATATTATTAACAATTGTAGTAATTTTTTTATATTATAATATTCCTATGTTATAAAGAAAACTGATGATATCCCAAGACATATTTATATTTGGTGGTAATTCGCAATCTTTTTTACCAAGCACAGTTTACAAAATCTAAAAATAAACACCAAATTCTTACCTAGATTCTTCTGGTTCTCCACTAATTTCCTTGTTTTGCTGTGAATTTATTCGGATATTCAGAATCAATAAGAACAATAATATAGTTTTTTACTTGAAATTGTTTTCAGAACGAATCCAGAAAAAATTGGCTGTGCCTGAAAAGGAATGGGAGAAGTTCAAGTTTGCAATAGTTGCGATGGGTCGACCTCAAGTTATTCAAGAAGAGGAATATGTAGTGAATTTAGCCGATTTTAGGCCTCTACCCAATCAATGTAAGTTTTCTTATGTCTTCAAATGAACGGCTGGCTACATCAATACAAAATTAGAAAGTTTGGAAATTAATATTTAATATGCACTTATTGACCAGCAGAAAAGTTACGAAAAATTATCAACAATTGGTATTTCACAGGGTTCAGTTTTGGCACCAATTCTTTATTTGATTTATATGAGTAGCATAATGAATATCAACCTAATTGGTAGACATTTTTCTTTTGCACTTGATACTGTACTCTATCACTCGTCTAAAAATCTCCAAACTTTGAAAATTAATCTGGAAAAAGATATAAAAACAGTTGAAATATGGTGAAATGAACTGAATTTAATTATTAACTCTTGATATTTAAAAAAAGAACATGAAAACTGTCAACTTAATATAAAAAAATTAGAAACAAAACAATTGCTGAAGTTGATATACACAAATACTTGGGTTTGATTATTCACAAAAATTTATTAAATTTTGAGAATCACATGAAAAAATTAAAAATTATATTGTTCCTGTCATAGGAGCAGGTAGAAGAGCACAATTTCTTCAATTATTAATATATCACACACATATTATCTCTTGAATCAGATGATTCATCATGCAGTCAAAAACAAAAAGAAATTATTTATTGATTAATGAATAAAGCAATGAAAGTGATATTTGATTGGGACATTGGGACACATCATCCTCAGAATTGTACAAAAGCACAAATAATATAACACTGAACCCACTTTGAAAAATCTAAATTTGCATTTAAATTAGCCAAGAATATTCAAAGTGGTCTCGAAATAATTACAAAAGTTTTTAAACTTTGTTGCAAATTTTGAAAACATCCATTTTGATGCTTTCACAAATTTGCAACCTTGTACATAGATAGATAGATAGATAGATAGATAGATAGATAGATAGATAGATAGATAGATAGATAGATAGATAGATAGATAGATAGATAGATAGATAGATAGATAGATAGATAGATAGATAGATAGATAGATAGATAGATAGATAGATAGATAGATAGATAGATAGATAGATAGATAGATAGATAGATAGATAGATAGATAGATAGATAGATAGATAGATAGATAGATAGATAGATAGATAGATAGATAGATAGATAGATAGATAGATAGATAGATAGATAGATAGATAGATAGATAGATAGATAGATAGATAGATAGATAGATAGATAGATAGATAGATAGATAGATAGATAGATAGATACATAGATAGATAGATAGATAGATAGATAGATAGATAGATATTTTATTGGTTCTTGAAGATCATACATACGTGCATGATATAGAACAAGTCAAAAATGATCCTGGATAAAAATATAAAATAGCGTGACATAAATGACACAACTAAAACATGAGAATACACATTTGATAATCACAGTAAATATTGATAATAAATAAAATAAAAATATTCATATTAAAATAAATACAGGTATATGCAGCACCTAGTCATATATACCTAAGACAAATTATGTTGAAATTGTAAAAGTATATAAATATCTAAAACGTCATAGAAGTTTTTGTCCTCAAAATACTCTTTCAGTGAGTAGTATGCCGTTTGTGTCAAAACTAATTTTATGATCCAGAACTTCATTCAATTTTGAAAAATCTAATTTAAAAATTAGATTTTTGCAAATTGAAGTATAGCCACCAACTAATATTTTAAATATGGTTTTGTGAAAATTCGCAAGCTATTTCTATTTTATTCTGAAAAAATTTGAAATCTGTTAATTTGCCATGTGTTCAGCTGCTTCATAAGAGGTCACTGAAATATCTTCAGGACATTATAATCCAGATACTGTTTATTAATAATGAAGAACCATGTATCTACACAATTTCAATTTCAATTTTTCATTGGAACAAAAAATAAAATGATTTTTGGCAAATTGTTGGAATCATACATACCTACGGTATTTTGTTGATTGTAGGTTCTTGTTATATCAAAAATTGAATACATTTTTGTTCTAATGAAGAATTCAAATTAAATTTGTGTAGTTACTTGGCCCTTCATCAATACTAAACAGTATCTAGATTAAAATGTCCTACAGATATTCCAGCGACCTCTTATGAAGCAGCTGAACACATATTTCTAATGTTCTCCGAATAAAATAGAAATAGCAAAACCAGATTTGAAATATTAGTTGTTGGTTTTACTAATGAGTTTTCAGAAATGTACTTTTTCAAATAATTTTTTTTTGTGGCAAAAAATCTAGTTTTATTTTTTATCTCAGATCCTTTTCAAAATTTGTACTTAGGTATGATATGTCATTCTGAACATCTTTTCTGAATAACATTTTTTGATATTCTCTCAAACAAGTGTATTTTGAGAAATAATTTTTAATTCTTTTAAATTTCCCGCCAAACACGAAAAGATGAACGGCACTGTACAACGTCTTGGGGGGTTTCTTCTGATGCAGAAGCAATTAAACATATCAATATTTGTCAGAATTTATTGAATTTTTTTTTCCATATGATGCGTACTTTCTGCCGGTCAGTGTATGAGGAAATTTTTGTGTGCTATTCTGGGTCTGGACAAAGGTATTTAGTGATAAAGCTTATTTCAGCAGGTAGTCCAAAACCTTGGTTAGGATTAGACCACGTGAATAAGGCGCCAAAGAGGTCGCGATTCAACTACCTTGAAAAGGCCATCAAAATCTACAACTGAGACTGATGACATCCAAGGTTCTTTTGAAGGACGTTCGTACACCGCATCAAGGTCAAGCAAGGTACAACACTTGAAAGTACATCTTTGTTAATATTTTAAGGTGTGAACGCTGCTTGTCATTCAGATTTTTCAAATAATTATTTAAAATGGCAATTATCCTGCTGTATAACACTTGTACATATTATTTAACTGACAAAAAAAATCTGTTTAGGGTGTATTCACGAAATGTTCATTCTTTTGTTGTGCGGGGTTATTCAGAGTTCGGTTTGGAGCAATTGGAACTCGTGTGAAGTTTTTTTATTAGATGCTAATGTATTTAATTTTAATTGAAGTGGAGAATACTATAATTTTTACTCAAAAGTTTCTGACGAATTCTGAATAACCAGGTATTATTTTTTCCGACTGTAATGATTTATTAATTCACCGATATTTCCAGTGATTTTGGCAAATTTTGCAAAAATATATGTACAATCATACCTCCTGTCCCCTCCTGTCTTTTAGTGATTTTTTATTTTATTTATGTTACAAATTGTAGACTCACCTGTTTGTTTTTTATACTTCTTGTGAAAACTAACAATATAAATTATTGATTAAATAATATACCTAGGTTTTTCTGAGGTTTTACGATTTTATTTTTTTTCTCGCAGATACTGAGGATTTTTTGCTTGTACAAAATTTTGTATTAAATATTGAAGATTGTATTTATTGCCACTCTGTATATTTCGTAATTTCATTGAAGATATTGCTTAGAAGTTGAAGTATTGCAATAAATAATAAAAGATATATTTTGGCGTTTTCTTGTTGACGATGTTTAAGCAGCTAAATATACACTACTGATTATATAATAAACATTTTATGTTGAAACTGGTCTTTTTTTTCTACTTTGCTATTTTGGTGTATACTGATCCTGGGAGCAGGATGGGAGGAATCATTCCACAAAATCATGCAGGTGTTTTACACCTTCAAAAAACAACAGGATGAAAAGTAACATTTACAGGAATACAAGATGTCGGATGTATTCAATAACTGTTGAAAATAATTTGACACTCCAATGAGATGAATTGTAGAGAATAGAAAAATGAACAAAATAACATTTAGTAGGATCATTAGTAACGGAGAGAAATTGAAAAAACCGGAAAAAAATTCACATCTCCGTTTTTTTTTTTTCAATTTGTAGGGTTGGCACTTTCCATGAAAGTAGCGAGTTCACTAATTACTTCATTTATGAGTAAAACAGGTGCGGTCGGGCCATTAGTTTTGGCACGATTGCAATTTGAATTTTTTTTGCACTATCTTGCAGGGTGCCTAGATGCGTAAAGATTTTGAAAGTAGAAGTATGGTACTACAAAACGTATATTCTCATTTCTCGCTACAATGCCGCCAAATGGGTGAAAAATGCTTGCAAATATGACTGAAAATGGCCGAGTCCACCTTAGCGGTCGCGTAGAAGGAGAAATCGTGAGGTGAAGGAAGGTGATATTAATCCCTTTACAATATGCCTCCCCTTACAGAACCTATGATTGACTGAAGAGCAAAAAAATATATAATTGGGTAATAAATTAGTCTGAATAGAGCCTAAAATTATTGTCCAACTGAGTTTGTTCTGAGTTGTTTCTTTATGGTGGGGTTCTGGCAGCTTAACGGTAAAGCTAGCAGAACCCAGGATTAAAAAAAAACACATAAAAAAAATCGGCAATAGGTTCAAACGTGAGCCTAAAACAAGCCTAAAATTATGACGTGATCAGATTTTTCATACACATATTCGTTTAGCGATTTGGTTCTTCCAACTTATAACGTTAAGCTAGCAGAACCCGCGATATCTCCCACAATTGAAGAGAAAAAAAATCGGGAATAGGGTAATAAATTAGCCTAAAATTATGGCCTGAAAATAAATTTAAAGTTCTAAAGTGGTTTTGATAACTTCACCGGGGTCTAAAAATTGGCTTATTTCGAATTTCAGGAAATTTCAAGAAGAAATTTTTTTCCTATTTTGATTTTACATAGTTGTGTCAAATCTGTTTTGTAATTTTTAGTTTATTTTTTAAGTTTTTGATATGAGTATTTTAAAAAACATTGTTACTTCTATAAAACTGTTTCATACTACTAGCTTCATCATGCTATCAAGTTTTAACTACTGCCAAATATGATGAAAATGTCTTGGCGTTAAATTCAATTGAAATAATTCTTGCTAGTATGTTTTAGGGATTTTGACCCTGAAACAAATTCTAAGTAGGCCTTGAAATTTTTATTTTCATTTCGAATTTATGGCACTCTCATCTAGAATTAACATGTTTAATATAATTATGGGTAATTTTTAGTGCCTTTCAATGAGAAACTAAATTTATTATTTCCTGTTTATAGAGAAAGGAGAAAATATTTCTGAATGTATATAATCATACTGGGGGTTGGCATTTCCAAAGGTTATTGATGGAATCGTGTAAGTATACTGACGAAATAGGTACTAGTTATGACCTTTACGTTACTGTATATAGTTCTATTTTCTCCTACTTTGGCATTATTGGTCAACAAATCATATAAAATTTAACGATCTTATTGCAAACGTTGAGTGATGCATGATGCAATAGCAACATTTGTGAGTGAAATACTCATATGATTATTTGCAGATAACAGATACTGAAAATTATTCAAATCAATCGTAGAGGTACGTACGTTACAAAATTTAATTGACCCCCTGCAAACGAACATGTTGACCGTCTTTATTGATTTGTTTTTCTTTAAAACGATAAGCAGTGACGTAGATATACTAATTCTTATCAAAAGGTCACTGTTACACATCCATTATTTTTTGTAGTTTTTCATAACTTTCACAGTTTCGAAAACTAGAGACGGTGAATTTGAATTTGACACCTGACAACATGTTTTCGCGCCATTTTTTCAATAAAAGCAACTTGTTGATTTCCCAGGTAAGCGTTTTTTGCTCAATAGCTAAATTGAATTGGTTTTAATTATTCTATGCATTGAGCAATGTATTTTTTCTACTGAATGTAATGCAATACGTGTTGATTGTTGATTCCGTCGAATGACCTCTTGATAAATCTGACCTTATTTTTCTAATACTTTGAGGTTATCAGCCATAGTGAACCACGCGAATAAGGGACAAAAACACTTTTGAATTTTCAGTTGGAAACATCTTATTGCATTTAGTATAAAAGCATCTATCTCAAGATTCTCAAGCATTCTTGCTGTTTTAATAATTTTCAAATACTTAATCAGCAGCTAGTGTTGGAGGTTAGTAGTTAATTATGATAACCTATAAAATTGGCAGATGTTCAGTTTGTTTTCTCAGACAATGAATACTTTTTATAATATTACTCGTTCATACTGTTCACAGACAAAAGTATTCATACCAGGGTTAGTGAGGATGAGCAATGATATTTCGAAAACGCTTAATGCAAACCTATGGGATTCAGATCCTGAACTATGGGATCTCATAAAGAAGGAAAAAAAGAGACAGCTGAGAGGTTTGGAAATGATTGCTTCTGAGAACTTCACAACCCTGCCAGTTTTACAGTGCCTTAGTTCTTGTTTGAGCAACAAGTATTCCGAAGGAATGCCAGGACAAAGGTTAGTATATTCATCATACATAGAGGCTCAATCCAAGCTTCATGGTGTTTTGAAATCGGGATAGATTGATATTCTTGCATTTTCAGTCATAAAGGGTGGACATAGTTTAGCAATTATTTGGTTTCGGCAGTAGTATTTTGTTTTTGTCTTGTATTAATTTCTCCAATCTACTTCCCTAGACTGAGCTAACCATTCCTTGAAAAAGTACAGTGACATTTTGTTTTTAAAGCTGCATGAAGACAAGTTGCAATTCTGCCTGAAACATGCATTTTTTATGGTTGATTCAACTAAACTAAACCAATAATTAAATTAACAACTAAAAATTAAGAAATTATTTAAGAAATTACGAACGACTGATCTTTTGGTGCCTATAAATGACATATTTCTGAAAACCCATGTTGAAAAGTCTCTGGTTAACAAGAATGGTCAGTCTGTTCATTAACAAAGTCGTTATTCTATAGAGGAATAATAATAATAATAAATATGCTTTATTGGTAATAATATCAAATGGCCATTGACCAAGGTTCTTCAGCCAGTTGTTATTTAAACAATCAACAGTCTTTATTGCGAATATTCTGTTAGTGCACAAATAAAAAAAAAGTTTATTCTGGAAGGTTTGGTCTTCATTTTTGTAGATTTATTGTTGCTTCCCAATTTATTTTTTTCAGGTTCTTTAGGTTATTTTCAACATTCAAAAAACTAGTGTAGAGAAAACAGATAAAAAGGTAGCAAATTCCAATTATTATTTGCTTTGAAATATTACCAAACAATTAAAACACTGTTGTTTGGCACATTCTGTATAGGTACCTTCCAATAACATATTATTTTCATCAGTCAGATTTCAAATGAAAAATCTGAAAAAAATCGGAGATCATCTATGCAGTTTGTGCACTTATCAGAAAAAAAAAAATTAAAAATCTCCCAAAATGTGAATTTTAGATCATGGAAAAACCGAACATGAATATATTGCGATTCCAGTTTGTGATGAAAAAAATCAAATAACCCCATTAATGGTCGTTTTTTTTTCTCTAAAAATTCATTCTCTTTTGTATTTTTCCTAGTTTTCTCTCTCTCTCTCTCTCTCTCTCTCATCATTTTATTGTCCTTTTCTGCTACCTGTACGGTGCAATATGGACATGCTCCGTTGCGGGAAATCCGTTCGCCATCCGGGCTTTAACCGGCGTAGACAACGAAGCTGTATCGGGGGGATGCAGTTGTCTTGCTCTAGGCAATACTACATCCCTATTTCAATTGGTATGGCACGTCAAAGACGGCGGACATTCGTCACAAACATATATCTCATTCATACTAGTGTTCTGGCTAGGTTTTGTTACTAACTCCATACGCCACCTTAGGAGCAGCACTGTTAATTATTAACGCAACAGTGAATCGTGAGGGATTTTCCTAGTTTTCTGATTAAGGCGAGAAATTGACATTAAAGAATTAATGAGTAGGACGTCAAATTGATTTCCATGCGGTGTTGCCGATTTTCTCACCACGGCTCGGGAGATTATGTCGGCTGTGGCGGTAGCGATATTATTTGCGTATTTGGTATTGTGATCATGAACTTCATATTGTTTTTATTTGCCCTCTTATGAATTTCTAACAGGAAACTCAGGACACTATAGATCTAGGAAGGGTAGTGGCATTATTTGAAAAAAGAGGTTGGCAATGAACCAGAATTTGTAATGATTCTGATTGCTTTTTTCTGAAATTTGGCAATTCTTACAGCTCCACTGGAGTTTCACCAGACTCCAGAGAGTGATACCATAACTTATATGAGATGAAAAGGGAGAAATATGTAGTTTTTAGTGTATCAGTTAACATAGAAGAAGTAGAGTGCTCCATAACCTACCACTTGATTGTTTGACATGATAATTCCAAGAGAGATTTCTTTCCACAACGATTCCAAGATATTTATTACAGTTCATATCCGACTCAGTAGTAGTTCTAGCTAGTAAATTTAAGTTGTTGAGTTTAGTCAGAACCAGTTTGAGTTTGTTTGCAAAAAAACAAGTTTCTGCCCTACTATGTACCTAGTTCTAATAAGTCCTTATTGGAGTCGACAATAATAATAATATTTATTGGTATTCGGACACAAAAGTTTATAGATACATCACATATCATGAATAAGTAGGTAAAGGTGAAGATGAAAATATAATTGAAGATAAAATATGAAATAACTACATCAAAGCTCACATTAAACACATCAACACTATTATAATTATGAAATAATTGAAATAATTCAAATAAAGAAATCTTCTTTCTGTTTGGCAAACAAAATAGATTTATTATGTGGGTTCATGAAACGACTGATATCATTCACGTAAATGATAAATAAGAGAGAACTCAAGACTGATCCTTACGGTATATATGAGAGTTTCCAATTGGTATGGACTGAGGGGGAAACAACTAGTCATTTTTTGTACACCTAATGAATAATTACTTGTAATGAAAAATAATGAAAAACGTTTTAGGGGCCAGGTTATTCTCTTAAAAGTTATTGAAGGAGCATGATATACGATTTGACTATTTTGATTAGCGTAAATTATTCGTGTAAACGGTTTCAATCGTAAATCTGAAATGGCCAAGCGGTTTAATGCTCAAGACAAAATGAGTAATGAAGTAATGAAAATTTCATGATGTACACCTAATGAACGAGTTGTTTCCCCCTCGGTATGGACGTTTCTTAATTCATAAAGGAGTTCATTTAGTGGGTTATGAAGGGAATTATCTGAGTGGCGGAATTTTATGGTGCTTCTAAGAATGGATATTTCAGCTATTTGTATTTTTCTAAGGGCTGGTTTTCAGCTCTTCAGGTATATGACATGTGCATATATTCCAAAACATCTTTTAAATTTTTGCTGCTGTTTCAAAATCAATTCCATTGTTTTTTCAGTTATTGCTCTGGAGTGTTTACCTCTTGTTTTGCACTGGTTTTTATTTTGTTCAATTGGTGCCCCTTTTTACCTATTTAAAGCATGCCACAGCGTGTGCAAATCGAACTTTCAAAAACGCGCGTTTTTTAAAGTTACCAAGGATACATCAACAACTCCAGAACAGTGAAGTCTGAATGACAATGTTATGATAATTGATCTGACAAGAGTACCTTGTAACGCCAAATGAAATATTACAAACAAATGCAAAACTTTTATTCAAACATTAATGAAAAGTATACGAATTCAACCATTTTACATTATACGTTCTTATTTCCATTATTTGTAATAATGAAACCAGTATTTATGATTTCAAAGTGCACCAATTGAAAAAAAGAACGTAAAGTATTCGTGGATAACTGATCTTTCAAACACTTGCTTGAAAATTCGCGCGTGTTTGAAAGACCTTTTTATCCACTTATACTTTAAATAAAACTTAAATTAGCGACTGTTTGGTAGGTATTTTCTTCTGTGGTGATAGTGGGGCAAGAAGTCAATTGAAACTTCTCAAATTAAAGTTTTATTCACAATAGTGCCAAGTTTTCGCTTTATTTTAAAGCTTCTTCAGGGCAAACTGGAAAATACATATAAATTCTTTGTACTATTTTTAATGGTTTTAGTGTCGTGGTTGAAGTTGAATTCTGAAGGTATGATTGTTGATGGTTGTTGTTGAATTGTCTGATGGCCTATGATAGAAAATAAATATCGATTTTCTTGGGTTATTGGGTTCATGTATACATATGGGTATGAGATGTAACTTGTGAGTAGCTCAAGGACTAAAGTCGATGGTAAAAAAAAAACTAACAAAAAAATGGATTCAGTTGTAGTCTCCGAAGGTTAAACCAGGTACTGGTAATGTTTATCACTTGTAGTTTTTCTGTTGTTGCCCTTATTGATTTATCATGAGACATGAGAGCTGTATTGTTTGCATACTGTAGAATGTCTAAGTCTTTATCATTTTTATTGCTTTTTGGTCATGATTGAAGTTGTAGATATCACGACAGTATATGTTGTATATAGAGGATTATTTATTACATTTCAGGTATTATGGAGGAAATCAATTTGTCGATCAAATTGAATTTCTAGCACAAAAGAGATCTTTAGAAGCATATAAATTAAATTCTGAAGAATGGGGTGTGAATGTTCAGCCATATTCTGGATCTCCTGCCAATTTTGCAGTGTATACCGGTAATACATCTTTATAATAATTTAATATTAAAGTGTAATGCAACCCAGAATAGGTTGGGTTGATTCTTCATACAAGTAACAAATCCTTTCAGGTGTTGTGGAGCCACATGGTCGTATTATGGGCTTAGATTTACCTGATGGTGGACATTTGACACATGGTTTCTTCACGGCAAACAAAAAGATCTCAGCAACATCGATATTTTTCGAAAGCATGCCATATAAGGTATTTTTCTACATCTATATCTGAAGACTTCATAATACTGACATGTTTTTTTTAGGTTGATCCAGAAACTGGTCTTATAGATTACGATAAGCTTCATGAGACTGCAAGACTTTTCAAGCCCAAGTTGATAATAGCAGGAGTAACTTGTTATTCCAGAGCACTGGATTACAAAAGATTCCGTCAGATATGTGATGATGTAGGAGCATTTATGATGGCTGATATGGCCCATATTTCTGGTTTAGTTGCAGCAGGTATTAGATCTATTTTATGGAATGCATACTTTTTGATATAAAAGCAAATAACTTTTCAATAATAATCTTATTTTTCTCAATCAGGTGTGACTCCAAGTCCCTTCGAATATAGTGACATTGTTACTACCACTACCCACAAGAGTTTAAGAGGACCTAGGGCAGGTGTGATATTTTTCAGAAAAGGAGTTAGATCTGTGAATGCCAAAGGAGAAAAAATACTTTACGATCTCGAAAATAGGATTAACCAAGCAGTATTTCCTGGATTACAAGGTACTATAATTATTGTTCATAGGTGGCTATAGCATTTAGCGATTACCATCTAATTAATCGTTGATGAAGCTTTGTGTTCAAGCTGTTTTACATTACAGATTTATGTGCACTTTTAAGCCTCAGACTTTTTATTTGAGACTTTTTAAAGCTTGTTAGTATTGTTGCCAACTGTTTACTATAATGTAGTTGTAGTTTATATTTACCTTTTTTAACGAATTTTATGGTCTACCACCTCTCTCATGATGTTAAACGAACCTTGAGAGATGAATAAAGTAACTATCTATCCATCTATCTACAATTTTGACATTATGTCGCATATCATAAATACTTTCTGGGCATTGTCGCCACAACTACTCCAGAAAATTTATTTTATACTGTTATCCCAAATGATACCTGTTTCAGTCAAATAATAGAGGACCCGGCAGACATTGTCCTGCCCGGACGCATATAAGCAGAACGTACCACGTTTCAGTCAGCGGCAGATATTCTGGCTCTCTGATTGGTTGTGACCAAACACAGGTGCATTTTGCCCATCCAGACTGAAACGTGGTGCATTTTGCACTAGCGTGAATTAGTTTTTTGCTCGCAATTTACACACAAACCTAACCTGAGCAAGCTAACTAAGCTTGCGGGTCGAAAATGCGTGAATTAGTTTTTCGCTTGCGATTTAGACACAAACCTAACCTGAGCAAGCTAACCTACTTGCCTGTTCACCACAGGGAATTTTTTCGAATAAATTTCTGGGCGACAAAGTGCACCACGTTTTAGTCTGGTTGGCAAAGTGCACCTGTTTTTGATCACAACCAATCAAAGAGCTAGAATATCTTCCATTGACTGAAACGTGGTACGTTTTGCTTATATGCTGCCCGGACATTGAAGAGAATGAAAATTTCAAAACATTGTCAATTATTCATAAGCGTATGTTTTCTTCTGATGTGTTCATTTTTTATTCAACTAATTAGCTTGGACAAACATCGTGAAACGGGATGTTTATTATACCTTTAATTCTTCTATTGGTGGTTAAATTAATCAGTTTTGGGTATTGCTTTGGTTGAGGGGCTGTAGTTCAGATGGCGCCCGTGGTTTAGTGAACGGCACGCTGCGGGCGTTGACTCAGCTTCTGCCTTGACATGGAGAGTTTGCTGAATCATTCGTAGCAGACATTAGTTATTGTCTGCAGAGACCTACCCTATACTGTTAAGGCAAGAACCCTGGAATCGATCTATAGGTGGTCCAAATGTTTCAATGAACATTTCCATGCAACTAGTAATTTCAGAGACATCCTTGAAGGAACTCTGCACGGAAATTCATTAGATGTAATTCACCGTTCGTCGTGGTATTAGCCAGGAAAGTAATTGTTTTCTGATGGATTTTCGACCCAATGATTCCTATTATATAGGATTATGGCAATAAGCTTTGTCCTGGTAGGGCAGGACATCTTGTTTCTCTCTTTAATTCTTGTATATATTTTCGATCTCGGAAACGGCTTTAACGATTTGTGTCAAATTTTGTATGTAGCTCTGGTTTTGCATATTAATTTCATTTATGTAGGTGTCTTTCCTGAAAAAACGGTATTTTACAAAAAAAATGTATGACTAATGTCACACGCTCACTTGTACATTCACTTGTCCAAAGAAAATATGAAGGGAAAATATGGTCACATACCAACGTAACTGCGCCATCATCACGTTGATAAACCTTGATTAGTGTACCATGTCTGATATTTTTTCCATCAGGAGATACCTTGGTAGGAACTTTTTCACCTCGAAATGAAGTGAGGAATCTGTATTTGGACTTTGTCTGTCTTATTCTGACTTACACTGTATATTTTTGCTTTGACATTGTAGTCACGGGCGATACGATGCTATTATTATTTCTCTCTATAAAACAAAAATATCTCTTTTCTACAAACGTCAAAAAATGACAACAATATGCAAAGTGACATTTTTTTTCATTTTCGTTCGTTACCATGTCACCGTGTGCGAAATATCTATTTCGCACACTGCATGTAAACTATATGGGATTTTCATATTCTAACCTATAAGGTCCTTAATCAAGCAAAAATCCAAGAAATCATTTACTTCTGAACGTTTAACAATAATTAACTAAAGCTTTTTAACACTTTTCAAATTGTTACAAAATTTTATACTACTTATTTTTTTTTTTGACGTTTGTAGAAAAAAATTTGTTTGCATCTCGTGCGCGAAATACTTTGGTGAACTCGCCTCGTTAAACAAAATCAGTTCTCGATCACCAAAGTAGCATTTCGCGCACTAGATATAAAAATAACTATTCTTCAACAGGCGGACCTCATGAAAATGCTATTGCCGCAATTGCAACAACCATGAAACAAGCGCAAACTCCAGAATTCGTCACCTACGCCAAACAAATCGTTCTGAATGCTAAGAGGCTCTGTGATGGACTCCAGTCGAGAGGTTACAAAGTTGTGACTGGTACCACCGAAGTGCACATGCTGTTGGTTGATCTCCGTTCTGCAGGTCTAACCGGAGCCAAAGCAGAGTATATCCTAGAAGAAGTATCTATTGCTTGTAACAAAAATACCGTTCCTGGAGATAAAAGTGCATTGAATCCATCAGGTTTACGAATAGGTAAGATGTTTTCTTGTATCGATAATAAAAATGAATGCCTTTTATGGAATTATAAATATACTAATTCACAATACAGAAGATTCTTGGGCTGAAGAACTTAGGTCAATGGCCGATTGGATCAATGTAATTGGTTCAATAAAGTTCATTTATTATTAATTATAGAAGATTCCTAATCAAGGTCCTACTGTCTAAGGTGTCTTCTTTTGATGTGATTTTCATTAGACTGTCTTGCCTTTTGCTACACATCGTTTCAAAGTTCAACTAATTAATTTTTTGTTCTGATTAGCTTCAGGATAGCTTAGACTGCTTGGGCTGTGTTGCTTAGAAAGCTTGTTTAAGAGTTGAATAATACAAAACTTGGTTTCGTTGAAGAAGATATTTAAAGTCATTCGTATGCTGAATGAAAATAACTTTTAATTATGAGTAGAATTCTTCTAGACTTCCATTGTCTCGAAAAAAAGAAAATAAAATATTTTTTAAGTGTTTTGAGTAACGACGTTTCAACAGTTAACATCTACTGTCGTTATCAAGTGTGAGAATGCGACAAGATATACCGACATGACTCAAAACACTTGCAAATAATTTATTTTCTTTGTTTCTGTACAATGGAAGTCCAGATGAATTCTACTCACACTAATACATTGTCAACCACTTTCAAACTTTTAATTAGTTATATATATATACATATATTTTTTAACACTGATATGTCAAATAGTTTGTGGCTAGGACAATATCTTTGATAGCGAGCAGTTGCTTGTTGACAATGTGATGATTTAATTTTGTTTCAATAGGAACCCCAGCATTAACAACACGTGGTTTCAAAGAAGACAACATTGATGATGTCGTGAATTTCATTGACCTTGCATTGAAGTTGGGTAAGGAAATTGCCAAGACCTCTGGACCAAAGCTTGTAGATTTCAAGAAGGCAGTTCATGAAGAATTTTCAGCAAAAGTTGCCGCACTACGAGATGATGTCGAAAAGTACAGCGAAAACTTTCCTCTTCCTGGATACCCAGAGTATTAGATTAGATACCAATAGTATTTAATTTTCTATACTATGTACACATGTGGAGATCTGAAGTTCACGAAATTGAAAAAGTTACAGCATTTGTGGTACTAAAAAAATGTTTGCTTGAAATAATGTTCCTAAACATTTAGAAATCACATGGATTTATTGTGATGAAAGTGGTAATTAATGAATATTTAGTTAATTTTTTTTTCAAGAATAAAAATACCCAAGATACCACTCATTTGAAAATTAGTTTCCTTTGTAGTTGATACCACAATTCAATATAAAAGTTGGGACTAAGTATTCTTTATACACTATTCAGTTCTAATATGTTCTTTTATATGTTGAAATTTTATATTAAAAAAATCTTTATCGTTTCATTTTGTTTAGTATTAACCCCAAACTGTTTTATGGATTTTTCACCTTGAAAAAAAATTCGAAGTAGGCCTTGAAATTTTTATTTTTATTTCGAATTTATGTCACACAACTAGAGCTATCGATGCTCTATCTATTGAAAAAAGAAACCTCTGAATCTCATAAAAAAAAGATTTCTTCCACTTGTTGGATAAAACATTGTATGCCACTCGTGTGTTATGTTTCCTAGGTCACTTGAGAATTTATACCACTCGGCCTGACGGCGGCGGCGTCGTGGTATAAATCTTTCTCGCGTGACTTATTTTCAACATAACACACTAGTACCATAAATAACTATGAAAGCCCAGAACAAATTATTGCCTCATTGTCCGTGTTTTCCTGATATATCACCTAAAAATTTGTTTTTGTTTTTGACTGCCAAAAATAAAACGAGAGGACACCTAAAGCTGTAGAGTCCTATGTCAAAATACAATTTTTTTAAAGATACATAAGTACTTCTGAGTGAAGTGATTGAAGGCGAATACTTTGAAAAACAATAAAACCATATGTTGTAATAATTTCTTGTTTTTTCTTAGTTTCTACAAATTTTTGTGTTACCGACACATATTATGAACAAAATTTCAACAATTTGATAGGGATACACGAACCTAGTCAAATGTATAAATGAATTCAGCTAGCCAGGAATCTTAATTCATATAATTTTATTCAAATTAATACAGAATAACTGAATATGAGCCCCGATTCCCAATATGCTTGATTATATATACAAAATGCAAGAAGTTGTTTATACTATACAAAAACATCCATATCAAAACGATGTTAGAAAAAAATAGATGTCTTTACAAAATATATATTCTACATAGTATAACATATCAAAAGATTAATTGGCTACAGTATTATTTTTATTTATAGCAATGATTTTATTGATGTATCCGAATTAATTTAAAATTGATACATATAAAGTACTTATTTGAGAAAAAATTACTAATTTACCTAATAGATAAAAATGCTACATTCTAATGACAGTATAAATGTATAATAATCTGTATAAATAAAATGCATCATAATCAATCAAAACATAAAAATTCTTCATGAATGGTAAGAAACACAATAATCCTTAAATAAAAAAAACGGTGTTTTCCAGAAAATTAAAGTTCTATATTCCAATATTCTAATATAAGTTATATAAATGCTTCTGGCCGTATCTATAAAATTATATAATTGAAAGTTTTAAAATATTTTCTGTTGAACACTTGCTAAGTACTAGACGAAATATATACAAGAAGCAATTTTTTTTGTATGGAATTTTGTAGTTAAATCAGTAAATAGGCGATTATCATCATTAATATAAAATTAAATAATTGAATGGTTAAAAGGAAGCATTAATTCCTAATTAAGAGCATCATCTCCATCCATGGCCTCATCTTGTGTGGTGGAATCATCACCTGATCCTGTGCCACTAGTTTGAATTGACCCTCGTTTGGAAGAACTCAGTCGAGATGATGATATACCCATTGTACCTCGCCTAGAAATAAAAGTATTCAAATTGATTATTCGTCAACTACTAAGGTGCAAACTATGTACATTGGATGATATACTTAAAATAATTGCATTTTGTTCATCACTTCAGCAGGTTTACTAGTTCTTTCTTGAATAAATTTCTATAACAGTTTAGTGATATGCTCCATATCACCAAGGTTTGTTTTGCACTCTTCAACCAACTATGAAGTTACAAAAATCAAAATTCAAATTGACAAAAATTGAATTTTCTCTATTTATGTAAATGTTTCTTATATCTATCTATCTCTGAATGAACTTAGAGCTGTTTAAAATCAGCATAAATGCTCATAGTAATTCTTTCAGTCTAGTGTAAATTTTTGGCATTATTAAATAGACTACTCTGAAAAAAAAAGTTATAGTTTACTGTGATAGATTATTTCACAGCTTGGAATAAACCATATTGGGATTATCAGTTTTATATGGGTGGACCAAATAAAATGGAACATGGGGTTTACTTATGTCAATTATTATATCAAGTAAGATTTTTTTTATTTTACTATTTTTGTACGGCTTTGTACAGTGTTCTGGAATCTACTTCTTCACAATCGAATATCTGTTATTCAGTCTACACATAAACAAACAATTCAAAATTCCCATCAAGCGAAATTTCAATAGAGAGTCGATTTATTCTTAAAAAAAATAGTATCAGCAAAAATCCAACGAGGTTTAGAAGTGCAATTTGAAATTTGTCAATTTTAGGGAGCAAGAATACATGTGGGTTTGAAATATTGCCCACATAGGCCTCTGGCGTTTTGATTGGCTTCAGAAAATTAAAAACGAAATGTTTATCTGCGTTATAGTAATGAAAGGATCAACTGAAGTATGGTTTGGCAGTTTTTTTTAGTCTTTCACAAACGTGAAAAAATTAAATATTGACATAATGTACTCTATAAAAATGAAGAACAACCATATTGTTTTGAGCCAAGAAATCATTATATTGGACAAACATTTTTTTTTGAAGAAAAATTATAAATAGACAAAATACTTTGCAAGTGTTTCTTGTTATCAACAGTTTATTTGTATTACTACCTTTATTCTTGAATGACGCAGAGCATTTTTTTATCATTGCCAGTTCACACAAACTGAAGCCAACCCTATTCAAATAGTACTGAGGAGGGGTTTTTAAAATTTTATTTGAGAATTTGTGAAGTTGAAAGAAAAGAAAAAATATTCTGAATGAAAACACTGAGGGATTTTTATCCAGTGATATAAATCTCCTTTCATAAATGCAATTCTTGCCTTCTCAAAAATAATAATTAGTCTTGCATTGTGGAAGTTAATAAAACTCAAACAACTAACACTACTATTTTAATGGGTTATTATTTCTCACATACAGTATCGGAAAGTTTTCATCTTGGGTATGGTGGTTTTATGAGAGCGTGAAGAATAGCTTGCTATAATGTTGAGAGAGCATTACAATTTCTCCTCTACTCGCTCTAGGAAGGGATGTCAACGTGAGCTGTTAATTCGTCGGTCGAGGTAACAGGAGAGTCGAGCAGTAGGACGTCTCTCTTATTTATGAGGTATTATAATATCATTGCGTTCCTTGTTGCTCGCGTAGATTTCTGTCTATACCCCAGATGAAAAGCTTCCGATACTGTATATTAAATGTTATATCAGTCAATCCAAAAGGTTAAAATAACATTTGATATTATTTTGCAGTAGCACCAGTATGAGTTATAACAAAAATTAATGGATTCTTTCACCACCTCAATTATCAATAAAATGGGGATTCACATTATGTCTCAGTTTGAACAAGAACTTCCTTGCATCATATTAGTATGGGACGATTTATAAAGTAAAAACAATATTCATTTATCATTTTCTTTGAACTGATTTTTTTTAATAACAATTTTGAAATTTAAGAAAACCTATTTCATCATAAGTTTGTGTTTGGATATCAGAAAAACCCAACATTGATGAAAAAAATCCTTAGTTTGACTTTCACTTATTTCCAATTGTTATGTTATGTATATATAGTACAGGTATGTTATTTTTGGATTTTCATTAGTTACAGCGGATGTATAGATTAATCTGTTATTTGTTTCCGGGAAGGTGGACGGAAAGAAAAGAGGTTGAAAACACCCAAGAACTCACTTGATCTCGAATGAGACCCCCCACATTTTCTTAATCGTTTCTGGTAAGCTTGTTTGGAGTTGTTCGTTTGTGGTGAAAGCAGGTAAGCTAGTTATCTGAGATATGCTTGAATGAAAAATAAATAGATGAACATTGAATAATAATTTGTATTGAAGGAGTCATCTTATAAGGTGGTATAAATATGATATCAAAAGGTAAAGAGGTCCATTTTGGGGAACATGGCTTACTTCCTAATAACCACTCTTTTGCGTTAAAAAATGCTGTTTTAGCCTATAACTCGTCAAGTGTTGAATTTCTTGAATTTTTGATTGATTGAGGCCCATATAGGTTAGAATATGAAAATCCCATATACTTAGTTTACATGCAGTGTGCGAAATAGGTATTTCGCACAATACTTCGCGCACGGTGTCATGGTAAAGAAGGAAAATGAAAAAGAAGTGTTACTTTGCATATTGTTGTCAATGCGCGAACCTTGTCATTTTTTGACGTTTGTAGGAAAATAATTATTTAACTCTACATATTCCACTCAACAATGTTATAATATCTAGATCTAGAGTTATAATCACTTCGTAAATGCTTGATGATTGATTGATTGATTTTTCGTTTTTTGTCTTTCCAGCCATTTTTCCCTGTTAAGTTAGTTGGGTTAAATAATCTGTAATTGTTACACACTATTGTGGCCTCTTCTACCAACAAGCTTCTTTATGGAGCCCATTATGGAGTTGGGAAAGACATGAATTAGACTTTCTGGCATTAGCATTTGTTCACCAAATTCAAGTTGTGTAGTCACTAAAATTGTTGTATACGATGGGGTATTACATATGCTTTGTGCTTATGGTGTCTTGACCTACAATGCTCAAGGTGTACCCACTTTTACTCTAAAGTGAGATCTGTTTAATCTCACTAGTTTCTTGGTTGATTTGTGATAAGATAATTCTTGAGGAATGCTTTTGAGTATCTAAGACTAGGAATTATTTCCCTCTAGTATGAATTATTGTCTTATGATGATTTTAAAAATAAAAAATCGTATAACCTCAAAGAGTTAGAGCATTCTAGGAAAGTTGTCAATCTTGATAAGTACACTACTTTTCCAATAAATATGAAACATGTCCTTATCAACCAAAAATGAAACAACCCTCGTTGGCACATTTTTATTGAAAAAATATTTAAAAAAGGTTTAGTCACTACTAAGCTATTGAGTGGAATGAGGGTCATATATACATTGCAGCCAAAAAAGCCATTTGAAACATTTGCAGCAGCACACCGTTTCAGTCACATACCAAAATTTACTTCATCGATGCAGTAGAGCTCGTATATTCATTTAAGGCTGTAAAGTAATTATTTTGGTAAAGAATATTCAATGAAATTCAGTCAGATAATGGAAAACTTGCATAACAGAGTAAATAGAAAAATAATAGCAAAAAATTAACTTATTGAATAAAGAACATTACAAATTTTGTCAAATTTTTACCGAGTTATATTTCATTTGTTACGAACAGTTTCAGCATTTACACCATTATCAAGTAACTGGTATTAAAATTAAAGTCCTTTAGCTTTTTGCCTACCCAACTCAATAACAACTAGCATACTACTTGAATCAGTAGTAACAATGAGCAAACTTTTCAATCAATTCTGTGCCAATAACGACATTTATTATCAGCAACTGGTCTATTAAAGAACCACATAAAGATACTTCTACATACTATTCATATTTGAGTCCAGTTCATACTATAAACTTTACTGTGAAAGTTTATTCCGTTGATTGTGATTCAGTTAAATTATGTTTTTTTTTCTCTAATTTTTATCCTTCCAACTTCAGGTGTTTTGACAGTTCAACTTGAATCTAAGATTGTAAACTTTTTGCTTACTGATAAAGGTACATGTTGATAAAATTTGAGAAAAAAAATTATGTGGCTTCGATATTCATGGGCCTCAAAAAAGCCTTTGATACCGTTGATCACATAACACTTTTGAAACATTATGGAGTCAATGGGAATCAGAGGCATCGTAAATTATCTCTTTGAATCATATCTATCAGATACAACTATCAGCATCAAATCTTGTAACTTCGAAACTAACAAAATTTTCATTTTTAAAGAATTTTCCCAGGGTTTTGTTGTACTCCAATCCTTTAATTTTAGAAAATATATGATCAAAGATATGAAAAAAAAAGTGGCTTTATTTTAATCTTTTATCATTAAATAGAAATAAATCATACAAAAATAAAATAAAAAAAATGTTCTTTGTGTATCTTGTATTTTTATATTATTATTTTTGTTTTTAATTTATCTGTTTCTAGTTTTTCTACTGTGAATTATTTAGCCGAGATTTATATAATAATAATTGTTTGAAATATTTAAAAACAGTCTTCATACTACTTTTTCTATTCCTTGTAATTTCTACATAACTAAATATTGATGAATTAATAAATAAATAATAAGCATTTATAAAACATGGCCGCTACCAGGAATCCAGGAAATTCAATAGAGACCTCACAATGTCCAGAGTGCAATCATGGTTGTGACGATTCATAAATTTATGAGCAGAAAGCTACATAAGTAGAAATAGTCATTGCACGTAGGGAGAATTTTCATGTAGTCTTCATTTATTTTGTGCTTTGTTTCTTTATTCAAAAGATTTTTCCCCTTTCACTATGCAAATCAATTCATGAATCAAGACCCTGATAAAATGATAAAGTGTCGTCATATGCACACTTGAAATAAAATTCGGCACTGAACGGAATATGTTTTTGGTACTTTTCCGTTTGATAGATAGATTTACTTCATCACATTAATTAAAAAAATGTACAATAGTGACAAGTCAAACAGACATTGTAAGGTAAATAATAGTTACAGTTAATAAACGCTTATTACATTTAAAATAGTTATTTCTAAAAGTTAAGACAACAAAACTAACATGTTAAAAGAGTAAAGTCTCACAATTCAAATACTCTTCGACACTCTTTGTGAAGTACACACACTATCTTTGACTGTTCCAAAATCGACTCGACCTTTGTGCACAATGTCCAAAAATCCCACATAATCATAGCGGGGGGAATTTTTTTTACATATGTTTGATTTTTGATAATCAACAGTATGACAGTCTAAAATGTTCCTCACTTTTGAAATATTGCATTTTTTATATCTGTCCTTGTGTCCTTACCAAGTTGTGTACTAAGCACCTGGGACAAATCTTTGATTGTCTATTTCCGGTGCCGATCTAATTTTTGTTTTGCGAGTCGACTTGGAACTGTAACGAAAAATGCGTCTTTGTCCTTATATCACAGATTTTTTATCCGACAAAACACGTTCACTGTATCTTATACCAAAATTTGATCTGTATATGCTGCTAAACATTCTCTTAATTTCATTTATCTATACACGATTTATTCACTAGAATAAAATAAAACTTAGTGGAACTAAACTCAGCGGCAATTAGATAAAATTTGTAACTTTCGTAATTCAAAAATAAAAAAAAAATCATTAATAAAATTTAATCAGTAGGAATCTACTGCATCCAAAGAAATTTGACAACACACAACTTACCTCAATTTACTCTTCAGGTTATTGATTTCCCTAGTCATGGACTCGTGGGACTCTAGCATGTCCTCACATTCTCTCTGAGCCTTGCGCTTCTGGGCTTTTTCCCTCGTAATTTCTTCCTCGGCTTCATCTAATTGACGTTTCAGTGCTTTCACCCTGGAGTTACCCTTCTCAACTTGTTCCTTGTACTGATCTGCGTGACGGCGTTCATCTTCCAGCTGCAAAAGCAACTCCTTGCTCTTCTTATCGAGTTTTCGGTTAGTTTTTTGTTGAGTGAGCCTCTCTTTAGCTTCAACCTAAAGAAAAAAAAAAGAATTGTCATATATTTACCTACCAGATATATACAAAAATTTACCTCAAGCTGTTCTTCCAAGTTCGTTATCTTACTTTCGAGAGCAGCAATAGTTGCTTTAGTCTTCGTCCTCTGAGCTGTTTCGAGCTCTGCAAGTTTAGCTTTGAGATCTTTATTTTGTCTTTCGAGCAACAACCTCTGTGACTCTTGTTTCTGTCCAGCAGATCTTTCACTGGATAATTCTGCGGTCAACTGTTCAATGGTCAATTGAGCTTTTCTTGCTCTATCTTGTAAAATTTCATTGGTGCTCTGTTCTTCCTCTATTTCTTCCTCGAGAGTGGCTATTCTCGCCTCTAACCTACGTTTCTCATCAATAAGTAAAGTTCCTTTATTGTTACTACTATTGATTTCTTCCAATAGTTCATCTCTCTCAGCTTCGGCAGCTCTTCTTGCTCGTTCTGAGCTGGAAACATCTTCCGTTAGTTGAAGCACTTCCGCTTCTAAAGTTTTGACTTTTCTTTCTGCTTCCTTACAGGACGCAGCATATTCGTCTCTAGCAGCACGGCATTCCTCTGAATCCCTAATAGCTTCTTTGCATTGCTGCTGAGATTTCTTCAGCTGCTTCAATGCATCTTCTTTCACTTTGCAGTGCAGCTCAATTTGGCTTTCAAGTTCCTTGATGTCGCCTGAAAAAATAAAGTGAATTATGATTTTCTTGGGCTCAAATGTCTCGACCTACCTTCAAGCTTCTTTCTAGCACTAACTGCAGCTGTTCTCTGCTTCCTTTCTTCATCTAGTTCTGCTTCAAGATCTCTCAGCTGTTTAACAATACCTCGTCTCTTCTCTTCAGCTTGTTCTTCCTTAGCCTGTATATCTCTTTCGAACTGAGCCCTAAGCGCCTGCATGTTAACTTCCAGACGGAGTTTCGCGTCTTCCGTGAGTTGAAGTTCATCTTCCAGTTCTTCGTTTTGAGCTTTGACTTCTGCTAATTGACTCTCCAACGATCTCTTGGCCTTCTCGAGTTCATGAACGTTCTTATCAGCTGTACCTTGGTTGTTCACAAGCTCATCTAGCTCTCCTTGTAGCTGTCTTCTCATCCTCTCAAGCTCTTCAATCTTAACATTGGAGTCATCCAACTCGCGTTTCAAAGACAACACCAGTGTCTCCTTATCTCTGGCTTCCTTTTCTACAGCATCTTTCTCAGTAGCCAGTTGTTCGCTAACAGCCTTCTCTTCAGCCAACACTTTGTCAAAGTTCTTTTGTTTCTTCTCAAGTTCCGATACTTTTTGTCTTTGAGTTTCAAGGTCGATGTTGGCATCTTCCAGCTCGGCTGCAATCTTCTTCTTACTCCTTTCTAATTTATCGTTTGCAGCAGTCAATTCTTCAACTTGTCTTTGTAGTGCTTCCAAGTCTTTGGCGAGTTTCTTCTTACTCTCTTCCAGTATGGCAGATTGTTCGGCCTCATCTTCAGCTTTTTTCTTGGCCTCAACTAGTTGAACACTGAGTATGGACAGCTAAAAATTAAATGAATTATGAAATGAACATCATTTAAAGAAATTGAATTACTAACCTGCTTCTCAAGATTCTTCTTAGCCTCTTCCTCCTCCTCTACCTGTTCTTGAAGGCTTTCTCTTTCAGATTCCAGCTGTCTCAGTCTCGAACTCAATGCCAGCTTTTGTTTAGTTTCTTCTTCAAGAGCCGCTTGTGCTTCTGTAAACTGGGCTTCGGTTGTTGCCTGGTTTTTCAAAGCCGCAGAAGCCCTTGAATAAAATTCAGTTAACTTTACGTAGAGATAACCATTTAAAAATACCTACTTAAGTTCTGCTTCCTCAAGCTGTTGCACAATATTCTCGACTTCTTGTTGCAACTTGACAGTTTTTTCTTGAAGTTCCAGGCGGGATCGCTCTACATCTGCCAATTTTCCAGAGAGTTCTGCTAGTTGACTTTCCGCTTGCTTACGACGCCTTTCACCTGAGAAAACAGAGGTTTGAGAACTCATTTTAATAAAAATGTAGGAGTAGCTTACCTTCTTGTCTGCTAGCACCAACATTCCTCAATTCACTTGTAAGATCAGCGTTCTCTGCTTCGAGAGATTGTTTACTCTTTTCAAGGTTTGCTTTCAGTTTCTTGATGTTTTCTAGTTGTTCGCTCAATGTCACAAGCTCTTGAGAGTGCTTATGTCTCATTTCAGCTTGAGACACTTCATGTACCTGGGTTTCTTCCTCTAAGGCTTTCTTCAAAGTCGCCAATTCTTGTTCTCTCTTTGATCTCAGTTCTTGTTGGGCCGCCGTTGAATCGAGAGAATCTAACAACTCGTTTTTGAGAGCTTCCAATTCCTCATTGAGATCTCGTTTCATTTTTTCGGCTTTTCCTCTAGCTGCTTTCTCAGCTTCAAGGTCTTCTTGTAGTTCAGTGAGTTGGCTTTCTAGTTCTCTGAAGGCCTTCTGGGATTGAGCTTTCTGAGCACTTTCTTCGTCTACTTTGACCATGGCTTGAGCTAATTCTTCTTCTCTCTTACCCAATTGGAGCTGCAACTCTTCAATTTGAATACGCTTTTCATTCAATTGTTCCTTCAAATCATTCACTTCAGTTTCAACTTTCCTCTTTGATCTATCAGTTTCCTGTCTCTGTTGGTGGTCTTTCAGCAAGCGTTCCTCTAGCTCTACAATCGTTGATTCATGTTTGGTTTTTAGTTTGGCTAGATGCTTGGCCTTTTCTTCTTCTTCTGCTAAGGCTTGGCTCAAATCATTACTACGCTCTTCCAGAATTTTCTTTTCCTTAAGAAGTTTTTGGTTGGTGTCTTCACTAAGCGCCAAGTCTTCTTCCAGCTTCTTGATTTTGTTATCACACTGAACTTTTTCTAACTGGATTTTCTGTCTAGCCCCCTCCTCTTCTTCTAGTTGTTCCTCTAGATCTTGTATGGCTAACTGTAATTTTTTCTTGTCGTTACCCAAGATATTGGCTCTTTCTTCCTCCTCTTCAATTCTCGCTTCCAAATCATGCAATATTTCTTCTAGCTCTTGTTTACGGGCGGTAAGTCTTGCACGCATCTCCTCGGCTTCGGCACATAACTCTACTTCCGCTTGCAACTGTTCCTGTAGAACTATTTTTTCTTCTTGAGCTTGCTGATATTTCTTTTCGTATTCTTCAGCCGCTTTGATATGATGATCAAGGTTATCTTTGACTTGTTTCAACTCGTCTTCTTTCTGCATGAGCTTTTCTTCTTGCTTAGTTACTTCCAAAAGAGGCTTGACTTTGGTGTACAGCCTCCACCACTGCCAGTTCCTCAGCTTCAGATAGGCAGAACAATTCCTTTGGATAATACGAATGGCATTGAGTTGTTGCACCCTCTTCTGGTAGTTTCGTCGGGATAAGAATCCCCTACAGAACGCTTGGAAGTTGACAATGAGGTCGGTGATTTTGTAATCACGTTCTTCTTCAAGATGGGCCAATACTCCGGCCCTGAAGAATATTTTCGACTGGCCGACTCTGAACAAGTTTTTATCCAGTTCAAGCGACTTGATCATGGCTTCGCAAGCTTTTTTGCCATCCATGAAGCCTTTGTTGATAACATTTGGAGTGAGGAGTTCGTACCTCTGTCTGAATTCCTGGAAGGGAATTCTGTTGGGGAAGCCTTGACGGCAAATACGTATACCTTCAAGTACTCCATTGCATCTGAGCTGGTCCAACACCAAAGGTGCGTCTATCTTGCCGGCTCTCTTGTCGTGATTGGGAATGATACAACGAACGAAGTTAGGGTTGGTATTCCGTAAAGTGACCATAAGATTGGCCAGCTGCTCCTTATACAAATAAGAAACGGTCCTGAACATTCCTTTGGCACGTCCCAAAGTCTCCGCATCTTTCCAGATATGAACAACGAAGGGATCCTGAGAAGTCTGAAGCAACGAGACCACGTTTTCGTTTTGTGGATCCATATTCTTTGTTAACCACTGGCTGGCACAATAATCGACCTTGCCGGCGTAATGGATTATAGAAAAATCGGCAACACCTCGGAAATCGCTCTTCTTGAACTTGGGATGAACAGAATGGGCAGTGACTAATTTATCAACGAACGTTTTGTCTGTGGCTTTAGGAAACAGGCATTCTTCGTCGAGAAGGGCCATAATTCCCATGGGTTTGTCAATCAAATCGATAGTGGGTTGTAAATCAAGACCAAAGTCGATGAATTTCCATTCAATGCCTTCGCGTTGGTATTCCTCTTGCTCCAGGATGAACATGGTGTGGTTGAAGAGTTGCTGCAACTTTTCGTTGGTGTAATTGATGCACAACTGCTCGAACGAGTTGAGTTCGAATATTTCAAAACCGGCGATATCGAGAATACCGATGAAACTGGCTCCTTGTCTCTTGGTCCTGCCTAGAGATCTGTTAATTCTCGTCACTAACCATTTAAACATACGTTCGTAGCAAGCTTTTGAGACAGCTTCCACAGCGAACTCCACTTGCTCTTTCGTCTGGCTCTTGGTAACGTAATCACGACCAACTTTGATTCTGGGTTTGAGGAAGGCACGCGTCATATCTGTGACAGAAAGCCCAAGCAAGTGGGCGATTTTCTGGGCGACTGTATTGTCTGGAAGCGTTGCTTGATCGGAGCTGCGGTCCTGTTTGAATTCCATCTTGCTGAAGAGCATCACCGATGATACGACGCGGAAAATGGCACTGAAATCGTCGTTGGTCATTCCCATGATGTTCATGCTTTTGACGGTGGCTACGAATTCTTGGGAATCGTCCACGCCGGGGACTATGTGATTGTCGTCTCGGAGGAAACTGTACGACCTAGCATCTTCCAAAATGAATTCCTCTGCAAATAAAAAGGTTCATAAAATTATGCTGATACCATAATGGAGAATGAAGTGAGTTTGAAATAATACGAGTCGTTCTTGAAAAGGCTATTCAAAGCCAGCTTCACGGTTACATTCCGCAACCATGGAGAGAGGCTGTGGTGGCGTTCATCCCAAAGACTGTAAAACGTCCCATAAACGAACCAAAGTGTTATCGTCCCATCAGTCTCACGTCCTTGATCCTAGAAGCGAACTCTGTGAGTTAACACCGCTCCACAAGAAACAGTTTGCTTATCAAGCAGGTAAATTCACGATTAATGTTCCACAATGTTTGGTTAAAAACTTTGAAAAAACATACGAGGCAAAAGAAATAGCTTCCTGTGCCTTCATCATAGAGGGTTCTTTTGATAACACATCACATGCCTCCATAACCAGATCACCAGAGGAAATAAATATGAAGGCCTCACTGATTAGATGAATACAATCAATGGTGAAAAGCAGAATGATTGTGGCAAGTAGACACTTCCAAAATTAGGATTTTCAAGGGTATTTTGAAATGAAATAAAGACCCAAATGTGCGTGACTAGTTCTTTTGCATATTGTGCTCCAAGAGAAACACTTGTTGGGGAAATTTATTAAATCTGAAATTATTCATCGCTACTTTATCGTAAAAGATCTTTAAATTTAATGTATTTTTTTCCATACGTAGTTAGCGTCAGTTATTTAAACTTGGTTTATTTTGATGGTGACGCCTCTTTAAATAAATTCAAGCATCGTATTAACGTTAGTTGGTGTGGTGTCTATCAGAATAGACCAAGGTCTGCCAAGCTAACCGAAACCTGTTAATTAAGGAGTCTCAGACTCAGTTTGTGAGTTTAACATTACACAATTTGTAAGGCCCCACATTGGGCGCCAAATGTACCTCGCTTTGTTCTGTTCGTTTGAGTTGAAACATTCAAGTCAGGACAAACCATAAGGCTAAAATTATTATATAAACGCTCTGGCTACAAAATACACATTGCACTTCGTTCAGATATCGAAATAGTGTCAAAGTTCAAGAGTGAAACTAAAGCACAGTTGTATAAAGACGTTTCAAAAACTATATGAAGGAGATATCCCAGTGAGGGAGATATTGAACTCACATTCAAAGTGTGGTGACTGATTGATATACTTGTGGACAGTGATCTAATAAGTTTGTCATAATCTACCTCACTATAAAGTACAATCAGATATAAGAGATTTATGACAGTTCCTATTACTATGACAATTTAACGCATGTATAAAAAATCGTATATGCCACAATTGCCACTTTGACAGCAGCAAAAGTTAGCTGCAACTTTTACAGTGACAAATGCACTCTAGTGTATTTACTTTGCAAATACGATATGAACAAAAGCACGTGACCGCCATACTAGAACAGAGACGTATTGTGCTTGTTAACCCTGTGAAATGAATTTGAAAATGTATACACATTTCATATAGGTACTTATTGAAATGTGAACTAAACACGATCAGGACAACTATTTCAAATAAATAGTCAATAATTTCATTGAAAACACTAAAACAAATCACCGCGGAAATTTTAAACAAAACGCTACCAAGCTGAATACAACTCTGTGAAAACATTTCGTCTTGTGTAGAGTCAGGTTGATGTTCTAACAACCAATAGCGTTCTGGCGATTACGTGGTGTATCATTCTTTACATCGTACGTATTTGGAATATGAATATACTATAGTTGTTTTTTTAATTTTTAGTTTTTCTCGTTTAACTGCTAGGAAACAGTCTATCATTAAACAACCCAAATTTACCTGATAAAATACAAACCTCTCGTACAATTATAAGTGATAAATGCGTTGGTGTGAATCCAATTCATAAACATATAAATTAAAATCAAACTATCGAAACATTAAATCTACACTAATTTCACTCGACGCGCGTTTCAACAACAAAGTTGGCATCATCAGGAGCTAAAGTTTTTATTCCAAGGGTGGTTTTTATGTATTTGAATATTAGGAATAAATGGTTTTCTTACTTCTTTGGGCTTCTGAAGCGCCAGCCAGGAGTTGGTAAAAAATGTGGAAGGTCCTTTCCTGCTTCGCTTGTCTAATGGCACGTGATTTTTCTAATAAATAAGTTTCTATGTTTGCTCCAGCTATATATCCTGAAGCGTCGAAGTTTATCCTAATAAATTTACCCTGAAATAATTCACGAATTACATAATTGAGTAGTTTTAGAAAATATGTGGGTTAGTTGAAATCGGAATTTCCATTGGCTCAGTTTGTTTGAATTTTCAATTTTCAAGACATTTCGGTAGAGAAGATTCTTCAATCATCATCAGGTGATAACAAATTAATTTCGAGGAAGGTCGGTTATTTATTCGTTGATGAAGTTGTTTTTGAGGGCTGCAATTCATTTTCCTGGTAGTTTATCGTTTTTTGCAATTAACACATAAATAATACGTTATTAAAGATGAAACTATGATGCTGTGATACAAATGTCCATGAAATCAAATCATATCAGAAAGTATGACTGGTGAGAATATAATTAATGAAATCTCACTTTCTGATGTACTTAACATACTTCTGGAAATTGTTAATTTCAAATAACTATCCTGTTTAATAACTTCGAACTTCGAAATTAGCCCATTTTCACCTGATGACGGTTGAAGATTGATGATAAGCGAAACGTTATAAAAATTCAAATTTACTAAATTGACGGAAGTCTTGGATACTTCTTACAAATACTCAAACTACATAATTGTTCATAACTATCTGAAAAAAAAAAAAAAAAACTAAATGCATACTTACAAATCTTGAGGAATTGTCATTCTTTATAGTTTTTGCGTTACCGAAGGCCTCGAGAATTGGATTGGCTTGAAGCAGCTGTTGTTCAAGTCCGCCCTGTTCACAATAAAAACATTTGTAAACTAGTTATTATTGATGGGTTGATAAATTCAGCGTATAAACTCGAAAACTTTGTTATTTTTGTGACAGCAAGAAAACTCATGAATTGTTAGATGAACAATCGAAGAATATAACGCATTTTTTAGGCTTTAGCTAAAATGGGGAAAAAATATCAAAATGAAGGAAACTTTCACAAAAGTTGTATTTAGTGTTCAATGAAACTATACAGATTTGCCCCCCCGTACAAGTCCGACAACACTATTAAAAATTTAAATTATAAACAATTGTGGTTATTATTCGTAGGGAAAATGCAATAGAGTTTCAAAATGGCGGAAATAATAGGTATTTATGCAACAAGTGCAAAAAGTGTATACGTCCGGTGCAAAAAACAATTTTTGCACGAGTTGCATACAACATTTGATTTATTATTACAAATGATTTATTAGAGTGCGGCACTAGGTATAGGAAAAAGAAAAGCGCAACTTAAATAATTAATTATTACTATCGATTTGCATTGAAACTTTCAATTCTGTAATTGTCAGAATCAATTTTTGACGTTTCTATAACCATAGTTGCATTATAAAAATCAAACTCATAGTAGCCGTGAGTTTCACGAGATGTGGTCATAGTACAGAAAGTTTGCAGTTTTGATTATGGAGTTATTCTCGGGAAGGCATTGTTTGTTCAACTCTGACTGCTAACATTAATACAAAATAATATAAAATATACAACTGTTTAAAACGTATTGCCAATCTCACAGAATATCTGCTAAATATGTAGTGGGTTTGAACGTTTATGTCTGCCATGATGACAGCACGTTGAAGTACAATGACAGATGAGTGCAATAAATAACTTCTTTTTCCACTAAATAAACTTCAATAAAGTTTTGCTTTCTGCATGAATGTAAAAAGAAAAAATATCATTCTTTATCGTTCCCAAAGTTTACAGCCATTTCCAAATTTGGCATGAGAGTAAAAAAATTATTTAATCGGCGAACTTTTGACATAGAGGGAAACGTTTCTTTACGTCCATTACTCTTTTAAATTTTTTCGGCAGTTTTCAACAAAAGTATAAATAAATAATTTATTCATTGTCATCCTTAACTTGAGAATGGTCGTAAAACTGGGGATCGATGTTTTCTCTATATTCACCATCTTGCAACTCTTGCATTTTCTCTTCAAAATAACCAAAATTGCTTATGATTCTCATATAACAATGTTGCCGGCCTTGTACGAGATGGCAAATTTTTATAGTTTTATTGAGCACTAAAATACAACTATTGTGGAAGATTGCATTGTTTTGCTATTTTTCTTTCCTATTTTTTCCAATTTCTTATTGTAAATACTACATTGATTGATATGGTTTTGGAGAGAGTTATAGCCACAACAAAGTTCACAGAAGATATATTTCTGGCACAAACAATCACCAACACGACAATTTTAATTAGATTATGGTAGATAGATAGATTTTCTAAATCTCGTACTCCATATCACACATGGTATTGTGGCTGCCTGAGATTCACATTGAATTCATAAGATGACTGGATGCGGGTGCGATTTTTAACATTATATTATATCGCTGTTGTCACAGCCGACTTAATCTCCCGAGCTATGGTAAGAAAAGCGGCAACACCGCATAACCGGTCAGATTTGAAATGAAAAATCTGAAAAAAATCAGAGATCATCTATGTGGTTTCTGCACTTATCAGAAAAAAAATTAAAAAAAATCTCCCGAAATGTGAATTTTAGGGTATGGAAAAATCAAACTTGACAGATTTCCCATATCTAAGAAATTGAATATATTGCTATTCCAGTTTGTGATGAGAAAAATGAAATAACCACATTAATCGTCGTTCTTTTCTCTAAAGATTCATTCTTATATGTTTTTTCCTAGTTTTTCGAATAAGCCGAGAAATTCACATTAAAGAATTAATGAGTAGAACGTCAAATTGCTATTAATCGTCGTTCTTTTCTCTAAAGATTCATTCTTATATGTTTTTTCCTAGTTTTTCGAATAAGCCGAGAAATTCACATTAAAGAATTAATGAGTAGAACGTCAAATTGCTTTCCATGTGGTGTTGCCGATTTTCACACCAATAGTCAATTAAGATTTCTGTCTGATCAAGACAAAGTATTTCATTCGTCTGAAACCGAATTCTTGTTCATGTTAATGCTTGTTTCTGATCTTTTTCCATTTTATTGCATATAAATACCTTTCATAATACAGGATTACCTACCTATGTACCAAATTTACTTACTCATCTACATGTTATGTACAAGCCTGATAAGTTCATTATTCACGTTTTATCT
The DNA here is from genome assembly GCA_958298965.1 of Chrysolina haemoptera. Lineage (NCBI taxonomy): Eukaryota > Metazoa > Arthropoda > Insecta > Coleoptera > Chrysomelidae > Chrysolina > Chrysolina haemoptera. The sequence goes on along the minus strand of OY282599.1, from coordinate 21,309,208 downwards.
CCCTAACGCGTGAATATCAGCGAAATAACAATAAAAAAAAGGAATATAGGTTTTATGGGTTTCAGTTTTCTAATATAATTACTTTTGTTCTTTAATTTCTGCTGTGATATTCCACCGGAAACACGTAGAAAAAGCAAGAATATTTTTGTGATACGTTTTCATGACAAAAGTAACATTGCAGCCAATATAAAAAACATAACTAATATTTTGTATTGTAGGTTGAAATGCAGGCGATATTCATGCCTCTTCTCCGAAGATTTTTTTTGGTATTTTGAAAAATATTGATACTGGAGCTGCTCTATAATGAATAAATAAAGCAATTTTCATATTTCTCAACATGTCTTGTATACGAAATTGAATATTCGAAGTTTGAATAATACATTTTGAATTTGGAGAGTTGCACAGTCTTTGATGGGGATTACATTTTACTGAGGAATTCATTTTTCTGGGAAATATCAAATACTTTTATTCCATTTTCATAAAACTACCGGGCTGTCTATAAAATATTTTTTTTAAAAGATTTAAACAACTGAAATTTTCCTTCCAAGACAAAAATTATGCCTCTAAACTCGTTCAACCTAAATTACTTTTGGACCGCATTTATACAGGGTATACCTACCAAAAATGCATACCAACTTTATAACTTCAACTGAATCCTTTTTTTACATGATTCGATTTTGAGTTGAAGCAAAGCAAGTTAATCGAATTCATTTCTGGCAGTTTTCGACATTTATATCAATATTTAAAAAATACCTTCACGATAGTTTGGAGAAAAAAAATATCTCGCAAACCATTTAAAATCAAAGAACGAAATTTATATTGAAATTTGAGAACCCAGAAAAAATTTTAAGGTACCAAGGATGGTCCCAGTCCATACCATATGATCTCAGATCATTTTTAAATATTCTAATTGCCCCAAAAAAACTTTTTCCGAACTTTTTCGACACCACTCGCCAGAAAACCGTAATTAAGGGGAATGTTTAGCCGCTCCTCACCGAGTCGACATTGTCGATCGACCAAGTTTAACACACGTCATTCAAGCAGCCTATCCACGTGATATTCTACAAATTCGCGTTCATTTAAATGAAACCGAAAATAAACTGGCCGATGATAAAGTTGTGGTAATTGCCAGTGCTGCATTTGTTCTGATATATTCTAAAACAGAAAAAGTCGATCGACAATGTCGACTTATTGAGGACGCGGCATTAATTCAGCATTCTGTAAGTCAAATAGCGAACTATCCGGAAATTCTATTTGAAATATACAAATTTAGCCAAGAATATAGAGGAAAATTCACAGACAAAAAAATATATAATTAACTTTGGGAATGTGGCTAGACCTATTACGAAAATTATACCTATAACTATCAATGAAGATAACGTAATTACCATTCTTGGATATTTTCAACCATTAGAATACAAACAATTTTATACCGTCATAAACAACATCCCTTCTTTTTCTTGGACAGTAAAAATTACTACCAGGTCAGCTTCCTAGTAAGATAAATTTTGCGTGGAATTACTGCTCAACAAATTCTTGGAAGACATAATTTCTAGGCATGAGCCAAAGTTTCGTCAACAGACAGTTCAATATAGACAACATCGACATTTTTGAGCTTCAGAAAATCCACATATTTATGGTGCCTTGAAGTTAGGTACAATTCAGAAGAAATGTATTTTGTTTGGTAATGAATCAAAAAGTATGGAGTATAATAATAGGATATTCTTCAAAATTTGGGAGAACCATTTCTTGATATCATTAATTTGCTAGAACTTCATTTTCATGGATTTGAAACTTGGTATGGATTTGAAAGTTGTTATGAACTTTTGGTACTCGGTGGTACACCTTGTATAAAAAGGTATAATCGATTATGACTGCTTATCAAATTTCAGCTTTCTAATCTAACTACCGGTTGAAAAACTTCTTATGTACGTCCTACGCTAATCACCTGATTATTAACGTAGTTTATTTGTCAGATTAAATACCGAATTTTAGTTGGCTAGTTTTTTACTTTAAATTCCTACCACGTGAAAGGAACAACATCATAAACAACAAGTTTTCAACGAAAAAACAATAACTGTCCTCTACGAACGTTGAATTATATCTCTAAGACGCAATGTCGAACACTTTTGACATAAAATTTAATCTCACAGTTACTTTTAATCCATCGATTAAAAGCGGCCTAAAATCGAGGACCGATGAATTACATATTGATTTAAGTTTCGGTGGTGCAAAAGAGGAGTTTTTAAAGATACTTGAAACACTATATCGAAACTCCAGAGAGCTCTGCAAAGGCTCATTTCTTTTTTATTTACTCTTCTCTATGTGTTTCCAAAATATTTCATAAGCAAACGAAATCGGAGTTATGACCTCAGAAAATTCAAGGACAACAACAAAAAATTCGGCTTTGACTAACTCCTTATAGAGTTGTTTTTGATCTTCGAGTAGTCTGAATATCAGCGAGTCTAGAATGTGTGAAAGCAAACTAACAAAACAAAACCAACTATTTTGGTGATATTACAACTATGCCCTGGCCTTGAAACTTTTACATCAATGTTAACTTTGGTGAGTAACATTCAAACAACTTTAACTACGGATAGTCATAAAACATGTTTCACATGTGGAACTGATAATCATCACACACCTGTGAACTTTGTAGAATATTAACAAAAAAATGATAACATATATTAAATTCACACAATGTCGGTTATTATAAAAGCTAGAGTTAAAGAAATTAAACGGCACTGCTAGTAGGTAATTGTTGAAATGATCCGACAAAATTGCGTAAGACACCAACTTACGTACCGAAAATTCTCTCGAAGGACTCTGGCATTGACCGCATGTAAGGAAAAAAATAATGCTGATATCAATTTTTGTCTATAAATAGAAGCCTTCTAATAAACTACATATTTCAAATAATGACATCATCAGGGCCTCATAACCAGAAATATTAACGACAGAAACACCTAATTGCGGAATATTAACGTATTCAAAAACTACTACTGTATTGGATTTTATTTTTGGTTGAAGTTCGTTATTGATAAAACTACACCCAAACGAATATATATCACACACATGCATATTCCTCTCAATTATTATTGTGATCATTCAAACGACATCTTTTAACAACGTTTTTAGTATTCTCATCAGAAAATTGAATTGAATGTGACTATTCAGCGGTGGTTCTGTCTATGCCATAATTATTAAAATATAACCATTAAAGTTCGTAAATTTCAAGTTTGGTGCACCATGAAACTTTGTTTCGTAGAGACAATAGTATGGATGAGCAGGTGAATAACTATCTGCCTGGTCCACCTGGGTACACAAGGTAATTCGCATACAGTGAGTTGTAAAAAAAAAATTAGTGAAAATGAAGTGTGTTTGATTCACAAAATAACAAACGTCATACGAAACGTACGCTGATTTCGAATGAAAAAAATAATAAGGCACGCAATTTTAGAGTGGTTAACACGAGGACAAAAAACCCTAAACTTTTATTCACTGTGACATTTTAATAACATATAAAATAAAATGTTTTGAAAAATTCTCATAAAAAGCCAGACGGGTTTTCAGGAGTTTAATAATTGAAATAGTGATTCTGCGGGTAGTTTATTTAAAAATGAAGCTACCTTTCTTGTTTGTTGTCCAAAATATGTTAAAGCTCTCTATGTTGAGAGCGGGGATTGGCGCAGTGGTAACGCCGGGGCTTCGTGATCGAAAGGTCGCGGGGTCGATCCCCAGGCAGTGCAAGATTTTTTCAGTTTCAGATATCAATCTGAGTGATTGAATCTTGTTGCTGGCTGGGGATAATCCTCCACGATTCACTGTTGCGTTAATAATTAACAGTGCTGCTCCTAAGGTGGCGTATGGAGTTAGTAACAACGCCTACCCAGAACACATAATATCCATAGTCATTAGACCATTATGTCTGTTTGGATATAAACATAGAATAAATAATTCTTGTTGATTAAAATTGTTGGCATCAGTGAGTTTTTCTACCGGGTAATAATATCATACCAACATATATAGTATATTATTATACAGTGTATGGAACCATCCAAATCGCTCTGCAACAGTTCATTCTTTTTAAATAAAATTGGGAATCCGTCTGTAAAAGGATTCGAGTGTTCCAAAAACGATATCAGATTTACTGTGAAGAAAAATGAATAAGTAGGTATTGTGATATTCTTATGAGTGTATTTATTTATTTGTGCGAGTTTATATACATAATAGTGCAAGTCATAATGTTTGCAATATATGAGAAAACATTTTATCATCAGAGTTCCAAAAACCATTTCATAGTGGAGAGCTTCTGCATATAGGGAAACTTGAAAATAGATTTTGACATATGTCACGTGTCCACAAATATGGCTACATTTTGGAAATTTCATTACCAAGGGGAAAAAAGTGGAGATATTTTTAATGATAGCAAAAATGTTATCTGAAAAAGTTGTTTATAAATCAATTTTAGGTCCATATTCGAAATTTGATATATGTATCTGAATTTTTTGAATTTTTTTCAATATTTTTTCATTGATTGAAAAACGCTGTTTTGATTTTCTTAGGTTTGTTCACAAATGCTCGTGTAAAATAAAAATAAAAAATGTGTTCACCATGACTGTTGCTGTTGTTGCACGGTCCATATCTTAAAACTCCATTGAATTTTTTTGAAGTTTGAGGGTCATAGTAGACCAATTTTTACGACTGGAATCAAGTTTTATGGAAGAACGAAAACAAAACGTATTTCTCAGTACAACGTAGAAACTTAAGATTTCATACTAGCTTCTTCATTTTTATTATTTACTCAAAAAATATTCTGCTTTTATTTATTTATGTATTTATTTATTTATTTATTGTTATCAACGGGTTCTCCCCTTTTTTACAGATAAATATAATACAAATACATGCTTAAACTAAATATACGATCAATTTCAGTAGTGTTAAAGTAACAAACAGACACTATTATACTACAAGCCTTATTACACTGTTTTTGAATGAATGTGATGTTCGTCCAGTAAATTCAATACCCCTATTGCATAATCAATTCCTAATCTTACAAGACGTGACATAGTACTATTATATCCATAATTTGTACGATGATATGGAACTTGAAAATATAACTCAGAGTTTCGAGTAGGTCGATTTGGAACTTTGAAATTAATCGAGTGGAGCAATACAGAACAATCTATTTGTCCAGATAGTATTTTATAAAGAATAATCAAGTCGGACCTTGTTCTACTATGTTCCAAAGTGGTAATGTTCAGATTTTGCATAACCTGCTTATAATCGTATGTACCATATTGTAAATTCATTTTAAATGCTGAACACCTCAGAAATTTTCTATGCACTCTTTCTAAGTTATCAATGTGAGTTTGATAATATGGCCATACTGGAGAAGCATATTACATAACCGAATGTACTAATGATAGGTACAACGTCCTAAAAGCCATAACAGATAAATTATTAGTGTTTCTGGAAATGAAACCTAGTGGAGTTGATTGGCATATAAATCTAAATATAAATCAGCGAATAAAAGGCATTTACAGTAGCTAAAATCAAGAGCAATATCATTAATGAAAATGTTGAAGAGAAGTGGACCCAGATGTGATCCCTGGGGAACAGCAGATGCAACCTGAATGTCACCGGACGTGTGGTTTTGAATTTTCACTAACTGTTTCCTATCAGATAAGTAACTGTTCAACCATCTTGTTAACCACGGTGGAAAGCCTATTTCCTTTAATTTATTAATATCAATTATATTATATAATTAATTATATAATTATATTAATTATCAATAATTCATGGTTGACCCTGTCGAAGGCCTTACTGAAATCAGTATAAATTGTATCAATCTGATTACCTTTCTCTATGGCCCCAACAATTTCTTGTTGATATACTAATAAGTTAGAAGTTGTGGATCTACCTGAGGTGAACCCATGTTGATTTTCAATAATCAAATTTCTGCAATGCCATGAAAGGTGCTTTTTTCCTTACTTACGCCAAATTGTATTAAAAAATTGGTATATTGTGACTCTAGAAATTCAAAAAGTAATAAAGATTGAAAGAAGTTATAAGATATGGATTATTGTTGTAACAGCACGAATCATGGTAAAAACCAGTTTTTTTAATTCTGCAGTAACGTATGGGAACACACCTAAAAAAAATAATTTTTGCCAATAAATTATATTTTAATTAATACCATTGCAACTTCAAATTCCATACTCTCATCTGTTGAACAGTGAAAATAGTTGAATGTTGACTCTTTTGGACAACTCGATGTATACGAATTATTTTTGGATTGGAACTTGGAACTACTAAATAGCATGATTCAGTCTAAACTAATCTCATCAACAAGCGTTATCAGTATCAGTTATATCATTAAATAAATAATTTTAATCCATCTAATAATTTTTTATATTAACAAGCAAAAGCGATAAAAATAGAAAAAAATAGGTACTACTTACGATAATGTCTTTCTGCTGTTTATCCCCAAAACGACAACATGCAAAGAAAATTAATATTAGAAATTATCAATCACCATAGAACAACTGAGCGTGTACAAAAATATTTTCACCAAGTCATAGACACAATGTGCTATTTTTGATCACAAGAAAGGGAAACTTTTTACTGATGCTTTTCCATGCAACTTGTATATAATGTACAGCTAGTCTAATAAATGTATACAAAATGCTTTGATGGAAGCAAAGTTATATTATAAAAATTCTTACCGCCCCTGCCCCTTTTGGAGACTTGGAAGCAGCTACGTAGGCCAAATACTGAATGACTTTCTTAGTATTTTCCGTTTTCCCCGCACCAGATTCCCCTGTACATAGTATAGATTGGTCTTCCCTTTCTGAAAATTAAAAAAGTAAGCAAAAGCGATATGATTTTAATCAACAATAAGAAAAGTCAAATTAATCTCAATACGGCAGATCTTTCAATACAAATGAGAAATACATTTATTTTATACAGAGTTAGTCAAATGTATGGACCCACCCTTTTTTCACAGCTAAAAAAAAGTACGGATGAAAGTTGAAGGGCATTTCACTCTGCACCTTTTTGTGAATTCAAATATTTTTTTGATGTGTCATTGGTGGAGGAGTGACGTATTCCATGTATGAATTCAAGTCGAAAACTTCATCATATAGTATATACAGTGACCGCCAAAAAGTATGTACCATATTGGAAAAAAGTTTATTATAAGAGTATTAGAAAAAAGATTCTTGGGAAAAGTTTGTGCATGTCCGATAACTTGAAAATCGATTTTGACACATGTCACGTGATCGCTGGTATGGCGGCAAATTGAAAAAAATTACTATGAGAACGCAAAAAGTGGGGTAAAATGGCAAGATATCAAAAAAAGTGATTTGAAAAAGTTGCTTAGAATTAAATTTTATACACATATACGAAGTTTGAAAAGTTAATGAGAGAAAATTGAAAATAGAATTTTTTTTAAAATATTTTCCTAGCTGTATAAAAATATCAAATTATCATCATATGAATAGCTTGACCATACTGAAACATTTGTATTTCAATGATAATAACAAAACTTTCTCATTTTCTCTACACCAGTAAGCACTAAATTAAAAAAATTGGATTTTTCTAAAACCCTGGCTGTTACATTGGTTCGTATCTAACAGTTATAACAGAATTCCACGACCATTGTGATGACATGACACTCCAGGAACATGATGTTTTCCAGATTATAATCAAGTTTCGATGATAATCGTGCCAGAGCGTTTCACTTCGCATGCAATGTTGAAAACTCAAGCCTCTTTAATTTGACGCACTATTTTTAAGATTATGTGCGAAGTGAAACGTTCGTGCACGATTATCATCAAAAATTGATTATAATCTGAAAAACACGATATTTTTGGAGCTCCCTATCATCGCAATAATAGTGGAATTGTGATATATCTATTAGATACGAACCAATGTAACAGCAAGGGTTATGACAAAATTCAATTTTTTCAATTTAGTGCTCTCTTGTGTGGAGAAAATGAGAAAGTTTTGTTATTATCATCGGAATACAAATATTTCAGTATGGTCAACCAATTCATAAGAAAATAATTTGATATTTTTCTACAGCTAGAAAACTATTTAAAAAAAATTGCTGTTTTCAATATTCCCACATAATTTTCTCAAACTTTGTATATGTGTATGAAATTGAATTCTAAGCAACTTTTTCAAATAACTTTTTTCGACATTTTATCCGACTTTTTGACTATTCATGGTAATTTTTTCAATTTGCCGCCATACCAGCGATCACGTGACATGTGTCAAAATCGATTTTTAGGTTATCGGACATGCACAAACTTTTCCCAAGAATCTTTTTTTCAATACTCTAATAATAAACTTTTTTCCCATATGGTACATACTTTTCGGCGGTCACTGTATATATCGTGAAGTAAAAACGTTGAGACTTGAAACGTTTAATTTTTTTTTAGTAAATATGGAAATAGCACATTAAAAAAAATGTTTTTGTATTTACAAATTACTAAATTTAACGAGAATGCTATGTTTGAAAAACAACTAATTTGAATTTTCAATTTAATTGTGCACCATTGGCTGTCTGACGACGAACATTTTTGTTTCATTGCGGTCGGCGATAAAACTTGAAATCATGCTTCGTTAAAATATTTTTTCACGTTATTTCATTAAAGAAAGGATATCTAATCTTATATTTTAGCAAAACAGTAGCAAACATCAGTGCATTTCAAGTGTTTGTGTGGTAATAACTTAATTTCATAAAAAATGCTCAAATAAACTGAACGAGACGGAACTGAAATTATTTACATGATCGGATTTGGAGACAGGATGCTGACTTTTGAAGAAAAGTACAGTTCAACCATGACAGCTTTTCCTTTATGATGCACAAATGTAAAAAAGTGAGATTAATTGTGAAACAAAGAGAGACCACCGTTCTCCACTGGAATAACTGCAGTTGAATAAATGAAACTCATCCGATCGTCAACCCATAAGCCTTGAAATTTTGCACAATGGAGTATTTTTTTCTGATTGTATGAATATTGTCAAAAACACCAAATATATAGGTATTACAAACAATAGCTATGAATTTTCCATTCTTTGACTAGTATACGAATATGCTGTCATTATTAGAATTACCGGTAAAATAAACTGAGAAAAGTGAGAGATGATACTAATAATAGGAGATATAGAGAAAATATAGTATAATTAATTCCTCGGTTAATTCCATTGAAGAAGCACATGTTTTGTCCCATTTGGAGATATGACTGATAAATATTATTAATTCTACACTAATCAATAGTGAAAGAATGAGATGTACTCATACCGAAGCTCCAAAGAGAATTCTTCTTTTTACTCAAAAATTGACGTGGTAATTGTCAGTTTGGAAGTGGTAATTATCAGTTTGGAAGTGGCAATTGTCAGTTTGGAAGTGACAATTGTCAGTATGAAAAGCTATAATTGTCAATTTAAAAGTGACAGTTGTATTCTTTGTTTCAATTGTTTCTCATTGAATGCATATCGTTTTTGGGTTCAAAGGTTTAATGGTCGCCAAAATTCGGATTTTGCATTCCTCGGTCATCGAAAAAGAAAACAAAGAAACTTCTTGGTTACGGTGCTACAGGAATCACGATATAGCCAAACCTGTATTATAGAAAATCTTACCTCTGGAACAAAAGGAGACATACGTAAAAGGTAAGACGATGCATTTTATAATAGATTGGTTGAACACGCTGATAAGCTATAAGTAAATATGGTACATAGAACTTCCTTCCTGAATTTGAAGGAATCAAATGTTTCGCTCTCAAAATAATCTAGTCACTTCCCACCCTGTACGTGGAATATTCTTCTGTTAAGTGTCACGAGATTTTTATTCTGAAGGAAAAAAAAAAACATTTTAAATATCATATTGACATTCGTACCGATTTCTCAGTTCGAATTTATTTTCTCAACATCTTTAAAATGAGCGAATAACTTACCTTGTAACATAGACCGATAGGCAGTGTCTGTAATGGCGAAAACATGTGGGGGTACTTCGTGCCTCTTTATACCCTTATACCTTTCCATAATTTTTTCTGTGTAGATTGGGAGTTTTTTGTAGGGATTCACCACTACACAGAAAAGGCCAGAGTATGTCTGAAAATCAGAAAAAAAAAGAAATAAATACTCGATTAATGATAGCGAAGTGTAAAAGAACACACATACGGTTTGATATAATCCGGCAAATACTGAATAGACCAAGTTTTTCCATTCAGTAGCAGATATACTTGGTTCCTGACCCACAAATATAATTCGGGATACAGCAACCAACTAGAATTCCACTATCATAGAATATCGATACTTTTAATCAAATATCAAATCGTATGTGGAAAATGATGTGTATGCTGGAACAACTGGTTACTGCAGCATCAAACAGAATAACCAGTCAACTCCAACACACTGCAGATAATATAATTCAATTCATTCGTGATATACAGTGACCGCCAAAAAGTATGGGAAAAAAGTTTATTATTAGATAATTCGAAAAAGGATTCTTGGGAAAAGTTTGTGCATGTCCGATAACCTAAAAATCGATTTTGACACATATCACGTGATCGCTGGTATTGCGGCAAATTGAAAAAAATTACTATAAATAGGCAAAAAGTCGAGTAAAATGGCAAGATATCGAAAAAAGTAATTTGAAAAAGTTGCTTAGAATTCAATTTTATACACATATAGATAATGTGAGAAATATGAAAATAGCATTTTTTTTTAATACTTTCCTACCTTTATGAAAATATCAAATTATTTTCTTATGAATAGCTTGACCATACTGAAATATCTGTATTTCAATGATAATAACAACACTTTCTCATTTTCTCCATACCAGAGAGAACTACTGTTACATTGGTTCGTATCTAACAGTTATATCAGAATTCCACGATTATTGCGATGATGGAGGAATCCAAAAATATCGTGTTTTTCAGATTATAATCAATTTTTGATGATAATCGTACACGAACGTTTCATTTCGCACATAATCTTAAAAATAGTGCGTCAAATTAAAGAAGCTAGAGTTTTCAACATTGCATGCGAAGTGAGACGCTCTTGCACGATTATCATCGAAACTTGATTATAATCTGGAAAACACCATGTTTCTGGAGTGTCATGTCATCACAATGGTCGTTGAATCCTGATATAACTGTTAGATACGAACCAATGTAACAGCCAGGGTTTTGACAAAATCCAATTTTTCTAATTTAGTGCTCACAATGTGGAGAAAATGAGAAAATTTTGGCATTATCATTAAAATACAAATGTTTCAGTATGGTCAAGCTATTCATAAGATAATAATTTGATATTTTCATACAGCTAGGAAAATATTTTAAAAAAAAAGCTATTTTCAATTTTTTCTCACTATCTTTTCAAACTTTGTATATATATCTAAAATTCAATTCTAAGCAACTTTTTCAAATAACTTTTTTAATATCTTGCCATTTTACCCCACTTTTTATCTTTTCATAGTAATTTTTCGGGCATGCACACACTTTTCCCAAGAATCTTTTTTCCAATACTCCAATAATAAACTTTTTTCCCATATGGTACATACTTTTTGGCGGTCATTGTATACAACTAGTAAGAACAGTAACTGAATTGTGCAATATAGAAAACGGAAAAACGGTGATACAAATTAAAGGACAATTTTACCTCTGCATGTTCCCATTTTGAAAAAAAAAACATTTTAATAAAAAGATTGAATGATTCCAATTCCGTTTTCTGTGGCACATTTGAATACTATTCTGGTGGTGGCAACGATCTCAGATGATCAGTTAATACCATCAGCAATATATTGAATGAAATAAGTTATTCAACAATAATGGCAGTAAACGTCGAACAAGTCGCAGAAAACAACAAAACAAAATTATCGAAATAGAGCGTTCCTGAAAATGGGAAGTGATCATTCCATCGTTGAGTATCATAATTTCTATATGTTCGGTAGATTTCAAATGTAAAGGTCTATACTTACATACGTGAAAGTCCATTACATCGCCAGATGATGATGATGATGGAAGTTTCATGTGACTTCGTACTCCAAGTGACGAAAACTGAGGGTACATCTTGCAGCTGGTTTGGTTATAGTCAAAAACAAAATTCCAAAAGTGCTCGCTTTCTTTCTGTTCAAGAATAATTTCAAACTGTTCAAAAGGGTTAATTAAACGAATTTGGTAAAATTTTTTTGAAGAAGAAAAAATGCAATCCGTTCAGAACCGATGTTTCTCGTTTTTTTTTTTTTTCAAAATTATCGCTTAAAATTTGTTGTATAAAAGGTCCTGAAATTTGGTTAGGATACGTAAATTGGTTCGATGCTGTTTTGGTTAACGAGTTTGGTATCATTTATGTACTGTCAAAAATCGATTGAAATATAAATTTCTATCGTATACGCTTGAAGATACATCAACTTTGCATCGAACAAAACAGAAATTTTAAATGATTTTCTCATTTTTAATTAAAACTTGATAGCATGATGAAACTAGTGGTATAAAACAATATATCACAAATAGCGTAAATATTAAAAAAAAAATACAAAAACTGAAAGTTGAAACAGAACGTTTAAATTTGGCACAGATGTGTAAAATCGAAATAGAATAGAAGAAAAAAGTTGTTCTTGATCACGTATCACATATGTATCTTTGGTATGGTGGACAAAGATAACACAAAAAATAGCAGCAGCTGAGTTGAGCAAGGTACAAAGACTTGCATGCCTTAGCATAACGAGAGCTATTAAAACAACACCAACATCAGCTATGGAAGTACTGTTGGACCTCCCACCGATTGACATAACAATCATGGGAGAGGCAAGAATGGGACTTCTAAGGCAACAAAACACGAGCAACAGATCGTATCACAATACGATAGAGGAGATAGTGGGAGGCAACATTCTCGAAATGAAACCAACGGACCACATGACTCCCAGGTACTTTTTCAACATTAACTTCGAGGCTATCATACAAGATCGAAGGGATGGACAGATGACAACATCAGGGACAAACCTGAAGAGAGGATCTGGTACACGGACGGATCCAAAACCAGGGAAGAAACTGGTGCTGGAATATACAGTGAGGAGAGAAACTCCCAAATAAGCTTCTCACTAGGAACAAACACCTCCGTATTACAAGCAGAGATGTACGCCATCTTGCAATGCGTGAGAGAAATCAGTATGAGGGAAATCAGGCGTCACTGAAGGCCCTCATGAATCCGAAAGTGACATCAAGACTGGTATGGGAATGCCGAGAAGAACTCAGTGTCCTCACAGAACACAACAAATTAACTTTGATGTGGGTTCCAGGACATTGTGGAATGGAATCGAGGGCAATGAAAAAGCTAATGAGCTAGCCAGAGTGGGCTTATCAACTCCATACATTGGCCCAGAACCAGCACTAAGGATAATTAAATCCGACATTCGAGGATGCATTCGGGACTGGGTCAAGCGAAAACAAAATGAGAGGGGGAACGAAGCCCCTCTCATGCACCACGGGAAAACATTCATTAAAGGACCGTCAAAGCACAGAACTGAAGAAATACTCAAGTTGAGCAGGAATTAAGTTAGAACAACAACAGGCCTTCTCACTGGCCACAGCCCAATGAGAAAACGCCTGCACAAAATGAGGCTGTACAACGGAGAACTTTCCTGCAGACAATGTGGTAAAGGGACAGAAACAGCCAGACATGTTAGAATGCGAGGCATTAGACCGCAAGAGACAGGCAATATTCGGGAAACCTAGAGTAACTCCTGAAGAATACAGCAGTCAACCGGTGAAGAACCTGTATAGACTGGTACAGGGGACTAGAGCTATGGAGTGAGTGCTGTAAAACTAATACGGAAAAACACAAAAAGCCCGAGAGGCTGAGGTGTAGCTGGCGAAGGTACAGCATCCGAAAAAAAAACTTTTCTCTTCAAAATTTCTCGAAATTCAAAAAAAATAAGTCTATTTTCAGCGATTATTTTGACAGATAGCAAAAGTCACGTGACCCCGCCAGAGTAAGCATTTTTTATTTTTTTCAAAGCATGACTTAACACCCAAGTCGAATTTCCTAATAAATTATTATTACAATTTTTTCCCGTATGCCACTTTTCGAAGGATATGATTTTCCCAGTTAATATTTTCATCAATAACCAGATCTGGAAATTTTTTGTTTTATTTGTATTCTCTTTTATTACATCGTTGACGCAGGAAGTAAGATAAACAATGTTTTTCCATTTGTGAAATTTCAAGATTTGTGTTATAGAGGCACTCGAATATAAAAATACACCGATACTATCAGAGGTATCATCATATAGATCAATGGTGTACCACAGAAACAAAATTGACCCAACAAAAATTAGCAAAACACTATAGTAATTTACGTAACAAGTCCGGAAAACACTGTTTTTTTGGACGAGTGGGCAAGATTCTAGGACGAGCGTAGCGAGTCCTGGAAGTCTGCGAGTACAAAAAAACTGTTTCCGGACGTGTTGCGTACACAATTTTTTCGGTAACCGTGTAGAATAACAAATCGAGACACATTTATTTTTTATATTTCTTTGTAGAAAAAAATTTCGAACATTTTAATTCTTATTTGTATTAAATATCGAAATGCGAACAGAAGATAGGTACTAACAGAAACATTCTAATTTTTATTTATATAAATATTTATATGGAAATTCGAGCATTTCCCGGACTAGTTTTCTCAAAGAAAAATCGTCCGGGAAGTAGGTACTTCCCATTTCCTGAACGGTTGCCGAAAAATGATATTATTGCCAGAAATTTATATTTGCCCATTTTTAGCATTTTTAGCGTCATTGACTGGGTAAATTTCATTTAATATATTGGTATGAAGGCATTGCTGCTAATCAAATATATTTGAAAAGAAAAGATTTATAACTTCCTGTACGATTATAATATATGCGTCTATTGACTGACCATTCAACAAAAAATGATCATTAATCTATAGTAACGGCGGAATTTCGTGGTGACCTGTTGTGGAATAAATAATTCATTTGACTGAATGAATCATTAAATTTATACCTTGTGGAAGTATGAATGAATCACAGAAATCAATCCAGTCTCTAAAATTTCATTTCTCAAATATGTGACAAAAGATGAAAGTATTTTAATCAGAGAGTTCCAACTGATCGATTTTTAAATAATATTCATCACCTGCTCAATAAACTCTTATCGTTATTCAGTTAGAGACCGACCATATAATTCAACTGTTTACAATATTATAATAAATTAGCCAAATTTTAATGACGTAAATGAAACATCCATTTTATGTTACATCTTTATTCGTTTTGAACACGATACGAACGAAAAACGAACACAGGCATGTGAAAACGTTAAAACATTTGCATGACTAAGTCGATGAGTATCGGTGAAAATATGGTTTTACCGACTTCAATTTAGCCGTTACGGACAAACAGCGATTTCAAGGTACAAGATGACTCATACGAATAATTTTATGCAAGAGTTCGCTTTGAAATACGGTTTGTTCGGTCATATTTTCACGATTTGTGTTGATATTGACGAAAAAAAAAAATCAGTAATTTTTCACTGTAAAAACAAATATTTTTTCGATGTCGTATGAAGATAATAATATGATTGCCACCAACTGACAAAAACTATTTATCATTTAAGTGAAGTTATTGAACTTAGTTGCTGCGCAGAGAGTACATAACCTTTCTTTTCTGTAGAAAAGCCAATCTTGCAACAACATCAGAACATACATTTTTTAGTAAGGTTATTCTGGACTTCCATTGTCTATACGGACAAAGAAAAGAAAAAAAATTCAATTCTCTGCAGTTTTTATTACATTTTTTATCCGTGCCAACAGCTACGATATGCATTATGGATGTTTAACGAATTTTTACAAATTTCAACGAATATAAACTACCCCCAAAAGGCCTCCAAATCAGTCATCTCTCGGTATATATAATATTAATAATAGGTCTTTATTTTCCAATTGTACAAGTACATATAAGGAAAAAAGCCGAAGATCAGCTGGTTCTGTCTTTCAACAAAACCTCTGTTTTTTATCTTAAGCTCGTATCATTCTTGACACTTCTGGAAGTGTCTGTACCAAATATCAAGTTGAATAAATATTTAAGAGTGTTCAATGAATTTTTCCAAATTTCGATTAATATAAACAACCCCCTAAACGGCTACAAAATCAGTCATCTCTCGGTATATTATTCATGAGTCATCTGGAAGTGTCTGTACCAAAAATCAAGTTGGCTAAATATATTAGAGGGTGTGTAACGAATTTTCTCAAATTTCTATCAATGTAAACTACCTCCTAGGCGGCTTCCAAGTCTCTCATCTTTTGGTATATTATTGTTGGATTTTCTGGAAGTGTCTGTGCGAAATATCAAGTTGGCTAAATGTTTTAAAGGGTATTTTTCCAAATTTCAATGAAAAAGTACTGCCCATAGGGACTACAGAGCTGTCATCTTTCAGTATCATTCTTGAATCATCTGGAAGGGTCTTTAACAAAAATCAAGTTGGTTTGATATTTTAGAGGATAGAGGTATACTGAATTTTGAAAATTGCCGACTCTTGTTAACCAACCCATATATGCAATTTATCGCAATCACTCATCATTACAAATGAATCAGTGTCTTCTCCATCGTCAAAACATTCAATTTAGTTGATGATTGTCGATTTCTATTCAACCCGACGACGCCACTGGTCGTTTGGCAGCTAGGTAAAAAAGGTGGCTGGAAAGTGGGCGCTAACTTCACACCGGTAACTATCACTCTCTGATTCCAGTGAGCCCCGTCTTGTCTTGTCCAAATCGAGCTGGCACCTACTGTATAAATGAATGGACAATAATCCGCGGTAAAAAAAAATTATCGTGATTTCCAGTTAATTGTGCATTAGTTAATCAACATTGCAAGTTCGATAATTGTTAAATAATAATAATAAATTTTTATTTATTCATCTTGCAAAAAATATAAATTTATACATAGTTATGTTGTGTAACATAGATGAATGGGCGAAGTGTCAGCAGTTTGAAAAAACAAACCTGAGATTTTTTTCTTTTTTTTTGAGCTATATTTGCAAGGACTCAGAATAGATTCCCGTTAGAAAAATAAAAATATTGTTATTTTTTAAGTTGTTATTATTAAAAAGCTTGATTAATCATTGAAAATATATATTTTTTCAATATTATTATCGATCAATTTTTTTATGATCAGGAGCTACATGAAAATGATTTTTAAAAATTTTTATCTGTTATTGTTTAAATTTTTTTTATAAACAAATGCATTGTTGATAGAATAATTTTTTTTTTGGAAACAATCATTGATGGAAATTAGGATTTTTAAAACAAAACTCTTTTGCATCAGAGATTGTTTAAAAAAAAAATTCTCTTATAAACAATGCATTTGTTTATAACAATTTTTCAACCAATAACAGATAAAAAAAAATTTAAATTTTTTTCATGTAGCTTCCGATGATAAAAAAAACGGATCGATGGCAATATTAAAAAAAAATTCAATGATTAATCAAGTTTTTTCATTTTTAACCTAAGTAAATTCTTCATGACGAATTGAAAAATAACAATTTTTTTCCAACGGAATCTACCCTTTCAAAAATAGCTCCAAAAGAAGAAAATTATCTCAGATTTGTTATTCAACAATTATCGTACTTGCAATGTTCCTGTTCACGTAGGAAAAAATCAAATTAACTGAAAAATCACGATAAAATTTTTTTGATAGCGGATTATTGTTATATCATTTATCCAGTAGCTGTCCGAATTCTTTCAATTCGTAATTTTGACATTTAATAAGTTTAAAGAATATTTTTATTCATTAAAGGTCCAAAATGTTTTAGGACGTATTTTCAACCCTCTGGGAAAATTATAAATATTTGGTTCTACAGTTACGGGAGGTAGGACTTTTTTGGTAAATTTCCTTCTCTTTTTGAATCTTCTTTCAAATTTGAAAAATGTCGGATAGTTTTTGAGATATTTGCAAAAAACCAAACCTATTTTCTTTTCAGTTAATTGTTTATAACTTTTGCAATTGTTTCAAGAGGCACTTGAATTTTTTCATACCTCGTTCATATTTTTCGGAGAAGGCGAAAAAAGTTTGATCTGAAAGGAACTTGTTGATCAGACTAAATTCCCAGACAAGCTAGTCGCTGCACTTCTTGCTAAATCTTTGGCCACCATAATATCAATGAAGCATAGGTAAAACTTGGTATGACTAGTTAATCAGTTTTTGTTTCAGGCTACATGTCTTACCAAAGTTTGCCGATATAACCCTGAAGGGTAGTTGATTTGAAACCAACATAACTGGACATTTCAAATTGCACGTACTTTCATGTTGAGTGCGCATCACGTTTTCAGCTAAGTTGGTTTTACTGTACGTTTATTTATATTAGTCTGTTGTTATTGTTCCGTCCAATCATTTTGTTGTTTTAGTTTTTATTTAACTCCAATTGTCCGTCCTTTTTCGGTATTTGTTTTTAAGAGAACTCAAATTTTGTTACAGAGCGGAGAATATTTTTTTATTCACTTGTTTTTCTGTTCTTAAAGTTTTGTTAATCTATTAATTATCTAGTGTTTTTTTCTATCAATAAAAAACTGATTAAAACAATTGTTTTAAAACATACCAACCCTGTTGGGGACAACCTTTTTCCGCTGTCAATCTAACTGTTTTTCCCCAAGAAAAGAGCAAATCATAAGCGTGGTTCAAATCAAGTGAGTTGCTTTTGGAGGAACGCATAAACAATATAATGTTCAAAACAAGACGGAAGTGCATTTCACTAGCATGATCTATAAAAATTTCAGTTTGGCAAACAGATGACGAACTTACATGGAGTCGTGCTATTGTGTCAAATAATCTAGTTGTTTTTTCTCTACATCCTTCATCAACTGGGCACTTAACGGGTTCAAAAAACCCAAATTTCAGAATTTCATGATCCTTATTCTGGATAGAACCATGAATTTTTCCAGCTTTGTTAAAATTTTGATTTCATTAAAATAACATCTCAATCAATCAGATTAAACAGGTGTCGACTTGAATTCGACCTTTGCGTCATCAACAGTACCATTAGTTTTTTCATAGTTTGATACGACCCTTCATCAGATTTTCATTTCAGGGAAATTATGCAAACGAAAGGAAACAATATCACAGATCTTATAACTTCATGCGGAATGGGAATCAGCAGACTTCTTAAAAAAATCGGAATGGTGATGCAAACACTGTTCATTCATTACCCACCTAATATCGTAAATAGTTCATTTACGATGGCGCCAGTCGCCCTCTGGCAATCATTCGCCAACTTCAACAACATACTCATTGTGGTCTGTTCGAACAATAAAGCCATCGGGTTGGACGAGAAGTTTTTCTAAAATGGTCAAGCACTAATGTCTCGAGATAATGTATTTAACATAAACAGGCGAAGTTGCAGCAACGTCTGGGACGACTAATTAGGGTTATGGTCGGAAAACACAGAAAGGAAATTGTACATTATAGAAAGTGTTTCAAAATTCAATAAAAATATTTTCAAGGCGTATTCCTTAGGTCAAAACAAGATAGAAACAAGATGTCCTGCACTACCAGGACGACGCTTATTGCCATAATCCTATACAATAGGAATAATTGGGTCGAAAATCCATCAGAAAACAACTACTTTCCTGGCTAATACCACGACGAACGTTGAATTACATGTAACGAATTTCCGTGCAGAGTCCTACAAGGATGTCTCCGCAATTGCTAGTTGCATGGAAATGTTCATTGAAACATTTGGACCACCTATAGATCGATTTCTGGGTTCTTGCCCTCATCAGTATAGGGTAGGTCTCTGCAGACATGTTGCTTCTGCCTTTACATGGAGATTTTGTTGAATCGTTTGTTGCAGACATTAGTTATTGTCTGCAGAGACGTACCCTATACTGATGAGGGCAAGAACCCAGAAATCGATCTATAGGTGGTCCAAATGTTTCAATAAACATTTCCACCTACACCTGCACGGAAATTCATTAGATGTAATTTAACGTTCGTCGTGGTATTAGCCAGGAAAGTAGTTGTTTTCTGATGGATTTTCGACCCAATTATTCCTATTGTATAGGATTATGGCAATAAGCGTCGTCCTGGTAGTGCAGGACATCTTGTTTCTCTCTTGACAAGCTTATTGTGAACAATGCATGCAGATTTCTTTAAGTAATTTGTATTTGTGGTTGAATTAATCACGCAAGTTCTGGGTATTGCTTTGTTGAGGGGCTGGAATTCAGATGGCGCCCGTAGTTTAGTGAACGCTGGGCTGCGGGCCGTGTCTCAGCTTCTGCCTTTACAGGGAGATTTTGTTGAATCGTTTGTTGCAGACATTACTTATTGTCTGCAGAGACCTACCCTATACTGATGAGGGCAAGAACCCAGGAATCGATCTATAGGTGGTCCAAATGTTTCAATGAACATTTCCATGCAACTAGCAATTGCGGATACATCCTTGTAGGACTCTGCACGGAAATTCATTAGATGTAATTCAACGTTCGTCGTGGTATTAGCCAGGAAAGTAGTTGTTTTCTGATGGATTTTCGACCCAATTATTCCTATTGTATAGGATTATGGCAATAAGCGTCGTTCTGGTAGTGCAGGACATTTTGTTTTTCTCTTGACAAGCTTATTGTGAACAATGCATGCAGATTTCTTTAATTTCAAAGTAAGAAATTTTTTTCCATAAACATGTGTCCTCCCCCTCCAAGCTAAGACATCACAAATCTAATTCAAGGAGGGTGCCTACAATTTTTATGGCCAAAATTTCATATTTCCACCAGAACAATTCAAATTCAAACATCACCATTGAGTTGGCGAGGAAAAAAACTGAAATTTTGGGCTACTATATTTTTTGAATTAGCTAACCGTTTTCGAGAAAATCGCTGGTGAATAAAAGGGGATTAACAAACTAAAAAACCTATTGGGCCCTGACTCCCTTTTTTGACGTCTAAATTGTGAAAAACACATCAAAGTCCCTGCACTCTATTTCGACCCGTTATGCACCCTCATGTTTTGGAAGGCATCTGTGGAGGTTACTCCGGCTATAGATTCGGGGGTCCCTTGGGAGGTTCCCCTGTGGAGTTGTGTTTTGAGGGTACCTTCGGTTTCTCTGACTCCCTTTTTCGGGGTGCCCACCTCCCTTAGGGGTTCCTCTGATATGCGCCCCCGGGACTCCCCTCGAATGGGTATAATACGTCCCTCATTCGGTTCCCCTTGAAAAAGTGCTCTTGGAAGGTGGAGCCAGAGGACTCTTTGAAGGTTCCCATGTAAAATTATATTTGGGGGCACCTAGGTTTGTTATCAGAGGCCTCCTTGGGGGTTCCTCTGATCGGTGCAATCGGGACAGTTGGCTTAGTAGCATCGAATGAGTTCCATAGCTACCTGTTTCGGTTTCCCTTAAAGACGTGCTCTTGGAGGTGTCTCCAGGGACCAGAAACCGCACTCTGATTTACAAGTAAGTTTGACGTTTTTCAAACGGTTTACATCTTTTTTGGGTTTAAAGTAAATTTTGTGTTTTATCCCTAAAATATTAGTATTGAATTTTGTAACACCTTGTATATCAGTACTGTCAACTTTTAACTAACAAAAAAAAAATAGGAACCATACATGATTAAAAATAAAATTTTCAAAAGCTGTCATCAAAAGTTGAGTTTCACACGATATTTAACTTTCTAAGTATATCTAAATGAAAGAACAATTTCGACAAAATCGAAATCGCCCCCTCTCCACGCTATGCCACAAAGTGAAAAATTTCAGACATTGTCAGAAAACAACTACGAACATTGAATTACATCTGAGAGTGAAGAGGACACAAATACGGTACTAGTAAAAGCATGACCATAACGATCTTTTTTATGCTCAAAATATGCCAATATCGCACTTTTTTTACAGCAGTGCCATTCCAACAATTCATATTGTCAATTCGCTCGGGAAATCGTAGAAATTGCAATTTTGTTTGTTGCTTCAGAAACTTCTGCTGGCACTTTTTCTTCATCAGTTTCCGACATGTTTTTATTTGTGTCTCTATCACCTCAAATTCGAATCGACTGCACTGTTACCAAACGCCTGTTTGCTTCGAATTGTTAATCCACAACCGGTTAATTTATGTATTGCTTTCGATACCATTATGGAAACAAGCGTGTATTAAATACGTTGTTTACATAATAACAAGGGCTCAGTGTTTATTCTAGCAGCACTCTGGCAGGTACAATAATATTCCAATGTTGGTTTTCATTCAACACTATTCTCGTTCCCTGAAACATGAAGAGCAATGGATAGATATTCCCTTTAGTTTGCAAATCAAGAAATGTAATTACCTACTTGAAGATCTTACTGAATCACTGATGAAATACAATGCATCCAACAAGGACTAAAAAAGAAGAATCTCACATCGAAGAAAGTTTTTTCAACATAAAATAGGAATTATTGAGTTGGAGGCCTGCATGGGAAGACTTGGAGAAATAGTTCAAATATTCTTCCCAAAGATAAGAAATTGCAAATCATACAGAATAAAAATGAAATCCACATGTTAGAAAACAGCCGATTGAAGATACAATGAGAAAAAGATGGGATGATATTTCAAATGAACATGTTTTTAATATCTTACATAAACTTGTAGGTATGATAAAAATGTTCGAAAAAGTGTTCAGACTTGTTCATGCACAATCCAAGCTGTTCATGGCAAACGTGTTCTAAAAACTGTTTCATCGCCATGAAAGGTTATGGGAACAATATTCTATAGTTACTCTGAAGGCGGTGTCAATTGCATGAAAAAATGTATAGGAAAATCGGACCCATTCCGGACATTGGTAACGCTACGAATTTCTGCCTCATACGACTGACCTACTTTCCAGTCTTGCAGAATATCTCCCTTATGACTTTTATCACCTCGCAAACATGAAGAAAATGGCTCGTTCGAAAAATACTTGAAGATTTGAGCTTATGTGCATCTAAACAGACCATACGTAGAAACATAAAATGGATTTAGGAATACATTTTTGTACTTTCATTACAAAGTTGTGGACTTATCAAACTACCCTTATACCTGTATATCAACTACATATGAATCGTTCCACAAGACATGGCCATATGTAGCAGGCATAGGCATACTGAATGTGGCTATTGAAAAAAAATATTGTCTTGTCTTGATAATTTTTTCATTATTTGCAAAGATTTATCAGATACCAATAATAAAAAAAATGTGAACTAGTTCTTTATTAAACCCAGTTCATTCGGTAAAAAAATCAAAACGTACTCAAGCTGTGATTCTCGTGTTCATACGTATTGTTATTCATTTTAATGCTGTATCGTATGTGGGTTAAACGTTTTGAACTCCAAGCATTCAATTTATCATAAAACATAAACTAGTTAGCCTTAGCGGGCATAATTTTTTATTGAACTAATGTCGACAATGTTAATGATGATTGACATAACAGTGTCGGTTTGTTAGTAAACAATAAACATAAAAATGGAGCCAAACAACCTGTCAAGCGGCAGCCATAGAGTTTATCGAAATTCAAACAATTATTTTACTTATAGAGTTTCATATACAGGGTGTCCCGTAAGACCACGTCAAAGGAGAATGTAGGTCAAAGGGTATACCCCACCTGCTATGAAAAAATCTCAATCATAAAAGTCTTACCATCTCAGTAAAGTTTTCTGTGATTTCGGGACAATTTTATATTTTTCAGTAAAATATTGTTAATAACTATTCTGTAAATAAGTTTTGGGAGTAGATTTTTTTTCATGAAGTTTAGCCCATCGTAGTGAAAACCCCGAGGAAAACCCAATGTACTGGGCTACTGCTGCATATTACATCAATAAATTGCCTATTTTATGGTGATTTCAAAATGGTTTAACACAAATGATTTGTTATCTCAAAAAATATTGTAAGTTTTATCAGAAAGGCGTTTTTGGCAAAGTATCATTTGACGGTTTTTATTTAGAAACGTATTGTATGTTACTAATATTTATAATGACATTGATATCGTTTTTAATAATTTTAGTAAATGTTCGAAATGGCGACCTCAATCTCGTACACATCGATTGAGAAAAGACCTATTCACTACCGCCAAAATTATCTGTGATATTTCTGCTACAGCAACTCTTATACCTTTCCTCAATTCGGCTCATTACTTATGGTTTTGAATAGACTTCGTCCTTCAAGCGACGCCAATACTGAAAATCCAGATGATTCAGGTCTGGTGAACGAAGGGACCACAAAATTTCACCTCTTTTTGTGATCCACCGGTGGTGATAATAATGATTTGAATGTGCGTTTACTTGACGACCGTGATGTGCTGTAGATCCATCGCGTTGAAACCACAAAGTATTTCGCGGCTCCAGTGGCACATCTTCCGTCAGAATGGTCAGCGACGGTTGAAAATCTCAAATAATTGTTGGCGTTCAGTGATGGAAGCAGATCGGGCCCAAAATTACACATCTAAATCAAAATTATATATATAATATATTATTATATACATAGTTATATTATTATAGAAGTTAGAATTGAATTGTACCAACTGAACAGAAAAAACGAGGCGCAGCCGAGTTAAAAAAACAGTCGTGATTACCAAAGTATTTCGCGCACGAGTTGCAAACAAAATTTTGTCTACAAACTTCAAAAAATATTGTTCTAAAATAAGTAATATGCTTAGCTTAATATAAAAAACAAAATTAGGTAGTGTAAAATTTTGTTACCATTTGAAAAGTGTTAAAAAGCCAGAGAAGCAAGATGTAGAACAACAAGATTGTCTGGTAACTTCGATTAACAAAATGAAAACTCTTCTAATAGGTTCGATTGAATGCGAAGTGCCCTTAAGATTGCATTAAAAAAAATTGTTTACCAAAAAATCAGGGGTGGAACCCAAAAAAATGTTTACTTTAAAAAATTATATATTTTTTTCGCTGTTGTTTCGAAAATTAATTCAATTCTCCACAAGAAATATACATAGTAATTTCTCACAAAATGCGCTCGTTTTCTCGGAAAACCTGATTGAATTCCGATATCAAATTTCAGGCTCGCGTTAACCCGTCACTGCCATTTTCAGCAGGGCGAAAATTATATTTGTTATAACTCTGCTAAAAATTATACTAGTAGGAAAAGAAAAAGTGTATATCGTTCCTGAAAACTTCTACTTCCTCATGAAAATATAACATGTGAGTATCTGAGTACCCAAAATGTGTTGTATCCCATTTCACATAACCCTTCTACGATATTTACGGAGGATCCGAAAGTCATGGATATTTTAGGTAATATGAAATAATTATACTGAAGCAGGAATCAGTACCCCCTTTGGACCATATGCAAAGACAAGTCTCACTTGTACATGCCAAAGAAAAAACTGGGTTTTACTCCTACCTCAGTTTTCAACTTACACATAATCCCGGCAATTTCTTCAGTAAATGTTGAAAATAATCGCCCATACACATCCTACATAAAAAATTAAGTATGTGATTTCAAGCTTGATGTTTGCCCTTCACAATAGTGTTATTATACATATATGCAGGATATGAATAAGCGATAATTTTCAACATTTGCTGAAGAGAATGCTGGTTTATGGGTAAGTTGAAAATGAGAAAGGAGTAAAACAAAGTTTTTTTTTGGCATGTATAAGTGGGACCTGTCAGACTATTCTAAAATTGTTGCATATAGTCCAAAAGGGGTATGGGTTGCTGCTTCAGTGTAATAATTCCATATTTACTAAATTATTCGTGATTTTTGGATCATCCGCAAACATCTCCGTGGAGTGAGACAAACTACATTGTAGGTACTCAAATACCCGCATATTATATTTGCATGAAAAGGTAGGAGTCTTCAGAAACGATATGAACTTTTCCTTTTCCTTCTCCGATCATTTTTAGCAGAGTTATGACCAATCAAATATTCGGCTCCGCAAGAACTTTCAGCAGCGGGTAAGCGTGAACCTGAAATTAGATGTCGGCGTTCAATCACGTTTTTTGAGAAAACTAGCGCATTTCATGAAAAATTACCGAGTATCATTTTTATGGAGAATCGAATTGTCTTTCACCTTGTTGAGTAGTTTTTTCGATTAATCATAAACTTTCCAAAATTACAGCAAAAATCTATTCATTAATTTTTAAACGAAAAAAAAATGTTCCACCCCTGGAATTTCGGTAAACAATTTTTTTTTTCGTGTTCATCAGGTTCCAAAAACTAGGACACCAAGTTTGGTGGTGCTACAATCGATCCTCGTCTCAAAACCCAATCGTACTGGATTTTGCCTACTTATTGAGGATACCAAAGAAAATGCTAAAATACCTATCCGACAGACGATCTAATTATGAATAAATACCTACCATCTGTTAAGTTTTAACAGAATTTCACAATTTGCAATACCCATTTCCGTTAATCCGAATTGTGACGAAAATGGACACTCGAGCTCGAATGATTCACTCGCATATTTCTTTGAAGAGAAATCTGAAAACGTGCTGATAACACAACTTTCGATTCGGATGCACGGCAAAACAAATTTTTCGACTCTTACGTGTATTCGTTATCTTAATGACTTACTCTTGAGGAATGTTGTTCGGTACCCACAAAATTCTGGTACGCAGTAGAGAACCAGTCGCATATCTAGAGGAGCGAGCATATGAAAAGAAAGATTAATTTTTAACGATGCGACGCGTCCCTCGAAATACTTTTTATCGTACATAATACGGTCATTATGGTCGGCTAAACATACGTCAGAGTTTATTTCACCTAGGTAGGTGCAAGGTAACGACGAATCCACTGCGTGATTTTATTCATAAGTTATAATTTACCTTACTTCAAATGTTACTGCCGGAAGATATTAGGGCTTTTCTTCACTGTGAAATGATTGGCACCTGTTACGATATCTATATTAAAATAAATTGAATTAATAATGAAACAATAAGGCTATTTCTTGAATTAACAACCGAAAAATGAGAAATCGTCATATCCAATGAGAAATCGTCATGTCCAACGATAAATCGTCATGTCCAATGAGAAATTGTCATGTCCAATGAGAAATCGTCATGACCAGATAACATATTTTCTTTCCAAATAAAAAAAAAACTTTAATTTCACTAATTTTCCTACATTTATTCCAACTTGTAGTGTCAATAACAGAGTTGACAATGATGCCGACTGTAAATGTCATAGCACTGCCTTTTTCCTGATTACTTTTTCTCGGAGAGAGATATCAACACCACTGCATAATGAATGTGCTAGTGTATTGGTGAGATTATTTTTCCTGCCAAAATGCGAGTTTTTCAGTATTTCAACTAATCGGTTTGTTTTCATATTTTTGGCAAACAAAGAGCTTTCACTTATAATATCACAAGAGCTTAAATTATTTCCAGAAATTTTTTTAGAGGGAACGAATATTTTCTTAAAATATTCGTGCTCGAAAGAAAATTTCCAGGAATAATTTAAGCTTGCGTGGTATTCGGTTAGAAAATTTCACACCATAATATGGAAACAAATTATTGATCCAATCTGACATTTTAAATTAATTTCACTGCTTGTCAAGTCCACCGTGTTTCGTTAAATAAAAAATATTACCAACTTTAGTTACACCAAATGCTAAAACTCAGATGGGTATTAGATCAGTTTATCGCCCTTTCGTAATTTTAGGTCACTAAAGGTGGTAGAAATGTATTTTTTCTTAAAGTAATCCATAACACTTCTAATGTAAAAATATAATATTAACATGGTTTGCAGTTAGCAATAGGTGGCCGTGATATAGGTGGCCATGCTTTTGACAGATGAGGTTTATATTGGTAAATTACATTGGGTTACTGTATAGTAAACCAGCAAACAAAGATATTATTATGTAAAACATTTCTTGTGAGTATTTGCGTTAAACAATTTGAGAAAAAGGAAATGCTTTGAAAAGTACAATTTATGTAAATACTATAAAGAGTTGAGTCAAGGGCAAATATGTCATCAAAAATTAACATATTTAACGAATTTAATGGAAGATTGGGACCAGGAAGCGTTAGAGTTGAATGGTTTGTTTACGAAAATCCAAGAAAGTCTGCTGCAGATGTCAAGTAAATAAGGCCTTTTGCGTGAAAGAAATTTAAACAAAATTGTTTCAAAATATTACATATATGTCTTAAAACGCAGACATCTAATTAATTCGTCACCTTCCTATTCACCATTAAGAAGAAAGGATGGGTTAGAATTCAGGCAACATTTAAATCTTACTATATTTGTAGATCCTACGTTTTTTGAAATACAGGGTGTCAATTTGAAAACTTCCCACCCTTAATATCTTCCTTCCAGTAAACAATATGAGTAATCGAAAAAACAGGTCAATTTTATTGTCAAGGGGGACACTTTCACGGACTATTTGTAGCCCTCGTGGTTCAACCCCCTAGGAGGGGTAGATGTTACCCTTAGAATTTTAAATGGGAAGGGGGGTCAAGTGGCACATCATTTTGATGGGCGTTCAATTCTTGTTCCAATGGCACCCTGACTTATTATTTTGTGATGAGCATTTTCCGAAAAATTGCGTTCTAAACTAACAGAAGTAATTATTAGAACGCCTATACTGAGATGCATTATTGTATTGACTCCCTTTAATAAAAATGGTTAGAAGAGTAGGTGGCACCGCTCCAACCCTTGAATGACAGGAATAAATTTATTACGCATGGGATTTTTTATTTGGTGGTTATTTTCCTTCTACAAAATAAAATTTAATTTGCGAGAAAGACATTTCCAACATAAAATCTACTGACGCTTATCTTATTAGCTGTTCGAAATGTTGTCCATTTTGCTCTAAACAGTAATACAGTCTGTTTTCGAACTCCCCTCTAACATTACGGAAAACTTCACTAGGAATTGACTGGCATGCTGCTGTAATTCGTCTTTTAAGTTCGTCAATATCAGAAGGTTGTGTTTTATAAACAACGGATTTAAGATGCCCCCAAAGAAAGAAATCTAAGGGTGTTAAATCCGGTGATCTCGGAGGCCATTCAACTGCTCCCCTTCTGCCAATCCATCTACCCGGAAATCTCTCGTTTAACCACTGTCGGACGGGAAGAAAATAATGAGGTGGAGCACCGTCCTGCTGGTAATGTAACAGATCCTCCTGCAAAAGTTCATTACCTTCTGCATCAATTTGAGTTTCTAGCTCGTGAGTTATAAGAGGATCGATAGTCTCTTCAAGCATATCAAGGTACAGATTGCCAGTCAAGTTTTCTTCCAGAAATAATGGACCAAGAATGGCATTTCCAAGAATACCAGCCCAAACATTAACTTTTTGTGGGTGTTGTGTATGCCCTTCCCGAAAAATATGTGGGTTTTCGTCACTCCAATAGCGACAATTTTGTCTATTAACATTGCCATTCAGAAAAAATGAACACTCATCGCTGAAACAGATGTTTAACAGAAGATTAGGGATGGTATTGACTCGATGAGACATGATTTCACAAAACTCTATTCTTCTATCATAATCATCCTCGTGGAGCTCTTGAAGAATCTGCATTTTATATGGATGAAATTTATGCATTTTCAATGCTTTTCTTATAGTCTCGCGTGACATTCCCGTCTGTTCTGATACTGATCGTAAGGAGCTCGTGGGCTCTGCAGCAAATGTTCCCAAAACTTCAATTTGAGCTGCTTCATTTAGTACTCTGGGGTTATTTCTTTTTTTATTTGTCACTGAACCAGTTTCGTAAAACTTATTCACCAAATCAAGCACATACCGGTGACTTACATTACAATTTGGATGTCTTTCGTTAAAAAGACATGCCGCCCTTCGTGCGCACTTTCCAACTTCTCCATAAATTACAATCATTTCAATTCTGTCTTGAAGAATGTAAACCATTTTTACACTTTTATACACTTATTAAAGTAATTCCTAAACAGCCCAACAGGTACAACGGTATTCACAATACTACCACATAGTTCAAATTTGCTAACCAATTTTTTGCCGGAAAACAGAAACTTTTTACAGCAGAAGTAGCAAAAAAGGAAGGCTATCTGTACAATTTCTGCGATGACACTTAAAAATTCAGCATTTAATAAACACAACTTTACTACCATCTACGTTTTACTATTAGACTACTTTTTTATGTAACGTGTTTGGAGCTAATGGCTAATGTTACCCCTAATCAAGGGTTGGAACGGTACCACCTAATATTCTAACCAGTTCTGGCCAAACCATGGATTTCAGTATAGGCGTTCTAATAATTACTTCTGTTAGTTTAGAACGCAATTTTTAGGAAAATGCTCATCAAAAAATAATAAGTCAGGGTACCATTGGAACAAGAATTGAACGCCCATCAAAATGATGTGCCACTTGACCCCCCTTCCCATTTAAAATTCTAAGGGTAACATCTTCCCCTCCTAGGGGGTTGAACCACGAGGGCTACAAATAGTCCGTGAAAGTGTCCCCCTTGACAATAAAATTGACCTGTTTTTTCGATTACTCATATTGTTTACTGGAAGGAAGATATTAAGGGTGGGAAGTTTTCAAATTGACACCCTGTATAAATTGTTAATGCATGATAATTAAATAAATTTGTGTTTTCTGTTTAATGAAACTTTATAGCGAATAATAAATGTTTACCTTTTCAACTGTCAAAAAATTTCCACTTAAATATCCTTGCGCCACGAAAAAATTTCCGGACATTTTTTTAGTTGCCATGGTAACTAGTCAAAATTAAGGCATCTTATTGGTTAAAAAGTAGAGGTGTGAAATTTTCGATGAAATTTGAAGCAATCGCAGTATTACCTTAATTATTTCAGAGATCACAACCAATTTTTCATTTATTTTTTATAGCCCCCCCTCCCGTTAACTTTTGATCAGTCTGACGTACAAACATGGGACAAAACCATTTGGAAAGATATCATCGATACTATTCTTCGAAATAAAAATGTCACATCGTTGAAAATATTATCGAAAAACATTTTTGTTGAATATGAAGCTGTGATTTCAAATTTGAATATTGTTTTCAATTCTTAACTTAACTTTTCTAAATAAACTTTTTTATAATTTTTTGATGATGTCGAAAATAAGGGTAGTTTACTGCTAATCAAAATTCCGAATTTTTGTTCTTAACTGTACAACTCATATGCAAATTTTTGTACAATACACCACTTTTTATCAGGAATACAATTTTATGACAAATGGATAATAAACAAGTCCCTTTTAGAGTCCGGCTCTGACAGTATCGTGCATGAATCATCAATCTCATCTAAGATATGTGTCAAAATGTATTTAAAATATACTTATCTCAGTTGGCGTCTTAAAATTAATTTGTGCCCAATGGAGAATAGATTGTTATATATTGAACTAATATTTTTTGCATAATCATCTTTTATTTTGTGAGCTTGAGCAGATTTAGGTTGCTGATGAAGGTAATTTTGTCAACGCAAAGAATGATTAAATAATCAATGAGTAAACAGTGAATTTGGTCGAAATGAAAATAACGTATATTTGTTTGCAATGAATTCCTTTAACATTTTCTGTATAAAGTAGTGACAGTTATTTCTAATAAAATTACGAAACATCATATTTGTGTCTAATCACCTACAACTTCAACATTTCATAATATATTGACATCTGTTATATTTGAGTTCCGAGGGGGAAACAACTAGTCATTTTTTGTACACCTAATAAAAGAGTGAAGTAATTATCTCTAATAAAAAATAATGAAAAAGTTTTAGGGGGCATAATTTAACTCTTATGTATAAAAATAAGATCCAGAAAGTTCGAAGCTCATGCCCACGTATGATTTTTGGTGTAAGTAGGCGACAACGAGTATCAAATAAATTGAAGGAGATTGGATGGTTACATAAGGAGAACAGGAGAAAGGTTCATTTTAGTCATAAAATATTTCCTAAATACATACCCAATAATACTAATTCGGCCATTTTGAATCGACTGGCGTTCGCAGAATTTGTCTATCTCTAACCGTTCTCGAGTTGGTCAGCTCTGAATCTGTTTTAGATGGTTTTTTGCCGCCAAAAAGTTTTCGACATTATTGTTGAAATATTCAGAATCAGCCCGTCAAATTACTTTCGAAGACAAAAATTTTAAATTCAAAAAATGAAAAATAAAAAATCTCAGAAAATTTTATTTTTCATCTTAAACACCTTTTTCCGCCTAAATCTTATATCTGAGCAATAAAAATCATACATTTTTGGAATGAGCATAAAATTTTACGTATACAGTGCGAATTTCAAGTCGATGTGACGACTTGGTATTTTTGATGATTTTTAGGGGTGAACCCCTAACCGTTCTTGAGTTGGTCAGCTCTGAATTAGTTTTAAAATGTTTTTTTTGGCGCGAAACATATTTCTGATGAGTTTTCGACATTTTCGTTCAAATATTCGGAATCAGCACGTCTAAATACGTTCGGGGATAAAAATTTGAAATTTGAAAAATTTAAATTTAAAAAGTTCAAAAAATTATTCTCGAGTTGGTGAGATCTGAATCACTTTTCAAATCGTTTTTTTGGCGCCAAAAATATTTCTGATGAGTTTTAGATGTTTTCGTTCGAAGATTCGGAATCAGCACGTCAAAATACGTTCGGGGACAAAAATTTGAAATTCGAAAAGTGTAAAATAGAAAAGTTCAAAAAATTATCTATCATGACTATCTATCATCGATTGGAGTTCTTAAAATTCCTCTATCTCTAACCGTTCTCAAGTTGGTCAGCTCTGAATCAGTTTTCAAATGTTTTTTTTTGTGCAAAAATAATTTCTGGCGAGTTTTCGACATTTCGAAAAATGAATTTATTTAAAATTAATAATGAATTAATGAAAATGTTATGATGTACACCTAATGAAAGAGTAGTTTCCCCCTCGTTGAGTTCATTACTAGAACATGCACAGTCATTTTCGGAATTAGCATCTGCTTGTCAAATTCTCCAATCGAATTGAGGTGAAATATCCTTGTACCGCAAACCTTACCAACTTCTTAGTCACCTGCACCAATTTGATTTAATTTATTGCTACATTTCCACCAATAGTCATGGAAGATGTCGAGCTGCCGACTAAACAAGTGTCAGTCAATGTGAGTAACATTCTGCGATAACTCGTTAAATCGCCAACAAACTCCTTTTAGAGAATCAATTTGTTTTAATTTATCCACAAACGGCAACGAGTTTTACAAACGCAATGATTGCGGGAGATATCGACATGTGGGACATTTAAACTTTCGCGTACATTACCAAATAACGATTCATACCTTGTACGGAGACATTTCGATAATTCAACTTAGAAATCGTCTATCACCGAGTTAATTAAAAATAGTATATTATATAACAAGGGACTAAGTGAATGTTTAAATCACGTAAGGTATAAAATATCACTTTAGTCCTGAGGCATATACGCTTTTTTGCACTTCCCAATATTCTAAATTTCGGCAATAATACAATTAATTATTTTGATGAGTTATTACTGATGTGATCAATGAAGTGTTGTACAGCGATTGTATGCTGACTAAACTTCAAAGGGTTGTACAAGGTTTTGATTACTAAATAACTCCTGTTCTTTAATGTGTTCCTTAATTGAAATGCCATTAAAGAACATGAGTTATTTAGTTATCAAAACCTTGTACAACACTTTTTTAAACTTTCAAGTTTAGACAGCATACAGTCGCTATATAGCATCTTCATTGAACACAGCTGTACATCACAACCGACACGTCAAGAACATGAAATTTATTCACTTTCCTCTAATGTTCACTTACAATGTTAATTCTGTCAATAATGATTTATAACTGAATATTCCTTGATTTTTGTCCTAGTTATCAATACAATGCATCTTTATCTCTGTAAGATACATTTTAGTCCCTATTATACTATGATCTTATATAAAGTTGACATTTTGGTCCCGGAAGTGTAAAAAAATCATGTGGTGAAAAAAAGTTGAAAGTTAATCATAACGAGAGAACATTCGTTTATATAAAGTGAAACTTGAAAACATAAGAATGAAGTTATATATTAATTAATAAGTTGATTAAGCTTTCTATTTTTTGAAGAACATAAAAATTTGCTTGTTTTCGTTGTTATAATAGAACCAATCATCTGCCACTGAACGTGTCTCTTCTACTTTTCTTGTAAATCAATCAAAGATGAGCTCGTTTCTAAAATAGTCGAAAATCATCAAATATGACTACTGCTGTGGTTGATGAGATATCTGGTAACAATTATTCCAAAAGTTTTCAAACTTTGGTCAAGTGAATGGTACATCGAGAAAGCAATAAATCTCAATTTGCAACCTCTTCCGAAGTACGCAACATTGTCAAAAGGCAATTAACTTGAATTTTGCTGTATACTCGTTGAGAAAATTCCAAAAGTTCTGCAAACTTGGAGAAGTATTGAATATATTATTTCATATCACGAAACAAGTTTGCAAAGTTTTTCTTTGACATACAATAGGAGAAAACTAATTCTCAACGATTAACAAATCACGACGTTTCACTGGTCATTGTGGAGAATTAGTTTTATTTATTTATTTATTTTCAGAAAACAAACAGGTTTACACCTCATTATAAGTTCTCTACTAACTCACAAACTAACTGTCTATACTTATGTGCAGTTTAACATAAAAATTGGCAAGGTAACAGTTATAATAGCGAGTAATATACAATGAAAAATAAATTCAATGAATAATGAAAGAGCACTACTCATAAGTCCAGTCAATATCTCTATTTAAAAGGTTTCTTAAGTTAAGGTTGCGCGTATTAACTCACTTTTGAATTTGTGGAGGCTCACCCCAAAAAATCCAGATGAAGATTGAACAGAGAATTCATTACATAGGGCTTGCATGTGATCTAATAACTTGTTACTTTTATTTGCATTAACTGAAAACAGTATTGGGCGCGGACGTAGGTAATTTAATGGGATGAAAAATTTAATTTCTGATAACAGATATGGACTGTCAATGAAATTATTCAATAGTTTGAAGATAAAGAGGATTTTGTTGACCTTTCTTCTGTGCTCGAGACGACCTATCTCGAATTCTTCTCTTATCGGTTGAAAAGATTCATAACCTGGGTTTACTCCGTTCTTACGGTAGTACAGATATTTTAGGAACTTGTTTTGTATCGTTTCTAGTTTTTTTTTTGAGTTTTGTTTATGCGGATCCCAAATGATTGATGCAAATTCAAGATGACTTCTTATCATAGCGTTGTACAGCACTTTAATTGAGTTGGTAGTTTTGAATCTGGTTGAGTTGCGTTTTATGAATCCAAGTAGTTTCAATGCTTTGTTACAGATTATGTCTATATGATTATTGAAATTAAAGTCACTAGTGAAGGTGACACCTAGATCTTTTGAACTATTAATGCGACTAATATATTCATCGTCCATTTTATAGATGTATTCGATCGTGTTCTGACGAGTGGAGTATGTCATGACACTGCATTTCTCTAAATTGAAATGCAACTTATTATCCTTCGACCATTTAATAATATTGTCAATGTCGAATTGTAAGTCGAGATAGTCATTGATATTTCTGATTGGTTTGAAAAGCTTAAAGTTGTCCGCGAATAATAAACTATCCGATGATACTTTCTCTGCTAAGTCGTTTATGAAAATTGTGAATAAGAGGGGACCCAGGTTTTCTCTCTTTTGTTTTTTAGGTAATGAAAAGCCCATAAGAACTTTTAATTAAAGTGAAGCCTTGTCCTTCAATCTAAAAAGCAAATGAATTTAGCTGGCCTGAAAAACAAAAGGCAATCACCACAGACGTGACTTGATGCGAAAAGGAACTACCAAAACTTTGGGAACAGTTATGGCTGGCTTATGCTACCCTACCTAAGAACTAAACCTAAAACTAAGAACTAAGAGTAAATCAATGCAAATGTGCTTAGTACTAGTTGCATAAACGTTCGCGTTATTTTCCTATTGATGAACTCTTAGTTCTTAGTCTCAGGTTTAGTTCTTGAACATCCAAGTGCTTATCTGGAATTTGTTGTCCACAACCACAACAGTTCCAGCAGAAGCCTGTGATAGGGTAGGTGAGACAACATTGAAGCAATCCATGCACCAGCCAAAAAAATTATGAAGCTCGGTATTTGATGTTCCCAGATGTTCAATCGGTATCCTTTAATTAAGGGCACACAGTAATAGGCTAATCCAGGGTTTCTCAAAGTGTGGTACGCGAACCCCTAGGGGTTCGCCATTCGACGGCAGGGGGTTCGCGACAAGATTTACGTAATGGTGGCTTGATGACTGGCAGGCACGTCCGGCAAACATGGTGGCGCGCGTACGACTGAATTCGTCGGCTCGTCAAGTGATGACTGTGATGTGCATTTTCTAATTTTGAAGCTGGCTCATTATGCCAAATGTGTATTTTTTATCTTAAATTGAATATTTTCACTTTTTGCCAAAATTATCGTATAATCGGCCTTATCATATCGTACATAGTACAAAAGGCCAAATTATCGTACAAAATCCGTATTTAATCAGTAAGTTAAGGTTAAGGGGTTCGCTGTCACCTGGAAACTTCAACAGGGGTTCGTGGAGCCGAAACTTTGAGAAACCCAGTAGAGGATTTTTTCGTAACAATACGATTAGAACGGACTGTGCCATCACATGGAACACAGTCCATAGTAATATTTTGTTATGTTTTGGACTCGCAACTGTCATTTACTAATTTGTTATAAACATTTAAATACAAAAAACGTATTTTTTGTAGTGTTTCGATTGTAAAATAAAAACTAATGCAGCAATCTGGCAAAGAGGTGTGATAATCCATCTACGCGGCTGTTTTCAGTCATGTTTGTAAGCTTTTTTTACCCATTTCGCGGCATTGTAGCGAGAAATTAGAATATAGGGTTCGGAGTAACATACTTTTCAAAATCTGTATTAGAAATTGAAATCGGACTATCTGTAGAGCATCCAGGCACGCTGCAAAATAGCGCAAAAAAAAATCAAATTGCAATTGTGCCAAAACTAATAGTACGACAACGCCTGTTTTGCGCACAAATGAAGTACACATGATTCGCTACTTTCGTGAAAATCGCCAACTCTAAAAATTGACAAATAGCATAATTGTGAATTTTTTAAAAAACCGCAAAATTTTCCGGGATTTCTATTTTTTCTCCGTTACTAATGATCCGATCGTATAAAATCTTATTTTGTTCGTATTTCAATTCTCTACAATTCTTCAAATTGAAGCAACCAGATGGCAGTATTAGTTTTCATATTATAAGCAAAACACAAAAAATATGTTTTTTGTATTTAAATGTTTATAACAAATTAATAAATGGCAGTTGCTATTCCAAAACAACAAAATATAACTTCAGACTGTCTTCCATGTGATGAAACAGTCGGTTTTCTGAACAGTATTTTTGTCAACAATCGTTGATTTTATGCTCTATTGATTGGTGTATAAGAGGAAACAAACAGTTTGGGAAGAACTGTGAAAATGACATCACCGACTGCTGTCGAAAGCGTTCGCATATAATAAACTCGAGGTTTTAAACCTTTGAAAATATCCTTTTTGTGGCGGTGTGAATATTAAAATATTAACACAAAAGAAAACCAGTTGATATTCAAACAAAAAAAAAACAATTACAACAGAACATGGTGTGAAATCGTGAAAATTATTGAAGCAACCAGATGGCTGTATTAGTTTTCATTTTATAAGCAAAACACAAAAAATATGTTTTTTGTATTTAAATGTTTATAACAAATTAATAAATGGCAGTTGCTATTCCAAAACAACAAAATATCATGTGATGAAACAGTCGGTTTTCTGAACAGTATTTTTGTCAAGCAATCGTTAATTTTAGGCTCTATTGATTGGTGTATAAGAGGGAACAAACAGTTTGAGAAGAACTGTGAAAATGACAGCACCGACTGCTGTCGAAAGCGCTCGCATATAATAAACTCGAGGTTCTAAACCTATGAAAATATCCTTTTTGTGGCGGTGTGAATATTAAAATATTAACACAAAAGAAAACCAGTTGATATTTTAATAAAAAAAAAACAATTACAACAGAACATGATGTGAAATCGTGAAAATTATTCTCACCAATCCCTCAATATCTCTATCAAAGACAGTAATCCGAGATCTTTATTCGAAAACAAAACAAAAAGCTCAATTCCACATCAGCCCTGGCCTGGTGACCTGGCATCCTCCTTATAAGGACTAGCGACAATCTCTCGAAATAACAGCCAGCAGAAACATATGATCGACTGAAGGTGAGTCAGACTGTCACGATCGCACGAGGAGGTTTCTGATTTCTTGATCGCTGCCGACAACCCCGTTCGTTGGACGCCATATGGCAATAAACGACACAATGGCGTAGAAGGAATGCAACATTATGTACTGTGGGCATATTTTTAGAGTTTCCTGCGTTATTAACTTTTTAATTTTCGCGGTCTAGATTTTTTTTTCGGCATCATAATGTCTCAATTTTTTTTTTAAAAGAGGGTAATAAGTGAATGAATGCCCCCGCAGTTTGAAAATTGGTTTTGAGCAGATAATTTTTTGTAAATCTGGCACTAACCGAATTACAACAACAAAATAATCATTGATAATTCTAATTTTCTTTCATAAGATAAAGATCCCAATATTATTATAAGTAAAGGGAGCAAAACTATATTACAGTTTTTTCAAAGTCAGTTGAATATGTTTATTTTCGATTCCATATATAAAGTTCGTTCGAATTGGTAAATGAAAATATGTGAAAAGTTAAGAAAAAGAAAAATTGAATAAAGATTGT
Organism: Chrysolina haemoptera; assembly: GCA_958298965.1. Taxonomy (NCBI): domain Eukaryota; kingdom Metazoa; phylum Arthropoda; class Insecta; order Coleoptera; family Chrysomelidae; genus Chrysolina; species Chrysolina haemoptera. The sequence goes on along the minus strand of OY282599.1, from coordinate 21,270,520 downwards.
TTCGGCAATTGCTGGTGTATGAGAACAAAACGATAAATTCTATATTATACACGAGGTTTTGGACAGGGAATATCTCGGAACTCGAAAGAAGTAGTGAATTGTAATTTTGGTGTTGTGAATTAAAGCAATTGGTGCAGCCTTTTTTGATATTATATTACCAAATGAGCTTTTTGTTTACGGTCACGTACCATCAGATTCAAAATTATTAATGGGACAACCTCTATATTTTGGTATTTCTATGTTTCTCCAACGATTCCAACAAACTATCACACTTGTGGTCTAAAACGATTAATTTAAGAACTACAGGTACTTCAATATCCTTTATCCTTTAAACAAGGCAAAATTATAATAATCATCCTTATTTTATTAAAAAATGCCCTGGGACAGAGGATATTGAAGTACCTGTAGTTCTTAAACTAATCATTTTAGACCACAAGTGGTACAGTTTGTTGGAATCGGGAGGAACAAAGAAATGCCAAAATATATATACAGTGACCGCCAAAAATTATGTACCATATGGGAAAAAAGTTTATTATTAGAGAATTGGAAAAAGATTCTTGGGAAAAGTTTGTACATGTCCGATAACCTAAAAATCGATTTTGACACATGTCACGTGATCGGTGGTATGGCAGCAAACTGAAAAAAAATACTATGAATAGGCAAAAAGTCGGGTAAAATGGCAATATACCGAAAAAAGTTATTTGGAACAGTTGCATAAAATTTAATTTTATACACATATACAAAGTTTTAAAAAATAATGTGAGAAAATTGAAAATAGCAATTTTTTAAAAATATTTTCCTAGCTGTATAAAAATATCAAATTATTATTTTATGAATAGCTTGACCATACTAAAACATTTAAATATCAATGATAATAACAAAACGTTATCATTTTATTCACTCCAGAGTGCTCTAAATTTAAAAAATTGGATTTTGTCAAAACCCTGGCTGTTACATTGGTTCGTATCTAACAGTTATATCAGAATTCCACGACCATTGTGATGATAGGGAAATCCAAAAATATCGTGTTTTTCCGATTATAATCAATTTTTAATAACCAGAGAAGTACAGAATCAACCAGTGTCTAACGTATGCGGATGACATCGTTTTGATAGATGTAATGAACTCGAAGATTATGAAAACCCATCCACAAACAAGAGAGAATTTAATTTTTTTCACGTGGATAGGAAGATTTGAAAAAGAGGAAAACAGCGAGTCAATCTCCCCTTAAAAATGGAAAGGCGCTGTTCTGCGATTACAGAAAAGAGTAGTTACAGAATTTGCCAATGCTGAAATTAAATTTGTGGAAAATATTCTAAAACAGTTGCTGTCTCATGCATTTTGCGTGTATTTCATTCCATCACTTGTTAAGAAATGAATATTCTAACATTGTTGTAGCAATAATAACCTTGGCTTGGACGGGCATCATAGTGACAAGATGTGAATTGAAATGTCAAAATGATTTTTCGTTGGCTTTCCATTTGATTATAAGTGAAATTTGTGATTATGGAGAAAGCAGTCCTGTTACTAGGTTAGAATATACTATTCTATTACGTTCCTCATATCCGTTGGAAAATTTTATACAATTCAAATTTGAGCAGATTCATATCATCCTGTCTCCCACCGACTTTATAGTTTTTGTGACGGATATCAATCTTCATACGTGACAATATTTGCGTCTAAAATAATGTGCTACAATGAACCTCTCCAGTCATTTTCGTAAAAAATATATTTCGAAATATTGGCATTCGCACGTAACTCATATTCACTTTTCGATTTTTTATTCCATCAATTTATCGAATTATCGAAAGCGCCAAAGTAAACTACCAAATTCAAACGATCAGACGCAGAAGAAGAGGCGAGAAACCGTGTGACGTCATTGTGCGAGTGATTCTGATTGATCACTTTCGGCCATGGTCGCGCCATCCCAAACTTCAGCCAATCATATTACAAGAAGGCAATGACGTGACAGCTGAAGAGCGTTTGAATTTACACCTATTGAAATCACGTTGTCAAAATTTACAAATGGACAAATATTTAGGACTATTTCATAAACTGCCATTACGTCATGCGAATAAAAGTGTATATTAAGATGTTGGAAATGTCCATTCAATTTGAACGTGATATTCTTATGGAGAAAGTTGTTCTCGCAGGTTTTTTAATGCATCAAGATTTTCACATTGGTACCCCTTCTGATGCGGCCATGCCAGGCATAAGCGACAGTAAACAGATGACTAACGTGACAAGAACGAAATGTCTCATCTCTCTCGCTTATGATTAATCCACAAAAAATTTCGTAGGGGATGTCTAGAGAGCCAATCCTTAATGCATTTGGACTGGTCTGACCACACTGGTTCATATTTTACTGAATTATTCATGGTCGCCGATGTGCCCTGTCAAGCCAAATTTGTCATAAAATAAGGCAAGCTACTATCAATGAACGGGATATGAAAGTACTCGAGAAGATAGTTCCTTATCGTCAGAAGTCGGTTATGAAAATATGTTAACTATTATAGCTCAGGGAAATAACACGGATTATCTATAAAAAAGGGGAATGTAGCAATTTGAAAATTTATGTCGAAATTAATCAAAAAAACATTTATTTTGAGAATAAGAAGGGGTTTACCTTATAAAAAAGATCAAAGTAAATATGCGGAATAAAGGGCGAGGTAAGAATTCTAAGTGATGGAGGCGGAGTCCCAAAATAAAAGAAATTGAATTTTAGTGACAGGTGTAAATGGAAAATTGTCGTCAATTTTCATTCACTAATAATTAATGAATTTTAAGGCAATTTCTAGTAACTTTCGGTCTGTTATGATACCTGTTCGTTGGATAAATGTTCTTGGGTTGAACCATTTCATGTCATTATGTTGTTATATCTGATAAACTAACAATAGAATTGGCGAATAAATTGTCGTGTGTAAATACAACCAATATTCTTCAATTTTAGTATTTATTCATTCGACATATTCTAAACTTCAATCATCCCATTTACAACTTCTATTGGTGTTAAAATTTCGTGAATAGCTTCAATATTATTTCCAAATTTAATGAATGAATGAACAACAATCCATTCAAACATACATAGTATCCATGTAAAAGTACATATTTATGTGGGGGCGCTCGAACTAGTGAATAAAAGCAATGAATTCTTGCAAATTTTTTTTACAAGAAAGATAAATGTATGAGACAGGCATCTCTCAGAGTACTTTTTCGAAAAAAAAAAATTACCTAGTCAGATAAAAAATAGTGAATCTGGTCAAATTTCTGTAATTTTTTCAAGGTCATTTTTAACAAAAATTGAAAAAGTACTCCGAGATATGCCTAGAGCCAACCTTTTAAATTCAGATGGTGAAAAAAATCTCGAATTCATTGAGCGAGCTATTTTGATTTCTTCTGCTCATTGTTTCACCAATAGTCACTAATAGGGTTAACCCCCTCATAAGGTTAAATTCTGGAATATAAATCGATAACACAAATGAAATTACCATATGTAACGTTTTGCAAAATAAATAAGGAAAACTTATTAATAGTTACATACTACGAGTCTTTCAAATTTTATCAATATTTTTTTAATTTTCCACTAAAAAATATGTCTGTTACATCGAGTAATTGAATTCAGTTTATTTGAATAATTTTACCTCAAATAAAGTTTGAGTGATAAACAAACATACGAACAGAGTTAAGAGAGGTGCATCCTTTTTTATCGCGATAAAAATGCCTGTTTTTCCAAACCAGACTTTAGCTAGTAAGCGACCATAACTTCAACTTTGATTGTTCAGTATAATTGACACAATATGTGAATCGTTTTGGGAAAGTTTCATTTGAACGAGTCACCAAAAACATTATTTTTTGAATGATAGTAAATATTACTGCAGAATATTTATAGTATATTGTCGTTTATACAGAGTGGGCCATTGAAAACGAAACAGCGGCTCTGTAGGTCGACAGAACCGAGTTATATAAAAACGCTCGGACACGTCAACCACATTTTCGAGGGGGACATCGTTCGCGATGAAATTCACCCGAAATACATTCCATCCCTCGGAGCTGTGACTGCCACCCCTAAATTTTTAAATGGCAACATATGGCAAGTGATACCTCATTTGAAAGGTATTTTCCTTCTTAATATCAAACAACAAAAATAAATCAATTCCATCGATTCGTTTTCGAGATATAGGAACTGGAAGTTGGGAAATCACTTTTTATTCACTCAATCAATAAAAACAATATCTGATAAAGCAACTGTCGCAATAATTATTATTGTCAATGAATTAAATGTTCAAACTGTCTACCACCCATTTTCATACAATAGTACATGTTCTGCTCAAAATGAGACCTCACATTTCGTAGCATTTCCGGCGTTATTCGACGGCATTCTTCAATAATTCTACGTCGTAATTCTTCCAGAGATTCTGGTTCGGTTGCATAGATTTTGTTTTTCAAGTGACCCCACAGGAAAAAGTCGAGTGGGGTTAAATCTGGAGATCTGGGTGGCCACTCTATAGCGCCTCTTCTTCCAATCCAACTTCCAGGAAACATTCTATCCAAGAACGCCCTAACAGGCTGTGGAGGTGCCCCGTCTTGTTGAAATTTCAAGTGGTCTTCATGGTAACGATTGTCATTTTCAATGATGTCTACTAATTGTGGATAAACAAATTCATTCAATAATTCCAAATAAGTTTCTCCTGTCAGGTTACCGTCGAGAAATACTTCAACAGGTTCATTTCTCACAGGGAATTCACGTTCTGGGTCTCGTTTCTTGTTGGCTACTGATCCAGTTTGACGAAACTTTTGCACTAATTCTAGAACGTATTTTCTAGCAACAAGTTTATCTGGATGGGTTTCATTGAACAAATTAGCTGTACGGTTACCGCACTCATCATTCTTGAAAAAAATTGTTATTATTTCAACTCTTTCCGCGATCGTATACACCATTGTTGAGGAAATATTCAGCAGCTGTAATTCACTCTAATGTCGTTCAATCAACGATCAGTTTGACATTGCCAGACGTCCAAAATTGCGATTTGGCGAAAAAAATTATCGCATACATGGTTTTGTTGTACGCGCATTGGAGTCGAATTCGAGAAAGCGTCTTTTTATCGATTCTCAAGAACTTTAACATTTTTTCGATCATGTAATTGAAGATGAAATAAGAATTTGAAACGGAATTGCATGTTATTTGTTGGTAAACAGTTAGATCATTTAATTCCTTGACAATGATGATTATCTTTTAACAGTTGCATTGTTAGATCTTATTTTTATTGATTGAGTGAAAAAAAGTGATTTTCCAACTTCAAGTTCCTATATCTCGGAAACGAATCGATAGAATTAATTTATTTTTGTTGTTTGATATTAAGAAGGAAAATACCTTTCAAATGAGGTATCACTTGCCATATGTGGCCATTTAAAAATTTAGGGGTGGCGGTCACAGCTCCGAGGGATGGAATGTATTTCGGGTGAATTTCATCGAGAACGATGTCCCCCTCGAAAACGTTGTTGACGTGTCCGAGCGTTTTTATACAGTGTGACCCATTTAAGATGGAAGCACCCATATAAAACTTACAGTTTTCAACCGATTGGAATGATTTTTTTTTCGGTAGGTAGACACTCAAAAAGTCTACTAGGACACCAAATTTCATGTATAAATCTCCATTTCCAGGGCCAACTAATCTTATTTTTCAAGGTCAAAAATCTAAAAAAATTACTAGCGATTTTTTTTGAAAAAATCTGACTATACCGCTAGATTCGCGACATTTTCAAATAGTTCCTATGTAAATTAACTTGGAATGCGTCAATCAATAAAAAAGTTATGAGGGAATGAAATTTGATGAATATGCCGTTTAATCATCCCACCAATTCAACTTCAGAACTTTTATCAAAATTCGAAAAACACCACTGTATTCAGGAGATCTCGATATATCACTGGTCATTTTCATCAAAATCTGTTCATAAATAAGAACATCATGAGAAAATAAAATTTGAAAATTTCAGGAAAATGTTATTGTATCTTAAAATTTATTATTTTTTTATCAACAGATTTTAATGAAATTATGGTCAGTAATATTTCAAGACACCCCGAATCCAGTGGTGTAGTCAAAGTTGTTACAAAAGTTTTGAAATTGAAGTGGTGGGTCGATTTAAAGGCATATTTCTCAAATTTCATTCCCCTATAACTTTTTTATTATTTTACGCATTCCAAAGTTATTTACATGTGAACCATTTAAAAATACCGCGAATCTAGTGGTGTAGTCAGATTTTTTCTAAAAAAATCGCTAGTAATTTTTTTAGATTTTTTACCTTGAAAAATAAGATTAGTTGGCCCTGGAAATGGAGATTTATCCATGAAATTTGGTATCCTGGTAGACTTTTTGAATGTCTACCTGTCGACAACAAAATCATTCGAATCGTTTGAAAAATATAAGTTTTATATGGGTGCTTCCATCTTAAATGGGTCACACTGTATAACTCGGTTCTGCCGACCTACAGAGCCGCTGTTTCGTTTTCAATGGCCCACTCTGTATATCTTGCCAAAAAACACTAGAACTCTTCTTTCATATTAGATACATTTCTCCCAACTCAAATTTTTTTCATCGGTAATTTTACTCGAAAAATTAACTTTAAACCAAAAAATGAGTGAAAATTGCAAAATTTGATAAACGACGGTAGAGTTATACTTCATCAGATTAATTTCCAAATGTCATACAGCCAAATATTCCATAACATAATATAATGGTATTTATTGGAATGACGAAAATAATTATTTATGCCAAAATACCAAATGTGTCACACGATTTCTGAAATATGTTGCATACATGTTTAATTGTATGAAAATTCTTCCATGAAAATATGATCTCGAATGTATTTTAAATATCAAGAAGATTATAAAGATATAACCTAACTTGAAATGGAACATTTTACCGAATGTTGCCTTTTTCTACTTTGTTATTTCTGTCAACAGGCTGTACTCTTACGACCAACCCTCAGAAGTCTTCAAAAGACTCATGCGAGCTACGCAAGACGAAGCCCTTACGTTTTAACGTGTGATGCAATATACGGAGGAGAATTCACATAATAATTTAAGTCTGTTCAAGCGTACGTCAGTCACCCATCCAATTAGTTGATTGCAATCAGTATAAACTTGACCCTCCCATTTGTTTGTGTCTATGAATTATCAACTACTACCAGCCACATCAAACTCGATATGACGTACGGATTTTCCTTCACAGCGCACAAAATAATAAAACGAGAATTTCTATGATTACCTGATTGATTATTCGTAGATTTTTATCCGAGTGTTTATCAAGTTTGTATAATTCACATGAGTCACTTGAATATATTAAACGATTGATTGATGATCTTCCTTTTCAGAACCGTACACACTCATTCTGGTAGCTGTTGAAAAAATTATACTCCCAATGAATAAGTATACCTAATGCAATAAAATACGAAATTGTTTTGCTGGATGTAGCACACAAGAGCTCTTTCAGATTACTATACATTAAAGTACTATATCAAAAGTAATACATTTCTACAAAATGTAGCAATATATCGGGTGTCCACGGAAAGTGGCTCGCGCCTATCTATAACTTTTTTTGGTGTTGCAGATATTGAAATGGAATTTGTAGGATCTAATATGAGACATAAAACTGCATTTTTTGACAAGTGACTCAGATTCGTGCAACTTCCGGTCTCATTGGAAGTGATAAAAACTTTTGATCTTTAAATGAGACACCAGGTATATTTTTACCATTTTTGTCTCCATATGACATTCTGAATACAACCATGTATCACTTGTTACTTTTTGTGACCATATTGTTTTTATTTTGAAATTTAATTTTTAATCTAGAGATCTATGGATACGTTCAAATTATTAATTTTAGTCCTGAAGTAGGTATTGGGAAAAATGTAACTTTACGGTTTTAGTTAAAATGCATCTGCTGTGTAAAATTTAATTTAAAATTTTTTCCTAATTTATTTTCAAATGACAACATAGTGGCTGGTCGGGTCAGAAAAAATATTGGAGGATTTGAATACGACTCAAAACTGCATTTTTTGGCAAGTAACTCAGCTACAGCAAGTTCTATCATTTTTGTGGAATATTGTTTCCAGTCGAAATATTTCTGCTTTCTACATACAATTCCTTTGTATTACTAATTTTTTCTAATGGAAATTTTGTGAATTTCATTACGATTATATTGATACAGCTTCACTGTTATAGGTTTCAAACAAACGTTAAAAAAACTTTAAAAGATTACTTAAATTCTTTCTTAAAATGAAACAACATTCCAGATTAAAATGAGATTCAAATACATTGGGTAACCTATGACCTACATAACTAATAAAACAAGGTTATTAAGGTGTATTGAAAGAAAAAACATTAGCTGTCGATATGTTATCTTACCTCACTTATCCAAATCTAAATTGTGTCGATTAAAAAACATGCTAATAATATCATTTATGCAAGGTTTAGTTTAGTTTTTGGATTGATGGTTTTGTTATATCATTTGTGTTGGTCACAGGTTACTCGACGAATTTTTATATTATTTTAAACTCAAAAGAAATATCTACAGTAATATTTTTAAGTTTGTTGACGAAAGTTTTTTCGAGACCTAATAGTGTGCGGTATCAAATTATTCGTAATGAAATGCTTTTTTTTCTGACCCGACGAGCCGCTATGTTGCCAATTGAAAAAAAAAATAGTAATATTAATTTAAAAATTAAATTTTACTCAGCAGATGCATTTTAACCGAAAACCGTAAAGTTGAATTTTTCCCAATACTTTAGGATTGAAATTAATAATTTGAACGTATTCATAGCCCTCTAGATTCAAAAATAGATTTCAAAATTTAAAAAATTTTTGCTTACAAAAAGTAACGTACATGGAATGTTATATGGAGACAAAAAAGTGTATATATACCGGGTCTCATTTAAAAATCGAAAGTTTATATCACTTTCGGTGAGACAGAAATTTTCATGAAGCAGAGTCACCTGACAAAAAATGCAGTTTTATGTATTATGTATTAAAGATCCTCCAAATTTCATTCCAATATCTTCAAAAACAAAAAAGTTATTAGGGCGAGCCACCTTCCGTGGACACCCGGTATATTAGAAACGTTTAAAATTCTGTCAGCAGCTGGAATGAGTAGGGACTGGAGCAGCAATAACCAGTTTTCAAAGATGCTCCAACCTTTGCTGGGCATACCAATTAATTTTTCTTGTACAACTTCACATATTTATGAATATTTTTTGAACTAGTGCAGATGTCACAAGTTATTTTTCAGTATTTTTGAATGTGCACGGTTCTGCTGATCATCAATCAGTGCAGACCCGGTCAGGAAACTAGTATGCAGATTGACATTTGCTAGTTGTTACAGGAAGCATTTTGAAAAGCGTACTATTATAAAAAAAACTTTGCCAAATGTTGGGCAGAGGTGATTCAGCAGTCGAATGGGGCAGTTGTATTATTTTCTGTTCGATGCTTGTCGACAAAACTCCTATGGAATAGAACATTTTCGAAAAGCTTGATTATTTATAATCTAAAAACATTTTTTGAAAAATAATGTAGATACTCCCGAATTGATTCAAAAAGTCTTGAGAATAATTCAAGTATGAGAATTTTATATCATGTTTTAATTTCTCCAAAGATCTAAACAATGTTGTCAAGCTTTATGTATTAGAAATGTATAATAAATTAAAATATTCATTTCTAATGGTGCTACTGAGTACAGTAATCGGTTTGTACAAAAATAGCATCTAAGTTGCTTTATGAAAACGTTCTCTAACCTCGCAACAGAAGGAATCATGTTTTAGTGCATGCTTTAACTGTAAAACACGAGAACCCATAATCGATTTCCTATGACAAATCAATATACGTTTACATTACCGAGGAATGATTTTAAGTATCTACTTCCTCTGAAAACAACTCCAAGAAGATATTTTAATGGACTTCAACGTTCCCAGACCAGAGAATATTCCCAGACAAATAACTGGCATATCTTAGAAAGTTTTTCAGTATTCAATTAATTTCTCGATACCAAATTTGTCATTGAAAATAATTAGTATGAGTGCCTAGAGAATTATAGCGGTACGGTGCGAAGAAATAACAAAGTAATTGAGAGATTAAGATAGACCAAGATAAAACATCTTTATTTTCAAACAGAACTATAAATACCTACGTCACGCGTAAAATCAGGAATAGAACGGGCACTACTAATTTTAAACATCGGAAAATATTTCACGCTGCATCAACTCAAGCTGTATTGAGGTATCTAATCAAATACGACTCTCTTTTGCAACAGAGGTGATAATTAATTAAATCATAAGATTAAATTACAAAAAGTGCAATATCAGTAAGCTGCAGCAGGATACTTCTAAATAGGTTTGTTTCATGATTTTCTTTGTGATGTCATTTGAAAGAGAATCTTTAAATTCTTGTATTTCTATTTTTCATATATTTTTTCGGGTTCGGAATGGCATTGCAAAAATCTTGAAAATCATTGGATACTTATATATACTTGTAACTTCGGTTGGGTTCCTTTTTCTCACCTCCTCAAAAGGTTTCATGTACTCCTCTTCACATTTAATTTGTTCAAATTATTCGAAAGAATGAATGATTATGACATAATTGCTACTTGTCAGGGAATAACATACAGAGTAAATTAAAGCCCTATTTTGACCCATGAAACGACTAATGACCCTCTTATACAAAATAAATATACTACAGGAAAAAAATATAAAAACTACACATTTCCATAATGCACAGCAACATATGTGCTTAGAATGTGACTCTGTATTGACCGCAGCTCGAAATGTTTATAACGAAGTCTAGCCGTAATATATGTCATTGGTTATGACGAACTGCATAATATTTGACTTCGCAGAAATAAGACCACGTCATAAAGTCAAAGAATTTCAATGATACCCTATAATGTTGCGGAGGCAGATTTTTTCATATCTGCGAATTTTTATTTTTTTACAAGAAATTATGTTGGTGCAGAAATAAAATATAACAAGAATACTATTGTTTTTTATATTTTCATTAATTGGTAATAGAAATTGAAAATTATAGCATTATATTTAACAAAAAGAAGTATTGCCGCCTTCTCGGGGTCAAGTCTGTTAGGCAGAGGTACATGGAACACTGCCTGGTGGTGTCGACAAAAATCTGCGAAAATATTCCTTTATATCGTCTAAACTATTCATCTGCAGCCCTATCGAGAAGAGGGAGGTGACGGGGTAATTTCCCCCGCGCCCAGACTTTTCTCAGCTCATCTCTTTTCTATAGACAAAGCTTCAGGAGAATGGGATACAGACTCTCCAGGCCACCGATGATGCTGACGTCCTCATCGTGAAAACTGCCGTGGAACAATCCACTCACAGTTCTGTGGCTGTCGTTAGTGAGGATGTGGACCTCGCGGTCCTTTTGACAGCTTCCACTCCTCCCATCTAAAACCTGCTGAAACCTGGCCGCGGAAAAACCAAAACAATTGCACCGGAGGTTCTACTAAAAATTATATTCTGCCGCTGCGGTAGTGGCAAATGTGGATGCAAATACTTCAACGGCGTGTCTGTTACAGAGGACGACGATGAAGACGACTTAGAGGCCCTTCAGCAAGAACCACCTACTACGACGAAAAACCCTTGCCAGGACTTTCACGCCAGAAGAGAATGAAAACTTCAATCTGAAGTTGAGTCATTGAGATTGAGAACAATGAGAATTATTGAAATTACATAAAATTACCTACCTTATAATACGTAACTTTAATTTATCATCTTTACAATTTTCCATTTTTAACAGACAATAATTTTGGCTTAGGAACGATAATAATAGGTTTTTTCTGAAAATGATATTTTCAAAAAGTCTTAAAACTGTTTACCATTTGAAGATAAATTGGCATAGGTTTCTTGAAGGGAATTAAATTTTTTTATTAGAGAAGTTTTTCTCAGATGAATAGTTCAGATGAAATGAAGGAACGTTTGATGGAAAAGTTTGACTTTTTCTAAGCGTGTAGCTCGAAAAGGGTTGATAACTTGAAAAAAGTGTAGGGGATAAAAGTTGTACAGAATTTTATGAGATTTCTTTTTGCCAAAAAAAAAATTCCGTTCGGTGCACCGTTTTCAAGATCTTAGCGAAAAACCCAAAGGTGGACAAAAGTGGGACCTTCTTTGCCCCCCACCTCCGGCTCACCGCCCACACGCCAGGACTTTTAGTATGTTCACTCCCTTAGCACCTTGAATAAGTTTCTGAAGAAATCGTTTAGGTCCCTGCTCACGCACTCTACACTCCCTTTTGGGCCATTCATTGACTGGAGTAATACAGAAGACTGAAAAACGACTCGCCACTTCACGACGCCACACTATTATTGAGGTCCACAGTCATGATTTTTCAGTATTACAGATAATCCATCCCACTTCTTGGAGTCCATGATGAAGAATATACAAACATCACATACAGCGATGGATCGAAAACAGATGTAAGCAATGGGGTGTTGGTTTTACACTTCAAATATAAACAACGGCTCAATAGATACAGCAGAAGCTGCATCTATCAAGGAAGCTATAAGTTAGTATATGAACGAAATAAAATTTACTGTCATTTCCTTCAAACACTCAATGAAATTTCTTCGCGCTCGCCTTTCGGTTCGCGTTCAGAACATTCCACCCGGATCAAATTTTCATTCTAACCCTTTTACATAATATAAGTAGTCAAGCCGAAAATCAAACTCTTCTTTGATAAACATTTTTATCCACTCAATTTATTTATTTTTTTTTTCAGACAAAAGAGAAAACACATATTATAGGATTAGTACCTGGGCGACCGAGCTTCGCGTTTCCAAATTTAATATAAACTGCGGTAATTTGAATAGCGAACGTAAAAGCAGCAAAACAGTGACAGTTCTCAATAGCAACGTTCCCTCAAAACCTGAGGACAATTCCAAAATATTCAATATACAGTGTTAATACCCATTTAAGATGGAAGCACCCTTATAAAACTTACATTTTTCAAACGGTTGGAATGATTTTTTTTTTCGTTAGGTAGACATTCAAAAAGTCTACTAGGACACCAAATTTCATGATTAAATCTCCATTTCCAGGGCCAACTGATCTTATTTTTCGGGGTCAAAAAAACAAAAAATTTACTAGCGATTTTTTTTTAGATTTTTGACCTTGGAAAATAAGATTAGTTGGCCTGGAAATGGAGATTTATACATGAAATTTGGTGTCGTAGTAGACTTTTTGAATGTCTAACTAACACTAGTGTTAAAAGTATTTTTAAACGTCAGTTTTTAGTTCATGTGTCAACGAATTTTTAATGACAGTTGTACAAAAAACATTTTGTGTTAACAATGTTTAGGAAGTCATCGGCATTTCAACAATAAAGGCGTAACAAGCGATTGAATACAGGTAGCTGATAACAAAGGTAAACACAAATTTAAGACTACTGTTTGTACATAAACGAATTAATGTTCAGGGTGTGTCTAAGCTTCGCCGATAATTCGAAATAAATTACAATTCCTGGTATAATATCAAACCAGTTGCACATTATTCAGTATTCGTTACACTTTTCACGCACGAATAACTTAACGCTTAGCACTCATCATCGAACGAATGAACACGAACGTGTAGACAAGGTGTTCAAATGAAAATCTCCACCCCCAATATTTTTATACAGTGACCGCCAAAAAGTATGTACCATATGGGAAAAAAGTTTATTATTAGAGTATTAGAAAAAAGATTCTTGGGAAAAGTTTGTGCATGTCCGATAACCTAAAAATCGATTTTGACACATGTCACGTGATCGCTGGTATGGCGGCAAATTGAAAAAAATTACTATGAGAACACAAAAAGTGGGGTAAAATGGCAAGATATCAAAAAAAGTGATGTGAAAAAGTTGCTTAGAATTAAATTTTATACGCATATACGAAGTTTGAAAAGATAATGAGAGAAAATTGAAAATAGAAATTTTTTTAAAATATTTTCCTAGCTGTATAAAAATATCAAATTATTATCATATGAATAGTTTGACCATACTGAAATATTTGTATTTCAATGATAATGACAAAACTTTCTCATTTTCTCTACACCAGTAAGCACTAAATAAAAAAAGTTGGATTTTGTTAAAACCCTGGCTGTTACATTGGTTCGTATCTAACAGTTATATCAGAATTCCACGACCATTGTGATGACATGACACTCCAGAAACATGATGTTTTCCAGATTATAATCAAGTTTCGATGATAATCGTGCCAGAGCGTTTCACTTCGCATGCAATGTTGAAAACTCAAGCCTCTTTAATTTGACGCACTATTTTTAAGATTATGTGCGAAGTGAAACGTTCGTGCACGATTATCATCAAAAATTGATAATAATCTGAAAAACACGATATTTTTGGATCTCCTTATAATCGCAATAATAGTGGAATTGTGATATATCTATTAGATACGAACCAATGTAACAGCAAGGGTTCTGACAAAATTCAGTTTTTTCAATTTAGTGGTCTCTGGTGTGGAGAAAATGAGAAAGTTTTGTTATCATCATCGAAATACAAATATTTCAGTATGGTCAAGCAATTCATAAGAAAATAATTTGATATTTTTCTACAGCTAGAAAACTATTTAAAAAAAAATGCTGTTTTGAATATTCCCACATAATTTTCTCAAACTTTGTATATGAGTATAAAATTGAATTCTAAGCAACTTTTTCAAATAACTTCGATCACGTGACATGTGTCAAAATCGATTTTAAGGTTATCGGACATGCACAAACTTTTCCCAAGAATCTTTTTTTCAATACTCTAATAATAAACTTTTTTCCCATATGGTACATACTTTTTGGCGGTCACTGTATATGCGAGGAAAAAAATTGCAACAATTCATTAATATTACCAAGGGGACATAGTTTTACTTTTCTGCATGCATTTGCGTGAGCAAAGATTATTTTTCTTCACATTGGCAGGAAAAATTTATATTCATTTTAGTAGCTATAGATTATTTATTATATGCAATGGAGAAGTTTTACCTTTTAATCGTAATTCCGATAGTTGTATTCCAACTTAAAACAAAAAAAAACTAATATTTTTTTTTTCGACAACCGCATAACAAAGTAGCCTTTGAAGCGTTCCAAAGCAAAGTTAATGTTTTCTGAAGAGTATCATCAATTGACAGCTTTGTCGCTCTAGAGCGACAAAATTGAGAAAACGATCGCTTATTCAGATTTTTCCGATTTGCCGGCGTGTATATTATGAATAAACGTGTAACTTAACATTGTAAAAGTGTCCAGATAGAATAATGGTTAGAGATTGTGCCCTTCACGCCGGCAATTGGGGTTCGAATCATAGACTAACAATTTTTTGTGTTATATCTATTAAAAATTGTCAAAATGGTACATTAAATTTCAATCAATTAAATAATTAAAGAAATGAATATCATTATTATGTAATAATGTATGATCAATAAAGTATTGAGTGTTTTTTCTGTACTGAGATCTGCATTTGTCGACAAAATATTGTGAGTATTTCGAGCACAAAGTGTAATTGCGGCTCTCCATAGATTCTTTCTCGAGCGGCAATCCATCATTTTGCTCTCTAAATACACAAATAGCTTTTTTAGGTACCTAGTTTAATGGTAGTTCTGTATAATGTCAAGCGTGCGTTTGTCGACTAGGACACATTGATATGTAATTTTTTTGTTGTATACTTAGGTCTTTCTTTCACGTTTAATAAAAAATTGTTGACTATATTACGATTTTTTATTTTTGTTATCTGATTTGATGCTCGTAGGAAAAATGTTGTTCCTAACACGTGCGCAAAGTGCCTTTTCCGCTCGCAAAAACTCATCCGAACCCCGCGCTTCGCTTCGTTGGTCTAACTGTATTTGCGTGCGGAAAAGTAACACGTTGCGCACTTGTTAGGAAAATAATTATTTCGGCGTCACCTAAGAGCTTAAGCTTGTTGCCAGTGTAACGGGCAAGCTTACATCAATGATGTTTCATTGCAAAACTATCCCGAGAAAGAGACGAAGTTAATGACAATGAAACAAAAATTTTCAAACATCCGGAAGATGACGACGATGACGAAGAAGAAAATTAAAACTTGTTATAGTATGTATGCTAAAACTCGCGTAACCTCCTAACCCTAATGAGGAAGAAGACGAGTAAGTCAACTGTCAAAATTGTACGGTAGACAGATGACAGAAGTTCTAACAGTTGTTGTTGTAAGGTTAATTTAATGGTTGTCACATGTTGATAAGATATATCGTTATTCATCCTATTAAATATTAAGTTGAACCACTGCATTTTATTAAATATATCATCAAAACTTGTGTTTCTTTAAATTATTAAAGATTTGTAAATTTTCACATCACTTCAATTCAAATTGTAAGATATATACATTATTTCTACTTAAAATCTACTTTCAATACATTAATATAATGAATAGTATGATATACAGTGAGTATTTCATTTAAGTGCAAATTTTCATACTCCTGTTAACTTTTGAACGGTTAGACGTACAAACATGGGAAAAAAACCGTTTAGGGATAGCACATCAAATCGAAAATTTTAAATAGCATGTAGAGTCAAGTGTCACATCGTTGAAAACAGAATTCTCATTCTCAGCCATTTATTTTTTTCTTATGTCTTTGATATTTTTTGTAATTCGCATGCGAAATATCAAGTAAAGTGCGGATCTGAGTGGTACTCGTAGGGACCCCGATATTTATGGGTCGACGTTGGCGCTGGGAGCACATCAACTTGAAAATTTCGCATTAAAGTACGTATGGCTGAGTTTTGCGCGCTCTCCGCCCCCTATCTCAGAAACGGTTGAGCACATAGAAAAATTAACCTGTGGTAGAAGTCCATAGTGTCTCGAAGTGGAGTGGTATAGATTTAAGATGCAGTAAAACTCAAAGTCATCTCCACAATTTAATATAACAACCAGATGTTGTATTGGTAGAACTATCAAAAAATATTGATCAGTTCAATTGTATCGCAGTAGTACATGTTTCGAACCTATATAGGTTCATCATCAGCTGAGTATAAATTCTACAATAAAAGAAGAACAGTGTAACTATCAGTAATGTAATACAGTATAATATTACTTACATGGAGAGAAAATTGTTGAATTGAAACTTTAATAAATTAAACAAATACCAGTTACGGTGATGGATTTAATTCGTCTCCGTCTGTGTTCTGTGTGTTTGGTTCTCATGTCATTGTTCCATGTCAATTTTGTCATTTAGTTGTCTTGACAGCAGATCCCTTCTTCTCAATCATAAATGTCATTTTCTCTTCAGTCGTTGATTTGCTCAGTCCATTTGATTTCGATGTTAATTGTCAATAATTACAAAAGTTTTAGGGATAAAGGCTCACAGCCTCCCTTATTAATGTTTCCCGCTCCAAAAATGGGTTAGAGGTTTCAAGCCTCCTCCATTTTTTGAAATGTTTTAATCATTTAATTTTTAATTTTTCTTCAATAAAACACATGTTTTCTGTGCTCTCATAACCCCTAGTGTGAACATGTGGTGACACATTTCCAATTTAATTTATTAAAGTTTCAATTCAACAATTTTCTCTCCATGTAAGTAATATTATACTGTATTACATTACTGATAGTTACACTGTTCTTCTTTTATTGTAGAATTTATACTCAGCTGATGATGAACCTATATAGGTTCGAAACATGTACTACTGCGATACAATTGAACTGATCAATATTTTTTGATAGTTCTACCAATACAACATCTGGTTGTTATATTAAATTCTGGAGATGACTTTGAGTTTTACTGCATCTTAAATAGAAAAATGTTTGGAACAAAATTTGCTGAAAATTGTATGATCTTCAATTCTTATAATGAATGTTAACAACATTGGAGCTGAAGAAACCTAGATAAACGCGAAAAATCGATTTTTGTGATCTTTGACCTTAAATAACTCACGATGCGGACAAGACATTTTATGAGACTTTTGAGATAACATTAAAAGCGCCACAATAAAGGTGTATACGAGTTTCCAGCTATTTATTTCTCATTTCGAGGTGAAATCCCTAATACGACTGTAACATTTGTCATAAACCGCCCGATAGATCCTGGAAATAATATTCAACTCTACACGCAATATAAATCGGTCCAAATTCCGCTTTGATTTATTACTCCCTTGCGCGAGATAATTAATTAATTGATTTCCTATCGCCGATGGGTAAATATTTAACAAACATCTGGCCGATGTCAGAGGTCGCTTAGATCATAGGGCCAAGCAAATTTCGCTACTTCAAAAAAACGCCGCCGTTAAATCCGCTCTTTAATTGTTATTACTTTGTTGATTTCATTTGCGAGTGTTCGAATGATCACCTAAAATCGTAAACACAGCGATTGCCTTTCCAGAAAAGACGTAGTTTTTCGGATTATTCCACTCATACTAACATGAACATGTCTTTTGATTGGGTCAAACGTTTCGAAACTTTGCTGTTTCATCTTCAAGACTTAGAAGTATTAGAACATACATCTCAAAATGGAATTCTCAAATAGAATTTTGATGAAAATAAAATAAATTATGTAAAATGACAATCATGAAAAAAAGATTTTGATAGGTTGAGAGATAATTCAATTCTCCATAAGAATGATTTTTAGTAATACCTTATGAAATACGCTCGTTTTCTAAGAAAACGTGGTTTAACGCCGACGTCACATTTCATGCTCGGCCTAACCGCCACTGCAAGTTCAGGCAGGGTCGAAAATTAGATTTTTCATAACTTTGCTGAAAATTATAGTAGACGGAAAAGAAAGAGTGCATATCGTTCCTGAAGACTTCTACTTCCTCATGCAAATATAACATGTGAGTATCCGAGTACCTAAAATGTGTTTTGTACCACTTCACATAACCCTTTTACGATATTTACGGAGGATCTGAAAGTCATGGATTTACTCACCCATAATCCCGACAATTTCTTCAGTAAATTTTGAAAATAATAGCTCATACACATCCTATATAAAAAATGAAGTAAGTGATTTCAAGCTTGAGGTTTGCACAATAGTGTTATTAAATATACAGGGTGTAACATAAGTACGTTAAAATATTCAAGTGACGTATTCCTGAGACAATTTTAAGAAAAAAAGTCTATATAAACTTGTGTCCGGAAATGCTTCGTTTCGGACATACAGGGTGTTGAAATTGAATTTTTTTTTTCGCTTTTTGAAAATAACTTTTGTAAGAAATAAGTTATTTGCACGAAATTTGGTATCCGGGGTTTTTTTTGCGTGGGAAATCATAATTTCGCATCAATTTTTATGTAACATCCAGAGGGCGCTGCGTACGCTGTCATTATTCATTTCAAATTGCCCTAACATTTGACAGTAAACTTTTGGTACTTTTTATGAAAAAACCTCATTCCCACACCTTTTCCAATTAAAAAAGTAATACTTTCTCAATAATGCTGGAGGTGATCGTTTTCGAGATATTTGTAATTTTCTATATTGATGCATGTTACTTAGCTCCTAGGGCGCTAAGTGAAGTTGCTGAGAACATTCCAAAAACTAAGTATGTGGTAGATCTCGTCAAAATAAACAACTTTTTTTCTATAAAATATTTATCGGAAAATGATTCGTTTTCGAGATACAGATTGTTGAAATTTTTCTAAGAAACTTCACTTAGCGCCCTAGGAGCTAAGTAACATGCATTGATATAGAAAATTGTAAATATCTCGAAAAAGATCACCTCCAGCGTTGTTGATGAAGTATACCTTTTTTAATTGGAAAAGGTGTGGGAATAAGATTTTTTCATGAAAAGTACCAAAAGTTTACTGTCAAAAATGTTAGGGCAATTTGAAATAAATATTGACAGCGTACGCAGCGCCCTCTATATGTTACATAAAAAATAATACGAAATTATAATTTCCCACGTCAAAAAAACCCCGGATACCAAATTTCGTGCAAATAACTTAATTTTTGCAAAAGTTATTTTCAAAAAACGTACAAAAAAATTCAATTTCAACGCCCTGTATGTCCGAAACGAAGCATTTCCGGACACAAGTTTATTTAAACTTTTTTCTTAAAATTGTCTCAGGAATACGACACTTGAATATTTTAACGTACTTAGGTTACACCCAGGATATGAATAAGCGATTATTTTCAACATCTAGTAAAGATAATGCCGATTTTATGGGTGAGTTGAAAATGAGGCAGGAGTAAAACAAAGTTTTTTTTTGGCATGTATAAGTGGGACCTCTCACACTACTTTAAAATTATTACATATAGTCCAAAGAGGGTATGTGTTGTTGCTTCAGTATAATAATTCCATATTTACTAAATTATTCATGATTTTTGGATCATCCGCAAACATTTTCGTGAAGTGCGACAAAACACATTTTAGGTAGCCAAATTCTCGCATATTATATTTGCATGAGAAGATATGAGTCTTCAGAAACGATACGAACTTTTCCTTTTCCTTCTCCGATCATTTTTAGCAGAGTTATGACCAACAAATATTCAGCTCCTCCAGAAACAAATATTGGAATTTTGGTAAACTATTTTTTTTCGTGTTTTTCATGGTTCCAACTACTAGCATACCAAGTTTGGTAGTGCTACAATGTTCAAACTGAGCATAGCAGACTTCTTAGCAGTAGGCTAGTCTGGGTATTTCGTGGAATCATTTAAATCTCTCTGGTAATTCGTACAGCTAGTTCTTTAACTGTTTGGTTGCTCAAAATGAACTTTAGACTTGGAATACCCCTTAGGAAACAGTCCAGTGAACTAAGATCGGGAAATCGCACAGGTCAATGAATATTCAATGGTACTTCTTCCAATCTATCTGTGATGGAATATACTGAAGAGTGCAAGCATATTGGGGTGATGTCAAAGTTTCTTCCAAAAAGGCCCATCAACTATGTTGGTTTGAACACTTACCCAAACTTCAAATTTGTGTAATGTTCCGTAAGTTCTCCAAAACAAGGAAACCCAACACAAAAACTCGACAACTTTAATCACAAGATAATACAATTTGTTGACTAATTCATAATATATTATTCCGTCCACTCTCCTGCTTTCGAGAATGTGCTTTTGTTAGAGTAAAACTCTGGGGATCCATAGACGAGCTCTCAATTGGATGCCGTGACACTAAGCTGAAGTTTTGGAAAGTCCTGGTATGTGAATATTTTGGTAGGGACTTTCCGCTAGCTGAATTCGAAAAAAATATGACAAAAATACGTTTCAAGTGGCCTGAAATATTCACAAATACACTGCATCCTTAATTTCCACTGACGTGGGCACAAATATCGAGGATATTTCCAGCTCAAGTGCATGAACCATAAACATTTTGGCAAGAGGCATCAACAATACAAAATTAATTGAACAATACTCGTACACACCTAGTCCAGTTGTAGCCTCATATTTTTAGAACTTACCCGGAAGGAAGAATGTAATACAAAAAAAGAAACATTACAGGAAATGAATCAACCCAGTAGTATTATTTTATCAGCACCATTCTCAAAATTTAAAAACACATTAGAGCAAGTAAATGTTGACGGTGATCGCATGAATTAAAGATAAAAATTTCATTAACAAAATAATGTTTCCTAAGGGAAACAAATGAATAAATATGCAATTGTAGAATATTTTATTAGATTCGTGGTAAAGAAATAAAAGCTCGATTAAAGGAATAACCGCTCGATTGAAGGAATAAACGCTCGAAAAAAAAATCGAACGTTCAAAAACGCGCGTTTTTAAAGTTACCATGGATACATCAACAACTCGAGAACAGTGAAGTTTGAACTTTCAAAAACGCGCGTTATTTAAAGTTACCATGGATACATCAACAATTCGAGAACAGTGAAGTTTGAATGACAATGTTATGATTATAGATCTGACAGTAGTACCTTGTAACGTCAAATGAAATATTACAAACGAATGCAAAACTTTTATTCAAACATTAACGAAAGGTATACTGATGCATCACGAATTCAACCATTTTACATTATAAGTTCTTATTTCCATCACTTGTAATAATAAAACCAGTATTTATGATTTCAAAGTGCACCAATTGAAAAAAATAACGCAAAGTATTCGTGGATAACTGATCTTTCAAACACTTGCTCTATTTCGAGCACTCCGGCGCGAAAATTCGCGCGTGTTTGAGAGACCTTTTTATCCACTACTTTAATATAATATATGCATTTTCAACTCGCAAGCTGTCAGATTTGTGTCAAATGCGAGCGAAAAACTAATTCACCCATATTCGATTCGCGCGCTAGGTAAGCTTGCTTAGGTTAGGTTTGTGTGTTAAGTGTGGGCGAAAAATTAATTTACGTACTTTCAACAACTCAGTTTCCCTTCTTCTTGTCTTTCATTTAAACGTTGCAAACGTATACATTTATCGAGAATTTATCCCTTTTATCATGCAAATGTGATTTTAATATCGAGTAGTGCTATAAAAATTGTATCTCAGAACATGATCCCAACAGCGTTATCTTTCCCAACTGAACTATAAGCACATTTCGGGGGAAAACATAGAAACATTTACGGATGTGAAGTTATCCACATCCACAAATGTACACTGAGAAAAAGTTAACTCGGTTGGTAACATTTTTCTTTCTTATTTGAATGATGAATTAAACATTTCTCAATGGCTCCATCACATTAAGGTTGATTACCATGGGATATGAGTATAAGGGTAATTTTTTATGCTATGAGAAATGGTGAAATGGGGGTGATATTATTTAAATGAATAAACTTAGTATTAAAAGGGCGTTGTAGAACATTTTTGATGGAAGATTTGTTTTAAGGAAGGTAGACTACATATTCGTAGGTATAAGAATTCATTTGTAGCCCCGTCGGAGGGGGTGTGGTGGGAAAGAGTATGTCGAAAAAAAATCAATTTACTAGTAAAATGACATTGTAGAGTTTTTTGAGTAAGATATTCTTTTATAGGAGGTTGAAATACATAACTGTGGGTATATGAATTCATTTGTAGCCCCGTCGGAGGGGGTGTGGTGGGGGAGAGTATGTCGAAAAAAAAAATCAATTTACTGAGAAAACAACATTGTAGAGTTTTTTGGATTGGATATTCTTTTTCAGGAGATTGAAATACATAGCTGTGGGTATGTGAATTCATTTGTAGCCCCGTCAAAGGGGGTGTGATGGGGGAGAGTTGTCGAAAAAAAAAAAATTTTCTGGGAAAACGACATTGTAGAGTTTTTTGGATTGGATATTCTTTTTCGGGAGATTGAAATACATAGCTGAGGGCATATGAATTCATTTGTAGCCCCGTCAAAGGGGGTGTGATGGGGGAGAGTTATCGAAAAAAAATCAATTTTTTGGAAAAACGACATTGTAGAGTTTTTTGGATTGGATATTCTTCTTCAGGAGGTTGAAATACATAGCTGTGGGTATGTGAATTCATTTGTAGCGCCGTCAAAGGGGGTGTGATGGGGGAGAGTTATGGAAAAAAAATCAATTTTCTGGAAAAACGACATTGTAGAGTTTTTTGGATTGAATATTCTTTTAGAGGAGATCGAAATACATAGTTGTGGGTATATGAATTCATTTGTAGCCCCGTAAAAGGGGGTGTGATGGGGGGGAGTTGTCGAAAAAAAATCAATTTTTTGGGAAGACAACATTGTAGAGTTTTTTAGATTGGATGTTCTTTTTCAGGAGACTGAAATACATAGCTGAGGGCATATGAATTCATTTGTAGCCCCGTCAAAGGGGGTGTGATGGGGGAGAGTTATCGAAATAAAATCAATTTTCTGGGAAAACGACATTGCAGAGTTTTTTGGATTGGATATTCTTTTTCGGGAGATTGACATACATAGCTGAGGGTATATGAATTCATTTGTAGCCCCGTAAAAGGGGGTGTGATGGGGGAGAGTTGTCGAAAAAAAATCAATTTTTTGGGAAGACAACATTGTAGAGTTTTTTAGATTGGATATTCTTTTTCAGGAGACTGAAATACATAGCTGAGGGCATATGAATTCATTTGTAGCCCCGTCAAAGGGGGTGTGATGGGGGAGAGTTATCGAAAAAAAATCAATTTTCTGAGAAAACGACATTGTAGAGTTTTTTGGATTGGATATTCTTCTTCAGGAGGTTGAAATACATAGCTGTGGATATGTGAATTCATTTGTAGCGCCGTCAAAGGGGGTGTGATGGGGGAGAGTTATCGAAAAAAAATCAATTTTCTGGGAAGACAACATTGTAGAGATTTTTAGATTGGATATTCTTTTTCAGGAGACTGAAATACATAGCTAAGGGCATATGAATTCATTTGTAGCCCCGTCAAAGGGGGTGTGATGGGGGAGAGTTATCGATAAAAAATCAATTTTCTGGGAAAACGACATTGTAGAGTTTTTTGGATTGGATATTCTTTCAGAAATGATCGAAATACATAGTTGTGGGTATATGAATTCATTCGTAACCCCGTAAAAGGGGGTGTGGTGGGGAAGAGTATATTGAAAAAAAATCAATTTACTGAGAAAACAACATTGTAGAGTTCTTTAGATTGGATATTCTTTTTCAGGAGACTGAAATACATAGCTGAGGGCATATGAATTCATTTGTAGCCGCGTCAAAGGGGGTGTGATGGGGGAGAGTTATCGAAAAAAAATCAATTTTAGGGAAAACGACATTGTAGAGTTTTTTGGATTGGATATTCTTTTTCAGGAGATTGAAATACATAGCTGTGGGTATATGAATTCATTTGTAGCCCCGTCAAAGGGGGTGTGATGGGGGAGAGTTGTCGAAAAAAAATCTATTTTTCTGGGAAAACGACATTGTAGAGTTTTTTGGATTGGATATCCTTTTTCGGGAGATTGACATACATAGCTGAGGGTATATGAATTCATTTGTAGCCCCGTCGGAGGGGGTGTGGTGGGGAAGAGTATGTCAAAAAAAAAACAATTTTCTGGGAAAACGACATTGTAGAGTTTTTTGGATTGAATATTATTTTTCGGGAGATTGAAATACATAGCTGAGGGCATATGAATTCATTTGTAGCCCCGTCAAAGGGGGTGTGATGGGGGAGAGTTATCGAAAAAAAATCAATTTTTTGGGAAGACAACATTGTAGAGTTTTTTAGATTGGATATTCTTTTTCAGGAGACTGAAATACATAGCTGAGGGCATATGAATTCATTTGTAGCCCGTCAAAGGGGGTGTGATGGGGGAGAGTTATCGAAAAAAAATCAATTTTCTGGGAAAACGACATTGTAGAGTTTTTTGGATTGGATATTCTTCTTCAGGAGGTTGAAATACATAGCTGTGGGTATGTGAATTCATTTGTAGCGCCGTCAAAGGGGGTGTGATGGGGGAGAGTTATCGAAATAAAATCAATTTTCTGGGAAAACGACATTGTAGAGTTTTTCGATAACTCTCCCCCATCACACCCCCTTTGACGGGGCTACAAATGAATTCATATGCGCTCAGCTATGTATTTCAACCTCCTCTAAAAGAATATTTTACCCAAAAAACTCTACAATGTTATTTTACCAGTAAATTGATTTTTTTTCGACATACTCTTCCCCACCACACCCCCTCCGACGGGGCTACAAATGAATTCCCATACCCACAGCTATGTATTTCAACCTCCTGAAGAAGAATATCCAATCCAAAAAACTCTACAATGTCGTTTTCCCAGAAAACTGTTTTTTTTTCAATAACTCTCCCCCATCACACTCCCTCCGACGGGGCTACAAATGAATTCATATACCCTCAGCTATGTATTTCAATCTCCCGAAAAAGAATATCCAATCCAAAAAACTCTACAATGGCGTTTTTCCAGAAAATTGATTTTATTTCGATAACTCTCCCCCATCACACCCCCTTTGACGGGGCTACAAATGAATTCATATGCCCTCAGCTATGTATTTCAATCTCCTGAAAAAGAATATTCAATCCAAAAAACTCTAAAATGTTGTCTTCTCAGAAAATTGATTGTTTTTCGACAACTCTCCCCCATCACACCCCCTTTGACGGGGCTACAAATGAATTCATATACCCACAACTATGTATTTCGATCTCCTCTGAAAGAATATCCAATTAAAAAAACTCTACAATGTCGTATTCCCAGAAAATTGTTTTTTTTTTTGACAAACTCGTCCCCACCACACCCTTTCCGACGGTACTACAAATGAATTCTTATACCTACGAATATGTAGTCTACCTTTCTTTAAACAAATCTTCCATCAAAAATGTTCTACAACGCCCTTTTAATACTAAATTTATTCATTTAAATAATATCACCCCCATTTCACCATTTCTCATAGCATAAAAAATTACCCTTATACTCATATCTCATGGTAATCAACCTTCTTAATGTGATGGAGCCATTGAGAAATGTTTAATTCATCATTCAAATAAGAAAGAAAAATTTTACCAACCGAGTTAACTTTTTCTCAGTGTACATTTGTGGATGTGGATAACTTCACATCCGTGAAACATTTTTATAAATATACCTACGCTTTTGCCACCAGCAACCTAAATCCTACAGATTCTTCCTCTTGTTATCTTTGATTGCATCAACACTTCTTCAAAATCACCATGCAAAAAAAAAATTATTGGTTCAATTATTGACACATGTCTACAAACTATCCTGTGCACAAATCCAAAGCGAAATATTAGAGCAATCGTCAATGTAATAATGAATCATTCTGTCGGACAAACTATGGGTGTAACTAATTATATGAAAACTTGATTGGACCAATGATAGCTAATTTCACTATTATTAATGATTAATACACCCATATAAGTGGACGGGAATTCTGAATAAGGATTTAGATTCCGGTGCCAGAAAAACTTATTTTAAACACGGCCATAAATGGATAGAGGAATTATCGAGTATCTGACACGTTTCTCTTTTGAAATTTCATGTCAAATTAGTTGATGCAACTTCTATTTAATTGCTATATAAGAGACACGATCTATAATAATGAGCAATAAATTGAACGTAAGCCGTATTCAAAGCACCGACAACATATGAAGCAAAAGGTTACATTTTAATCTGAAAATGGTATATAAAGGGACTGCCGATCATTAATCGAAGTTGGTATTCACTTGTGATATAAAACGTTTTTTCTGATGTTAATTTCTTTCTCAGTTGGTTTGGATGCTCATTATCTCACACAAATCGACTAGATACTAGACAAAGGGCCGGTTGTTCAGTTCCAGATAATCCACATTTATTGGTTATTTTATCCTTTTGTGGACAAACCCAACATAATCTGATAATAATATGCTCAGGAGTTCCTACGGTACCTGTTGGAGGGTCTTCATGAAGACGTTAATAGAATAACCGAAAAGCCGAAACCCATTTTGACAGAAATAGACGAAAAGTTGAGTGACAGCGAGAAGGCTCAAGAGTCTTGGTCACGATTCTCAAGGATGGACAATTCTAAAATAGTTGATAACTTCGTTGGCCAATTGAAATCGACGTTGAAATGTACCTATTGTGGTCACTGTTTGGTTACCTTTGACCCATTCTGGGACCTGTCTCTACCGATAAATCAAAGAACAGGCCAATTAAGTTTATCACAGTGTTTAGATTCGTTCACAAGGGAAGAAACTCTTGATGGTGACGAGAAGCCGACCTGTGCAAAGTGCAAAAAGAGGAGGAAATGCACGAAATCCCTATCAATACATAAATTCCCCAAAATTTTGGTTATACATTTGAAACGGTTTTCTCCAACGGAAAGATTCAGAGGAAAATTAAACGTTACCATCGATTTCCCTCTAGAGGGGTTAGACAGGAGTAATTATGCCGCAGACAATGTAGCACCTTTTCGGTACAGTCTGTATGCCTTATCTAACCATAGCGGGACTACATACAGCGGACACTACACGGCTTACTGTCGACACCCGTATGTAGGCACCTGGCATGAGTACAATGATTCTCGAGTGACCCCTTCTTCACCCAAATCCCTCGTAAGCGGAGAAGTCTATGTTCTCTTCTACGAGCAGGTAGGCACCAAATCGCACCTTTGAGATCATTTTTAGTTCTATTGTTATTTACTTACATTATATTATGTTATGTACTGTCAGTAAATAGGATAGGTCAATATAAATATAAATAGGTTAATATAAATAAAAATAAATAAACTTGATCTGAGATTTTGTTCCCCGTACTTGTTATCAATAAATGATATATTTTAACGAACTATACATTTCAGTCATGTCACTGATACTGATACATTTCACAACATAATTAAAATTAATTCGAAAAAACAAATGATACCGCCGGTTTTTGGTACATTATAAATAAAAACCCAGGAATCGGCCCCAGCTTTGTGGAACATTTTTTAATAAATCTTGTCAAAATGACCACTTTTTTACATAAATATTTTGAGAAGTATTGAAAGGATTGTTCCACATTCAAAGGAACCTTTGTAGAGAATTGAAAAACCTAAAAAAAATTTTTCCGCGACCGGATTGTTACATTTTCCACTGAGGAAATCTGGAAAAAACCTCTAAAAATAGACCAAAAATTCATAATTTTTATAAATTTAAAGCTGGACAATCAATCTTGCGGGAAATGATAGATAATAACATGTAGTTCAAATGTGCGCAAGATGGTTTCTGTCCGATTGGCTTCTGTACAATCTCGTCATAAACAATTTAAGGGCTTATCTTACAAAATCCGCCGATTTATGGGAAATTGTCGCATTTCAAGTAGATATCAAAATCTACATCACGTATATTTTGGATGTCCTCCTAAGATGTGGGAAATGTGTTGAAAATGTCACTGAAAGGTGCTCCAATCGCTTGAAAATGCGCTCGAGGAAAAGTCGAGTAGCGGTAGTTGAGAAACGGGGCACCAGAGGAGAGTGTACACCGCGCAGAAGGTTGCCTATACGTTAGCGCATTTGAGTTATTAGCGTGTTTTGCATACTTTTTCACCTCTCAGATAGAAATTCAAAATATAAAAATTGTAGATTTTGATCTTTACTTCCAGATGCCGTTCACAGAATTTGAATACGAGTACTTAATTATTATAAGGATCTTAGAAACTACCTTTGTTCAGCTCTGCGGAATGAAAAAACTGCCTACATTCAACATCAAATACGTTCGAATAAAAACAATCCAAAACAGATGTGGAAAGATTTTGCAAAATGGAACATTCATGGTAAGCCACATTCGGTTATAGCTGACGAAATAAAAGACGTAGATAAAATAAATGATTTTTTCATTAACTCAGTGAAGAATATAAGTATAAATCAGGATATCATTAGACAGTATACCAACACAAATTTCATAACAGAACTACAAATTAAACATACTTTCGAGGAAGTTTCCTGTGACGGTGTCGAAGAAACTCTGAATACAATTAAGTCCAATGCCTGCGGTCTCATCGACGGTATCAATTTAAAGATGCTCAAATACGTTTTCAAATATTGCAAAGAAGTCTTGACCAAAATAATAAATCTTTCTCTGATCACTGATGGTGAAGTTCCTTCGATTTGGAAAAAGTCAATAATCACACCACTACCAATACTCTTCCAAAAGCAATAGAATTAAAACAACTACGGACCAATTAATATTCTGCCAACGAAGTCTAAGCTTCTGGAAGAAATAGTATCATCTGAAATGAAAAATTCCTATAGTTCTTTTCTCTGCGTGGAGTCTATTAGGTGTAGGTGTAGAATTCAATCTAGACATGAAGAGAACAGAAACCTCAATTGAAAATTGAAAAATATGATTTTTTTTGTAATAAGAGGTTACCTTGAACGATAGAAAATAGTAACTAAAGTTTGTCTTTCAGCCGTAGATGATTCCACAACCGATTTTATGAACATCCTGTTTATATGTTTAAATAAAAATAGTGTATGAACTGAAAAATCGAACGGACAGATATGCCAATCCAACTAGGTACCTTTTTGCCCTACAGTTAAATAACAGTTCGACAATAATCCATAAATGTGATTACCATAAAAAATAGGTCTAAAGAAAATGTTCTATTGGGTGAACACGAAGGTCATTAGACTTTTTGCCACCATATTTATTTGTAAGATCATCTCGAGTCAGATGCGGCAAAGATTATGGTCGTAAATAATTTGAGAATAGGTTCCAATTTTTGTCTATAGTAATAGAAAAATCACTTAGAAAATGTACGTTTGTTGAACTGATGAAGTCGATTAATAAAAACGAAGAATATTTTTTTTCTCTCTCTTGTTCTATTCTAACATCACATGATAATATTTTCCTCTAGTCGGAATGCATTTTTTACGAGTTTTTCATTGAAATTATCATCCTGTATATGACCGCTAATCAACACTTCCTGTGAAAGTGTGTAAGTCATGTGTGGACAATTCTTGGAAACACAAAAATGTGAAAAAGTCTATCTATATATGTGATTTCTTCTGTGCATAATGATGTAATTTCTACAGCGTTGTTTAACCCTGTTTCCTTCAAAGTGATAAGTGATAAAAGATAAAAAAGCGGAATTGAATCATGAACTGAAATTCGTACATCTTTTAATATTTATTCTCAAGATAACGAAGTGGAAAAACCTCTAGCAGAATAATTATGAATACAGTGTGTTCTCGCCAAGGAGGTAATATGACTTTCAGATTTACGTTCTTTGTAATTTAAAACTTTATTTTATGTCTCAAAACCTGGGGCGTATTAATAGAAAACTCATAGCTTAAAATGTTTTTGCACAATAAAAAGTCTCAATAGTAGTCAATTTTTCTTCGGAGATAATTCAATAAGTAATAATAATGATTCTCTCCCACATAACACTAATTGAGTTAAAAATGTACCTACAACCTATGCGAATAGACGACGGCTATTATTAATACTAATATTTGACAAGATAAAGTGACTTCAAAAACTTTTTTATATTATATAAACGAATCCACTGAGTTTGGTTTTAGTTTAGAGATCTCTTCTACTCACAATAAAAAGTTATTGGAGGAATAAAATAAGCCAATATCTTCGTGAAATTCCTTTGATTTCTGAAAAGCAGCAATAAATATCGAAATAAAACGCAATGATAAATTTTATAACCAGTCTGATAGATAATAATAATAATGAATACTTCCCTGAAAACGAATTTCGGAATATGTCACGTGATAACTGGTAAGGCGTCAAATTGAAAAAAAAATAAGTGGCAAAAAGATGGTTAAGATGGTAAAATATCGGAAAATGTCAATTGAAAAAGTTGCTTAGAATTCAATTACATACTAGTTAATAGAGTCTCAAATAAAATTTTGGGATAATGGAAATATCATTTTTTTATATATTTTCTATCTCTTTACAAATATCAATTTTTTTTCTTCTTAATAGCTTGACTGTACATTTGTATTTCGGTGATAACGACAGACCTTTCTGATTTTGAAAAACATTGTTTTTCCCAGGACCCTTACTGTTACATTGGTTCGTATCTAACAGGTATACCAGAATTCCAGGATTATTGTGATATGGTAATTGAAAAACATCATGTTTTCCTGATTAATTTCAAGTTTCAATGACAATGGTGTGCAAGAGTTTCACATAATCATGAAAATATTGCGTCATATCAAAAGGGATTATAGTTTCAGATCGTGTGCGATCATACACGATAATCATCGAAACTTTATTATAATCAGGGGTAATATAATAAGTGATATGATTATTACCGATAATTTTTTGGAATATTAATGAATTGCAATCCCAAAGCTGAAAATACAACGAGTCCGCATTGGGATTGCCAATGAATTTATATTCCAAATAATTATAGGTTTTTTATCATACCATAAGAATTATATTTAGGACACAAAATATATCGATTTGAAATAAAGAAAAATCGTGTCACCTGGTAATTGATGCTTTACTTCTAGCTGTATTCAACGGAATACTCTTTTCCACGGCCTCATCTATGATACCTATGAACATTTGTCCCCAACGATCGCTCATATTGTTAAATAAAGATAACTAGTCAAAACACATAAATTTGACGTTTATAATTTAAATCATTATTTTCACTTGACAGATTGTTAAACAAAAACTAAGCAGGTTTAACACCGTGAAAATACAGCGACAAGCTATATTTTCACTGTAGTTCCGATTCTATTGGCTGAATTTCAAAATTTTAAATCCACTGGTTGGTTGTTAAGCAAGGAAATATATTGTCACCAATATAAATGAATTAATGATAATTTATCTGGTATCAAGAAACATAAAATTATCGTGGACGAGTCATAGTATTAATTCATGTAATTCATGATGTTTAAGACATTTGTGAATAATAACAATCATTATAAGTATATTAAATAATTTATAATCACTCTATCGGTGCAGTTTCATGTGTTATTTAGTTTATTCACCTTATTGTTGTATTTCTATATTATGCACCACTCTGACCGTTGCATCCTTCTGTCAATTTGCATATTTCATGAAATGCCAACCCCAGATTTGTCTACCCCGCCCGTCTAGACCGTTTAGAATCAGCTGTTTGTTGATGCAGTCAGGGCGGGTACGCCTAAATCGGCGCGGGGTGCCGGGGGTAACAAACCTTTCTCGGACCGACGACAGGTGCTTATAGAACGTAGATTCTCCGTTTCGAAGGGTGAATGACCCGACGAAGGGCTATTTCACCCACATCGTGATAATGTACGTGGAAGTTTTAGCTGAGAACGATTTGTAGATTGTCGTGAAGGTGGCATAGTACAGTGGTGTAAATGGGAGCGTGATAAGATTTGGTTTCAATCAGATGAAAAGGTGGAAACGGATTTAGGGACATTCATTTGAATTTTCGGAAAAAAAATTATAGACTCCAACTCTTCTCTATATGAGGCGCCGTTCGGGTAAAAAGTTTTTTTGCAAATATAAATAATTTCTGTCAATATATTTATTAATTGTAGTAATATATATTATTTTGCGTGCCGATATTAATTAATTGTAGCAATATACAGGGTGTTCATTTCAGGACTTCCTATCCTAATTTTCTCGAAATGTGTTATTTTTTTTTAAATCCTGAGACACGTCAACAAATGTATCGAAGGGGACAAGTTTTCATCCCCTGCAAGGGGGAACTACCAACTTCAAAATCTTAAATGCGAAGGGGTATCTAGTAAAACCTCATTTTGAAGGTCTTTTTAATCTCTAACACGTCGGTGTTTCTTTTTTTGAATTGATCGATCCGTTGTCGAGATATTTAGGAAAATCTGTTTGCTCCTCCGTACCATTGAAATAAAAACTGTAATTGTTTATTCACATTCCTTTTACTGCACACCTGAATTACAATATTTTACACTACTGTCACTTTAATAATTGCTCAAAATGTGTACTTGTTAAAGAAAATAAAAGACGTATTAAATTTTTTACCATAAAGCAATGTATTAAAAAGGTTTTGATTGACGTGGCCGTTACTTGATGGAAATCCATAGTTATGACACTAATAAATAAAACACACGCATTAATGCCAATTATACTTTGGAGGAAGGCCATGACTTCGATGAAAACTTCGAAATTCTTCATGTGGAAAATAAAGGCATTAGGCTTAATTTTTTAGAATTCTTCGAAGTTAATGAATTGAAAAATTCAACTTGTTTATTAAATGATCAATTGGACCTGAATAGTTCCCCTTTGTTAAATTTAATTCAGTTAAGTAGTAGCTATGTTTTGAGATTTCCGGGTAGGTATATTGTTATTGTCAATTTTATAAGTTGCATGATAAAGGTAGTCCAACCGTTACAGTATTTGCCAATTCTGAAATCGTATTTGATAACAGAATGGTAACATTCTCGCTCTTGATATTGAAAAAATATTCTACAGCACTTGCTGTCTTATGCATTTTGCGTGTATTTCATTCAATCACTTGTATAAGGATAATATTCTGACATTGTAGCAATAATAACGTTAGCCTTGACTGGCATCATAGTGACAAGA
This sequence comes from Chrysolina haemoptera, assembly GCA_958298965.1. NCBI lineage: Eukaryota > Metazoa > Arthropoda > Insecta > Coleoptera > Chrysomelidae > Chrysolina > Chrysolina haemoptera. Next base: position 21,236,676 of record OY282599.1, on the reverse strand, counting down.
TGTGAATTGAAATTTCTAAATAAGTTTTTGTTGGTTTTCCATTTGATTATTTGTAAAATTTGTGGTTGTGGAGAAAGCACAGTCTGTTACTCGGTTAGAATGAAAATTCGTTATGCTCGTGGTTCCTGGCGCTCGCTTTCAACTCGCGCTCGGAACTTCCCACTCGCATCGAATTTTCATTCTGACCTTGTTACAGAATATACTATTCAATCTCAAGAGAGAGAACGTTAGTATATTATCAAATTTGATTTCAGAATTGGCAAATTGTGTAACGGTTGTGGTGTGTAATGGTTGTGTTTCTAACTCAAAATAGACCCGAAATTGATCCTTGAAAGTCAATACAGCTTGAATGGTAATCTTGAACGATGAACAGATTAACCATAAAATGTACCTAATTATTCCATGAGCCATTGGTTTCTTGTGAGCTTTGGAATGTTAAGCAGTAGATAATGAATTCATGTTTTTGTGTCCTGATAATATGAATCACTTTTTATGGCAGATGACATACTCCTTTTTCAGAAGCCTTCTAAGTATTTGTATTCTTTTCCACTTCCATTATTTGCAAATCACGCTACACAGATCCAGTGAATCAGATCTACGTATAAAGTATTTTCCCATGAGTGAATACAACTGCTGTCTGTCATCATTATCACATAATCAAATGAAATTAGTATAAGCTGATTTCATACGAATTGAGAAACCAAGTGTAAACTGTCCAAGTTCAAGGTTAGGTTCCAGGTAATTTGTAGCGTTCAGAATAATTTCAGTTACACTGTCAGCGCCAAATATTCATTGTAATTAGCGGGGTCGTTGACAAACTAGAATTCACACCTCATTAATAACGGGAGATGAATGGGTTTCATAAGACGCTCGGATGGATCCCGATCAACGTGTTTCCTTTCAGAAAAAAAAAATCGTATGTAATCCGTCAACAGTATCAACATGTAACATGTCTGATTTTTTATTTCTGTATTTTTTTATGGAAGATAGATATCACTGATGGGTATGAAATTGTGATTCTGTGACAAAAATACTACGAAAAAAAGTGACTATGCCATCACATGTATAACGAACAGTCTTCGTAGTTATACTACTTACACGGTAAAAAATAGTACATTGTTTACCGGGTAGGAAAAGCTTAACATTCCTGGGCGACTGTGAAGATTGCTAAGTCGAGGCGCAAGCAACACAGAGTCCAGGAATGTGGCTTTTCCTACGAGGTAAACATACTATTTTTCCGCAAATCGTTTAAAATTCGACAGATATTGATTGATTTAAAAAAAAAACGCGATAATTTTATTCCCAAATAAATGGTGCTTTGAAATTCCTAATAAAATTACTTGGGCTACTATGGAAACGTATTGAGGTTGAATTGTCAAACTTGACGTTTATAAATTTAATTGCTGGTGTTCTCGAAAGTAAAATGATAAGTGATGATGAAATTTCCATTCCTGGGACTCCTCCAGAGCTGGTTGAGGCAGTGAATACTGCTTCATTAGAATTATTGCCAAAGAAATCAAGAGAAAAGTACGAAAATGCATACAGACGTTTTATGGATTATCGCATGAGTAAAAATACAGTTCTTTCTCAGAAAATGTTGTAATGGCATACTTCCTAGATCTTTGTTTAAAGATGAAATCTCCAACATTATGGGCCAATTATTCAATGCTGAAGTCAACCCTTGCAATTAAACACAATGTAGATATATCTACATACTCAAAACTTCGTTCTTTATTGAAACGGCAATCTCAAGGTTATAGGGCAAAGAAATCTAAGATTTTAACGAAGGAAGAAATTGAAAAATTTATCCAGGAAGCTCCAGATAAAGAAAATTTAATGATTAAGGTAATTTACAAGGTTTTAATTTCTATTTAGATTATACCTTTATTTATTTTTTAGGTGGCTGTAATATTTGGTATTTCTGGGGCCTGTAGAATGGATGAGTTAGTCCGAATGACTGTACACGATATAGAAGACCTAGAATCTAAGCTTTTAATCAGCATACCTGATTCGAAAACCAACAAACCAAGATCATTTGTAATTAATCAGATCTACTTGAATGTTTATCGAAAGTATGTTTCGTTAAGACCAGAAAATATGAACAGTGACCGATTTTTCTTTAAATATCAAAGCGGAAAGGGTTGTAGACAAGTGGTAGGAATTCATCAATTTAGAAAAATGCCCAAAATAGTTGCTACTTATTTGAACTTGGTAAATCCGACAGAATATACTGGTCACTGCTTTCGTCGGTCTTCTGCAACAATATTGGTTGACTCTGGTGCCGACATAACTAGTTTAAAGAGGCATGGCGGATGGAAGTTATCAAACGTTGCTGAAGGATATATCGAAGAATCGCTTAACAATAAGGTTGAGGTGGCAAATAAAATTTTCACAGTACAAAATATTCAACAAAATTCTCATAGTTCTAACAGTGTTCCTCCAATGTTCAATAATTGTACTAACTGTCAAATTACTGTAAATATAACAAATTGATCTTAAAAATGACTTGATGTTTTCAAAATATAAATTAATTCCTTATAAGCAATGTGTTTTCAATCATTTATGTAGAACACTAACAACTGTACGGAAATATCATTTCCTTACAGTAAGGAAATGACATTTCCTTACAGTAAGGAAGTCCTGACTTTTTCTTCAAGAAATTTTGACAGGAATGTCAAAATTTCCTAGCGATTTGCGGAAAAAATTGTTGTTCCAACAATCAATTTTTGGTCAAATTTTTCTTGTTGTTTGTTATGAATGATTTTTGCAAAAATAACAAGACGAACATTTATGGCAAAAAAAGCATCTTATTCAAATTAACAAATTATTTCGATTGTAGTTCTAGTATACAAATGATCAACATTTTGGTTCGTCCAACAAAACTTACAGTTGACACAAAAAAGAAATATCTTGGTTCAATATTATTCTTGGTGTTAGATCAGTAAAATGCATTTCGTTCATTTAATAATAATAACAACAAATATAAACAAAAAAGTTTATTCATTTTCAATAATGTTTATTTTTGCCCACTGAATCAATTGCATATCAGAAACATATTCCATATTTTGTTAATACAACAATTCCATTATCCTGCATGATCAAAGTTTTTATTAGAACAGAAACACATATATTGTTGTTTCAACATCATGCTCTATGTTGAATGTACAAAGCAAAGCTCTGAATGATCTCTACACCCGGAGTGCTTCTTCTACCTCTAGCTAGGTGGCGCGGCATAGAACCCGTTCCATCGCGTAGGACGAGAGTAACTAAATAGCCAGTCTGAGTGATGTAAATTGTAATGATCCGGAATAGGAACAAATGGCAACAGAGCCGTCTTCACTTTTCTGTTAGAATGAGTGTGTGAATAGACTTATTTGAGGATATCGATTCCATAATTTTAATTAAAAATTGTGAAATTCCAACAAAACAATTTGTTAGAAGAAAAAAAAACGTGTCAATAAAATGGTGAAGTTATATTGATACAAACAAGTTTTTTGTTGAATCCGCATAACAATTTTATCAATTCGACAATTTTAATATGTTATTGAAACTAAAAATTTCATCGAATTGAAATACTATGTTCAATTACAGTAAACAGATATTTGATCATCTTGAAAATATATCTTGTCCTCCAAATACTTCAACTAAAATAACTGAAATTTTCGTAACCAGATACACATTATATATCTATTCAATTCTTAACTAAGTCATTCAAATAAATTGAGTTTATAACAGGAGATATTGTATTTTTGTAACAAAATATGTTTTATTCTTTCAACCAATCACTATGTTAGGGTTGACATAATATTTCTTTACGTAAACAAAATATTTAATTGAAAAATAAAAAAAAAGTTGTTATACAAAATATTTTGTCGTGGATATATGACCCTCAGATTTTGTTGAATCCATGCAATTTTTGTTGATTTAAATTTTTTTTTTCTGCGTGTAGTAACGGAGAATTATATTTATAGTTCGTCCACTATCAATTGCAGCAACCCGTATAAATTCGTAATTTGAGCGATTGTTGGGGACAAATGTCCACTGGTATCATAGATGAGGCCGTGGAAAAGAGTATTCCGTTGAATACGGCTAGAAGTAAAGCATCAATTACCAGGTGACAAGATTTTTCTTAATTCCAAATCGATATATTGTCGTCCTAAATATAATTCGTGGTATGATAAAATTGTTGTTGCATTGTGATTGGCAATCACAATGCAACAAAATACAACTCGTCCTGCGGACTCGTATTTTCAGCTTTGGGATTGCAATTCATTAATATTCCAAAAAATAATCAGTAATAATCATACCACTTATTATATTACCCCTGATACTATTCGAACAATTCATTGAATGAATCGAAAAAACAGATCAACAATTTCACATTATTCTTTTAGGTACATTATAACCCATACACTCTCGTAGAGGTTGTAGCTATTCTTTTCATTTTCATTATAATTTTTATGATTCTCTGTATCACTTGAACGTTGTTCAGTATAGAATTAAAACAAGTACCCCATATCGAGTTGCAATTATGATTTTTGGTCAGGACATTATATCTGCCACAATCAGCTCTTTATAGAGCTTCAACAAATAAAGCTGATTATATACTCTGGTTTATTTTAATGTCTTATTATTATAATAACCTAAATGACTGATCTAAACTTTTCCTTAGCTATGCTTCACTATCAACTGTCACAATTTATTTTCGTCCACTTCCTAAATTCGACGATATTCACATCGTACGTTGCTTTTTATGCCGCGTCCTTACAAAGCAGACAAAACCACGACAAGACAAAGACATTCATGTTTCGCGACAAATCGGCGACAAATCCGATACATGAATAAATAACATAATAATAATAATAATAATTTATTTGCCAATAAAGATTCAATACAACATTTACTAGAATGACTTATAGCAAATATCCATGAGACCCAAAAAGGTTTTTCAGAAAAACCTAGAAACCTAGAAATTAGCAGATTGATTAATTAATTTAAAAATAACATAAATTAGCAGAATGATTAATCAATTTAAAGTAGAACTTTATAATTACCATTTAATCTTTGATATTATTGTTACTTTAGGACTAGAACGTTTACCTTTGTTATCTTGGAAACAATTTTATTAATACAGGTAGGTTAGGAATACCCTTGTTAATTGTAATTATTAAATCTGGTTAGGGGTGTTTTTAATTGTAATTAATGTTACGGGTATATACATGTATGTATGTAGCTTATTGTATAATCACTCGAGGAAGCTACTGTGATAGCGAAACATGTCGTGGTTAAATACAAGTTTTTGAAGATCAAATCGTCTCTTGCCTATACACTTAAAGTTTTTGCTAACCTTTCTGTTATAGCATTTCGGTAGTGAGTATGTCTTTTTGAAACTGCAGGACCAACAAGGCATATCAGATTTTCGAAATCTCCGGTGGACATTCTTAGAAAATTCTTAAAGCTTGAACGACTCTCATCACTTAGTGTAATATCATCCACACGTATCTGAACTACAATTCATTTATGGAATAACTTTATCGCTTTTTTGAGCTTGTTCTCATCCAAAAACGTTTGCGTTTCATTTTTCCAACATTAATGGATGAAGAGGAAGAAGGATATAACAACTGGCGGCCAGCAATAAATCTTAATTTTTTAAATTTTCCTCCTGGTGGAATTCTCAACAACTAAATTTTGTTGCAGATTTGTCCTCGTGGTGTGACAGTTTGTCTCAATTTTGTCTTGTCTGAATATCTAAAATTTTGTCGTGTTTTTGAGTCTCAAAATCGTGTTCACTTTTTGACTGCTTGGTCTGGACCCGGCATTTTACATTTACATTTCACTCATTTTTGTTTCTTTTTCATTCATCCATTCTATTCCTTCACGTTGCGAAGATCGAGATTTTCTACAATATGAATGAATGAGACATAATTTAAATTTACATTTTCCTTAATAGTTGTTTCATACCGAAATGGGACTAACAAACATTCTAGAATAAGGATCCTATAACTTGGAGGCATTAAATGCAAACAAATTCCATATATGATTTTGCCTAGTAAGGACGATCTTATAGTGCCCAGAGTCGTATGGAGTCACCATTCCACTGGAACTCATTTCTTTACCATTTACAACCATGTGAAGGCCATTGCAAAATTTGCTTCTGCGTTTTTTTCTTTTTAATCAAAGCTATTTGATACTCCGTTAGATCCTCGTGACATAAGAAAACGATAATCCCTGGAAATAAACCATGTGGACATAGGATCGATCTGTAAATTGGACTACGTAATGAGGATGCCAAGATCTACAATATATCAAAATTTGAGCAAAATTAGCCGAAAGCCATTTTACGAACTAAATGTGCGGGGTCCTTTATTGAATTTGACGGACGATTGGATTTTGAATCCATTTCATGCAATTTGTATAAATAATGTAATATACAATTTTCAAAAATGTCGACAAAAACGCACACACCTTCTACGACAACATAATACATTGTGGAAAAAGTATTTACTCTGATCGCTGAATCGAACAAGGTCGTCAGATAATAAATTGATTGAAAGATCGGAATGCCTGCCAATCGCCGTTTGGAATTATGTCGCGAATTAAAAGTTTAATTGAACGTATTTCTTGCAACGTACATCGTTGAAAACTTGAATGAAAGCGGGCAACAACGTTCCCAATAAGGTTATACATTTTCTACCAGTCCAGAAGAAATTTCAAGTTATTAATGTTAATTGACAAGTTATGCGAGGCAGAATTGAAGTGAACGCCGCTTAATTGCACCCAATCAAACGTGGGTAATAATTCAGTTTTCCGAGATTTGTTTGGACAGTTAGCTAAATCCTATGAATTGGTGGAAAATGGCAAGAACAAAAAAGGGCAAGACTATTTCGAGGGGTTGAAAATAACCATTCTTTGACAAAATAATTCATCTTCATGTTATAAAAATAATTCAAATGCAGATTCTAAGGCAACCCCTTTCAAACAACAACAAACGCTATTTTCAACACTTCGACATGTGTTTCAGTCATCAAGTGACCATCTTCTGAACTAAATCTAATACAGTTGTCCTTATTCATACTCATTAGATACCTTTGCTATGTACCTGCGTCTTAAATATCTTAAAATAATCTTATTCATTTATCAGGACAATCCAAATCGAAGCAAAGTGCCTGGGATCGTCCCCTACCGGAACAAATTTCTAATAATCTGCTCGAGACACCTGTATCTATATCTGAAAAGGCTTGTCTCAATGCGGTTATGGTGAAGGAATCAAGTGCTTGGCTGAATGTTACCTGTGGCAGCTTTTGGAAATCTATTGGACAATGAAAGCTTCAGAATTGCTGTCGGATTCAGATTGGGTCTATCTGTTTGTGCTCCTCATGTATGTGTTTGTGGAAGTTTCGTAGACACAAAGGGTACTCATGGTTTGTGTTGCCAAAGAAGTGCTGACATTCACAAGTGAACGATATTATCAAGCGTGCCTTAGTTTCAGAAGGTATACCAGCAATGTTGGAGCCCCAAGGTATCAGTCGTGATGATGGTAAACGTCCCGATAGTATGTCTCTCGTACCAAGGAAGTGTGGGGGGAAACCTTTAGTTTGGAACTTTACTTGTGCAGATACCTTGGCACCTTCCCATTTATCGATCACTTCAAAGTCTGCTGGAGCCGCTGCAATCTCGAGTGAGAAATTGAAAATTCGAAATAACCAGAATCTTGAAAGTAGTTATATATTTCACCCAGTAGCTGTAGAAACTTTAGGTGTTTTTGGTCCTCAATCTCTGCCTCTTATTCTGATATAGGGAGAAAACTAGGTCTGGCAATTAAAGAAAACAGATCAACTACTTTCTTGATTCAACGGATCAGTTTCGCCATTCAACGTGGTAATGCCTCTTCTTTCTTCGGTACTATTCCTTCCTCCCAATCTTCAGAAGAGATACCTTCCCAAATCAAAAAATAACAAAATAAGCGCCTCTTCAAGGTAAGAAATAATGAAGATGAAGCTGCGAATGAAACTGAAATCGAGAGTGAATAACTCAGCTTCTCACATCTCCAGCATTGATAACCCGAGTTTGTTTGCATGTCGTTCCAGTGATAGTCATCCAATAGTCTGGAAATACCTCAGGAGAAGATAGCAGTAGTCAGTGCAGCAGCTCAATCACCATCAGACCTGCAGTAAATAGTACCGTCAAAACATCTGGTCTTATTGGATTGATAAATATCGGTAATAGTTGTTTCATGAACAGTGTTATTCAGTGTTTATCCAACACAAGATTTTTGTTGGATTATTTGAAGAAGAATACGGATATGTGGGATATAAACACCAGTTAGAGATACTATGAAAGTAGCTTTAATCAAAGCTTTCGCAGTGGTGATCAAGGAAGTATGGTCTGTTCCGTCTTCCCCTCACGTTGTAAATATCTATAATTATTTGTTGTTTATTTGATTACTTGTTTATTTTGTCCCTTCGAATATATCGCGAATATGACTGTGTTTTCCCACTCTTACTGGACTATTATTTGCTCGCGCATCCCGGGCTTCGGTAGTGAAAACGCTGGCAGAAAAATGCGACCACTCTCTCGTTCCTCACTACGAATACCTGTGCCGGTACCTGTGCTCTTTGCTCTATGATTTTGGACGAAATTTTACCCGACTCGAGTCTCTGGTCAAATGTAATCCAGTCACGGACGCAAATTATATCGTTGCTTACGAGTCTCTCGTAAAACGGTTTGACAATAAACGCCTTCTAGCCACTACTCATTATCTCGAATTGGAAAATGCTCCAAGTATCCCTGATAATCGTGTCACCTCTCAAAATCTGCGAAAGTTACTAGATACATTCACTGAAAATATTGCAGCGTTGAAAAACCTGCAGTTTCCCACTGATCAATGGAGTTTTTTGCTTTTCAACATGCTTCTTAGACGTCTAGATTCCAATACAGTATCTCGATTTGAAATCCATCATGGCTCCAATGAAATTCCTACGTTTGATGCTCTTCAAGAGTTTGTCGTGCAACAATGCTGTGCTTTGGACAGAGCTACTGATTGCACACAAAAAAGGCTCTCAAAGGTTAGCGATAACACACGACCTCCTCCTCCTTCAAATTTTTCTCCCAGGCGATCTCTTCATACTCAAGTGAAATCATTTGTCTGTTCCGTCTGTCATGCTGATCATCCTATTTACAAATGTCCTCAGTTTTTGTCAATGAATTCTAGAGACCGATATAATATGGTAAAAACGCAAAAATGGTGTGTGAACTGTCTTGGGTCTCGACATGTAATCAAAGATTGTTCTTCTAAGTCACATTGTCTGACATGTGGACAGTGTCACCATACTCTCTTGCATTTCCACGACGTCCCTGCATCCTCTGATCGAAACCTTCAACCACCAACGCCCCCCTCAGAGGGATCTTCTTTTAATCGTTTCCCGACCGCAAATGCTCTCCTGAATGTTCAAGCGTCCTCTCATAAGGATCGAAGGGAGCAAACTTCTCATTTATCCAGAGTTGCTGCCACTCCCAATATGACCGTCTTGTTGTCTACCGCACTCATTGAAGTTCTGGATGCCAGCGGATCCTATCAAAAGGTTCGGGCATTGATAGATACCGATTCTCAAATAAGTATCATCAGTCAAAAATGTTGCAATCGACTTGGATTGAATTTTCGGAAAAAAAATATTTCTTTGAGTATTCAAGGTATAAGCGATATAAATTCATCTGCTTCTAAAGCAGTTCCACTTCAAATCCGACCTTGTACTAGCCCTGAGCCTGTCCTCCAGTGCAGCGCCATAGTGATGTCTACAGTTTGTGATTCCATGCCCAATTATAATATTGATGCCAGAAATTGGTCTCATCTCTCGAATCTGAAATTGGCAGACCCTCTCTTTCATACCCCTAGCAGTGTTGACATCTTACTTGGTGCCGATATCTTTCCTCTCATTTTCGAAGGTGGCCGACTCTCTGGCAATACCAATGAACCCAGCGCATTCCCTACGATTTTCGGGTGGATTCTCATGGGTACCGTGCCTGGTCAGTCTGGGTCCCACTCCGTGAACTCATTCTACTGTTCATGTGACCCCCCTCTTGAAACTACTATTAAGCGTTTCTGGGAAATCGAAGAGGTTCCCAGAATATGCAATTCCACTCCAGAAGATGACCTTTGCGAAAGCATCTTCACATCTACTCTCTCTAGAACCTCTTCAGGTAGGTTCATTGTAACACTTCCGTTTCGTGCATCTGAACCACTTTTTCCAAAATCCCGCGAAATTGCTCTTAGGCGTTTTTTCGCCCTCGAGCGCAGGCTTCGGAAGGAACCCCATTTGACTCAACAATATTGTGAGTTCATGCAAGATTATCTCGATCAACGACACATGTCTCTCATTGACGAATCCCAAGACACAACTGATGGCTACTTCATTCCACATCACTGTATACTTCGCCCAGGGAGTGCGAGTACCAAACTCAGAGTGCTATTTGATGCCTCCGCGAAGGCCTCTAATGGCACGTCCCTCAATGACACTTTGTTAACTGGACCCAAATTACAGAGTGATTTAGCGACACTCCTGCTCAATTTCAGAATGCATCCTATTGCTCTGATAGTCGATATTCGTCAAATGTACCGGCAGATTCTTGTGTCAGAGCCTCACAAAAAATATCAAAAAATTCTGTGGCGATTTTCTCCCGATCAACCCGTCCAAGAATTTATTCTGAATACTGTTACTTATGGTATTAGTTCTTCCCCCTTTCTTGCCATAAGAACCCTTCTTCAGCTTGCCGATGAAGAAGACCAAGCTTTTCCCCTAGCTGCCGCGGCCATGCGTAACTCCTCTTATGTGGATGATGTCGTAATAAGTTGTAAGTCCTTAGACGACGCTCAATCTCTGAAATCCCAATTAACTTCGCTTCTTCACAAGGGAGGATTCGAACTGCACAAATGGAATAGCAATCATCCCGCTTTGCTTTCTCCCGAGAGTTTAACAACTTCTACATGTCTCGATTTTGATAACTGTTGCCCTGTTAAAGTGTTGGGTTTACAGTGGAATTCTTCTCTTGATGTTTTCACATTTAGTATATCGTGCCGAAACCTACCTTGTACCAAGCGCAATATCCTCGCTGAACTTGCTCGAATTTTCGACCCTCTCGGGTTCCTTAGCCCTCTAATATTGTTCGCAAAAAGACTTATTCAACTCCTATGGACGCTTGGAATAGGTTGGGATGACCCTCCTCCCTCTGATGTTGTGGATAATTGGAATAAATTCCAATCCGAACTTTCGTCTCTCTCGAATATAAGCATATCTCGACATGTCTTTCAACTCTCCTCTCCCGCTTCATGTACTCTTCATGGGTTTGCGGATGCCAGTGAGCAGGGTTACGCAGCGGTTATATATTGTCGATATACCGCGGTGGATGGCCCCTGTATTCGACTGGTTTGTGCCAAGGCGAAAGTATCCCCTTTGAAAACTATCTCTATACCTCGGCTCGAATTATACGCAGCAACACTTCTCTCTGATTTGTTTTCATATGTACTCCATATTTTTCGTAAAAACATGATTGTTGAGGAATATTTGGCTTGGTCTGACTCCTCCACTGCTCTCTGTTGGATTCGCTCCTCTCCACATAAATGGAAAACTTTCGTGAGCAATCGCGTCACTCACATTCATGAAAAATTGTCTCCAGATACTTGGCGCTGCGTGCCGTCAGATCTAAATCCTGCGGATTGCGCCTCTCGAGGTGTTTATCCATCTCAGCTCCCCGACTATTCCCAATGGTGGGCGGGCCCCTCATGGCTTCTCCAGCCACCGTCAAATTGGCCCTCCTCCTCTCGCGCCTTATAAGTAGACCCTGACTGTCACGCTGAGGAAAAAAAGATTATACTCTTAACCCAAGCCGAAATTCATTTTGTGGATGCTCTCTTGAACCGGTTCTCATCATTTGCGAAGATCCAACGAATAAGAGCGTATGTGAGTCGTTTCATTGATAATTGTCGCCTTCCTCGTGCTCAACGGAACTTGTCTTATCTCACTTATCAGGAACTCCACCAAGCTTCGCTCTTAGTAGTCAGACACGTTCAGAGTTCAGAATTCCGTTCTGAAATTTCTTGTCTTACCTCAGGGAAGCTTCTGAGTAAATCCCTACGTAAATTGAATCCTTTTCTTGATGAATCAGGTATTTTGAGGGTGGGTGGTCGTTTGGTTCACTTTCAACTATCTATCATATGATCAGCGACATCCCTGTTTATTGCCCAGTCATCACCGACTTACGGAACTAATCGTAGAGAATACTCATCGTCGGTATCTTCACCCGGGGTTCCAAACCCTCCATTTTCTCCTCCTTCAACAGTACTGGATACTTTCCGCTAAACGAGTCATTCGAAAAATTATCTCCAAATGTTTAATTTGCTGGAAACAAAATCCAGTTACTGCCCAGCCCCCTATGGGTAACCTCCCCTCTCTACGAATTTCTCAGATAAAGGCTTTCTCCGTCGTTGGTGTCGACTTCGCAGGACCTTATAAAATTTCGCTTGGCCGATATCGCGGGTCTAAAACACACAAATCGTATATTTGTCTTTTTGTCTGTTTCTCGTCCAAAGCTCTACACTTGGAGCTTGCCACTGATTTGTCTACGGACACCTTCCTAGCAGCGCTGAGGCGCTTGATATCTAGACGTGGCCGAGTCACAAAAATAATGAGTGACAATGCTACAAATTTTGTAGGGGCTTCTCGAGTTCTAAAACTCATGCAGAATGCAGCTCATCAGGAGCTCATCAAGTGGGAGTTTATTCCTCCTTCCAGTCCCCATTTCGGAGGATTGTGGGAGGCAGGCGTAAAATCCGTCAAATCTCATTTGTCCAGAGTGGTCGGTGACCAGATACTAACCTACGAAGAGTTTAATACTTTCCTCGTCCAGATCGAAGCCGTTTTGAATTCCAGACCAATCTGTCCTATCAGCTCAGATCCAAATGATTTATCGGCCCTAACTCCTGGTCATTTTTTGACTCTAGAGCCGTTAAATTCTCCCCCCGCTGAAAATTTAATCTCGTTAAACTTAAACAGACTGAGCCGGTGGAAGATGGTTCAGCGTCTGGTTCAGGATTTATGGTCTCGTTGGAATCGAGAGTACCTGCACACTCTATTTCAGCGGCATAAATGGACTGAACCCAATGCAAATCTTAACATCGGCACTCTAGTTCTCGTAAAAAATGACAATCTACCTCCCTCATGTTGGCAGCTTGGCCGAATAATTGAACTACATCCCGGAGCCGACGGTGTTGTGAGAGTTGTTACTTTGAAAACTCCTCAAGGTGTCTTAAAACGCTCAGTGGTGAAGGTCTGTCCTTTACCCCTCAGCGACCCCCTCGTAACTTAAAATACTATTGCATTTTGGTGGGCGGTTATGTTCCGTCTTCCCCTCACGTTGTAAATATCTGTAATTATTTGTTGCTTATTTGATTACTTGTTTATTTTGTCCCTTCGAATATATCGCGAATATGACTGTGTTTTCCCACTCTTACTGGACTATTATTTGCTCGCGCATCCCGGGCTTCGGTAGTAAAAACGCTGGCAGAAAAATGCGACCACTCTCTCGTTCCTCACTACGAATACCTGTGCCGGTACCTGTGCTCTTTGCTCTATGATTTTGGACGAAATTTTACCCGACTCGAGTCTCTGGAGGAAATAACCAAGGTAAGGAAACCACAGTCTCGATAAACCCCTTTTACAGTCTGCTAAATTATCGAATCGGAAACAATGGTCAGAAGATTCAACACATAGAGTAGTTGATACATTTCCATTGAAGATACAGATTGAAAGATTTGCGCCCCGTTTTATCGGTTATTCTCAGGAAGATGCTCAGGAATTCTTACGATACCTGCTGGAGGGTCTACATGAGGACTTGAATAGAATCACGGAGAAACCTCAACCAACTTTGACAGAGATAGATGATAAATTGAGTGATAAGGATAAAACTCAAGAGATTCTTGAGAATGGGAAACTCCACTCCACCTTCGGTGTCGTGTTTTCAATAGTTAACAGTTATTCTCGTCGAATTGCTAGGAAACAGTTTCTCATTAAACAACCCAAATTTACCCTATATAATACAGACCACTTGGGCAATTATAAGTGATAAAATGATGGTATGTGATTTGTTTATATAATATGAGGCAAATTGTCATTACTAAACCAAAGGTTCGAAATAGTACAGTACAGTAAGGCATAATGCAAAATACCAACAATTCAAATACGGCAATGAATCAAAGCTTCTCCGTGTGCGACCCAGAATACAGAATAATTCGGTTCCTTATATGGAATATTAACTCTCACTTTGAGCTCGATTTTTTTTTTCTCGCTTGTGAAGTAATTAGACGTGCCATTACGAAACAGGTTAATTTACCTCTACCAAAACGACTTACAAATTTTTGAATATGTGTCAATTAAATGCGCTTGCATTGTGGTTGCATTGCGATTTTTTTTTGTCGAACGCTTTATTGCGAAAGTGAATTTATTACGACAATAAATTCTTTACAGTTGTTCGAATTTTTTATTGCCAATTCATGAAATAATAAAGTCTTGTTTATACGCGTCGTTTTATGAAATTTATCTTTTTATGATTCCTGTTTAAAAGAATAAGTATACTAGTACGTCCTACATTTGTGCTCATGATCTGATATGCTACGGTGGCATATAGGAATTATACTGGGTAAACTACGACCACTAACAAATTATACAGTGTGCTCTCTCTACCAAGACAAGTGGAAAACGAAGTGAAATTTGGGAATCTGGACTTTTTTCAAGTGTAGCAAACCGCCACCCCTGGATGAAAACAGCCAGAATCCCTGTTCCTCCTCCTTAATCGAACTTGGAAATGCAGCTGGTAATTTGAAATAGAGTTTTATTTAGCATGACTTTCCAATAGGAGGTTGCAAAATGGATCATTTCTGCAGATTTACTTGATAGATTACTTAAAAATCATTATTCCAACTCCTTTTGCTCTCTAACTCTTGGTTTTCACATCTACAAAATTCCCATTTCATGTTAGTCTGACAAGAAAAAAAATGGTCATTTAAACCTGAAAACTATAATATTTTTATCCATCAGCCATATTGAAAAAATACAAGATAAGCAAACTCGTATATAAAAATCGGAGGAATATTTCCGTAATTCAAATCGTGGAAAACACATTATTCAATTATTATTAATAATAAATCAAGATACAGTGAGATGAAAAGCCGTATAAAGCACAGCAAAAACAAATATCTTATTTATAGAACATCCTATACTCGGATGTTTAGTACAGTTCGCATTAACGCAATGGCTAGATTTTCTCAAGTTCTTAGTTTTCAAAAACGTATGACAATTTTATATTTTATTTCAGATCATGAAATGAGCGTTTACTACTTACTGTCTTAGAAGATATACTGCCAGACCGTGCCACTCTCACTAATAGGCCATTCATTATAAGACATGACATTGCTGACATGAGAAACAATCTAGGACGCAAAGCTCTCCAAACAACTGCCGCGCGATGATAGTATCAAATTCGAGTAATTGCAGGTCTAAATATGACAATAGCCATGAAAATCAACCAGGGTATCACATCCCTGAACATATTCTTTGAGGTAGGGCCGTTAACACCAATGCTGTCGTACCTATAAGAACCGAAACATCTATGCTGTCTGGCAAAATTACTTTAACCTACTTCATTGATGGAACATACACTACCATTATACAGGATGGGAAAGTCTCATCAAAGGCCATACCAATGCTGTCAAGAGGACAAATCTGGTACACGGGTGGCTCTAACACAAGCAATGGAGTAGGAGCTGGAATATACGGAGACAGACCAAGGCAAGACTGGTCTAAGCCTCGGTACCCAAGCCTCTACATTCCAAGACGAGCTATTTCCGTTTACACGAGAGAGATTCTGATACGGGGTCCTAGGAACCAACCCATTCTCCGACAGTCAGACGGCAATAAGGGCCCTGCGAGCATGCAAGTTTTCTTCCAAACTCATCTGGGTACTAGGTCACAGGAGCATCCAGAGGAATGGGAGAGCAGATGCCCTAGCAAGAGCAGGCCTAGCAACAACTCTCATCGGACCGGAACCAGCCTGTGGATTCCCGTTTGGGGGCATTAAGAAGGACACGAAGAAATGAGTTGATACTCACGAAAATATGATGCTGGGACCAACCAACCGGCTATCAAGAAAACTTCTCGAGCTAAGCCTGAACTTAGGAAGACATTAAGACTCCTAACAGGGCACTGCCACCTGAGAAAACACCTGCATATGCTGGGGATACACCAAGACTCCACACTATGCAGGTTCTGTGATGAAGAGGAAAAAACAGTCTCCCACATGGTGTTTGAATGCGGAGTCCTGGCGGCTCGTATGAGGATGGATATCTTCGAACACCTTGTGAGGAATCTCCAGGAGTTCATCAGAAGATCCGGAGTACTCACGATATAGACCTGGCAGCGTGGAGCAGAAGGTTCTACACAAAACTACCTGCACGTCGGCTGAGAGCCAGCCCCGCCGAGCAATAATAATAATAATTAAAGTGCGGCTGGAAACAATCCTCCACGATCCACTGTTGCGTTAATAATTAACAGTGCTGCTTCTAAGGTGTCGTATGGAGTTAGTAACAAGGCCTAACCAGAACACGTGGCTAATGACCATAGCAGTCGATGCAACATACCAAAAAAATAATAAAAGTACTATGTTCCAGAAGTTGTAGAATGGCAAGACTGTGGAAGGTTAAAATCCAATGAGAATTTAAATGCTTGGCAATTCAACGAAAATAGCTATTTATATAACAAGTTGCAAAATGAGCGTGTTTTTTGCGCAAAAAACTTGCCATTTTTTAACGTGTTATATACAAGTATTTTTGTGATTTCGTTGGAATCTTCATTCATATAATATAATTGATTACACTGTATAAGGGCATAGGACAATAACTACTATTGAATTGCATAGCACGAGTCTCGAATAATGATTATGTTGCCGAATAGACGGTAGCGGAGACACTCCCAGGATCTAACTATCAAATGACAAGTTGTCACGATTAAATTATCTGTCAGATTGCCTTTCGATCGAATTCAATACTTCTTGCACTTCCGGGGCTAAAGTGCCAACTTTAGTCCCGTATAACAGGGACTAAAATGTATCTTTCAGTCCCTAGGGAGATACAGTTGCATTTCAAATCCCTAGGGACATAAAGTAAAAATCAAACATTACCGCAGCTACACTATTAATAACTAGGGACAAAAATTTGGAAATATTGTGATGTGTATGTGATATTAACATTATTACAATTGATGAAACTAAATGGGCGATTATTTGTATTTGATAAGTGAATATTAGAGGAAAGTGAAGAGATGTCATGTTCTTTTGACGTATCGGTTATGAAATGACACTGAATTGAAAAAGTTTGTTGACACCGTTGCTATGACGTTACCTACCGAGTATCATTATTGAAATTTATAGTACTGGGAAGTGCAAAAAATAGCGTATATGCCGCAGGACTAAAGTGATATTTTATCCCTTACGTGATTATTAGCCCTCGGGCTCTACGAGCCCTCAGGCAATAAACATCACGTGCAGGATTAAAACATTCACTTTAGTCCCTTGCTATAGGTATAATATACTATTTTTGATATTTATTTCCCCAGAATCTGCAGAAAAACAAAAGCAGTAATTCTAATAGATACCGAAAATGTTCCTAATAATATTAAAGCTGCCGCAGAAAGGTAATTTTGAATGTATTACCGAATAAATCTGAACCAACGATTTCCACACTAGTATCGATATGAAATCTCATATTCACACTCGTGTGAACAAAAAGTCACCATATTGAAACGGAATTACAAATGGCATCTAAAAAAATTAAGAATCCATAGGACGGGTATTTTTTTAGTTGGATTGCTTAAGATGCCAAGAGCGTGATCACTTTTGGTCGTTTTTTAGGGTAAAAGATAACTCAAAAACGGTTCGTCGTATCGATTTCAACAAGGATAGGCTTCTAGAGGAAGTTTGATTCTATGTAGCTATGTCAGCGGTAGAACCTCAAGATTCTTTTCATGGATAGTCGAAGTATCTTTAATCTTTATCCGATCGAAATGAATTTGGTATAAAAAGAAAGGTAAAACGTTGATCTATGTACGTGCTGTAATATTTTTTTGAAATTATTGTTCATCTACCCAAAAAATTGCTTCAAAGTAACTGCATTTTTGGGACATTTCAGATATTTTTTATGTGGAAAAGTGGATTGAAAATTCAATTTTCATTACAGCACGTACGCAGAATCAAACTTCCTCTAGAAGCCTGTCCTTGTTTGAAATCGGTAAGACGAACCGTTTTTGAGTCAATTGACTCTTTTACCCTTGAAAGCGTCCCAAACGTGATCGCGCTCATTGCAGGGAACTCGAATTGTAAATGATAAGTTTACTTCGATAAAAAAGCTGGAGTGTAATTTGGTACAATTTAATGAATGCATATTTAATTTACATATCATGTAATTCAGAAGTCACTAAATTAACAAACAATTTGAAATTTTTACCATTATATAGGTTCCGTTTTGTCGCTGTCATAGTAACAAAAAAAAACGCAGCTTATGGAATTTTTAGAGTATGCATTAAATTTTCAATATAAAATATCGATCGAATTTAAATTAATAGGTGAAGTGCGAAAATACAAGGTACCCAGTATCCAACTCGGTTGTAAGTCCCGACTACGAATTATAGACCAATAATTTTAGCAAAAATGAAGAAAAAATTACAAAAGGAAAATTTTACAAAAGTTGTATTTCAGTGCTCAATAAAACTATACATATTTGCCCTCACGAACAAGCCTGGCAACATTGTTAAAAAAAAATATTATAAACAAGTGTGATTATTCATTTGTACAGAAAAAATACAAAAGATTCGCAAAATGGTGGAAAAAAGGAAAATTTCATCCTTTATCGTTCTCCAAGTTTGCGACCATTTCCAAGTTTGGCATGAGAGAAAATAAATTATTTATTAGATGAGACTTTCCGATAGCTACACTCTTTTAGATTTCTTCGGCCGAGTTTTCAACAAAAGTTTGAATAAATGATTGATTCAATTTGCGACTCTTTTTTGCATTTTTTTTTAGAAAATAGCAGAATTACTTATGATTCATATTTACCAATGTTGCCGGCCTGGTCCGAGGTAGCAAATGTAGTTTCATTGAGCATTAAACTACAACTTTTCTGAAAGTTAGCATTGTTTTGCAATTTTTTCCCATTTTTAATTTTAATTGCTGAAATGATTGGCCGATTATGATGGAGTACGGTTGTATTGTGGTGGTGTAGCTTTTCCATAATTCAAATTTATAAAAGAGATTTACTGCATTATATTCTCTTTAGCATGATGAAATTGTGAATTTATTTTTCGATATAATATTATGGTGGTGTAGGTTATGCAAATATGTGGCTTCTATTGTTCTTGTTTCTCTCGGGTAAACACTTATCAATTAGCGATATGCTTCAATAGCTTCATAATGTACTATTCCATTATTTTACGTTGTTATTTGGTAAACTATGTTGATTTTTATGCACTCATCGAGTAGAAGTATAATCTTTACAGAAACGCACATGTTTTTGCTTCCCCTCTCCAAGTCTTTGTAAGTTGATCAGTAAGTACTTACACGGACTAATAAATTAATTACACACAACATACAAGTTCATTTTTTATGGTGCAACACCATTAATTTCTCAACTATCGTTCGTTAATTGAGCAAATGGCTTCATTACCTTTATCTATTAATCCATTTACATGGAATTCCCTTTTTCGAATGGGTTACAACGTTTAGATTAGAATCTTGATTCATTATTCGACATCAGGCTCGTTTTAGTGAAAGCGATGTATATGGAAAATGTAATAACGAATATTCAAATGAAACCACCACGCAGAGTTATGACAAAACTTATACAACACAACACTAGAGTACCGAGCCATTATTATGCAAATTATCGAGGAATCCGCAAAAGTACATTTGAATTTGAATTGACTATGGAACTGTGTATAATATATCTACCAAAAACTGATGTGTATATACAGGTGCCTTGGAAGTAGCAGAGATAACAACTTTATCTAAATACTGCATATACATTATCCTACGACAGGTCAGATCTATGTCTCATACAGAGTGTCTCACTTCTAAATAGATATTATTTATTTTGCTCAAGGTTACACTGTTGTAATATAGCAACACTTATAATTTAGTAATGAGACAGAAACCAACGAATCAAAATTTTAATTATGATTGGCTGTGAAGATAAAGTAAGGTCTCGTGATTTATTTTAAGTGTAGTAAATACCCCAACCGAGAACCCGTTTCTCAATCAATAATTAGTACAATTGAGATAAAGTTTCGAGGAACGGACCACATTAAAGATCTTCCCAAAAGTGGTAGAAAATCAATTCCAGAAGCAAAAAAACTTGACGTGGTACTTGCGTTCCAAGAAAACCCCCATACCAGCTCGAGGCAAGTTGTTAGAGTGTAAAAAAAAATAAAAGAGGCATCCGTATAAAGTTCGTCTGGTCCAAGAGATGTTGGTAGAATAACTTTGACAGAAGATTGGAATTCTGCGAAATCATAATTGAACGCTGTAACAGATATCGAAGTTTGATTCAAAAGTACTCGTTTCAGCTACTTTTATGTTCAACGGCCACGTAAATCTTCAGACGTATCAATACTTGACAAGAGAAAATCCACAGTGGATGGAGGAGTTTGGCGTTATTCAAGTACTTACAAAAATCGATTAAAATCAATTTCTATCCTTATTATGAAAAAATTAAATACTTTTGACAGATTGAGAAAGTCACATGACCCCGTCCAAGTAGGCCATTTTTCATCTATTTTAAAGCAGGACTTGATACGGCCAAGTCGAATTTCGAAATGAGTATATGTGATGCCAACTCTTTGAAGGACGTGGTATACGTACTGTACGCCAGCAACAATTAAATCACCGACATTTCCGAAATATTTCAATAGAATGCCAAATTTCTCGGAAATGTCTTCAGATTCGATAGCACAACAACCATTTTACTACTAATTCATTTTGTTCTTGAAAAAAATTGAGTTCGCAAAAATTCAAATTTGTGTTACTTCTCAAGGAAACACCCCCGTTACTTCCGTAATTTGACACAGAATTATGAATTTGGATTTTTTCAGAACTGTTTTTTTAAGGAAGAAAGCGAATTAGTAGTGAAATGGTTGTTATGATTACTAATCCGAAGACATTTTCAACCAATTTTGCCTCCTACTATAATTTTTTAGAAACTTCGTAGGTATTATCGTTTCTGGCGCGCAATGTACATCACTTGAAATTACCCCTTCTGGATCATTTCATTAATTTTTCATCACAATTTTACACCAAAAATTGGAGAAGTTACAGGGGTGTCTCCATGGTGAGAGAGCATATCACTAGAAGTTAAAATGAAATTTTCTGAATTATTTTGAATTGATTTGATTAAACCTGTTTCGAAAAATTCAAACCAAGCAACGATATTTTACCTTTTCGTCCTTTTGAATAAGGGTGTGATATACCTACTTCGGAATTCAAGTGATCCCGAAAAAAAAGATGCATAATGGGGTCGGGTGATCAGTAACAAATCTTACTGAACACGAAGTTTTTGGAGATTTGTGGATGTATTCGAATGAATTAATTTTACCAAGAACGGAATACAAAAAAAAAGGGTGACCCTGAATGTAGAGTTATTTTTGTGTAGCGATAATTCCTAAGCGATGATGGAAGAGTAACGAATATGAATGGGGTCTATTGATAAAAGCAGGATTAGGATTAGATATTTCATTATTTATCAGATAACATTCATAACATTATATCGTTCGTAACACCTATAAATATGCCGAATATGAAAGCAATTCTTAAAAAGAACAATTTTTTCGAATTTGATAAAACTAGTTTTTCATTAACTGACAGCTTCTCAATATTTGATAACTTCAACTGAATAGTGTTACTTAAAGATTCAGTTAACTTTTTTCCGAGGGGGAAGTAACTCGTTCATTAGGTGTACAACATAATATTTTCATTACTTCATTACTCATAATGTCCCGAGCATTAGACCGCTTAACCATTACAGATTCACGATTGAAACGTTTACATGAATAATTTACGCTAATCAAAATAGTCAAATCGCATATCATGCCCCTTCAATAGTTTTTTAGAGAATAACCTGGCCCCTAAAACTTTTCTTATTATTTTTCATTGAAAGTAATTAGTAATTAGGTGTACAAAAAATTACTAGTTCTTTACCCCTCGCTTTTTTCATAAACGAATTTGCGGAGGATTTATTTCACTATACTAGCGTTTTACTTCAACCATCATAGTCCTTTTAGTTGGAATATCTTCACTGAAAGGGAAATAATAGATTGCCCTGAAAAACATTGTTCGTAATTTTATTTTAGTTGCAAACTTAGTGACTATTGTGAGTTTCAAAATCAACACGCTGTACGTTTAACCTCAAAAACAACAAACCAAATATTCGAGATGCCAACCTTTTGACGCAAAATATTACATTCGATCGTGATCATAGTCATTGTTTTGGAAGTTTGCATTTTTTATGCATCGCTCGACAAAGTGTAATCGTCAAGTGGGTCATGAGCTTCGTCAGCTTTTTTTGTTGCACACGAAATCGTCGAATCATAGACAGATGATTAATTGTATTCACATGATCATGTAGCAATGATTCAAGCGTGTGGATATGCTATGGTCCCTAGCAGGCAGTTGGCGAGATGGTGATAAGAGACTGACAAAAATTAACCTCTGCTATAGAAAATTCTTTTCACGAAACATTTCATAGCATACGTACATTTATCACAAAAAAAACACAATTTGAACATGCAATTTATCACTCGACAGAAGTACAGATTTAGTATTTCTTATCTTCCGGAGAAATGATAATTACAATATATTTTTTTTACTTTTATTTTTACACTTCCGTTAATTCAGAATAAAACCTACAATTTTGCACTTTGATTTAATTTCACTCTGTAATATTCCTCAGAAATAAAAACCGCAAAGACCGAGAGGAAGTTGTGAAATATATATAAAATCAGAATAACGATCTCAACGCTCGGCGATAAAATGTGAAAATTTCTGGAAAATCATGTTCGTTTTCTAAGTAAACTTAACTTCATTGAAATAAAAGGAAATCTGACGACTTAATGAAATTATTTATTGAAGTTGTGAAAAAGTTAAACAGTGTTGGTTGTGAACAGAAATAATACAATAGATCTCAATAAAAATTATAGTTTGAATAAAAAATACAAGTCTGCTGCTGAAAAAAAAAAAGAGGTCTCCCTAGAAAAAAGTCTCAGATGACTACCCTCATGATCGTTCAAAAACTGGACCACAGAAAGCCCGCAGCTCGCGGTCACATAGTTTGAATAAACTGCCTTGAAGTGACGTCATTTCTAGTAGCTTTATCCAAATTGTTTGAAGAACTGTTGAAAAATGACGTCACTTCATGCAGTTTGATCCAAACTATGTGACCGTGAGCCACACAGGCTGAGGATTCAGCAAATATTGGCCGTTTTTTTTGTAAACATTTCAAGTTGATCTGCATGCCACCTATTGAATTCCGCCAAGCTATATTTCCGGTAAAGGCCGATTCAGATACAAGGGTGTCCATTTTTCCAGTATTCAGAAAGTTAATACTTCTGAACGAAAGAAAATATAACTTTTTGATAGAAATGCAAGTAAAAGGAACGTATGTGAACTTTCTAGCAGTTTACAGGCACAAGGGTAAAAAATATATGCTAGTAAATTGTTTTTGAAGCATGTGCAAGGCCTTGCCTTGCAGCAACTCTGCACCGAAATTCATTAGATGCAATTGAACGTTCGTCGTGGTATTAGCCAGATAAGCTCATTGTGAACTATTACTGATTTCTTTATCTAAAATGGCATTTGTCCCATTTTTGTACGTCGAACAATTAAAAGGTTAACAGGCACGAGGGGGGGGGGGAAGTCGCACTGTACCCCGTTTTTAACTCTAAGGCGCTGTACAGTCGTTTTTTGTGGATATAATAATAATAATTTGGAGTACAAGCCAATAAGCCTGATGTAGTCCTCCTCGACCATCAGAGTAAGACGATTTTCGTCATGGAGTTTTCGGCTCCCGGTGAAACGAACATAGTCCGAAAAGAGGAAAAGAAACGGACTAAATATCGAGACTTACTCCTTGAACTCCGCAGGCTCTACCCAAACCATTCTGTTAAAATGGTGGTTCTGATTATAGGGGTGGAATGATGGACACACTGCTCTCGAACTTCATACATATCATATATGGCAGAAATCTTAGCCGGACGAATGCAGAAGGCCGTCATCCTTGGTTCACTGCGTCTGCTCAGGGCACATGATTCTCGGACCCAGTAATCGCTTACCCCACGGACATGGGGAGTGGTTATCTGGGTAAACGATCCAGCGCGCCCTCCGGATGTGTCGGAGCTCCGGAGACAGAGCCTGACTGGAATATCCTCTTAGGAAAAAAAAATTATAATAATAATAATAATAATAATTTGGAGTAGTGAAATGGACTCAAGAAGAGCTGCGACAACTCGACGTTAAAACTCGAAAAATGATGCACTTTCATAGGAACTTGCATCCTAAATCGTCCGTTCCACAGTTATACTTCCCCAGACAACAGGGAGGCCATGCAGGGACTTTTGAGTTTGGAGTGTCTACATAACAGAATGGTGCTGGATGGCGCCTGGAAAGTCATCAGGAGTTCAGATCCCCTTCTCTGCATGGTCCGCGACCATGAAAAATCGGGGATTGGAGCATTTCTTTTCAAGGCAGCAATCCGGGCAGCTGATGAACTTGGTCTCGTATTCAACACTGAACGGGCAAACCCAAACTCTGTCACCGAGTTGGAACCCGTTCAGCAAAAAGCTCACATCAAAGCTGCGGAGACTGAGGTCCTCCTGCAGCTGCACAAGGATAAGCCAATGCATGGAGTCTTCTTCAAGAACATTGAAGACCTTGGCTTATCCAAAAACCTGACCTTTGCTTTCCTCAGGTCAAGTCGGAGACCGAGGGATTCATAATGGCTTGCCAGGATGGTGTATTCAACACCCTGGTCTACCGTAGCCGCGTGATGGGTATAGAGATCCCCGACACTAGATGCAGAGCGTGTCGTGTGGTGCCTGAGACCCTTATGCATTTGCTGTCAGCATGTCCAGCATATGCGGTATCAGCCTATATCCACAAGCATAACGCGGCTCTGCGAGTGTTGTTCTACCATCTACGACACTCGTACGATATAGACGAGTCCGTTGTGGAGTATGAGAAGTGCCGAATATATTGGAACCACCCTCAGGCAAATACAAGCCAATAAACCTGATGTAGTCCTCCTCGACCATCAAAGTAAGACGATTATTGTCATGGAGTTTTCGGCTCCTGGTGAAACGAACATCGTCCGAAAAGAGGAGGAGAAACGGACTAAATATCGAGACTTACTCTTTGAACTCCGCAGGCTCTACCCAAACCATTCTGTTTAAATGGTGGTTCTGATTATAGGGGTCCTTGGTGGAATGATGGACACACTGCTCTCGAACTTAAAAATCATACCGGCTTGCCGTAATATGGCAGAAATCTTAGCCGGACGAATGCAGAAGGCCGTCATCCTTGGTTCACTGAGTCTGCTCAGGGCACATGATTTTCGGACCCAGTAATCGCTTACCCCACGGACGTGGGGGGTGGTTATCTGGGTAAACGATCCAGAGCGCCCTCCGGATGTGTCGGAGCTCCGGAACAGGGCCTGACCGGAATATCCTTTTAGGGAAAATAATAATAATAATAATAATAATGGGTGTGGCTAATGATCATAGCCGTCGATGCCAACACAACAAGAAAAAAAATTAATAAAAATTATGGATCTTAATCTTTTAATCACCTTCTGATTTCCATCTTAAGCTTGATATATTCATATCCTTCAGTTAGCCAAGAAAATGTCCGAGTACTTTTCTCAGTTATTCAGTATTATCTTCAAATTTACTCGATGAGTATCCAGTTTCGCTGGCGAATCAAAAGTGTTATGAAATCTAGAAAGGAGTGTATTTATTGTACAAACACAGACTTCACATATTCGTTGTTTATCTGATATCGGCACTTAACAGGATGTGTGGTGACACTTCTATTTATTGCCTCATTGAAAGTTTACACTGAAAAAGTTCTCAGAAATTCTTCAATGTAAGCAGCGTTGCCTATGATTTCCCGTTTATAAAACATTTAAAGTATTTCGAATTCTCTGAAATAAGAATGTTATCATCTCTCAGACGCTCGACTACTGAAGATTCGTCAGCATCAATCAATACAATGAATCGTCACTTTTGGGTTTACCTAGTAATTCAAATAAAAAAAGGCACAATGACCTTGATGTCATTAAACTGGAAGATTTTTTTTATTACAAGCTTTTGTTCAACTTGCTTTGTTCGTAGGTCTGTCTGTTTGAAAAATTATGTTTTTTTTTTTCAATTCACCATACGGATATTCAATTTCAATAAAGAATTGAACATAATAAAAAAAATTGCAGTGAACAACGGGTATTAATGCTAAATTATTAGATGAAATACTTTCCAAAAAACACCACACAGAAACTATTCGTAATGTATTTTCCATCGCATAAACAGATAACCAAAATTACAAATCCTGACATACATTGTATAATCAAAAAAAACTTCATTTAAAAAAAGAAAAGGTATAGATATAGATATAGAACGAATAATACGCTGGGAAAGTTTATTAAAAACAATAAAGAGAGAGCTTCCAAATTCCGGAAATTAGGGGTGTATACAATTACATTTTTGAACTTATCAGAAATCGCACTAATGAATATGAGTTATGCGAATAAGAGAACTATTTCATCGTAGGTATTCAACTAATTTTTTAGAAGAAAACCATACCTTCGATGAAGAATTCAAGATTTTACATATGGAAAAAAAATAATTGAAATAGAAAAAAAATTAAAAATAGCGGAAAACATGGAACTGTCGTAAAAGAATGGAATGCTTTTGATAGAGAAACTTGGGCTATTCCTGTTTTTTTTATTCATTCAAATGCTTGGAAATGAGTAATGTAGTAGTACATTTTAATTTTTTCAATCTAGAATAAGTTATCTTCTATAATATGTTCTTATCAATTATTTAAAAAGAAATGCAAAGTGGCAACATTGCTCGTGAATTAATTCAATAACTAATAATTGGCAGAACTGACATTTTTCATTTATTGACACCCAGGATAAACACAAACGGTTTGTTGCCAAAATGTATATTTTATCACTTTTTGCCTCACAAATCTGCTGTTGGAGAACTTATTTGAGGATGTTCCGGAATGGTTTGGAAGTTGAAATTTTGCGAAAATTTTTCTTTTTTGAAGACCTAAAATTGAGCAAAATCTTATGACTGGGAGCAGATGGCCCAGAAAAGCATACCCCCCTTTTCGTAGCTTTACCTGTACGTATATATCTACGGAAACCGTCGGAAAGAGCCATGTACTACCTGCACATAAAAGGTTCATTTTCATTATGGTTATGGCATAGTCGAAAATAGCCAGAAGGCCTCTTCTGAAAATGTAATTATGTAAATAAATTATATGTCTATTCGGATTATGAGGAGTGATTTTTTAGTCTGTTCTAACCAGAACGAACTAACCTCAGGTAGACATTTGGGTGAGAGGAAATTAAACATAGATTTCTTGTAAATTTGTTATCAGGTTCCTTTTTGGCATATACCTAAAAAAGTAGTTATCGTAGGTAGACTGCAATAATATCGTGTTTGAAAAAAAATTCCTATGCAGGATAAACACGTTTCTCGAGACGTTAGTAGTAATTAAATAGTGGAAACCCAAAAAGTTCATTAATATGTAATTAATATTACTGTTTTAATGGTTTTGAGGAAAGTTTCACCTGATTAACTTTAATAACTTCTTCAAAACGAATTCAGTCAATTTACCAATGTCGACAAATACCGATTCATTATCAATAATTATTTAGAACTACTAGGGATGCTTAATTAACATTTTCTCAAGTTTTGGACCTCGAGGACCCTGTGCGAAAAACGTAGGGGGAGGGAGAAACTGCAAAATTTTCAACCTCTCTCCGATTTTTCCTCGATTACTTTTTCCTCTTACGTCCTATGGCAAAAACACACCCATACTTTTTTGTAGAGCGTTGAATTTTCTGGCGCGTCGAAAAAACGGTCATGTTTCAAAATTCCCAAAAAATTACAAAAAATGCAAAATTCCGCCTTATTTCATTTGTTATACCCGAATTATGATGAAATGTTGTTGTAATTATAATTCTTGGTTGAAGTCACCAACTTCGGACACCCCACTCCTCCTTCCTCCACCCAACCCCAATTCTCAAAAGCTAACTTTCTGATGAAAGCCAACCATACCTATCAACATCATTTTGGTATTGATATCAGTTACTTTTCGGATCGATATCCCCCCTCCCCCTACATAATTATCCCAGGGCCCAGAAAAAAAGAAAAAAAGACGTGTGTGTCCTTTCATGGAAAAAATTACTGTAATTAACAATATCAAGTTATTCTCAAGGCATATATTATATTGAAGAATAAAGATATTATTACATATGCTTATCATAGTGGGTACACATTTGTACTCATTACACTTCCTGTCGAGATTTCTTAGCCGCTGGTTCTGCTCGTAACAGTTCGTCGTCCTCCTGAGCGATCAGGCTGTCAATGATGTCGTCGTCGTCGTATTCGTCCAATATGTCTGGTGAGTCTTCCTAGTTCAAATCAGTTGCGGGTGCTATTTGCGCAGGAGTGGCCTGTGCAGTGCTTGCACATTGCTGAGCACCGGAGACCTGCTGTCTTGCAGCCGCAAGCCGGTGCTACAGCCTTTGCTGCACTTGCAGGAAACAATCTGTGTGGTTAGGCTCCAGCCTCATACTGCTGGGAGATCATTGCCCAACCATGCCTGTACTTGGCAGCGTCCCTTGGTGGTGGTAGGCGGGCTAGTTGTGATTTAGCCTTCGTGACTTATCGTGTGAATAATTGGTACCTTAGGTCGTCGAGGTTGTCATTGTCAATGTTTCCTCCATAAACTGCTACCAGGAACTTTTCTCCAGCGTCGCTTATCTGCTGAGGAGTAGCGTTTGGTGTAAGAAACGCGGCCACTGCTGCAGAGAGGGAGATATTCTTCATATAAGTACTGCAAATTTTCTTCTTCCCCAATCCAAACGGTAGTGAAGTGGTATCACAACCACTCACTGCGTGAAGTATGTTCTTGTGGGGGAAGGAGTAGGAAGTTGGCGAGTAGAGGACACTGGGACCACTGCCTCTACCCCTTTTTTAAGATAGATGTTTTTTGTGGACGTACCTAATGCTGTCAACAGAATAAGTATGTCCACATCTTCAGCAGAAATAGTGACGCTGTCGAATTCGCTGGCTTTGGATATGGCGGTGTTGACATTCATGTCAGCGTCCTTATGTGCCTTATGCCTTATATGCCCGCCATTTGCCAAGAACTTTTCCTGTGCTATGGTCACCATGGTAGATGAGGAGAAAACGACTTTGGTTGCTGATTGTAATGCAGAACGGCGAGCTCGTTCTGCGGCGTTGGTGCTTTGATAGTCGGCGTTGGTGCTTTGATAGATGGCATTAGTGGGGTATCCATCAAATACAACAGTCACATTGCTCCCAAAGTGTCTCTGCACGTAGATGATGTACGTATAGCATAGCATCTCGAATGTGGTTGTGGGAGTTTTGTTCCACACCACTTTATGTAACAGGTATCCTCCATGAATCACGTTACATTTTCTGTTGAAAAGTGAATGCCTCAGTGATGTAATATGACCTCAATAATCGAAAACAAATAGGTCTAGGTAGCGCAGGTATATAGAATAGACAAATGTCAGCCTTCTATGTTGAATATGGGGTCATCCGAGGGGGAAACAACTAGTCATTTTTTGTACACCTAATAAATAATTACTTGTAATGAAAAATAATGAAAAACGTTTTAGAGGCCAGGTTATTCTCTGAAAAATAATTGAAGGGGCATGATATACGATTTGACTATTTTGATTAGCGTAAATCATTCATGTAAACTGTTTCAATCGTAAATCTGAAATGGCCAAGCGGTTTAATGCTCAAGACAAAATGAGTAATGAAGTAATTAAAATTTCATGATTTACACCTAATGAACGAGTTGTTTCCTCCTCGGGCTCATCGTTTGCATTCCACAGACCCACAGAAGCAGTGTTGCAATTTCTATTGTTTTCCAGCTTTTTACTGCTGCAGCTGATCACAGTCTCCCCTCGGCCCTACACTCTCTTGTCTTTGGGAGGAATGACCTGACACCTGGTGGGCAAGCAGGAGGTTACCTAAGGTTGGTGATTTCAACAACTACATTTCATCATAATTCTGGTATAAGAAGAAATAGGGTGGAATTCTGCATTTTGTGGCATTTTCTAGCGAAATTTGAAAAATTAACTATTCTTCGAAGCGCGATATCCCGGTAACAAATCGACACACAAACATGTTTGAAAGAACAAATTTATAGGGAATTTAACGATCTACAAAAAAGTAAATGAACGTTTTTGCCGTTTAACGTAAGACAAAAAAATTATTGAGGAAAAACCAGAGCAAGGTCGAAAAGTTTTCCTTTTGTACTGAACTATACGTTAAAATCAGTAGTATTATATTCACCCCATTTACAACATTATAGATACCTACTTTATTGATGGAACAAACGATAGCTGTGGCCAGATAGAACTTTTACTTTTCCAAATAAGGTATAACCAAGTAATAGTAACAAGTCAGTTTAATTTATAGCCGACTGTCGATAACTGTCAGGACGTTACATCACTGGAAGCGAAATATTTATGTTTCTGGAGAAGTACTTGTCAGATTGGAATTGTGTATGAAATAATAGAAATTTCCCAGTAAACATGTTGATCGAGAGAACGGAATAAGACTGACGGCGGCCGAATTTCTCATTGGAATCGTTCTGAGGGTGTTTTCTTGTTCCGTACACTTGCGTTTCGTACACCTTAAATATTCTTGTTTCGTACACTGTATTGATTTATGAGTTTTCGGCTTCTCGTTTCGTTTCTTTGCAAAATGTATGTGTTCAATTTCCACGCACTTAAATGTCTACGTAAGGTTAGTTCGTTTTGGTTAGATCAGACTAGGGAATTACTCTTCGCACTATCTAGCATGTTAATCGCAGTGGTCGGTGTAACTTTAAAAATAAAATTAATAATCTGAACGTATCCATAGACCTCTAGACTTAAAATAAATTTCAAAATAAAAAATGGTTACAGAAACTAAAAAGTGATACATGGTTGTACTCATGGACACAAACAAAATAAGACAAAATATACCCAGGGTCTCATTAAAAAATCGATAAAAAATATATTTCTAAATGAAAAAAACATTTGTTTACAAAAACTAACAAGTGACAGGTACATGGTTGTACTCAGAATGTCATATGCATGGAGACAAAAGAAGTGAAAATATACCAAGGGTCTCATTTAAGAATTGTTTAAAAATAAATTTCAAAATAAAACAAATAATAGTTTCAGAAACTAACAAGTGATACCTATATGGTTATACTCAGAATGCCATATGGAAACAAAATACGTGAATATATACCATGGGTCTCATTTATTTAAAAAAGTTTATATCACTTCCAGTAAAACCGGAAGTTGCATGAAGCTGAGTCGCTTGTCAGACTATGCAGTTTATGTCTCATACAGATCCTCCAAATATCATTCCAGTATCTTCAAAAACAAGAACTTATAGGGGCTCGCCCGGTATACTT
Organism: Chrysolina haemoptera; assembly: GCA_958298965.1. Taxonomy (NCBI): domain Eukaryota; kingdom Metazoa; phylum Arthropoda; class Insecta; order Coleoptera; family Chrysomelidae; genus Chrysolina; species Chrysolina haemoptera. The sequence continues at coordinate 21,204,858 of OY282599.1, read as the reverse complement.
ATATTGGCGAAGTCGCCAAAGTCTGAAATTTTGTATGACACAATACATATTAGTGAGGGTAAAGATTTCTTGAATTTTTCATAAATTCACGAGTATGTAGGTACTGTAATTTCTTTCCAGATGGCCCCAGGTTTCTTGTTATAAATTGATTATTTTACAGGACATTGAATTTGTTTCTTACTGTCTTCGCATTCAATTCAACTTAACCATCTCTCACCCCATCGCGGTGGATGAAGTGAACTTTTTTTTGTTTTCGACTAAAAAAACAGAAAGTTTGGCGACCGTCATGAGATGGTGACGCGGGGGCGGGGTGTGGCAATGACCCTGAGCGAGAGTCGGCAGTGTCGGCACTCGTTACAGGCCCGCATTCCACGAGGCTAACGTCGTCAAATGGGAATGGGGCATTCTATATTCTATAGTCTCGATTCGGATCGAGACAACAACCACTGGACGACGACCCAACTGTGAAACACAAGATATTAGGAATCGGATTCGCATCGGACGAAACAGATATTTTTCTACGACCACATGGAAATATGCCCATTTTATGCGATCTTCCGACCAAGGAAGTAGGCCGATTGTAAACACTTTTTCATTTCTAAATCGCAAACTGTACTGTAATGATCATTTCAGTAAAGGATATTTCAATTTCCACGACTTTCATGAACTACTAACTAGACTGTCATTTTTATGACCATAAATAATATAAGATCGAATCAAGTTTGTTAACGTTCTAATAATTTGACATTTCACATCAGTATTTACAAAATCCTTTAAAAAAATAAGTAATCGAAAATGAGTAGTAATAGGTAGTGAGAATGATTTGACATTTACACCGCTAATTTCAATATAAATATTGATGACAATCGAATTCTATATTTTTGAATAGTTGGTAGGAAGTTTCTATAGCAGTTAATTTCATCATATTATTATATGGGCTCGTAGCAGCGATTGATGAGTGAAGGAACAGTCAGGATTTAGATAGTGGGGATGAGGGTTCAAATTCCACACAAACCACATTTTTTTTCTTTTATGAAATCGATTAGTTTCGATTTTTATTATAATTTTCAATATTTGTATCTTCAATTCTTTTTTTAGGTTGTATGTATTATGGGAATCATGACGGCAGGAAAGTTTATGATAAAAAGTGTTATTAAAAATATGACACATTTGTTTATGATTCAGATGGTCGTAAAAAAAGTATAGTGAACAATTTGCATTAAATGACCCATTTCTCACTCGTAAGTAGGACAGGAGTTCGAAAGATGTCAAAAAATAATCACCCATTTTTTTAAAGAATCGAGTTTATTTTTGTCCATATGTGACGAATTGTAAGAAATAAAAATGTTTGTTTCGTACTTTTTGACAAAAAACAGATGACGGCTATAACACACTACACAAAAAAAATTGTGACGGACCTGCTACAACCGTCACAAAAAAAAGAAAAAAAGAAAGAGACTTAATTTCCAACTGATTTCAGTTTTTTTCTGAAAAATCGCGAATAATTGACCTTGAAAGAAAATCATTCCAATCGGTTGAAAAATATTTGTTTTATAAGGGTGCTTCCATTTTAAATGGGCCAAACTGTTTATAAAATATGAACGATTTTATGACTTCTGCCCGAAGGTATAGCCTGTCCAGGTAGAGGACGGCTATTATTATTATTTTCCGTGGCGATCCTGGGCAAATAACTGATTTTTGGTGGCGAATTCACTTTACAGCTGTATTAAAATCCGAAAAACCTACACCACCATCCTGGGTGTACCTGAGAAAAATTCTGGCGCACACCGGGATCGAATCGGCAATAGGTAAGTAATTAACTTCGAATACCGCCTAAGATATTGACCCGGTTGATAAGTTCGTTCTTTTTTAACCCCCTGTTGTCAGGATGGACATCCGCTAATAGCGAAAGATACTGACCAAAATTAATTAATGCACCGTTTTCCATATACCTACATCCTGTTCCACATTAAGGTGGTACCATTGCCCACTTCGTTATTATTGACGCGATACGATTTCGGTTGCCTGGGCAAACTGGTGGCATTTTTTATAACCATCTTAATAGTGAAAACAAAAAAAAAATTAAAATCGCGTGAACACCATATATTTCATCATGTATATTGATTCATGATCACGTTTTATTTTTGATAATGTTGAAAATTAAAGTTATTTGGAAAAATTAAAATAGTTTTGATTCGGCAGGTATACCATATAAGGTTAATATGGGCAATCAAGTTGTCTGGAAACATTGTAGTCAAATATTCTGAAGTGTCATCGTTTATTGTTCTTGTAATCGTTTCGCTATTTTCCATAACAAATAAATTACCACCAATAGTCTCTTTATTATTGCGTGAACCCTTCGTTCACCAAATATGACAGCCCTCGATTCCTATTTTTGGGGAGATCTCCGAATCGACATTTTATGACAAAATACAGGGTGTTCCGTATATAAATACACAACTTTGATGTCACTAATTTTTGACCCACCCGGTATAATTCGAAATAATTTCTTCTTGTAAGTCTAATCGACATACATTTTATGAAACAGACTTCCTAAAAACGAATTCGTTAAACGTCCAAAGACCGAATCATATGGGGGGTGCCCCACCCTGTATACTGATCTGGGGCGTATTCGCGACCTTCCAAATCGTCTGGCAATCAATGTATATCATCTACGTAAATTTTAGAGAATACTTCCTCAAATTTTCAATCTTCTGAGAGAATGTTATGAATACTATTGTTTTAACAACTTTAGGCTCTTCTGGTAGGGACTTATTTATACCCGTCCGAATCGCCTGGCAAATTTTTTTGTTATACATAAAACTGAATGAAATAAAACATATTCAGATGCCAGCTTTATGGAAAAACATTTGTTTCTTATACCATTATTTTACATTTTTAAAAATGTTGGAGGTAATGGTGCACCCACGCAAATCTAGCCACACTATTATTTTCTTAGCCTTGTATCCGTTAGTTATTTACAGTTATTTATAGTGGATTTCAGGTATTGAATAATGAAGAACATAGAGTATAAATAAACAATTTTCTCTATGACTATTGTATTCTACATTGACTACATATTGATTACTGATTGAAGAATGAAAATGATTGCAAGACACCGTGTATCTCTAAGAGCCGAAGAGAGGTCGACCTTCACCGGTCTGATTAACGGATGAAACATACTTCTTATGAAGTTTCATAAATAGACGAATACGCCTAAAATGGGTTGTCTATCAAAATGTGGTCCAGACTATATTCAGTGAGTTTCAAAAATGTGCACCATATGAAAAACTCTTTTATTATCGATTTGTCAGAAAATTTTATTCTTCATAAAAATCCGTGCATTTCAGAATACTCTTTTAAATTATGATTTCACAAAAACTTCATCAAATTCGATAAAAGAGAAAAATATCACCAGTGAATTATTGCAATTAAAAAAAAATTAAATGTCGACTAAGTACTTGTAAATGTACCAAGTTGGATTTGTCCGAAACACAATTCCTGATAAGATAATAGAATGTCACCCGGTAAGCCCCAAGAAGAAAGACATTTCTCTGTCAGGAAGAGGATATCATGCTTGGCGATTTAGCAGGAACCACAAGCGGTCGACAATTTTCCGCGAAACTCAGTGGTTTGAGCAAACTATTATTTCTTGTCTGTCACGTATGAAAAGTTTTCATAATGTTCACTGGACGCAAAGCACAAACGCTGTTTGCTAACTTGTTATAGTTTGTTCCGCATTAAGAATTTTAAGAATGCGTGTTATCTGTTCAAGAATGAACGAGAGAACAGCATACCGCGTGACCCAAAACTTTGTTGTACCCTGCAATTTTCTTTTAATCGTAAGTGGAAACTTTGTTTCATATCGAGAATCGACAAATAATCAAGAAGTGAATTATAAAAATATGACCTCGTATGTATTTTAGGGATATTAATACACAACTACTTGCATTGTAAAAACAATGAAAAAAAGATTTGATTAGACTGACCACTCGAAAATAACTTGACAGTGACAGATATCAAGATAGAAATTTCAACACTAACCTATTGATTGAGCACACAACCAAAGCGCATATTTATCATTATTGGGAAAACTCGGTAGCTTTTTATGATTCAAAATGTAATTTTATTGGCCGATTCCAAGCAAATGAAGGAATCACTTTGGCTATCAAAATAAGCGTGTAATAAATAGGCGCCCCTTCGTGTCTGATGATGCCGTCTCGTCTATCTCAAATGAATGCATAGAAATCTCGCCTAGAGCGTCCGTTATACAAAAATCGACACTGAACCATAGTTTAGATTCTAATTTTCATCCTACAACCACTATACTTTTTTTTTATAAGTGAGTCATGTGAACAGAAGAATAAAAGTTTCCAAAAAAGTGGCACGGATTAAGTACTTATTTTCTATCGAAAACAATTTACTTTTTGTCAGTAATAACCGCTGTTTCATGATATCTCTTTGCGAAATTGCCGTCCAAAATTATTTTCGGCAACCGATAACTGCCCTATAAAGAGACCGGTGTGAAGTTAGCGGCCGTCTTTATCTAACGACCAAACGACCAGTGGCGTGGAGTAAAATAAAAAATTATACGATCATCAGAAATTCAACTAAATTGAATATTTTCAAAGTGGAGAACACAATTTATGATAACTGGCTGATTTGCAATGATGAGTGATGGTTGCAAATTGCATCCATCTGAGGGAAAAAATATCTTCTGTTTCTGAACACCATGATTATAACACCCGATCTAGAAATAACATATTTACTGAACCTGTTAAAACAAAGAAATCACAAAATTCAGTTTTTTTTTTCAGGGATTAATATGTATCAAAACTTCTTGTTATATTGAAACAACTTTCATGTGCTGTCTTGCCTCATCAGCTTCGGATGAGCGAGTATTTTCTATACATTCGGAGTCATTTGCGCCAATTTATAAAATAAATTAGAAGTTGAGAAAGCAGGAAAATTAGTATTTTTGTACAAATACTATACTGAATTGTAAAATACTATACTGAATCCAATGATTCAGTATATGTACATAATTTGAAATCATTCAACTTTGTCTATGGGTAGCAATGTAGGAGAGTGCAAAATACATGTCCACACTGGTACTACCAATAAGTATTGCCTTATAGCTACTGTGAAAAAAAAATATTGTTTTCTCATCTCTTTTCAATTATTCCTAAGATGAATCGAATCACCAAAATTGGTTTGGTAAAAAGGTACTTGAAAACTTTTGTATTCCTCATTTTCCTAGGATCTGTATTAAAAGTTCAACAATTTTTAAATGGTTAATATTTTCATTGATTACTTTGGGTATGGTCCGTATATCGCCGAACATTTCAGATCGGTAAGTAGCGGTTTCTGAGTTTTCAAGCAACCGGCTGCACATATACGGACCCCTTGTCACTTGTCTTTAGTCAACAATTTGAAATAAATTTGTTATAAGTATAATTTCTTCTTCAAAAAAAAATATAATGTAATTCTTCAGACCCAAAGACCTTTTTTGAGATAAATATTAGATTTTTGATCCAAAGTTTCAAATCTGGCACTCAATAAAATGATTCCAATTGACAAATGACAAGCGGTTCCCGAGTTACCGAGAAAAAAGTGCGGTTGCTCTGGTTATTGATAAATCACCGAAATTTCAGGAAATAATTACCGAATTTTCAGGAATTTGGTAGATATGGACCGCCAAACTACTAACCAGAGTAACCAAGGATATATACGGACCATACCCTTTGGGTATGGAGCTCAGTGTCTGATCAACCAATTTATCTGCAAAGTACCTAGAATGTGTTATTACGTATTACAAATAAACAATAAATTATTCTTACACTTGAACTGGAAAATAATTTGAGAACCTGAAAGTAAAACCAAACATTCTCAAGCTCTAGAAGGAATACAAGTTTTGAAATAAATTTCTGAAACTAGAATACTAATTCATGGATTGTCAATTAATTTCATTGTTTCCAAAATTTCATGTTTGATTTTATATGTAATATGTAAGGTCAACAAGGATATTAGTCCTGGAAAAGGCATTTGCAACTATTCAGATGCAACAAATGTAGGTCATGTTAGAGCAATTCCGTCAAGAAGATGTTAAATAATATAGGTCCAAAATGAGATCCCTGTGGCACACTGAATTAAAATGTAATTGGGGATGATACTCGACCATCATATTGCATATGAAATTTCTCGAACCTGAACCAATAACCTATTTCAGTATTTCCTTTCTTTGTTTTTCCTGTGAGCCACCATTTTTTGAATATTGTATAATACCCTTTCCGATGTAGTGTCACAGCTTTATTTCAAAACCATCACAATTTTGAAAACAAACAGTCAATTACAATCCCATCTAAAAACCAGCAACATTAACAGAAGTAGGTTATACCTTGTAGGCTACAACTCACATATACCAACATAACACATAACATAACCTAAATTCAAGACCAGCAACCAACACAAGGACTATCTACAATCCTTGCAACCAACATTCCATACATAACCTCATTTCAAAACTTATATTCTGAAAACAAAAGAACTAGATTATAGAGGTGATGCCGAATTACCAAATAATTTTCATTGATTTATTGAAATGGAAAAAATATTTATATTGAAAAATATATAAATTATTATTATTATTGATGTTACTAGGGTCTGAAAACTTTACAGAACAAAGGATAGTATTGTTACTCCTGTTAAGTAAATGAAAATCATTTGTGAATACTTAACATAATAGACAAAAGTTTCAGATTGAAATAGATTGCAAATTAAAAAAAAAACAACAAAGTATGGGCAATAATAATTTCTGAATCTGAATGAGTATAGGTTAATCACATTAAGATATTTGTGTATATTGATGTTTGGTAATTTTGTATATCCGACATAACAACATTAAAATTCCCAACGAAATATGTAACCAAGGATAACCATATTTCTTGACATGAAATGAAATTTGACTAGTTTCATCGCTATTGAATTGATTTCATGGGGAACTTTAATGTTGTTATGTCATATAAACAAAATTACCAAACATGACGTCATGTTCATTTCAAAGTGAATAACCTATATCTGAATAATATTGGAAAATGGAAAATGGAAAATGCTAGTTGACAGAATCTTATCAAATGAAAAACTATATCAACTAGATACAGTAATAATAAATAATATTTTCAGATAAAATGTTGCTCATGATTAATATGATTAATACTGGAAAGCCCAGGAAAATAATGAGATAGTTTCGAATCTGATTATAGGGATTTTGACTTTAGAGCTAAGGACGATGATGATTTCAGCACATGTTCATCTTGTTTATTTTCCTTTATTCAACACTGATTTTTTGATATCCGTATTGTCACACATAGCGATATATTACGGTATTGGCAATTTTAATTTCAACTGCAGTTTGTATTGAAATTAACCCCCGCTAACCAAACAATGTGCCATCAGTAAAAGATTGACCAATGAAAATTTCACTTTTCACATTGTTCAACCAATGATAAGGAGCCATATCAGATATTTTCATGAATTAAAATTACAATTTTATTGTCAATAATTCCATTGGAGTAAGTACTTCAAACTGAAATGTCTGGTTAGAATGTATTGTCCTCCAAATAATATTATTGGTGTAGGTATTGCAAAGTATTTTTTGATGGGTAATGCCTTATCAATAACGATGGTGTGGTGCTACCTACTCCTGGTGTTTATATCTAGGAATGAAGATGAGTGAAGACCTACCAAAAAATAACACTCGAGATACTTAATACTGGTTTACCCAAAATTCTCAGTAATAATATCCTGACAAAATGCAGAATTTTCGAAAAATACTTTCACCTTGCTGGTGCGAAAAGTGTGTTGCTTAGAATTAGAAACACCAGGAGAGCTTGCTCAAGTGGTCTTTTGTATGCACAGTTCGAGTGCCTGGAAAGGTGAAAGTAATTTGAAAATTCTGCATTTTGAAGGGATATTCGATCAGGCAGTTTCACGACTAAATCCATATTGCAGAAATGGTTGATTTTGTGTAATTAGTGTCAGTTGAGCCGTCAAACTGACATTTCTATATTTACTGTGATTGTTGTAACTATGGAAACGTATACATATTATGGCAGCAGCAAAACACCAATTTGAAAATACTATGGGATGGAGGCAGTGTTTTAAAGTCTTGTTCTCCTTGAATTGAAATGAGAAAATGATGGCATTTCATTGGTTTATATAATATGAGTAAAATTGTCATGGTAATGTATGTGATTGTATTTTTGAAGAAATCAAGTACCTTTTTGACAACATTTTACAAATCTGTAAGATGCTTTTTGATGGTACAATATCTCATTACCGAGTCTGGCAGATTTTCATGTGGGCCAACCAGGGGAATTGTTTTGTTGTTTTCTGAACTTTTCTGCCAGTAAATGAATATATCTCTAGTAAAAATAGCACTTACGTATATTAGTCCAGAGTAGTACCTGTCTTTGAGATTGTGCAGCACACATGCCTCATTTAAACAGGTTAGCTCTGCCATATCCTCGACCTTGTCGAATTTCGGCGGATTCATCTTTTGGATGTCATCCTTGGGGACGGTTGTTCTTTTACCGGTATCTTGAAGTTCAACCTCGACTTCATCTCCTCGTTCGCCCTTTATGCTTGCAGCGACGAAGCCCTGTGCTTCGTGGGGCACCCACACTAATCTTTTCTGGGTCCATTCCGCTTGGGTGGCCGGATCGTTGTAATTATTCCTGTCCACATACAAATATTTCAGTTCTGGATCAAAACGATCTTTTGCATCGGGGTCGGCCATGGTTTTAGTTAAACAATGTGATGAATAAAAAACGCACTCACGCACGAAAAAAAATACCGATAACCGTAAAAATCACATCTAGCGATGCAGTTCCGTAAAAAATGCACTCTGACCGTTTTTCTTTTGTAGGCGAAGCAGGATAGTACACTTCTAAACAGTCTTCAGTATAATTGATGTCGTTTCTTAGAAGATCTGTTGTGAAGTGAAGAGAATAAAAGAAATTGTGTAGCAGTGTTACCAATGTAAAACGAACAAAATCCCACATGATCAATTCAAAACCCCCGATTTTACCCGATGTCTTTATTGTGAAATATCCGTCGTGCAGACACAATTTTAATTTGAATTATATCTTTAATGCATTGATTCTTTATTGTAGTATTTGGTAAGGAACGTTATGATTCAGAATATTCGAATTATGGGAAATTCAGAGCATTGAAAATTATTCATTCATTCAAAAATTCAAATCTCCAATAATTCCACCAATAAAGAGTAAGACTTGACACTTGACAGACATTATAGCCAAATTTCAAAAACGCCAACTTGATTATTCTCCAGCGAAAGCACACCATATTTCTTGACATGGTTTTCTGGATGTGTTAACCTGCCACAGTCTGAAAATGAAAATAATGTATATTCAATAAAATCTATTCAATTGTAGAACGGCAAATGAAAGCAATTCATGAAAGATTTAATTTGACTTTGTCAAAAACGATCGATCTAACCGGTCACTGAAATATAACCAGAGTGAACCTGATAGAAACTTATTGAGGAAAATTGATTCGATTGCCCTTATACACTTGAACAGATTTTCTTGAATACACTTTTTTTTTTAGACTGCGGAAGTCTGAAGAAAAAACGCAGCATGTGTTTAACGTCTCATGAATAATTCAAATCGACCAGACTTCCATATGGGCGATCAGCATGAACCGATCAGAAAAGTTGTGATGTGGATGTATTTGTAACTCCTTTGCTAATAGAAGCAAGTTTTACAGCCCCTATTTCGTCAATTTTTTAAATCAATGGAGTCAGCCACACCCACCCCACAATGGTTCTGATGGTTCCATGCATGGAAGTCTGGTCGATTTGAACTCTTGCGCTAGGTTAGTCACATTGCAGGTTGCGTTGGCTGCGAGACTGTGAGTTGCGCACCATAACAAATAATGGATCTTCGTGTAGGCACAGCATAATGAAGAAGCTGTGGTGTAGGCACTGATGTGTAGGTATCTACAGAGTCATTCAAAAGTGCAACAAATGCTATTTCACGAGTTCAAATCCCAGCGCAATTTTTTCTTTTTACTGTCTTATTTTGCTATTAGTAACAAAATATTGTCATTAGTATAAGTATCGAAGTTGGGTGTTTAAACAATCATGAGGTTTTATACGCCAAAACAAAGAAATTTTTTGTACTAGTGAAAAACATGAATACTTCCACATAAGTCGTCATTTTCAACTTTAGGAAAAAAAGTCATAGGAGCTTTGTTATTGAGAATGTAGTTACGAGTCGAAATGCATGATAAAATATAGAGTGTTCCATTTGAAAAAATATCATTTTATGAAATATTTCTAAAACGCGACTGTCAATTTTTTTTTTGTTTTCGGCGTCGAGAAGGCCATTAAAAATTCTACTAGTTTGCCCATATAACCGAATTCGTAGCATCAATAATAACGGAGTTGGCAATGGTGCCGACTTAATTTGGAACACCCTGTAGATATAATAGTAGAAATAGTAGAAAGGTAGTCTTTGCTGACTAGTTAGGATACAAAAGGGAAGATTTTTGGGTGAAGCAGCAAGCAAAACGTGTTCTCTTTTAACACTATATTTCCGACAGTGGTTCCCTGAAGATGACAGTAACCAAACAAAACAGAATAGACATGAAGTAAAATGAAATGATTGATGTAGGAATGACAGTGACAATTTATTTTAGTTTTCAAATCAAGGTGGAAGATTCTGATTAGAGGGTGATTTCGTTATCCTTTTCTCAAAATTGAGTAGATACGTATAAATTTTGCTGAGATTACTCAGATCAGTTCTTTTGTTCATCGACTGTTCATCGTTATCAATTTGAACCATTTCCTTCGGAGTCGGCTCTTCAAACAAAATATGAAAATAAACTAATGCAGTTTTTAGACAACATGCTTATTTCGTGGAAAATTATCGGTAATTTTGATGCACTTGTGTAATTACTTCCGAATATGTCCCGCTTCATAGTATTTTCACTTATAATCTCCCTAGTGCTTGAATTATTGCAGGAAATTTTTCGAGTACATGAATTTTCATGAAAAGTTACCTTACATGGGAAAATGGCTCTTCGTCAAATTTCTTGAATTTTTGATATGTTGTAGAATTGATCATTCTGGTGAAATGTTCCAATGGTCGCAACACGATCCTATGACTAATTTTCGAGATATACAGGGTGTTGAATATGAGAAATATTCACTTTTCATCACTCCGTATCTCCCAAGTTATGATTTAGTTCTGATTTATCTTTGGTTGCATTATCATCACATCCTTGTATGACAAATTAATGAGAAATTCATTTCCAAATCTTTTCGTATTACAGGGCGATTTCACTTTATGATAATGCTATTGTGAGACTTTCGTAATATGCTTGACATGAGTTATCTTGAGCTCTTGATTGCTAAGTATTGTAAAACTAAAATTAGTAATACAATAGTTCAAGAGAACTTATGTCAAGCACCCCACGTGTTTTTACATTTCAGTAATTCGATTGACAATAATTTTTTAATTTTTAGTCCATGTTGGAAGTAAAGCGGTTTCTTTAGTTTTTCAAATTAAAATATTTTGTCGAAATGTACAACATCCTGAAATAAACGACTTACTATGAATGAAATATTTAACTGAAATAACGCTATTTCGACTTTAAAGTCGGAATTCCGAGATAAAAGTCGGAATTCCGAGATAAAAGTCGGAATTCCAAGATAAAAGTCGGAATTCCTAGATAAAAGTCGAAATTCCGAGATAAAAGTCGGAATTATAAAAAAAATAAAATTGCGGAAGAGTTGGCCCTTCTAGGCGTCCGCAATTTCTCAAAATACGGAAAAAATTCAGTGGAAATATTTCATTGCCATCTCATAAACCATTCATATTCAGATATTCATTAACATGCTGCAGTATTTATATATCGTGAAACAACGTTGATGAACAAAATATATAAAAAAATCGAAAGCGTTTTATCTCTTAAATATTATGATGAATTTATGATATTAATCCAATATATTAATAACTAGGGGATATGTTTTGAATGATGAGTGATCTACACACAGTGGGATATTAATGAAAAAAAAAATTATGATGAATCAGTTTGATCAGAATCTCTTTAATATTCAAAATCTGAATAGTTCATTAGGTGACAACGAAATATATCTCTATATGAACTTTTTCCATATTTAACTTTAATACTTGATCAAAATTTTGACTTACTAACCCGACATTTCGACTTACGAACTCGAACTTTTGACTTATAACAAAATTTCGACATATAAACGCGAAATAAGATGAATTTCTACAATTCATCAACCATAAGCATTTCCCCTTTTTTTTTGAATTTTTAATGGTACTATGCGTCTAATGAAATTGTATTGGAAATTGGTAGAAAAGATTTATTGTCGCTTAAAAATAATAAAATTCTTATTCCATATTACTACACCTACCATTCAATGTATTTTTACAGTAATCATATAGGCTGTGCCTAGCCAAGTGTATACCGGGTGGACACAATATTCATTACGTCACGACTTCTGGTTAATTTCTAAGATATAAATTTGAATTTTGGATATCTTGCTTGGGATATATTTTGCGAATATAGTCCATATTCGAATCTGAAATAGGGACATAAGTGACATAACTTTTCAATTTCAAATGTTTTTTTTTTAGTTGTACATTTTTTTATTTCACCTATTTATATTACCTACATTTATATATATATATATTTATATTATATTTATATATATTTATATACCTATATTATATTCACCTATTTGAATTCAACTACAGGTATGTTTCTACGGGGCCAACCAAATAATAATTGCATTCAATATGTTTCGATATAGACACACTGAAGTTTTGCAATTATATGTATAGTTATTCTTGGAGATCTATCACCATTTTATGGTCCCAGGATATACCTTGAACATATTTTCCGTAGTAGCAGTGGTAGTGGTAATTCACACATATTTATATATCTCTTTATTCTGTAAAAAATATAGAAACGTAATGATACATCTCTAAGCTATACAGTATCGGAAACTTTTCATCTGGGGTATAGACAGAAATCTACGCGATCAACAAGGAACGCAATGATATGATAATACCACATAAACAAGAGAGACGCGCTACTGCGCGCCTATCCTGTTACCCCACCCGACGAATTAACAGCGCACGTCGATATCATTTCCTCGAGCGAGTAGAGGAGAAATTGTAATGCTCTCTCAACATATAGCAAGCTATTCTTTACGCTCTCATGAAACCACCATACCCAAGATGAAAACTTTCCGATACTGTATGTTGATGTTCACACACATATTTACACATCGGTTATTCTGTACAAAATATATGAACGTGTAGCAGACAGATAATTAACATACACTGATAAAAAGGATATTTTGCATCAATGCATAATTGCATTGATTCAAGTCGATTGTATTCTTGAATAGGTCCAACCAAATATTAGTTTGATTTTTTGACAGAATCCTCTTGACCACTTGAAAGGACCCTGTTTTGAGACATATGAACACTTTCTTCACTGAATAATGAGAGTTGTTTGGTGCAAGAATATTTCAACTTTGATAATGAACACTATTGTGAATACTTTCTTTGTTCGATGGTGTGAGTTGGTTGAGGCAAGAATATTTTAACTTCAATAACGAACAATATTCTTCTTCATAATGCAATACATTTTTGATTCAAGATTATCTGCATTTGGAGGCTCAGTACAAATGTGCACTTGGTTATAAAAGTATGCCATAGAAGCCATGTTCATATGGTATAGTTCAACAAACAGAGAACAACTGCGAACAATTGAGGTATAATGGTTATACATGAGAATAGTTTTGTAATATTTTAATTTCAGAAACTATATAATCAACGTAGGTACCTCTTCGGTGACGCATAGAAATGCGATCGAATATAGAAACGGCAGCGTCATTCGCCATTATCACACACCTGTTGAAAACGAAAATATCTTCCATAAATGACCTAAATTCAAATCGTGCAGAAATAATTGGACCTCCATATTGCACTTCTGTAGCAGCACATTCGCACATAACCACTGTGTCAAATACAAAACTAACAACTTAAATTATGATTCAAACACAACCCCCAAACCAAACGCGGGCAAAAGCAAACAGGATATAGAGGTCCCAGTCGGCAGTCGCAGTGCGCGCTTTCGCGTGGGTTCGCGTCGTTCCGGTAGCGGGGCTTCGCCAAGAAATCATGTTCTTGAGTCAAAAGGAGCATTTTTCACAAGTAGGAGTTCTCTAGGGTAAAGAGTTGGAATGTAAATGAATTTCAAGATAATTAGGTAAAGAAGCAAACAGTTCAATAAGTTTGAAATAAGAGTATATTCATCAAAAGAGGATATCCTTTTTATCAGTGTATATAGCTTACAGAAGTACCACTAATGAACTGAGTTAATTTCAAATGAAACGGCTGCTATATTTTTTTGAATTCCGATATGAGCTTTAATAAACCTCTTCGAGAAAAAAAAATTTCACTTTTTCCTGGTTTCATGCATATACCTACCTACTCTTTAGGATAGGTTATGTATCACTACCACCGACAAAATCAGATTTCCAGATTATACCTAGAGATACCTAGTCTTTAAAATTCAATAAAAAATATCGCACTTTTCTTAAATTGAAAAAGTAAAAAAATGTTTTCAACAAACTATCAATATATTACTTTCTATGTTATTTAAAGGAAAGTTACTTACTCTACATTGATTTTCTCGAGACGTGTTTCCTTTTTCAGTTTACTTGCTTGCTGAGTTACCAATATTTGTTTTGTTTTAGTCTTTTTTTCGAAAATTTCAACAGTTTTTGAAACACTGCCAGATGAAATGTCATCTCCCATACCGAAAAACCGACATCGTATTATAGATGATGTTCAAGTCGCTAGGCAACTTGTTAGTTCTGACTTGGTAAATTTACGTTTTTCATTATCGGGGATGTACGAAAAGCTCTAGAAATGAGTGTGTGAAGTGTGTTCAGGAAAATAAGAGCTACAACGAATTTTCGGTATTCCGGTTAAGTGTGATCTTCAAGACAGCCCTGAGACCATCATGAGGCAGCTTCTAGCCAAAAAGGGCCCATCCTAAAAAGGCCTTGAGGACTAAATTTTAACACTGTATTAAAACCATTAACTTTTAATTCTATATTCTTAAAGAGTTCTTCAAGGCAACTTTAAATACATAAATTTAAACTTATTATCTGACGGTTTGCTCTTAAAATGTATTTACAGCGTACTGAATTAACTTAAAAATAATTAATGAATACTAAAAGAGTTTTATTTTGTTTACTAACACTTGACAACTTTTAAGTCTATATAATGGCCGGCAGAGTGGTAATATTTTAAACAACATAGGTATACTAAGCATATCATAAAATAATATTGGAAAGTAAACTATTCTGAAAAATTCTACAACGAATGGCACTTTTCTGATAAAAATACTTCAACATAACTCGAGCGCCACTAATTTAATGTATTTTTCGCTTACTTAAAAAATTATAAAAAAATATCATCAAATTTGATTTTGCATCTAAGCATCTAAATGCATTTTTTTAATTGAATGGCATATTTCGACACACTGTTCTTCAGTTTTCTAAGAAGATCCAAGACGCAATTATTTGAATAATAATATTCTTTTCGTTTAGTATTGAAAATGTCCAAAATGGCGGAGTCTTTATTGCCGTAAAACATAGATTAAAACTAATTGTTCATTTATTGAATGTTTTAAATCTCACAAGATGGTATTGAAAAAAAAAACAATGGTCCTATAATGTGTCATATCACGGTTAACGGTACTTTGTAATCCTCATAATAATTTGGAGATTGTTTTGAAAATTTAATATAACCACCACTCATCATATACTGTCTTTGTCATACACGTGTTCATTATAATGCTTTATTTCACTCACTGACTCTTCGAGTCGTGCGAAATTTTTATTGGTAGTCAGTTCAGTTTCTTATTTCGTATGGTGTGTTTTTTGCTCTTGTCTAATTCGGACTTCGTGTGTGTTTGTCGTTTTGACAAGTGCTGATATGCTGGTGTCCGGTTTCCTGATACATTTTTTTCCTAGGAAAAGTTACTTTTCCGCACGATTTTTCGTTTTGAAAGTTGTACTTTTCCGTAAGATTTAAAATCGTACGGAAAAGTTACTTTTCTGCACGATATTTACTTTTCCGTACGATTTTTACTTTTCCGCACGATTTTTGTATTGAGGATATTTAGGACAAACTAAATGATCTATGTAACTATTCTGTCTTATTAGTCACTTTGTAGCATTTTAAAAACTTGTTTATTTAAAACCTTGTATTTTCATAAATAAGATGGACAAAAACACTCGTAGGAAAAATATTGTACCTAACTCTTACGGAAAATATCTTTTCCGCCCTTAACGGCGCACTTGTGAGGTAAATAACTATTTTGTTGTTACTAAGCGTAGCGTATGGTTTGTTTTTGGTTGCCATAATTATCGGTAAGTAGGCATATAAAACACCCCAGTTTTAAATAGGTACATATTTTTATATGTTTTGGCTGGTTTCCGGGTTTTGCCGTGGTCTTCTTTGGTTTAAATCTCCAAACGTTTCAACTGTAGCTGCGGCAGTCATCTTCAGTGGCGTGGTCAAAGTACTCTTCTTGACCTATCAACTGAAACTGAAGCTCTCGTCTCTGGCATGTCATTTATAGTGCTGATTTTCAGTTCCGTTTTGTTCGTGGTAGTGATCGGACGTAGTCCGACCACAAAAGATGGCACGTGGATACCACATGGAGGCGGGACTCCATTTTTGTTAATGTTTCTTTTATTTGAATATATTTCTAAAAATATCATTATGTGTGTGCAGTTATATAACCATTTGTGAAAGTAATCGGTTCTTGGGTTATCTACGCTAGTAACCAGGCTAGATGGCAACGGATTTGCCGTAATCCAGGACCGGCATATGTATTATTTAACATTTTTTTATATATATATCTACTTGATTTTATAATAATTATCATATTAAACTACCTGATCTGGAGAAATTGATTCCGTAAGGAGTCAGAAATCCAAAAAACTAACCAAGAAGAAGAAGATAGTGCTGATTTTGCGCGCACTTTCTGTGATATGGTGGGTTCGCGCGTACTTTCCGCGCGATTTGGGTGGCATGGCCACAGAACCACAGACCACCACAGAACACAGTGGACATGGCTTCGTTTTGGCGCCTTTCAGAGATGTGTGCCAGATCTTTGGAAGATATGTTCTCTCTTCTTTTCTGTTGAAGTTCTCTTGATGTTTGTGTATTTCTATCGCTTCTAAATACATTCTTGTTCAGTAACGATTCGACGTTGCTAGTCTCTCGGTGTTTTCGAAAAGGATCTTGTGTTCTCCGTCGGACAATGCATGTTCAGCGACTGCGGACTTCTCGGTCTGTCCCAATCGACAACTCCGCTTGTGCTCAACTCGGAGGGTGCCAATGCTCCTTTTCGTCTGACCGATATAAACTTTACCACAGTTACACGGAAACCTGTAAACTCCCGCTGATTTGAGTGGATCTCTGCTGTCTTTTGCTGATCTCAGATACTCCTATATTTTCTAGGTTGGTTTGAAGACGGTGTTGATTTTCTCCTTCTTTAGGATTTTCCCAATTCGGTTAGTAACAACTTCTATGTATGGCAAATAGACTGTGCCTTGGAGTTGCTCTTCACTGGTGTTCCTCTTCTTCTTTCTTGGATGCGTAGCACGGGTTATATCTTCTCTGTCGTAGCCGTTCGCTTGTAACACAGTTGTTAGATGTTTCATTTCGTCGTCGATGTACCTTTGTTCACATATTCTCAAAGCTCTGTTGACTAGGGTGTTGATGACGGTTCGTTTCTGTTTTTGATGATGGTTAGATCCATTATATATGTATCGATCTGTGTGTGTTCCTATACATATTTTTATATTTGAAAACTGCTTCAAGCTCACAGAATGACTCGCATTCTTACACTTAAAATTTTACTCTTTCGAAACTATATATAAGTTTAAAATTTATACTATAATGTTAATCTTTTTGGATATCTTCTGGAATATATCGAAAAGAATAGTAACATTTCAATTTCGTTTGCTGAATTGCGTAATTTTTTATAATACCTTGACATCTCCAATTTCCCCAGAACAAAGGAATACCTAGTCTTTCAGCCGTTTACTTATTTTGACGTGATTTCGTATCGAACTTGAATTGGATATTTTATATTCATAAAACTTTTCACCAATCTTTTTATAATTAAACTTTATTACATTGATTTTTTAGACTAATAATAAAAAAAGGACATCTACGTCTATAAAATTCATATATTCAAACCCAGAGTCCGAATGTGAATGAAATTCGAAAATAGGGTATTGGACGCCTGTGGTGTCACTCAGCGAGAACAAGAAGTAGTTTCACCTCTACCACACAAGAAATTAAATTCCTAGATGCGCAGTGGTGTATTCCTAATTTTGATAAAAGTTCTAAAATTGAATTGGTGAGATGATTAAGCGGCATATTTTTCAAATTTCATTCTTCTCTAACATTTTTATTGATTGATGTATTTCAACGTAATTTACATACGAACCATTTGAAAATATCGCGCATCCAGTTGCATAGTTAGAATTTTTATAATTTTTTTTTAGATTTTGTACCTTGAAAACTCAGATTAGTTGGCCCTGGAAATAGAGATTTGATTTATTCATCTAATTTGGTATCCTAGAGTAGACGTTTTGAATGTTTACCAAATGAAAAAAATATATTTCAATCGGTTGGAAAATGTAGATTTTATAAGGGTGCTCCGATCTTAAGTGGGTGACACTGTAAATAAAAGCTTGTTTTTAAAAATGTTTTACATTGTTTATCTACGACTAATATATAATATACGCATTATAGATGTGACATTTAAAATATAAAGTAATTCATTATTTCCGCGCAGGAATAATGAATCATTATTCCCTAGCGGATGAATGAATAATCTTATCTGAATCAAAATGAAAACAGCCATGACAATTGTTTGACGCAAACTGGTAGTGTTAATAAATAATTTTTTATTTGTGTTTCAATGACGGAGAGTGTAGGAAAAAATATAATGGAAAGTGATATGGAAGAAGAATTTTCAGGAAGGATACGAAGCGAAGAAATCGGAAACTTTAATTTTTTATTTTTATTACATTGGTCGTAGATAAAGTAGAGTATACTACTCACAATAATGGTTATTATTCTCTCACTGGCTATTATTCACTCGCTGCTAATGAGTCTCGGTTCGTAAATTTACCTCGAGAAAAATAGCTATCATTATTGACTCGTGGAATAATCTAGTATTATTGTACCTATTTAATATTCAATTGCAATGAATATTGAATGTATCACATCACCGTACCAAATTAAATGAATCAAGCTGTAATAATTCACTGTCAACTAAGACTCGGATCGTTTTGAACATTTTCAGATAATCAGCAAAGAGAAGAATTACTGAAAAAAGTTCATTGAAATACCGAGCAAATCGGTGACCTGTTTGTTACGTAAGTACAAATAAAGAGCAATGATTTTTCTGTATAAGGACATGTTTTTGCAATCCACTGCCCTGAAAGACGAGAATGATTTCGATTATTCAATGATTGACGTGACTATTATGTAAGTATAAACACATTTGAATTCTTTCAATTGAGTTTAACCGATCGGTCTAGTCAAATTGGATTATTTGCTAATCAGTAAGCGTTTTCACTCAACTGGTTCATTGAAATCCAATGAAGTTCCTTATAACTGACGAACATATGTTATTACAAGCAGAAAAAAGTTGATGACTGTATGTATTCCTTATTTGGCTACTTTATTCAAATTGTTAGGCAATCTGCTAAAAAATTACAGCAATGCTTTTGCGAGTTGCCTTGTATACACTGAGTCACCAACAGAATCATCATCTGTGCTACTTTATGTGTGCTACTTGAGAAAATATTATTTCACCCGTTTGATTCGAATTTCCCGTCCTTATCTTTACAATCACTCTTGAATTTCAAGTACTTACAAACTTCGCACATTTTTCCGACCAGAGTCAAAGTTTATTGTTCTTTGAATCGTTTAATATGTCGCAATATCGAAAATAATCGAGGCGGGTACCTAAAAGTTGATATGAGGCAACCAGAATAAAAAATCTGGTGGAATTAAATTATTTCGATTTACCATAAGCACATTCAATGAATAAATAATTCGACAAGTCATCAACCAAATTTTTTATTTTGATTATATTTAGTTGCCAACAAATTTTCGTAGCGGAACATTGAAAAAAATGCAAAAAAACCTAAAAAATCTCTTTCTTCTGCGGTTTATTGCTTATAAGTTGAAAACTACAAATTTTTCGTTGATAACCTTTCTCTTAGGAATGAAGTAGCATAAAATTTTCTACAAATTTTACCATACAAGTTTTTTTCTACGACAAACCATTCGGGATCAAGGACTACTTGTAAATTGGCATATTTCAGCTGACTGGAAAAAACCACTTTTTCACTACAAAACTCTAATTTATTATTTAAGTCCGAAATCGTACAGAACTTGAAATTCAAAAAAAAATCTTGAAAACATATCTTGAAAATAAATTAATTAAGATAAATATATATCGAAAAAGTGTAAAAGATAAACTAGCATAATAGTCCCTAACCTAACCTACCTAACCTTACCGATCATGCAATGATATACCGGGTCTTCTATTTAAAAAATTATTGAAGATGGCGCTCAGGTGCCATTTCGAAACATTTTGATGTGATTTTTTCATGAAAAAGTAGGTTTTTATCTCCTACCTAAGCCTTCCAAATTTTTTTGGGATATATTAGGTGGTTCAAAAATTAGTAGGGGGGAACGGACTTTAGACGGGCACTATATAAGTGTTTTAGATGGTATTTTATTCACGCAAGAATGTTAAACGCGAGAGCGAAGCACTTAAGCGGACAAAATGTATCTAAAACACGCATGCAATACTACGTTTTATTCACAATCACATTCATTTAGAATCAGAATTGGTGGAATTTCTCATCAAAAAATGATTTGACATTTTGCTCGACAGCGGCTGTCACCTACTAAAAAATCATTGAAATTACTTACAAAAATATCTGGAGGTGTTGAATGGTTGCTATTACTTCTGATTTAATATAAATATTAATGTTAATAATAATAATACTAAATATATTATAAGTAAAATGTGATTGATTCAAGATTGTATTTTTTATTATTCCACTAGTGGATCCAGTGGTACTTTATACGGATCATAAGTTGATAAAACTTCAAATATAAGGTGATTGTGGATAAACATACAAAAAGTAATACATGGAAAAGACGCGCATCCACCACATATAAAAATTAGCATTCACCAAATCGAAGGATAACAAATTAACTTTGAAATGAGCAGAATATCCCCACTAATCCGTTGAATTTGAAACTGAAAATTAGCAAACATTATTGGTCCACAAGAACGAAAATCAGTATTGAGTCCTATTTTCATTTATTCGCTCATGAACAATCTGCCAAGGCTAAATTGAATACTTAAGTAATAATGTTCATTGAGGAAGAGAAAGTACATCAAAATATCTTATTCATTAACAAAGAAACTGAAAACCTACACGACTAAAGCTATACATGGTATATATTGACAGTATATCTACAGGGTGTCCCAGAATAAAGGGGACAAACTCCGAGGGTAGAATCCTCACTTCATTTTAAGGCTGAAAGTTCCAATAAGCATATACCCTAAAGTGAGTATTAACCAAGTTACAGGGTGTTGAAAGTGACACAAAGAAATATATTTTCCAGAATAACTCCATAACGGCTTAACTTTTCTTAATGAAATTTGGTATGTCACTTAACAGCATTCGGTTTCATATTTCAAGGCAAACCATGTGTTTGTAACTCTAAACAGGGGCGTACGGCAGGTGGGTACCCCTATTCGCCCCTCCCCAACTTTCACGCCACTGGATTAATATCGATTCCGTCTTCTTTTTCTTAATCCCCAATATTTCCTATACAAAAAAGGAATCGTTTCGTTTCACAAATATCAACGGTTTTCGAGATATTTGAAGTTGAGTAAGTGGGTGCGTATGTGATACGGATACTCATTAGTGATTATTTTGTTAGTGGCTATGTAAGTTTTAAATATCGGGAAATTTTTATGAACAAAAATCCCTCATAAATGCCAGAATTTTCGAAATATTTCAAATTATAATCATTGCAAGGTGTGAAATATGTTGGTTATAATGTTATAAATTGTTACATTCACATTCCTTTAAAAAATAGTAAAGATTTTGATACGCACGCACTTATTCAACTTCAAATATCTCGAAAACCGTTGACATTTGTGAAACGAAACGTATTCCTTTTTTGTATAGGAAATATTGTGGATTAAGAAAAAGAAGACGAAATCGATATTAATCCAGTGGCGTGAAAGTTAGGGGGGGTGAATAGGGATACCCACCTTCCATACGCTCTTGTTTAGAGTTACAAATACATGATTTGCGTTGAAATATGAAACTGAATGCTGTTAAGTGACATACCAAATTTCATTAGGAAAAGTTGAGCCGTTATGGAGTTATTCTGGAAAATAAAATTTTTATGTCACTTTCAAGACCCTGTAACTCGGTTAATACTCATTTTAGGGTATATGTTTATTGGAACTTTTAGCCTTAAAATAAAGTGAGGATTCTACCCTTGGAGTTTGTCCCCTTTATTCTGGGACACCCTGTATATTCAGCTATGTTGGGTTTTCATGATGTGCCAAGACGAAATTGAAAAAGGAACTTTGATAAAATGTAACTTTAAAAAAAAATTCAAGGTCTACTATATCCAACGCATCATCAGGGAGAGCACAAAAAGCCATATTGGCATCAGCAGTGTCTATGGAGTCGTAAATTTGGTCCCGCAGGCAGAAATTTCTGATAAAGAAGACTGAAAAACCTTGCAAATATGACCAATGTACCAAAAGTACAGACCATCCTACTTGAATCACCATTTAGATAACTTACCTCTGCAGTACAGCTAAGACCGTTTCATCGTAGATAGGTAGTGCGTGTGAACGTTGCGGCCCATTAAGATGGTCTTCCATTTTGGGATGGTAAATACAAAATGTTGTCTAAGTATTTCAAATCTCAAGGTGTTGCTTTCCTTGCTTCTGCCTGAAATTTTAACCCTAGGTTTTGTTAAGTTGACTCATAAAAAATACGAATAGTCCTACTAAGCCAGTAGAGATAGACATGATAGACTAGAAAATTTAACAATAATTCCAAAAGTATTCAAACTTATGCCAAGTGAATAGTAGGTACATCAAGAAAGCAATAAATTTCAAATATTCAACTGAACCAAAATGTAAAACTAAGTTATATATGATGAGTTGTTCGTGGCACTATAGAAAAAATTCAAATCAACCCCCTCATAAGGGTAGTTTACACTTGTGATTTTTCGAAAAACTTTGCTGACCGATGGTTTCCAGTGAAGATATTCCATTGAAACTACAAATAATGATTACCCAAAACGTATTTTTTCTGCCACCATACGAAAAATTGGGATCAGCCCCCGTATAAGGGTAGTTTATACTTGTGAATTTTCGGAAAACTTTGCTGAACGATGGTTTCCAGTGAAGATATTTCATTGAAACTATAAATGATGATTAGCCGTAACATACTTTTTATGCCACCATACAAAAAATTGGGATCAGCCCCAACATAAGGGTAGTTTATACTTGTGATTTTTTGAAAAACTTTGCTGACCGAGGGTTTCCAGTGAATATATTTCATTGAAACAGTATAATATGATTTTTGAAAATGTACTTGTTGTGCTACCATAGAAAAAAATTGGATCAGCCCCCACGTAAGGGTAGTGTATATTTGTGATTTTTCGGAAAACTTTGCTGACCGATGGTTTCCATTGAAGATATTCCATTGAAACTGTAGCTAATGATTGCACACGGGGGTTAATCCCAATTTTTTGTATGGTGGCTTAAAAAGTACGTTCTGTGCAATCATTAGCTACAGTTTCAATGGAATATCTTCACTGGAAACCATCGGTCAGCAAAGTTTTCTGAAAAATTACAAGTATAAACTACCCTTATACGGGGGCTGATCCCAATTTTTTGTATGGTAGCATAAAAAGTACGTTTTGAGCAATCATTATCTACAGTTTCAATGAAATACCTTCACTGGAAACCATCGGTCAGCAAAGTTTTCCGAAAATTCACAAGTATAAACTACCCTTATGTGGGGGCTGATCCTAATTTTTTGTATGGTGGCACAAAAAGTACTTTTGAATAATCATTATTTACTGTTTCAACCAAATATCTTTACTGGAAATCCCCGGTCAGCAAAGTTCTAAGAAAAATTAAAAGAATAAACTACCCCCAAATGGGTGTGGATTTCAATTTTGAGTATGGTGGCAGGAAGATATTTCTCAATAGATGTCTTTTTTGCATTATCATTTTGATATTCGCAGTTCAAGTCTGAAATCAATGAAATATTATATTTCGGTCAGCAAACTATTTTTTCCCAAATTGGAGTAGTTTTAATAAAACCTTTAGAATTAATGTGAATTGATTGTCTATTTCTACTAGCTTATACTTTCATTTGTAATAAGTACAATTCAAGAAATAGAAGGTACCCAAAACACCAAACGTAGTTTTGGTGATTTGGGTTTTAAGTATGTGTTTGACCTTGAGATAATATTGGTGATATTTGGAAGAGATTGCATACATGGTAATGAAGATCTTGGAAAGGTACCGTTTTTTTTGCTAGTATTCGTGAGTGATGTGTGTGTGTGACTTTCATGTGTACTTGTGTGTGTACTCACTACAATCTATCTTGTCTGTACAGAGTACAAATAAAAACCGGTTGAAACGACTTCCAATAGAACCAAAAGTGGGACACCTCTAATAAGTTAGGGAACTTTTTGTTTGTGTGCATCAATATTTATGCTGATTTTTTTTTGTTTTGATCTTTGTTTTATTTTTATTTTTATTAAACTCTAAATGTAGATCATTGGAAAAACTGAAATTTTGTATGAAAAGGGTCCAAAGCCTGATGATGGAGGGGGACTGGGGGATAAACTTTTACAAAATCGAAATTTTGCTGTGAAATTTAATGGGTACAGGGTACAGTAAAACCAGCCTAGCTTTAGACGGAATTACTTACTGCGCACTCCGATAACGTATTATAGTCCTTAATATATACAGTGATAAAACACTCAACATGAGCGTACCGTGCAAATTAATAGTTATTTATGCAACAAGTCCAAAAAGTAGCAGGCCGAGTTGGACAACACGTCGAGTGCAATAAACTCTTTTTGCACGACTTTCATACAATATTTTTTCTACGTTCATGCAAAAACCAGAAAATGTTTCATTTAGGTGGCACTAAACTGTAAGGAAGACATTGTTTGTTTAAATCTCTCTGCTAAAAGTAATTCAAAAACATTTTGTGTAATTCAGTTGATATTCGAAGGAAATAATTTTATTTTGAATTTGGTGTCAATTTGAAAGTTTATGTCTGCCATGATGACAGAACGCTATAGTAGAATGACAGATGAGTGCAATAAAGTCTTTATTGCACTCAGTGCACTCAGTGCAATACAGTACCAGTTTTTCCACCAAATATAGTTCAATAAAGTTTTGTTTTTTGCATGAACGTAGAAAAAATAATGTAAATACATAATGAAGTTGGTTTCACTGTATCTCTGAACTTTCGGTGGTTTTCGGGTTTGTTGGTTATGCCGGTCTCGAGGTCATTTTTCCTGACGTTTCGTCTACGTCTGCGGTAGACAATGTGGACATTCGGTGAAATGAATACATGTACACAAGGATCCAAGTTGGGATCTTTGTCGTTTTATTTTTTCATCAATGATCTTGGAGCGTGTTTGCATTCTTTCGAAGGATTATGGTTCGCAGCCGACTTCAAATGTTTCAAAGAAGTTCGAACAGTCACGGACTACTAAAACATTTCGATAAAGTATATAACTGGACAATTGAAAAAAGTTTGTATTTTGATATATTGATGTGTTTTGGTATGGAAATTAAAGTTGGCAAGGAATATTATGGGTTGGTCATGTACCGTGTATTTGGACAAGTTCAAAATACATGACTGACCAATATTTTCCGCCAAATTTAGTCTTTTTTATTCAATTGAGCCGGCCGAAGGCCCTCATCACTGCTTGCCGTTTTAATGGGGCTTCTACAGGGTGTAATCTAATATCTTGCACTCCCGTGAAGGAGGGGTGTATAATGCCATTTTATAACAAACGGCAGGTGAGAAAAATTCGAAAAAAAAATGAGGAAATTATAATTTTGTTAGAATATTCGGAAAATCTTGGAAAACGCTCTTCAAAATTACACAGTTTCTTCCATCTGGCAGTTCCAGTATTATTGCGGCTCTGCTCTGCTGACGTTCGGCGGACAACGTTTTCCAAAATTTGGACGAATTTTCCAACACAATTTAAACTTTCCACAAATTTTTTTCGAATTTTTCATACCTGTCATATTCGTTGTAAATTGGCTCTATACACCCGTCCTTCACGGAAGTGCAAGAAGTTAGATTACACCCTGTGGCAAAAGTCAGTCATACATCTATGATTGCTTTCACTTAGGTATATTTTACTTCCTGCTTTTCAATTCAGCTTTTCCCTAAATGGAAAGACGGTCATTGAGTTTATTAGTTCCTATATTATGATCTCTACCAAACAACATGCAGTCATCATTGACATCAATTCGTTTTTATACTAGCAACAAATTGATTTATTCAATTCAGGGGCGTAGCTAACACCACCGCAATCCCTTCGGCGCGGGGGGTCGCAAGGAAACCAGAAATTGGGTTGGATAAGAGGGCGCAAGCAGGTCCCTGCGGGGGGGGCTCGCTGAAAGTTAGCTACGTCACTTTTGAGATGTATGTGAAGAGTTTCGTAATATGGATACAGAGGTAGGTACTTACTTTAGGTTCTGTTATTCCTGAATCTTACGCCTATTAGTGTGGGCAAACTTTCCACACGCGAGATACGACGAACGTTTTAAGACTGATCTCATTTTGAAGTACTTGATATGATATCTCAATAATCAATAATCTGAATAGATAGTATAATTTCAGTAATACATTTCTGAGAGAAACTGATAGGTTGGAATAAAAGCCAGAATCTACCAGCACAATTAAAACAAAATACAACTTCACCTTTTTTCTCTGCAAAAATGCTGTAAAACGAGTTCAATGAGTTTATTGTATAGTCGAAATCATATTGAGATGGCAATAGTGTTGCCGGAGTTCATACATCAAAAAGAGGCATTGATTTAACATAAATAATAGGTCCGTTCGCAGATAGTATGCTACACGGATGTGGTTATTTATCTTATAATGATTAAAGGATATTTTGAATCACAGATGTGATTACATTGATGTTCAATTTATCAACTCTTCCTGGAGTATGTGCTACCGAGGAGTGCTTCTTGCTGTTGAGTTAAGGGTGTCATCGTTCATCGGTTGGACCAGGATACAGAGAGGTCATTCCCAACCAATGGGGATAATATTCAGTGCTTGATTGCAATCAACACTTGCATTGGTGTTCTCCTGGAGGAACGTTGCAGAAATGGATGTCAGATGAAATTCAATGTACGTAGGGGAAAGTAGTTGTTTTCTCACAGATATTTTCCTTTAAAAGTTAGTATGCGGAGTTTTCGGGGTCGGAGATTATGAATTTTATGTCAAAAATCGTAAATTCTAGATTGTAGATTCTAGATTCAATATATGGCGGAGAATTCTTATTGCGGTTACGGTTCGATCATATTTAAATTTGGTATGTGCTAGTGGTTTTCGACGTGGAAGCGATAATGATTTTTTTGTCAAAAATAAATCCAATGTAATAATAATAATAATAATAAAATAGCATTATATTGTCCAACATATATTCCATTTACAGGACAACCAAATTAGAATATTGTAATCTTCAAGAATTATTGCTTTGAAGTAATTGGTAATTTTTACGTGTTTTTCTAGGCTATCAAGAAATCCCAAAATTAGTTCATCGTCGGAAGAACTCAGAGGAGGAAGATGATTTGGATTTGGGAACATTATTTGAATTGTTTCACCAATAAATATAGAAATGTTAACTTCTGCTACTAGGTACATTTGGCCAGTACATTAATACGCTCATTTAGTGGGCGTCATATCGTCAGGATAGTGATAGGTAAAGGTTAGGTTTATTCGTTTGCATCGAGGTGTAGCACTTTCCTACACCTGGTGTAATTCACACTCGATTTTAGCACTGACCTGATTTTATTATTCGTTTGCAGATTAATTTGACATTTGTTTGAACTGCACTCAGCTACACTCGATTCAAAATAATGTGGTGTAAATTACACTACACTGCACTACTCGTTGATGCAAACGAATAAACCTGTTGTGGATACAAACAAAGCGTAGCGGCCATTGTTGAGATACAGGCATATTTGGGAATTCGAATTTATACTCATATTATCCGATTACCTATTGAAAAGGTATATAAGTGGTATTCTCTCTGATATTTCACAATGTTAGGGAGGAATGTCAGATAATCTTCAGATATTGTGGAAATCTAAAATGTCTCCAGTCAAGTAGAAATTGATATTCATAAATCGAGAGTAATTGAATATCTCCTGAATTTTTATTTAATGAAACATTTCGATAAAGTGCTATAACACAAAACACGTCACGGTTTGCTCTCATCCAAAAACTTAAAAAATGGAAGCTGAGATGTCACTAAATACGCGTAATGCGAACGCTCCGTATATCATCCCGATGAAAAGAGTAAAAGAGACAAAAGTTCTTATTTTTTCCACCATTGTTGTTAGGGGCTATACGCGCGTTCTCCCACTGACCTATAATCAGATCGGTGGCGTTCCCTTGTGTTCAGTTTTGTAGAACACGAAGAAGACAACCTGGTGGTCACGGAAAACCCCGAAATTGATTTTGCACCACAATATTTCTCCGTTATAACTAGCGCACACATAGTCATGTGGCAAAGAGTAGAGGTTATTATTGCTACTCTTTGTATGCGGAACCAAGCCGCGGATCCTAATGGAATATTTCCGTTCAAATACTCCCCAGATTTCTCGTCCGGAATTATTCCACTCTGACTGGAGGCAACGCGATGCTAGTGCGTCTTGATGTACGCAGTTGAATTAAATTACATGAAAATTAATGAAATAATTCAGTTTGAATTCTTTCACGGATGCACAGCGTCGAGTGTTTTCACTCTCCGTAACTTGCGACATCCTCCAAAGTGTATCCAAGCAAACAAAAACAATGCCCCAACCAATCCTTGCATCGTTAGCCTGAAAAATATTTGCTACCGCTGCTTTAGTTTGTAGACCTCCTAGATCAGTGGATTAATAAGAAGAAGACAAAACTTAAAAGAAGTAGAATTGGATTGTTGGTTGTTGGCGAGTTGTCACTTTTTCTGCTATTTCAAAACAAATAAAAATGTGATAATGTACATAAATATTGAATATATGGGATAGACACAGTTTACCATTTACCACGCAAAGACAATTATTAGTAAACTTGCAAATCAGTTTTATGCAATGTATAATATATACCAGCATTTCTATATCTTAACTAATTTGTTGCAAACGACATTTTAGAATTTTATAATGAACATGGAATCCAAAATGTGGAATATTCTACTACTTACGGCATGTTTTGGTGAAATACTGGTAGAAGAGGTAAAGGCAATCTTCAGTGCTAATATAAAATTTCTCTATAAATTGTAAATATTTCACATTTCAGAAAATTGGTTATGCCAGTTTAGAAGTGGTGCAAGAGAAAGATGAACGGTTATTGATATTTTCTACTTTGGACGGAACCTTAACAGCAGTTGAACAGCAAAGTGGAAATGTGAAATGGAAAGTGAAAGAAAGTATGTTTGTGTTGGGTATATAACCAACATACAATTACTAGTTATATGTAATGCAATGGATATTTGTGTATTATTTACAAATGAGCCCAGTGACCCATTTTATTCATTGAAATTGTATTAAAAAATCTTTTCAGAGCCCATTGTTCAAGTTCCGCTAGATATTTCAAATGCAATTGTTCCCATTTTCCTCCCTGATCCAAAAGATGGTTCTTTATATTTGATTGGAGATATGAGAGAACCATTCAAGAAGTTACCATTCACTATTCCTCAACTTGTGTCTTCATCTCCTTGCAGAAGTTCAGATGGTATTTTATATACTGGTAAGACAATAATTCATCAGAAATGTAATCGTTTCTCAGATTTTTATTTATTTATTTTTACAAAATTAAGTCCATTTCCATTACATGAAAAAATATGTATATATAGTAAATACTATTAAATATAAATAATATCACTTAACAAAAACAGTTATAACGTAATTTGTAGTAGATAAATAATAAGAAATTTTAGTAGGTACTGATATCACATCTGGTAAAAATATTTGTCTTGCATATTAATTAACAATTTTTATAGATTTTCTAAATGTATTCAAAGAGCATCCACATACTTCCAGTCTGTTGTCATTTATAACCTTGAGTATTCTCTCTATCGGTGAGTGTTTCTTATTGTTAGTTATGTGAAACAATATTAATAATAACATTTAATATTCCCAAGAAACAACAATATGTTTGGGAACACAACTGATGAACTGAAAAAACATTTATAATGTACACATATATAGGAGAAAGCAGTAAAAGCAGAATAATTCGAAAGGGAAATAAATAAATAAGGTACATGATTTAGTGAATATTTTGAGAATTGAATAATATTTTTTTTATGTTAGTCAATTTAATTTTGAATGATGTTAAACTTTTTGACACTTTAAGGAATTTCGGCAAATTATTATATTGGATTATACCATTATGGTAAATAGATCGTTACCCTATATCTGTTTTAACCTGAATTATACCTAAGTCATATGCTTGCCTTGTTGAATGGCTATGATTAATTTCATTAACTGTTGAATTTAAATTGGAATGCTTCAGTTTATTTTTGACAAAAAACTAATAGAGATTTTTTGTATTCATATAAAGAGTTTATATCAAAAAGTCTCCCGGGTTTATATTGATTTATATTTGGTTCGCGATAGTCTAAACAGAAAATACATGAAATAATAATTGACTACACAGAGCTCTATCAAGGATACCCATTATATCAGAATATTCATGGTCTGCCACAGGTTGATTTAACTTGAAGGACATGAATCTTAGAAATTCATTTTGAACCATTTCCAATGATGTGCAATGAACCAAGTACAACAGGGACGAAACTATGGATGCATACTCTAATTTAGATAGAACGAGGGATGTGTAAACTTTTTGCGTAGAATTTAAAGAGAAGCTTGAATAATTTCGAAGTATGAATCTTAAGGTTTTTGATGCTTCAATGGTTACATTATTGATGTCCTCTACAAATCTAAGTTGTCCGTCAAAACAAACCCCTGGGTGTTTCACTCATGCAAAATATTGAACAGGATCGTTATTCATATTATAGGAAGCTTGGAATTTTTTCGTATGTTTGAATTGGCATTAACCAGTACCACACACTGTGTTACTAATTTTGCATTCACCATATGAATCCCGTTCTTTTAAGTGTATTGTCGATTGAAATAATTGATCTGCTTGTAGGCAAAAAGAAGGACACATGGTTCAAACTAGATCCAACTAATGGCAAAAAACAACAGGTACTAGGTTGGGATGATTACAGTCCTACATGTCCAATAGACATGGAGTCGTCAATTTACATTGGGAGGTCTCAGTATAATTTGAGAATGGTGGATGGGAAAAAGACAGAAAATAAATGGAATATAACGTTCTATGATTACACAGCAAGGCCAATGAATAAAGAAGAGTTAAGTAGCTACGGTGAGTAATGATTCTGTAAAAATGTGTCATTCAATTGACTTTCATAAAAAAGGTACTAATTATCTAATTACTATACAATTTAATCTAAAATAATCAACTAATTTGCATATTTTGCATATTTGCATATTTTAGTTTTCATATGAAAATAAATAAACCTCGAAAACTATCAACTATCAATTTCAAAATAATATTTATATATAATTACTTATTAAATAATGAAAGTTTACTTTTTTCATACACAAATTCTATATTTTCTGAGCATTTTCCAGATTCTGTTCATTTTGCCTCCACTTCTACTGGACGACTTGTAACACTGAATCGAAGACGAGGTAGTTTCATGTGGGATAAGGATCTAGGCAGTCCCATCATAGGAATATATCTTTTAGATTCCGAAGGACTTTTATCATTGCCATTTACCTCTTTGGCAAACCAGACGATATCAAATTTCAGACAAGAGTTGTTATCAAATGATGGATTGTTATACAACACCAATCATATGAAATTGTAGTAAGTAATTTGTTTCAATACGTAGTCCGAAAATAAGTACGAATAAGTTGACACATTCTTTCTTTAATCTACCTCTCTATTTATTGCAGTCCAACGCTTTATGTCGGAGAACACTCATATGGTTTGTTTGCTTTACCTTCTCTTGTTGATCAAAATGTTGTTACCATAAAAGGTTCGGATAGTGGTCCTTTACTGCTGGATGGCCCCCAAGGTTCACAAAGTTTGGAGCACAATAATGAATATCCATTACCAGGACACAATTATCGTTTACCATCAGGTTCGTAAATTCCATATGATTTGCTGATTGAAAATCTGTTACATAATAAAAATCCATAATTCTGCTGTTGTGATTGATGTTAGATTGAGTGTAATACTGTTAGTAGACCAGTGCTGATGGATGCCAATAAATATAAAAGCAGGAAAAATTATTAACAGCATGAGACCTGCAGAAAGAGGAGCAACATATTGTTCGAATGACGGGAAAAATAAATTAAAGTCGACAAAATGGAGAAGGGTGGAACGGGATGAACTTTTAGGGGTTGAAAGTGATATATCACGATTTTTCGCGATTTGCAACGAAAGTTGACCTCCTATTAAAAAAAGTTACATGGCAAAGTTGTTGATAATAAAAAGATCTACAACTTTGGTATGCAACATTTTTTCCACATAAGCTCAAATTCTACGGGAAAATCGAAAAAACCAATTTTTTTTCGCACAATTTTTTATTTTTTTTCCACCAAGCTGTAACTTTTTTGTAGCTAAATATAGTTTTTTTCTTTTTTTTTTTCGACAAATTCCAAAAAAACGACCTCATTTTCAACTGACAAGTTTCACCGTTAAAGTTCGTCTTTTTCAAATTCGCCAGCCGCAATTTTTTCCATTGAAACGTCTACTTTTAGATTATGTAATAAAAGAGTAGCACTATTCTGGAAAAATTTTCCAGAAAACGCGAAAAGATTTTTTAAAATTTTTATTCTTAACTCCTATTTATTTATTAAAATTATCGAAATTAACAGTTGAAACCTTTTGAGAATAATAATTTCATGTTACCTTAATAGGTTCAAAGAATAAATAATGATTTGATTATCATAGAAGGGCGAAATGAGGTGAACTTTTGGGGGTAAAAATGGTTTTCCACGATTTGCAGAGAAAATAAACCTAACAAAAAAAGTTAAAGAAATAAGTTGTTGGCAATAAAAAGATCTACAATTTTTGTTTTAAAAATGTTTCTACATAAAATCAAATTATCCGGTAAAATCGGAAAAACCGTTTTAATTTAGCTTTAATTTTTTTCTTGGGTACAAATTGTATGTTTGTCGCAAAATTTAGTGGAAATATAACTTTTTATGTTCTAAATTAGATGTTTTCTTTTTTGCAATTCAAAAAAGTTTTTTCATTACATTCAAATCACGTTTATCAAGTAGAAAAATATTAATTACAAAAACATATTATTATATAGTATTTACATTAAAATTTAAGGAAATAATAAATGTTCGAGAAAGTAAACTGAGGAAAGTTGATTAATAATGCAATCAAAGATTAATTTACAAAACTCAATCAAGTCTGTTGAATCTTCAAGATCTTCATCATCTTCGTCGTCTTCACAGTCAATTTTTTGCCTAGAATTTGTTGGTTCTTCTGAATCACTTACATCTTCATACATTATTTTTTCAATATCATGATAAGTTTCAGAACAATGACACTTTGTACATAAATTTGTGCTCTCAAGCCATGTTTGGGACTTGTCATAATGTAAGATGTAAGTGATTCAGAAGACACCGCACACGGAGAACCAACAAATACTAGGCAAAATACTGAATGTGAAGACGACTAAGAGCTTGAAGATTCAACAGATGCCGGATAAGATAATGAAGACTTGATTGTGTTATTAAAACTAATTTTTAATTGCATTATCAATTAACTTCCTCAGTTTACTTTCTTGAACGTTTATTTTTTTAATAAATCACTCTTTATTTGCAAATAATAAGGTATACTTCCACTAAATTTTGCGACATACAATTTTTAAACAAATATTAAATAAAAAAATTTTCCGGGTCATTTGAGGTTATGTAGAAAAATTTTAAATACAAAAGTTGTAGATCTTTTTAATGCCAACAACTTTTTTTCTTAATTTTGTTTTGTATGAGGTTAATTTTCGCTGCAAATTGTGGGATACCAATTTTACCCCCAAAAGTTTACCTCGTTTTGTCCTTCTATCATAATCAAATTCTTTTTTATGCATTTCGATAATTTTAATAAATAAATATGAGTTTAGAACAAAAATTTAAAAAAAATTGATTTTTGAATATCTGTTTTTTCATCTTTTCGTGTTTTCTGGAAAGTTTTTCCATAGTAGCACTACTCTTTAATCTTAAAGTAGACACTTCAACGACTCAATCTATCAAAAAATATGGTGAAACTCTGGCCGTTGCACTAGATATCTCCAAGGCATTTCTCATCAAGATTGACCCGTCGAGCTCAGTCCTCACATCCACATACCGTCACTTTGGAGACATGCCGCACATCTGCTTCCCAGGGCTTGTTTTTCCACAGAACGGCAAAGCTTTGGAACTCGCTGCCTCGGGAGGTATTCTCTGAGGCATAGAGCCTTCAGAAATTCAAGAACACTAATTCCTAATTATACCTTGGAGGGTAGAGGTCAAATCGATGCCATTTACACGGACCTTTCCAAGGCATTTGATAGAGTGAATCACCATATTTTATTGAAGAAGATCGGGAATTTCGGTTTTTCAGAACACTTGGTAAATTAGTTGGAAGTTTTTTGACTGGTCGTACCCAACAGGTTAAAATTGGGGAATGCAAGTCGAGTGATATAATAGTAACATCTGGGGTGCCACAAGGGTCACATTGTTCGCCACTGTTATTCAACATTTTTGTGAATGACATTGGATGCTATTTTGATAACTGAATTTTTGATGTTTGCAGATGACCTGAAGCTATTACAGATACAGATACATTTATTCATCTATAAAGTTTTACACAATACAGTATAAAGACTTATCAGACTAGTCGGTAAAAATGCTAAATAAATAATGACAAAAGTACATTAGTCGCATAATAAAAAAACATAAAAAACATATATATGAGACACAGAACAGTAAAAACATAGATCAGTGTTGTTCAGTCAGTATAGGTATATAAAATACAAGTTAAAAAGTAAATAATCAGTACTGGAATTTCAAAAACTCTTCTAATGAATAAAATGCATTTTGTTTTAAATACCTGAAAACTTTAGATTTCACCAAACAGTTTCAAAGTATGGTTGTAACATATAATGCCCTGGTAAGTATAGGAACTCTGAGCGAGACATAAACGGGAAAATGGTAAACGAAGATTATTAGCATTTCGAGTGGTATACTCGTGTATCATACTTCCCTTCATATGTTTATAATTCTCTTTTTTTATATTAAGGATAATTAGAAATATATATAAACATGGTAGTGTCAGAACTGAAAGCTTAATGAATATTTGTCTGTAACTCTCACGTGGATATACACCTACAAGACATCTTATTATTTTTTTCTGCACTATGAATACTTTATGAGTATGAGCAGATTCTCCCCAAAATATCAGACCATGCCTGAGTGCTGACTCAACAAGTCCATAGTAAGAGAGTTTGAGAATTTCTGGAAATTCAGTGCCCCTCAATTGCCTAATAACAAAACATGTGCTACTCAATCTAGAAACTAGATTATATATATGAATCTCCCATGTTATTTTATGGTATACATACACTCCTAAAAATTTGATATGATCAACTTGCTCTATAGACTTATGATTCATCCTAATTAAGGCACTGTAGTCACAGCTCATATTTTTTTGTTGAAATAACATGGAATATGTTTTACTGATATTAACTGACAATCCATTATTGATACACCAATCATAAAATTGATTCACACAAAATTTGACATTGCCACAGATTCTACCAATTTATTTTCAGCTATGAGCTGATTTGTGTCGTCTGCATATATGATCATTTTGTTTTGGGATGCACAAGAAAGCACTATATTATTAGTAAAAATAATGAAGAGCAAAGGTCCAAGAATAGATCCTTGTGGCACATTTATAGAAATATTAGCTGGTTTTGACCTTCCAATCAAATTCATACCAATAATGTTATCCAACGACCAAACTTCCACCAAAAGTTTATATTATTGTAATTTTACCTTATAATGGGGTTGATCCTGTTTGAATAAATAAATAAATAATAAGTTATATTTCCACAAAATTACGAGAGAAAAAATAAATTTTTGCGCGAGAAATAAATTTTAAACCAAAAAAACGGTTTTTCCGATTTTCCCGTAAAATTTGAGGTTATGTGGAAAAAACGTGAATACAAAAGTTGTAGATCTTTTTATTATCAACAACTTTGCCAATCCACTCTTTTCGATGTCAACATTCGTTGCAAATAGCGAAAAATCGTGAAATACCACTAGTTCACCCCGTTCCACCCTTTTCCGTTTTGTCGACTCTAATTTATTTTTCCCGTCATTCGAACAATATTTTGCTTCTCTTCTAGTAGGTCTCATAACGAAATTTAGATTTCCGATTTTGCTCAAATATCGATTTATTGAAACTATGAATGAATATAAATCAAGGAATGACTAAGTGTCAAGACTAAGTTTCAACTGCTTAAGTGAGTTTTTTCCGCCCTACAGAAGTATTTTTAATGTGCTTGTAGAAAAATCTTGATCCTGATTCATATGGAAAGGTGTATAACTAAAACCAAACTCTTAAGTGCAATACTGAAATAGCAACACACAATACAATTATTGTATTGATAAATTTATATTTTTATTTATTTGATCAACAGATAGGAAAGAGGATTTCTTCTATCAAAGTTTGCCGACATTTGGGAACCACATTATAATATTTACTGGGCATTACAATGTACCACAATTCAGTGAGTTCAAACTTCTGGGCCCAAACAAAGAACTGCTGCTAATTGCGGAAGGGCCAAGAATAAATTCTAATTTGCCAAGCAAGCGCAATGAAGAGCTTGAAGAAATGGATCAAGATTGCGATGTAAACTCTGCTACAGTTGATCATACGAAAATAATCCATGGAGAAACTATGATCAGCTACTCCAAGAGGCAGTATACTACTGTAAAACTGTGGATCAACCAGCAAGAAAATAAGGGCTTGAAAATTGCCCTGATCATAATGACAGGCTGTGTGGTTACCATGTTTTGGTATTTACAAATTCAGGTTGGTGATGACGATAAATAATGATGATTTTATGTTCGAAATTGTTTCTGATCCTATTTCTTTTTAACTATCGTTGAATGAATCGATATTCCATTTCATTGTATTTCTTGCTTTAGGTGAAAGAAATACAGAATTTATCACAAAACGGATCTCAATCAAATCATAGCGGACAGAGTAACCAAGTATCTGCTGTATCAGAAGAATTGCCAAATGGTTTGGTGAAAATAGGAAAAATAACCTTTCATCCTGATCAGTTATTGGGCAAAGGTTGCGAGGGAACATTTGTTTACAGGTATTGTTTAAAATATTTTGTTGGAGATATGATAGATCTATTTGTACCGTATTACTCAGAATTATTTTTACTGAGTTTTGTACTTTTTGTGAATATTTTTACGTACTGGCAAACTTACCCTCTGAACATATTTTATATCACATATTTATATCTCTCTGATCTGATTACATATATGTATGCATCATATTACTCAGAACTGTGATAATCTGAGAACATATAAGTGGAAACAAATAACTACTGTAGCCCTCTTTATAAGTATGTTATGTGAAGAAAATTGATTATATTGTAAATATTTTATTTTAAGTCATATTTATATACTCATATCGTGCTCAACACCTACAATAGGCTGAGTTAAAAAAAACCCCAAGGTTGTATCTAAAGACACAACCAGCTGATTTTTGGCTTTTTTCCTTATGTGCCTGGTACATTTTTTGCGCCGTAATTTTCCACGCAATTTTCGACACACAAAGCCGTCGAAAAATTTTCCGAATTTCTACCCGTTCTATATCGAGAATTCAATTAAATTTTCAATAATCTTCATAAATATAACACGACCTTGATTAATAGTCCACTATTTTGATTGCATCTAAATTTCGACTGTATTTTATAATAATTTGACGAGACATAATTTTGGCGTTAGTAATCTGATGAAAGCCCGAGAGCAAAGCTCGAAGGCTTTCATCTCTGATTATTAACGCCAAAATAATGTCGAGTCAAATTAATAAATATAAGAGAAATTTAGCAGCATTAAAAATAGTCTACTGTGTATCAGGGTCGTGTTATATTTATGAATATTATTTCTTGAATCCAATTATTTATATCAGAGAAAAATATTCACGAAATGAAACAGTTTGGAATGATTTAAAATAGTAAAAGCACCAACTTTATAAATGATCAATTGAAATTGAAACCTCAATTATTATTGCAGGCGACATTTCCACCATGAGTATTTTTTGACATTTGTTTAGCTTTTGAAGAACTGACAGTATTAACTGTAAAAGCTTCACAATCATACTGTTTTCTTAATCTTTTCAAAATACTGTGGTGATGAGAAGTAAGGTTGAATTGAAGAATACGCGAGCGAAGCGAGCTTGTTAGACTGACATTTCTAAATTCAAAATATCATTCACTTTTGTAAATGGTGTTGTCTCATTTAATTCATATTAAACTGCTTACATTTACACTATTTTTACTCCTCACTGTAATATGAGCGATTGTAGACTGGATTACACAACCTATTTCTCCATTTTAGGTTTCGTCAAACTGATTCATTTTCAATCACTTCAACAAAATTGATTTAATTTATGTAAAGTACTGTCAGATGCACAGGCTGCTTAATATAAGTATCAAGCTGAATAGTTGATGACTATTGTGCACCATGCAAATAGTCGCTAACAAAGCGTGCTGATTGGTCTAGTCAGACAGGAAACAAAAGTGTGATTGGTTGATGACTGATATTCAAAGGACAAAAATAATAATCCCCAATATTTTATTTTTAAATATCAATGCATTAAATTCTGATTCATATTTTAGAGGAGAATTCGATAATAGACGAGTAGCTGTGAAACGGTTGCTACCGGAATGTTTCACCTTCGCAGATCGCGAGGTAGCATTGCTGAGAGAAAGCGACGCTCATCCTCATGTCATTCGATATTACTGCATGGAACAAGACAGGATGTTTCGCTATATCGCTTTGGAACTTTGTCAGGCCACCCTTACTGATTATATTCAGGGTCATTGTGACATAAATCCTATTAGTCCTCTGGAAATCCTCAGGCAGGCCACCTCCGGTCTGTGTCATTTACATTCCCTAGATATTGGTAAGTACTTACTTGTTGACCCAACATTTTTTTCGTTAACAGGTTGACCGCCATGTTCACCTGATCAGGT
This sequence comes from Chrysolina haemoptera, assembly GCA_958298965.1. Lineage (NCBI taxonomy): Eukaryota > Metazoa > Arthropoda > Insecta > Coleoptera > Chrysomelidae > Chrysolina > Chrysolina haemoptera. Next base: position 21,165,049 of record OY282599.1, on the reverse strand, counting down.
GGCCTTACTATCTGATGCCTGGTGCCAAAAAAAAATATGTGAACAATTCCTGACTACCAGATTAATGACTTTCTTATTTTCTTTTCTAAAATAATTTCATAAGTACTGTTGGATCTGTACTGCTGAAAGCAATGCAATAAAAGAATAAATGCTGAGGACACCACAAATTTTGAATACATTTCAAATAGAGTGTCTGCTCAAGTGGGTACCCACATTTATTTTAGGAATAAGAAAAAAAACTATTATTTATTACTGAACATTTCAAATACAGTCAGTTTTTTTACAAATTGTTCAATAATATTTTATTTTTTTTGAGGGTTGTGAATAAAGTAATAAAGCTGATCAGATATATCAATGCCGCCCTTCATTTAATTTCACTGGAAAATCATTTCTGGATTTAACAAATCTTTATTCTTTCTATTTTTTTTTTCGTTTCGTACCAGATAAGCCAAAAATTTGGTCTTTGCATTTTAGGTCTGTGTTACCCTTGTTATTTTCAAGGGGCTTGCATTCCCCACGTTTTAATCTAGCAATCACAGCCTCTTTGGGAAAACTTTTTCAGTTTTTCTGTCCTACAAAACATGGCTTTTGATCAATCAACTCATGAGAGGTACACTAATTAAAAAAATGTCATTGCATACAATCCTTTCTTGGCTTCATATGTGCGCATAAGGGAAACAATATTTGTGGCAAGGATTCCACAATTGATGTCCTGTTGATTTTTTTTTCAGCATGTGGCTCACTCATAAAGTTTAAATAGTTTTTTACCATACTTACCATTACTTAGGTACCACTTTCTGATCAAGCAGTGACCGTAGTAAGTCCTTCCAATCAACATCTTCACTAGTTTTTATCAGACCAGTAGGACTCCAGTGATGGTATATGCGCCATCCATCCATATTCTTAGTACCAAGAAATTCCCACAAATGTTTTCATTATTCATATTATTTTTCACAATATTATCATTTGTGTCACTATCTCCAGAAAAATCACATTCATTTCTATCATTATTATTATTTTCACAGTTCTCTTTGATTTTTTTTCGGGTTATCTTAATGTAAAATCCTCTTGTTTCAGTTCATCGAGACATTAAGCCTCATAACGTACTCATATCAGTTCCTGACAACAAAGGGCAAGTAAAAGCGATGATATCAGATTTTGGACTTTGTAAGAAGCTGCAACTCGGGAAAGTTTCCTTTTCTAGAAGGTCAGGAGTAACCGGAACTGACGGTTGGATTGCACCCGAAATGCTCAACAGTACAGAACGAACAGTAGGTTTTCTTTCTGCAATGATTAATTCCTCTACCTAATTTGTTGACCTGATTTTACAGACAAATGCAGTAGACATGTTTTCCCTTGGGTGCCTTTATTATTATGTTTTATCGAATGGACAACATCCATTCGGAGATGCTCTGAGAAGACAGGCCAACATCCTCACAGGAAACTATGATTTATCCCAATTGAAAGGGGCTGAATGGTTGACTACTGTGCAGAGCACTGTTATTTCAGCTTTATTGTCATCAGAACCGGACGTCAGACCGTCTTGTAGAGCCATTTTGGAAAATCCGATGTTCTGGAGCTTTGACATTATATTAAGTTTTTTCCAGGTAAGCTAGTTTTTAGCTACCTTCATCACTATACTTTTGTTATTAATTTAAAAATGTGTATGATTATTAATATAGTTTAAATTAATATTAATTTCAGGAAGTAAGTGACAGAGTGGAAAAGGCAGAGTTTGATGATATCGTTTTGCAACAGTTAGAAGATGGTGCCTTACAAATAGTCAGAAGTGATTGGAAACAACATATTCATGAGGAGGTTGCATCTGATTTGAAGAAGTATCGGCATTATCATGGCGATTCTCTTAGAGATCTACTTCGGGCATTGAGAAACAAGGTGAGTAGTCATTGCTCAAATCATCATCAACAGTAAGCCGGAAACCCATTGCTCATGTTTCCTTCTTTAATTTTGTTCCTTTTTCATAGGATTGTTTTTGATTTCAACCGAAAATGTTTATTCTTTGATGACAATGATTCTCCAGAAGTTTTTGGTAATTTTTTTGAATTATTATATCGAGAAAATAAACTTATTTCCGTCAATTTGTTTGTAGTTCAGTAATAAATTTATCAATTTAAAATCACCAATGAGCACAATAACCATTACTTCATAATTCAGGAAATGTAAATACCCAAAACATCAAAACTATATCAATTCTACTCGACGTAACGATTTTGCCAACAAAGTTGGCTCAAAGCTTATAAACCACTTATGATATTCTAATCCTATCTGAGTGGTTAATTACACTCATCACCGGCTACATAAAATTTTCTACTCGTTTTGGATATTGTGACAAATATTCTTGGAAATTACTGAAAAATTACTTCATTAAGTGGAGAAACGTTTATTGTACAATGAACTTGAACAATGGTCTGTATGGAACGGGGCCTTAATCCGTATTCAGATTATTTTTACACCAATCTCCAGACTTTCAAGTGCATCGAGCATAAACCTGTCTTATTAATTTCAAACTTGTGTCATCAAATTGGCATTAGTGATCAGATATGAGCAATGTGTTCTTTGACCGGTACTTTCATGACCCTTTTAGTCTGACCCACTTACTTCTCGAGGTCCTTACAGCTAATACTATGAAAACTTCAGTCTGTTATTAATGCAGTTCTGAAATTCCGTGAGGATAATGATCATTCACTTTATGAATCCGAAAAAGAAAATTTGAACGGTAATTACACCATAAATAATTAAATCAAAGACTTGGGTGTGATCATCACAAAAAAATTCTCATTTAATGAACATATCACCAGGCATAGTTCAGAATCGTATAGAAAACGGTTTCATATTGAGATCTTGCAAAGATTTTGGGTACCCAGGACGTATAACGCTGAATGGTGGTTTTTCGGATTTTTAGGCCGACGTTTATTTTGAGATATTCTCGACGTTTCGCCAACACGAGTGGTTGGCAATTTCAAGAGAAAATTTTTATGGACGATTTTCCGAGAGAAATGGAAAAATCATTTTTTTTCAAAAACAAATCATGTCATAATATTCTGCATAGAATTCTCTACAAAAAAGGTATCTACAAGTTTTTCTTGAAAATGCACCGTTTTCCAAAAAATGCGATTTTCTCAATTTTCAGTGCTCTCATTCAGTCACATAATGATATTTTCAGGATCACCTTTTCCCAAATTATTCATATATATCTCGACTATGAATAACAGAAGAGACATGCTTGAAAAAATCATTCGTGTGGAGTCGTGTGAAAATATCATTATATGACTGAATGAGAGAGCACAGCAAATTGAGAAAATCGAATTTTTCCGAATTTCGAGCACATTTTACTCGAAAACAGTGCATTTTAAAGAAACATTTGTAGAGACCTTTTTTGTAAAGAATTTTATGGAGTATATTAAAGCGTCATTTGTTTTTGAAAAAAATGGTTTTTCGATTTTCCTCGGAAAATTCTTTTACTTTTAGGTAAAATTTTCCGTTTTTTTTCGCTACTGAAATGCTTTGTGATGATGAAAAAATATGTGCTGAACCCGTTTTGATTGACACTATAAGGAATTCGTCCAATGCGTGAGCTTCGCGAATAAAAAATGCCGGTTCCATGCAAGGTAAAAGTATCGGGAAATTAAGTGCCGGAAAATTCACACGAATGACTTTTTCAAAAATGTCTCTTCTATTATTCATAGTCGAGACATATATGAATAATATGGGGGAAGGTGATCCTGAAAATATTATTATGTTACTGAATGAAAGAGCACGTTTTACTGGAAAACGGTGCATTTGCGAGAAAAACTTGTAGATACCTTTTTTGTAGAGAATTTTATGCAGAATATTATGACATCATTTGTTTTTGAAAAAATGGATTTTACGATTTCCCTCGGAAAAAAAATTTCCGGATGCTTTCACGGCTTATTACCCTCAAAATTCGGATTCAGCAGGTCAAAATACATAAGAATGACTTGGGTGATCCCGTCGCGCTTCCATCGGCTACGAAAACCCTCCCTGACACCGGACTATTTGGTTCTTTAACTATAATTTATTGATATCGAATATATAATATACAGTTGCATATGAAATAAAATTTCAGAAACACCACTTCAGAGAACTATCACCCGAAGCTCAGTTTATACTCGGAAGGGATTCGGAAGCATTCACTACATACTGGTTAAGTAGATTCCCGCTTTTATTAGCTCACACTTGGATAAGGATGCAGTGTGTGGCTGACGAAGACAATTTCAGGAAGTATTATAACAATTCCTATAGGTATTCGACAAAACATTTAGAAGAATTAACTGGAGTACCAAATCTCTTAAATTCGCAAATCGAGAGCAGTGTGGAAGGCATTAATACAATTAATATTTTTAAAAGGGTTGGACAGAAATCTGATACTTCTAACAACAAACTCATAAAATCAGGAGGCTTGTACAGAAATCATGATTCCCCTGAAAAAAGAGGGCTCGTAAAAAAGAAGAAAGTGAAAAAGAAGGAAGAGCCTTTAGTTTGGGTTCTGGAGTCCAAATCAGATATATAATTTTATCAAAACTGTGATACTTATATAAAATTAATTCTAAGTTTTATTTTAGATAATAAGTGTTGTACAATTAGTTTTAAGATATTTTTATAAGACAGAATTAATATATTTTTCATGACCGCTGTATTGGTTTTTTTTTTTCATATGATCTAATCTCTACCTGATAGGCTATTTCAGTGAGATGATTAGAGTCACAGGGCTTGTGAAACAACAATAATATTGGACGAACATATGCAACCTGCAAAAAAAATAAGTACCAAAAAAATGTTTTAAAATGACCTTTCAGTACATGCATGTGGGTAAAATACTAAATATGAGTAAAATTTTAAAATGAAATGTACCCAAGTTTGGGATGGTATGTTGAAAGGTAAGTGAGGCACTTGTCTACCCTAGCTTGCACAAGTAAGTCGAAGACTTGTAGCAGGTTATTCTGGCCAATCGTTCGGTTTCATTCTGATAAAACTGCCTGGACTTTGTTTATCTACGAACTGTCAAAATTAATTAGATTTAAGTGAGTATGAACATTTTGAGTGAACGTTCAGAATCAGTTCAATTAATTACTTCTATAGATTCCAAATGAAGTTGTTTCATCAAAAATATGTATTAACATGCCTCCTTACAAATTGTCGACAAAAATAATCTTTACAAAAACAACTCCTTCAAATTTTATCAGATAATGTTTATTTTCATCACTCAAACTCGTTTATTTGGCAAAAACATTCCAATAAACCAAATCTAGATATAATCACTCTTCTTAAACTACTCGTGATTTTATCAATCAGTTTGTTTTCATATTTTTGCCAAACAAAGAGTTTTTCTGGAAACTAAAAAATTTTCGATAATAATTGAAGCATTCCTAGTATTACCTTTGAAATTTTTTTTTTTTATTTGGTCAACATTAGTCAACATGTTTGAAAGTCGAGTCGACGAAGAAGGGAGTAGATTCAATCAATGAATGTACTGTAATGAAAATGACGCAATTGAATTCTGTCTATCAAATTTTTTTCCTGTGATTCCTACAAGTAAATGCTAATTATTTATTTGAACACTGATGATATGTATGCAACTATTCTTGCTTCGAGGTTAGCTTTAAGTTGTCTACTCTCTTCTCTGCTCCGTTTCACTGTTTCACTGCTCGCATGTTATAACCACAGTGGTAAACGTCTGGATAGATCTGGAATCTCTAGAAAGGACGCGATACGCGGTCCTGTTGCGGTTCAGAGCAGAGGCGCAGCCGGGGGGTTCGGGGCTGCAGCCTCCTAGAACACAAAAATACTAAATTTCGAAGGGCTGTGTCTATTGAGTAGAGACTTGTTATTTGTCTAAGGTAAAGCATATTTTGGTACATTTTCATCTGTATTTATCCTATAGCTTTTGAAAAATGTACTACTAGTGACTTATATGGATTATAACTCACTAGTGTGTTATTTGATAGTTTACTTCTCTAAAATGACATTAATAATGACAGTCATAACTGTCATGTGTTGGATAAATTTATATATTCTCAAGTGACTTAGGAAACATAACACACGAGTAGCATACAATGTTTTATCCAACAAGTGGAAGAAATCGTTTTTTTGTGAGATAATAATTAATAAGTTTTAAATATGAACGTGAGTTATTTGATAGTTTACTTGTCTAAAATGACATTAATAATGACAGTCATAACTGTTATGTGTTGGATAAAATTAATTATCTATCGCTCACGTGAGTTATTGGATGTTAATAACAATAACCTCATCAGGCAACTTACAAAATTTTTGTTAAAATTTGTTATTACGAATCTCCCAGGTTTTCGTAGAAAAAGCAGAGCTTGTCCGAGCGAGGGAGGCCCGGGACCTACAGCTTGAAAAGCGTATTCCGAACTTTAGCACCGTGGTGGCGGTGGTGATCGAACCCAGGCCGCCTGGGTGAGAACAAAAGCTCTCAACACCTGGAACTTCGCTATATTAATCCAGTACAATTGGGTTTTGAGACAAGAATCGATTGTAGCACCACCAAACTTGGTATGCTAGTAGTTGGAACCATGATAAACACGAAAAAAAATTGTTTACCAAAATTCCAGGGGTGGAACATATTTTTTTTTTCGTTTAAAAATATATAAATAGATTTTTGCTGTTATCTTGATTATTTGAGTACCTAAAATGTGTTTTGTAGCACTTTGCGGATGATCCCTGAGAATTTATTGACCCGCCAGAAAAAGTTTTTCTCTCCCACTCATTCGGTTTATGGAGAAAGTAATAGGTGAATCTCCATATTCTTTGGAGATAATAGCATCAAACTTGGTGTTGTTGGATTCCTTATGATCGTCCCTAATCGATTATGCAATGATACACCGGATGTTCTTTAGAAAAATGATTGAAGATGGCGCTCAGCTGCCATTTTGAAACTTTTTGCTGGAATTTTCTCATGAAAAAGTAGGTTTTTATCTCCTATTCGAGCCTTCCTAATTTCGTTGCGATATACCAGGTGGTTCAAAAATTAGTAGGGGGAAACGGACTTTAGACTAGCACTGTATAAACACGACGATGAGCAGTGACAACTTACTCTGTAGAATTTTCTAACACCTTGGAATTAACAAGTGTGCTTTCCCATAAAATGTAGCTGAAGAATGACGTCCCATTTCTGCTGATATGTTATATACTTTGATGCACCGAGATTGTGCAATGGCACCAGGCTACAGAGATGGAGAAGAATATCATGAAGGCCAACTATTCTAACCGGAGCACCTGATGAAGAGAGCGTGTTGAAAAAATACTCAAGTTAAGTTCTCGCAAGTTCGACCACCAGAGAGATGGCGTGCAACTTTCTAAAATGTAATAATGACTCTAAGTTCTTGAATAAGATTCTGGAAAATTCGGAAAAACTTAGAATGAACCATAACGAACGTATGAATGATTATACGTCCATGGGTGTTGTAGCTTTGCAGCTGTACGATGTATGAAAAACCTGTACCACGATATTTGTCCAAGTTAATCTCCGAAGGGTTAGTCGTCGGAACAAAAATGAACATATCAGAAGAAAACTTGTAACCAATATGGCCATGCTAAGACGTTTAATTTTTTTACATCATGATGTTTGAACGTTCCAAAATTTTGGATAAGCTATAGTAGTATAGTAAAATGTCAAAATAATGAGGCCTAAGGGTTCTTCTTGGTAGATTATAAGTTACACTGGCCTTATTTAGTGACATACCCCCGTTCACAGCTTGAAGCGCTTGGGATAAGTCTTCTTGCCCCCATTGACCTCTAAAGCGAATAAGATAGCAAGGGAGAAAAAATTATAAAAGAACTGTTATGATAGTATTAACATACTTATTTCAAATATAACGCACTATCATAAACATCAAAAAACTGCACTATGCTATCATCGTACATTTGCACAGTCTAAACATAATATTAAGTTAAAAAATAAATAGTTATTTATGATACAAGTGTTAAAAGTGGCATTTTATTTTGTGAGTGGGGAATATTGCGAAACGAGCGTTAGCGAGTGGAGCAACCCCACGAGCAAAATAAAATCACTTTTAACAAATGTATCATACAAAATTTTTTGTTCAACAGTTACTGCTAGTAAGAAAAAAACAAAAAAAAAATAAGATCCATAAGGATTCGAACACACGATCTTTGGATTACAAGGCTGACTGACAGATACTTCAAATATAATAAACCCCAACGCACTTTATTTATGAATGTCATTATTTGTCAGTGATGAAGGACATTCTACAGTTGGACTAAATACTACTTCGTTTGTAACTTCAAAAGGAATTAGTATTATCAATTGCGCAAACGACCAAATACATGTGTGAACTTTTATAAACGATTCCTCTTGAGTAGGTGTTCTGATTATAATATCTGATTGAAGTGTTTCTATTAGAGAGATCTATATTACTGAGTATCCATCATCTCATCTATCATTTTACTTTTAACACTAGTGTTAAAAGTACTTTTAACACTAGTGTTAAAAGTGATTTTGTGAAAACGTCAGTTTTTAGTTCATGTGTCAATGAATTAAAAACGTCATTTTTAATGTCAGTTGTACAAAAAAGTCTTTATTTTCATCTGAAAAGCAACACACACTCAAGCAGTGTTGCCAGACGAAATTTTTGAAAATCTTCAGACAAATCGACAAAAAATCCCTAAAATTCCTCAAAATAGAATACGATGATGTGCGCATGCGTCGAAAATAAAAAGACAGCTGAATTTTCACTATGCGCTTTCGCGAAAACCAAGGTTACGAAATGTTCGATGCAAAATTTGAATATTTTCCTGGTTCTATAAATTTCTTTTTTTAAACTACGAAGTAATATATGAACAAATAACTTTTATAATTTTTTCCTCATGGATATCAGGTACATAAGTAGGTATAACAAACGTTTAGAAATAAATAAACTGAAAGGACTAGATATTCCAATTGAAAGTGAATCAATCCGACAAAATAATGAAACCTAATAGATAGCCAAATTTTTACTATACGCATGCGCAAAAACCAAGGTTACGGAATATTCAATGCAAAATTTCAATATACCTAATACAAAAACAGATATTACATTAAAATATATTCAGGTATTTGTTTTTGATTATCCTGCCTCATTATATTATTGAATTAATCAAAGTTATTAGTTTAGTATACTTTTCGAATAAATGAATATTTGGAACCTTTGGTGCGAATACAATTCAAGATTTAGAAGCTACCCAAAACACCAAAACTCGCCACTTTCAGTAGACACGCGTTTCGTAGTGAGGTTATATAGCTCTTGAGAATTCCAATTTTGTTGGCGATAGGCGCATCGAGTGACAGTGACGTAGTTTTGGTGTTTTGGGTAGCTTCTATTTCTTGAATAGAATACTCATACTTAACCTTACATTTCCTTTTTCTTTTCCGATGTCCCTGATGACTATTTTATTTGATTCTCTACTAAATTCGTAAATTCTTCATTTAATGGTCGATCGGTCATAATACAGTAAAATTATGATAAATGTGATATCAATTCTATGTTTTATGGTTGGAAATCAAGGTGTTCAACGAGATTTAACTCCATTCTATAACTCAAATATTGGTTTGATAGGTGCTACTAGTTTTTCTTCAGATTTCATTGATTTTCAATCCGAAATCCCTATTTCTTCAAACATTCGACAATTTCTTTAAATCTAAGGAAATTTCTTTGCATATGGCAACGCTGCAAGCTGTTTGCTCAAAACTGATGACTCTAGCGGCTGATGTATTTGGCGAACATACTGTTTATACGTATGGCGCCATCTACTTCAAATTCAAGGTAGTTGCCGAGTTATAAGGAAGTGGCCACACACCTAAGATGTGCGGCGCAATGATGAAATTTGACTTTCGTGGTGACGCGCATCTTTGTCTTCCGTGATGATAATTTTTGTTTGGAAAATGACTAGTAATCATCTGACAAAGCTGAAGACGATTTGGTTGAGGCGCACTCGAAACCTATCCCTGAAAATTTTGGGATCCAAAATCGATCATCGCAAAAATTCGACCGCTTCTATTAGTTTAATTTTGTGTTCTTTTACTCTGTAATGGTCTTTGCATTGGGAAAATCAGAGTGGAAGACTTTTTCAGCAGGGCCGGCCTCAGGGTTGACCAAATGAACAAATTCAAGGGCTAGAAAACCTATTTTCCAAAGGAAGGACTTTTTGGCCCACTTTTCACCCCTTTCCACCATTTTGAATTTCCTTTATTTTTTGTATTTATTCAATCTTAAGTAATCTTTTAAAATTATTTAACGAAAGTTTGTTTGAAACCTAATAGTGGGCGGTATCAGCACAATCGTAATAAAATGCACAATGTTTCCATTTGAAAATATCAGTAATACACGCTCTGATAGATGTACTGACTTTTTTCGAATTTTTGACGAAAGTACCGAATAAAAATACATCGAAGACTATACCAATCCACTCAAAAAAGAACGCTGAACGAGAATAATAACATAAGTCCCTGAAGCCTATAGTCCTGACAGGTTTTGGGGGCATGTTTGATGCAATTGAGAACTGTCACTGTGACAGTTGTCACAAACAAAAAAAAATAATAGTTATTTATGATACAAGTAGATAAAGTAGGACATTTTTGCATGGGCATGAAGTTTGTTGAATGAGGCGAAAAATATATTGCGAAATTGTAGCGATTGTGTATCATTCATTTGAATGTTTTTTGTTATGAATTGTTGTCGTATTATAAAATGACGACTCTCAAGTAAAATTTGACGCCAAATACTGTATTTTTCAAAAATGCATAAATGTATGTGAACAGTGCGTAAAATATCACTTTACGCATAGTTGGTTTTTCACGCACTCGTGCTAAAAAAATATCACTTTACGCACTGTCGTCGAACAATATTTGTTTTTCATAGTAGAGACAAGAAAGCAGTTTTTTCAACATTATCTGATGAACTGGAATAGGTGGAATTTATATTTGCTTGATTCATTTAAACATTTTTTCAAAGATGAAATGAACTGAAAACGGAAATGTTATTGAAGTTAAGTCAATTCGACTTGACTAACTCGGTGAAAAACTGAAACCCTTCAATAAATATGGCCCCTTCCGTTTCGATTACAAATTTCAAGATCAATTTACGACCCCTATATGTAGGTAAGTGACACGCTACATCATAACAAAGTGTTGAAATTGATAAAAGAAACCATGACAACCAAACAATTGCAATCCAATCCCGAACCGAATAATCGACCAAGGCCTGGGAAAATCTGTCAACCATAAAACCTTCCGTAACATCCATCAGGCTCGAATACGCCAAAGAGCAAGAATGACCTGCCAAAACATTCGGAAGAACAACATTCGATGACTGCACGCAAAAAATAAATCAAAATCCCAGCAAGCGAAAGTCCTGATCAATAAAGAAATGAATGTCTACTGTAACGAAAGTATGTGAAACACGTTCCAGTCAAAGTTTTGCGGGCAGGGAGTAAACAACCCCGTTCGCGTTCGTGCCACGACTGAAACTTTGTTACAATCCCCCGTGAATGAGAACTGTTTACGGTGTTTGCACGTGCAACTTTTGCTACGGAAAATATGTTTTTCTACCACTGATATGGCCAATAACAAGAATCTATCTGCTTTCCGACAGTTATCACTGAGCTGCGACGGACCCAAAATCCAACGAAAATTATCGCTGAAAAAACAATTTTCCGAAGATATTCCCGATCTGCGACAATGGCCTAATCAAGACATTGGATTCAAAATTTCGCTGAATAACAAAGGTATCAGAAATCCTATCAAACACGCCTGGGCTGAAAACTCTTGTAAAACCCTAGACGACGAAGCTGTGATTGTGAACAAATGCAGGGAAATAAGGAGATCCACCTCTGGAAAATTATCCAGGCAGGGGTCCTTGGAGAAGGACTCCATCCTGCATTCGAAGCAGGAGCTGGCTGAGAGGCTTCGACAAACTCTTAAAGATAGAGGAAACGAAAAATTCAACTTGAGAATATTTTTAGCACACGATAGTAAAGACCTGCATGAAGATAAAGAAAAGGAACCTTTTCAGTCTCTAGAAAAGCCAAGCGAGCAGCCAAAGTTAATAGCGCCTTTAGTAGCAAACAAGAACCCGTTTAGAATACGCAAAGCGATTAGCAGATCTAAAACAGGTTCAAGCGAAACCTGCAGTTTTTATTCACCGACAGCAACTAGTAAAGAGATCTTCGAAAGCAACGCCGTTGTCGTTGTACCTGTAATAGAAAACGATGATGCCAGTATCAGAGACGTAAATGTAGATTCACGATATTCTGAAGAAATAATCACCCCCGATGAAGCTGGACTTAAAGCCATAGACTCCGTAATAATCAGGCCAGTTAGTGCCGCCAGCAAAAGGGAGAAGTTCCAAAAAAGAATCAATTCAGCGTTCACATCCACTGTCAAAGAAACGCCTAAACCTCGCCGTCCGTTGGTGAGGTCCTCTTCCGCGCCTTGCAAACCGGACCTCGGGAAGTCAAAGTACAACTCGCCCAAGGGTAAATTCAAAGCTTCGAGAAGGGTAATCCAGGGTAAGACGATTTCGATAGATAACGATGATGCCGAAGAAAAGAACGAAAAAAGTTCGAAGAGTAAGAAGGAGCTGAACAGGACGACTGCTGTAAATGGGTGTGATATCGTAACTATGGTCTCGCTGGTGAGCCCTGCTGGAAGTGACTGCGAGGAAGCGGTGGAGCCGAGTGCGGATAATTCTAAAGGTGCACCGAAGAAGGAAATGGAAAATGTTCAAGAAGATAATAATATACCAAAAATTATGTCTTTGCGTAAAACTGCCAAATCAGGTAAGAAATATAATCCAGTACGATTGGGTTTTGAGACGATTAAGGTCGAATGTAGCACCACCAAACTTGGTATGCTAGTAGTTGAAACCATGATAAACACTTTCTATGGCATGTATGAGTGAGACTTGTCGTACTAAAATCGTTGCATATGGTCCAAAGAGAGTTCTGATTCCGGCTTCAGTATAATTATTTCATATCAACTAAAATATCCATGACTTTCGGATCCTCGGTAAATATCGTAGAAGGGTTATGTGAAGTGGATAAAACACATTTTGGGTACTCAGATACTCATATGTCATATTTGCATGAGAAAGTAGAAGTCTTCAGGAACGATCTATATTCTCATATTTTTTAGTTTAATTTAACAGTACACAGCGTTCGAGAACTTTATCAACCACCCCACGCTTTTTTTACATTTAAGAAATTAAATTGTTAATTATTTTTTACTTTTTAGTCCATGGGAAGTAAAGCGTTTTCTTTAGTTTGTTTGAACTATTATTTTTACCAATTTCGAATCGAATCTGACCATAATCACAAATCTCGGGAGCCGCCATTTTGAATTCATGAATTTTGATAAAAAAATCATAATCTCTGACTCTGAAAAACCTGTATATACCAATTTTGAGTGGAATCGGACCATTATCACAAATCTCGTCCGCCATTTTGGAGCCGCCATTTTGTTTTTTTATAACAAAAAAATGTCATATTGCATTATCACCGGAACTATGAACACCTGCCAAATTTCAAATCATTCGGACGTCTGGAAATGGGCGAAAATCACGCCCTAAGGAGTCAGTTACAAACAAACATACAAGTGAAGCTAATAATATATATAAAGCGTGTAATAAAAGCTTTCAACAATAGGAATACTGATCAAGAGTAAACTACCCTTATTTTCGACAATATCAAAAAAGTTTATTTAGAAAAGTTATTCAGGATAAAAAACAATACTCAGATTTGAAATCACAGCCATATTTACAACAAAAACATTTTGTCCTATTCATAAATTCAAGATAGCGGCTCCAAAATATGAGAGAAAATTCATGGTTCGATTCTATTTAAATTTGGTATTTGGGGTTTTCGAGGTTGAGATTATTATTTCTTTTTTTTTTTTTTTCGAATATCATCGTATATCCAAGATGGCAGATGTGTATTATTATTATGGTCCGATTCTCTTGAAAACTGGTTTGTGTGGGTATTTATTAGGGTCGAAGATTGAATGTTTTGTTAAAAAGATAACGGCTCTAGGATTACGGACGAGTTAAAATTAGATGGCCTTCTCATTGGCCTCATTGAAGAGTTTTGGATAGCTCGAAAATTACAGGAAACAGACTTTGTAATGACCAGACTTTATCAAAAACTCATAGATTAATGCGTTCTAACCGAAAAGCACAAAATTAAATAATTAGAAAAGAATAGACAAGCTTTTATTCAAACTGAAAACTTCAGGCGGCTGGTTCTTGAATCTGAATAACTCACAGAATAACCTACATATCACACATCTGAAGAAATTATTTTCCACTTTTAAACGCATTTGAATGAAAGCGTGTCATCAACTTTTTTTTTTAAATTAGTCAATTCAATTTATGAACTAAAAGTTAGTATTTTTTTATCCGTCGGTAAACTTATGTTCGAAACAATAGTTCCCATAACTTTAAGCATTTTCTTTTTGCGTGTCTTCACTCACTTTCACAAGGCTCATATTTAAAATTATCTACCCCGTCATATGAGTTGGCGGAATTTTCATTGTCGTGAGACTCTTTCGCTTTCATGTTTTGCGAATTCCAGAGAATGTGTTAACCTAAGCGCAATAAACTTACTTTTTAATGATTTTTAAATCATCCGAACTGTTAAACATCAAAAATAAATATTTAGTACCGTATCAGAAGGAAGACGATCGATAAATATCAGTTGTGAAATAATAATCTCCAATTCCTGAAATTCTGCTCTATATAGTACCGTGAGTCGTTGCCGATCGATGTTTTACCATTCTTTCCTCTCATCCACCTTTGATACTGTAGGCTATAATGGTAAATACCTGGCTGAAAACAACCATTCCCCTGGCTAATACTGCGACGGGCATTGATTCATATCAAACCGATACAGATTTGTACAATGTTTTTTCATTACAGCTATTGCAAGTGCGCTTTCTAACTTAATAGCAGAATTCTGTTTATTTTTGGAAATGATTCCTAACGTTTCGTTAGCGCGAGTGACAGAGGTCTGTTTATCTTTGATATTTCACCGATGACTCAAGGTTTTATATTCCTCCAGTTGCATTAATGTTGCCTCAGTTAGTCTTGTTCATTAATTACAGTTTCTTGATTCGTGTACTTGTCATTGCCTAGGTATTTGGTAATATGTTTTTACCTACCACCAATATGTAATATCAAACATTACCATACATTCATTATGCTTTCTAGTGCGAAACTGATCACTTTCTTGAATTTTAAATTAAAAGTATGGTAAACGACGAATAATTCACGACAAAATCAGCGAATTAAAAAAGAAACTCGGGAAAATTGAATACCTTATGAAGGTTGTTTGATTCTAGTAAGTAATATTACTTCCTCTAGTGACCTCTAGTGGATTCTTCATCAACATTCATTTGTGAATCGCATTTGATAATCTCACGCCATAGAGAATATGACATTTTGCCTGTACTGAATGACATGTGCAGGTCAAAAAGTGGCTGAGTACTCGGTCTTCGATATGCTCTTGTGTGTCCTTGATTTTGCTGAGAAATACAAGACTGCTCAAGCAATCTTAAATGCTTGCAAATATTATAAAAAATCTACCAAGAACACGCATTCACCTCAGCAATCGTCCTATTTAAACTTCCCGGTAAATTGCCATTGTGCGTTTTTTTTTGTATTTTTCGAAATTGCAAAAAATATGTTCGGATGAAGTTGTACTGAAATGGATTCAAGGTTGTTACCGTTGACGAAAAACCCTATTTTTTTTACTACGAAAGAAAATGGGCAAGGAATTGAAACTTTCCAAAACAAGCCTTTCTGAAATGATTGTAGTCACCGAAAAATGTAGGCATAAGGTGATGCCTAACTATTTTAGTCCATATTTTTTGGTATGTAAACCCAATAGAGGATACCATTTTGTCAAATTTGAAAGAGCTGCGTGAAAATTTTGAATGTCTTTATTTCAAAATGAAAAATATAAAATTTCTGAAAAATAAAAAATTTCTGAAAAATATAAAATTACTGAAAAATATAATTTTTCAAAATTGTTATATGTGTACCTACATTGAATCTTAAAAGGTTGTTTATTTTTTTTTAGCTGATCAAATGACAGCATCACACATTTTTAAGATTTTGATTTGAAATAAATTTTAATAAATTCACGTCAATGACGAATGGGCGGAATACAGGGTCCCTTGTATTCACAAAGCTTATGAAACCTGTAAGTACTAAGTAGGTACATCTGTTGAAAAATCGGAGCATCATTTATCAAATATTAGTATATTGGTAAAACAGCCTATGACTTATGGCTAAATACAGAAACATACCCTAATAGCACACAATGTCCTAGGGACGTCCCTATTTGGTACAATTCATGTCTGAATGTCCTGGACCTGAAATCGTTGTCAACAGGACGTCCCATTCAGTATATTTTTCATCATTTCCACGAATGGATGTCCTACAGATGTCCCAAAAAAGATTTAAAAAAAAGTTCTCGTTGGGGATTTACATCGGACGTCCCAATCGGTACAAAATATATAATGTCGCTGCAAGGACGTCCATGGGACAACCCAGATGGTACATTGAATAAAATCTCTTGTTCCCAATATCCTATGTACGTCCCAATCGGTACACCTTAAATGATGTCCCTGCATGGACTACAGTAGGACATCCCAAAGAGTACATTTTCCAAAAAGTTTTGAGAACAGTAGACTATTAATATCCCAATCGGTACATCTTATACAACGTCTCGTTGCGGATGAACATCGGACCCAATCGGTACCTATTATTTAATGTCTAAGCAAGGACATCCATGGGACGACCCAGATGGTACTTTACTTTTTGTAAATTTTCTTGAGAACATGTTTCTTGGCATATTTTATCTTTCTATAACGATAGAAATTATGGAAGAAATAGGTTAGAACTTTTTCACATGTACAGTTTAAATAATTATTTTTGTAATCACAGCGAATATGGACTGATTAGTGTGGGGTGTATAATGCCAATTTATAATGAATAGCAGGTGTGAAAAATTTGTGGAAAGTTTAAATTGTGTTGGAAAATTCATCGAAATTTTGGGAACCGCTGCCGCCGAACGTCAGCTCTGACTGGAGCTGAGCCACAATAATACTGAGAGTGCCGGATGGAAGAAACTGTGTAATTTCGAACAGCGGTTTTCAAGATTTTCCGGATTTTCCAACAAAATTTACAATTTCTACAATTTTTTCGAATTTTTCACACCTGCCATTCATTATAAAATGGCATTATACACCCGTCCTTCACGGGAGTACAAGAGGTTAGATTTCACCCTGTATATCTGCTAATAATTTTGATTGAAGAAGTGCAATTGTGCATTATCAGTAATTGAATGTTCGCCAAGAATCGTGACTCATGGAAAACCGTCGTTGAAGTTTTCATTCGATTACAATCTCGTAGCTTTCACTTCTAAAGTGTCAAATCACTTTCCAATCTTTTCGAGTAGTTTAATTCTTTAGACGAGGCTCTTTCGAAAGTCAGTTTTCCAGCTAGTTAATTGCAGGATTTAATTGAAGTGGAGAAACTGAAATTCAGTCACGCTATTTCCAGGCAAAGTATTCGACATTCGACCTTCATTAGTTTGAATAGAGTGATTTTCTTCGGTGAACTAACGGTTTGACATAAAGTCGAAAGTGATGAGGTCTAAAATTGGTGAAGAAATATATAGACCAGTGCCGAAACGATTTTCAATATCCGAATTCATGAAAAATTCTTAGCACTATATGGATGATCGGAAAATTCAGAGTAACTCATCAAGACGACTCAGTAAAAGTTCTGGAAGGTGGTTGGGTTAGCTGAATAAACGTTTTGAGGGTTAGACATTATTTTCTTCCAATTTGTGGTTGTAATTTTTCGTTTTTTTGGTCGGTTCTATCTGCTTTTCGAAAGAGTACTGTTTCGAAATATGATCTGTTCTCACGTCCTTGGTCACAATTCTTACGATGCTCATGTGCCCTGGCCCAATGTGAACTTAAAGATGTGTGTTTTGTATTCTGAAAGCACACAAAGCCTTGCCTCTTCTTGTACCAATATGGCACTAATTCTTCCTGTTTGACGTTCAAAGAACATGAATACGAAATTTCAAACATATAGGTATGTGGCAGCAATTTTGTTTTATAACCAGATGTTTTGTTGTATAACATTCTACGGCTACCACACTGCTCGAACGATTCCTCGAATCTCGGCTCATCGTGTTATGTATGGCAGCACAGGTATACGGCAGCTGCTTGTTAGGCGACCCAGAATATACAGGGTGACCCAAGGTTAAACCGCCAAACGTTCAGTATCGTTTTTTTTTTAGGTGAAAATAAGATGTTTTCTTCATATAAGCATGTGTCCCAACTTGCTTCGTTTTCGAGATACAGGGTGTCAAAGTTTTCCAAAAATATCAGTTTTTTATGCATAACTAAAAATCTTTTGGCTGACTTTGATAAAACTTGGCATGCTTATTTGCGGTAATGAAAGGCTCATTTTATTGTACTTAGAATTAAAATAAATATATATTTTTTTCAAGCTTTGACACCCCGTATATTGAAAACGAAGAAAATTAGGACACAGGCTTATACAGTGTGACCCATTCAAGATGGAAGCACCCTTATAAAACTTACATTTTTCAACCGATGGGAATGATTTTTGTTTCGTTAGGTAGACATCCAAGAAGTCTACTAGCACACCAAATTTCATGAATAAATCTCCATTTCCAGGACCAACTAATTTTATTTTTCAAGGTAAAAAATCTAGAAAAATTACTAGCGATTTTTTCAGAAAAAATCTGACTACACCACTGGATTCGCGACATTTTCAAATGGTTCATATGTAAATTACGTTGAAATGCGTCAATGAATAAAAAAGTTATAAGGGAATGAAATTTAAAAAAATATGCCGTTTAATTAACCAACCAATTCAATCTCAGAACTTTGACTACACCACTGTAATGAGGGTGTCTCGAAATATCACTGATTATAATTTCATTGAAATCTGTTGTTAAATAAAAATTATGAGATAAAATGACATTTTCCTGAAAATCCATTAATATATTTTTCAAATTTTATTATCTTATAATTTTTTTATTTATTTACAGATTTAGATGAAATTTTGACTAGTGATGTATCGAAACCTCCTTAATACAGTGGTGTTTTCTGAATTTTGATAAAAGTTCTGAAATTGAATTAGTGGGTTGATTAAACGGCATATTTTTCAAATTTCATCTCCTTATACTTTTTTATTGATTGATGCATTTCAACGTAATTTACATATGAACCGTTTGAAAATTGTGCGAATCCACTGGTGTAATCAGATTTTCTCTAAAAAAATCGCTAGTAGTTTTTTGGAAATTGAGATTTAATCATGAAATTTGGTGCCCTAGTAGACTTTTTGAATGTCTACCTAACGAAAAAAAAAATCATTCCAATCGGTTGAAAACTGTAAGTTTTATAAGGGTGCTTCTATCTTAAATGGGTCACACTGTATCAAAAAATATATCATTTTCACTCAAGAAACCTATTGGCGGTTTAACCCTGGCTTTCGGCAAATCTATAAAGGAATGTCTATAAACGTATGAGATGCGCGAATTAGAATGAGAAAGTATTCGGACGATAAAGAGGGTAGTATAAATTGTACATTCAATTAGAATATATACTGAGCGCATCGATAGGCGTGGCGATTTCATATTCCTTTATAGATTTGTCAAACTGTAGTAGCTTTCCCAAATTCAACGATAAAAAATTATTGGAGGTTGGCTAGAATAGTCAAAACTTCTCCTGGAAGGGACGAACAAGTAAGAAGTGTGGAAGTAACCACCTCTAAAGGAAATTTCATTTGACCAATCAATTGTTCACTATGGTTGGAAGTTGGAGATTGTAATGGTTGATAAAATGAGTTTTTCCTAATTTTTGGTCGTTCAGTAGAAATGAAGGTTTTTTGTTTTTGGTGTCATAGTAATGAATGTCAGTTAGACCATTTGTAGCTGAAAGACCTCCCTTAATAGTTATTTATGCAACAAGTGCAAAAAGTAAGTGCAGTAAACAGTTTTTGCACGAGTTGCATACAACATTTTTTCTACGTTCATGCAAAAAGGAAATAATGATTTATCAAGGTACGGCACTAGGTGTTGGAAAATGAAAAGCGCAACTTAAATAATTGATTATTACTATCGATTTGTATTGAAACAGATCACTATCATCTATTTTCCATTAATAATACTCATTTTAAAACTTTCAATTCTGTAATTGTCAGAAATAATTTTTGACTGACGTTTCTATAACCACATTTGCATTATAAAAATCAAAATCATTGTAGCCGTGAGTGTGTATGTTATACCGAGAGGTGGTACAGACAGTTTGCTCGATTCAGGTAGACGGTTTAGAACAAATCAGTTTTGATTATGGAGTTTTTTTCGGTAAGGCATTGGTTTAACTCTCTCTGGCTGCTAACATTAATACAAAATAATATAAAATATGTAACTGTTTAAAACGTACTGCCAATCTCACAGAATATCTGCTAAATATGTAGTGGGTTTGAACATTTATGTTTGTCATGATGACAGCACGTTGAAGTTGAATGACAGATGAGTGCAATAAAAACTTTATTGCACTAGTGCAATAAAGAACTTTTTTTTCCACTAAATAAAGTACAATAAAGGTTTGCTTTTTGCATGAATGTAGAAAAAATAATTTTTTCTAGTATGCCCCAGGTATAGCACCTCATGTTGGCTGAATCTTGTTTCCATATTGGGCCAATATGGATATATTGTGAATGTAAAAATGATATTGAACCAATATGGGTGCATATTGGAAAAACAAAATTTCTATAATAATATTGGTGGAATATTGGTTCAACCTGTTCTCAATGTATATTGTTTCATGAAATATTGGGTCAATATTAGTTCAATAATTTTCACCAATATCGATAGAGCGATATTGCCTACATATTGTTTCCAGCATCTAGCTCCAATATTGCGATTTCAATATTAGTCTCATATCGATTTTAGAGATTAAAAACAATATTGTATATCCAAGTTTGATAGCCCATTGGTGGAATATTATTTAATCCATATTCTAAAAATTATATTGACCCTATATTGATTGAGATTGTTACGAAAACCTTACGCCAATATTTGAAAGACAATATTGATACAATATTATAAAATACATTTATCACTAGGATTGAAATTTGAATATTGGCCGAATATCCAATAAACAATATTGAAATGAATCATGATCAAAAAACCGCTAGGTGGCCCCACATATGGAACAACAGCTGAATCATAGTAACATATTTTAAATAAGGCTTCTCACAATGCGTTTACAAGTCAATCTACTCAGTGGTAAATTGAAGTAGAAACGAAATTGTAGAATTTTTAAATTATTCGACATTTTCTAGAAATATTTCATCAATATTTCCAAGGCAACATATTCACTTTGAATATTTTGGGGCCAATATTGCTTCCTTAATATTTTACTAATATTATTTGTATAATGTCCAAGTAATATTGTGCCAATATCCCGAAATAATTATAATTTTATCTCGCCAATATTACGTTTTAATATTTTGCCAATATTTTACCAATATTATTCCAATGTAACTGTGCTACAGCGATATTGTACTAATATCGCCTAATATTTTAAGGCCAATATTGCTTCGAGAATATTAGATCAATATTATTTTTTAAATATTGGACCAATATCGCCGAATGTTCACATTTTTTTTCTCGCCAATATTATTTGAATATTTTGCCAATATTTTCACTATATTGTACCAATATTGTCCCAATATGGGTGTGTTACTTGGGTGGCACCACTTTCGCACTTTACCATAAATATAGTATAATTTTCCCAACGCAAGTTTCTTTCAAGTTTCGAAAATTTGAAATGCTAGACTGTAACAATTCGTTCCATTTTTTTTTTTACTTTTTGGCTCTAATGTGAAGTCTTCCGCCCCATGGTTACAGTATGGGATAATATATTTTAGATAGATTTATATACAAAACGAAACGAATGCAATGACGCTAGACTGTAAAAAATTATTTTACGTATTGTACAGTCGTATTTTGAAAACGTGTCGAATAAATAAGTTTTTCAGGCATGGCACCACTTTTTCCCCCTATTAGAAGTATGGCAAATACAATAACGGTCACATTGTCTCATATACTTCCCAAAAATCCAAATGCCATACTGGTACAAATCGTTTTGCAAAAAAATAAAGAATTACTCCTTTGCGGGGTATGGTATGGCATGATGATTTTCGTGAACTGCCACTCGACGATGATTAGCTGTGCACAAACTAGCCTGGTACAAATGATTAAATTTTTATTTTTAATTAACGAGTTCTCGTCGGTATGGCGGTAAGTCATACCGGAGAAGTATGGTATTACACTACCGCCTACTTCTTTTTTCATCGCCTTTCGAAAAATACAAGAATTTTTGTGGGACAAATCGTTCGACTTTCGTAATGAATCCGACACGTTCGATTATCGTCCACGAGATTTGGTCGCCAGTACCAGCGCTATGACCATCATTTTTCTTTTCGTCATCACGTTATTAGAGCCCTGAATGGTCGCCATACTTGGTACAAATGAAATTTTGTGTTACCATCTCTCGGTGATGTAACACGCATTTCTGTTCGTGCTCAAATCAGCGTCCACACTATCCGAGCATTAGCTCGTTCGGTGTTCATTCGGTGCTCATGCGGAACGAATGCTCTAGTGAATACGCACCTTAAATGAACAAATTCGCGTGCGTACGCACATGTTTTGCTCAGTTCCAAATATTTCTGGATCTGCGAACCAGAACAAACCTCACGTGACTTCATCATGATTATATTCCCAGTTTCGACATGCTCGATGGATGAATCTTGTCACGGTGATTGTCACGGTGATTAAGACTAATTGATCAAAAGACTTATTTTATAGAACGGACCAGATAGAATTATTTATACCATTATCATGAAATATGTATTTATACATTTTATCCGTATCTCGATTCGTGACAAGAAAAATTCTTGGGAACCAAGCCATACACATTAAATTTATAGGAATATTGCGATCGACTGAGATTGGCGAACGTAAATCACGGCATTTATTTATAACTTTCGATATCTGCAATCATAACATCTGCTCATTTCTTGTTTCAGTATCATTCCAGCAATCGAGCATTCATGCCATCAGAAGTTTTTCGGCGAGTTTTCCGGCCAGACGTGCCTCAGTCGCCGCCGCTCTCATGTTAGGAAACCATTCGAAGTCATCCGTCTATGCACCGAAGGTACAAGAAAAAAGAAGTACGAACTCGACCATCCCCGATGATAACGAACGAGTGCCAAAACGACGCCTAGTTAGGAGTAACACCGAAGAACCAAAGACTGTCAGGTATATATTTTATTTTTCTTGAAAAACATACTTTTAGGAGTACCTACGACAGACAAAAGCGGAAATAATTCTCACAAATCGAAGATATTGATAATAATGGGGTTCGTGGCTACAGAAAATACTGGATAGTTTATGACGCGTTTATATACAGCTTTAAAAACAACATTAAATTCCAATAAACTAATTATACAACTAAAATATAATCTGCCTACTTCACTGGATACAGTGGATACTGATTAAAATGCATACATTTCTATTTCAACTTGAACTTCTATGGACTTCAGCCTCAACTTGTCAGTTGTCCGTCCGCTCAAATCTTGCTGATCTAATCCAATTGCTGCTGCTAGTTGCCAAATTCTCGGAACTATATTGGTTGCTAGGTAACCGCTCGCTAAGCAGAGGCGTAGGGTATTGTGGAACATTGCCCTCTCTCTAATTTTGATCGTCCCGATTCACCTTGATAGGATTTTATAGTCTTTCCAAATGAACCTCTTCTTCACCTCGTATGATCCTTCACAAAACTGCGTTAGTTTTGGAGTCACGCCTTTCTATTATACGAACTTTTATCCTGTCGCTTGCCAATGTCAACATCTTACTGGCTGTTTCGGGTATATTCAACAAGACTTCCCTCAGTTTAACGACATATATATAGTACCGCTAATCTGTTTCTATGGAAATACCTATTTCGCACACTGCATATGGGATTTTCACATTCTAACCTATATGGTCCTCAATCAAGCAAAAATCCAAGAAATTATTTATTTCTAAATTTATGGTCCTCAATCAAGCAAAACTCCAAGAATTCATTTATTTCTGAATGTTTAACAATAACTAAGTAAGGCTTTTCATTTTCAACACTTTTCGAAAAAGTGAAGAATAAATTGTAGTTAGCACTCTGAAACTCGGCACATGACATCTCGAAAAAAATCAGGGGTGGAACCTAAAAAATTTTTCATTAAAAAAAATATTATAAATTTTTTTTTGTTGTTATTTCAGAATATATAAGATTTATCAAAAAACGATTTCGATAGGTTGAAAGATAATTCAATTCTCCACAAGAATGATTTTCAGTTATATCTTATGAAATACGCTCGTTTTTTCAGAAAACGTGGTTTAACGCCGACGTCACATTTCGTGCTCGCGCTAACCCGCCACTGCAAGTGCAAGAAAATTAGATTTGTCATAACTTTGCTAAAAATTATAGTAGAAGAAAAAGAAAAAGTGCATATCATTCCTGAAGATAACATGTCAGTATTTGAGTACCTAAAATGTGTTTTGTCCCACTTCACATAACCCTTCTACGATATTAACGGAGGATCCGAAAGTCATGGATACTTTAGTTGATATGAAATAATTATACTGAAGCAGGAATCAGTACCCTCTTTGGACCATATGCAACGATTTAAGACTAGTGAGGTGAGACAAGTCTCACTTATACATGCCAAAGAAAAAAGAGGTTTTTACTCCTGCCTCAGTTTTCAACTTACCCATAATCTCAGCAATTTCTTCAGAAAATGTTGAAAATAATCGCTCATACACAATGAAGTATGTGAAGTAAGCACTTCACAACAGGCGGGTTATTAAATATATATATATATATATATATATATATATATATATATATATATATATATATATATATGCAGGAGTCTTCAGAAAATATATGAACTTTTCCTTTTCCTTCTCCGATCATTTTTAGCAGAGTTATGACCAATCAAATATTCGGCTCCGCTAGAACTTTCAGCGGCGGACAAGGGTGAACCTGAAATTTGATGTCGGCTCGTTTTCGGAGAAAACGAGCGCATTTCACAAGAAATAACTATGAATAATTTTTGTGGAGAATTGAATTGCTTTTCACCCTGTTGAGTTGTTTTTCCGAAAAATCATATACTTTCCAAGATTATAGCAAAAATCTATTTATATATTTTAAAACGAAAAATGCGAATTTCTCGGCTCATTCGGAAAACTAAGAAAAAAACATAAGAGAATGAATTTTTAGAGAAAAGAATTTATTTATTTCATCACAAAGTGGTATCGCAATATATTCAATTTTTTAGATATGGGAAATCTGTCAAGTTTGGTTTTTCTATGCCCTAAAATTCACATTTCGATAGATTTTTTTAAACTTTTTTTTTCTGGTAAGTGCAGAAACCACATAGATGATCCCTGATTTTTTTCAGATTTTCCATTTGAATTCTGACCGATCTGAAGAAAATCAGAGATGATCTATGTGGTTTCTGCACTTATCAGAAAAAATATTTTAAAAAAATCTCCCGAAATGTGAATTTTAGGGCATGTAATAACCAAACTTGACAGATTTCCCATATCTAAGAAATTGAATATATTGCGATTCCAGTTTGTGATGAAAAAGATTAAATAACCACATTAATCGTCGTTCTTCTCTCTAAAAATTCATTCTCTGATGTTTTTTTCCTAGTTTTCCGAATAAGCCGAGAAATTTACATTAAAGAATTAATGAGTAGGACATCAAATTGCTTTCCATGCGGTGTTGCCGATTTTCTCACAACGGCTCGGGATATAAAGTCGGCTGGGACCATACCCCAACCCCAGATGAGAACTTTTCGATACTGTATAACTGTTTTATTTCTAACAATTGCTGTTACTGAATACATCACTAATTACGTGAATAAAGTTTACACTGAAAAAGTTCAAAAGTAGTGCTGAAATATTGACCCAAAATATTCGTGATGCAATGACGAAAACAAACTAACAATCTAGATATTTCATCTCCTATTTTATGTCTTGTACGTTCAGGTACCATATTGTTTCCTAATAAACGTTTTACCCATGCATAAAATCAACATGATCATCGAACATCAAAATAAATAAAGAATACATTTTATGGAAATTATTTCATCTCATACTACCTATAACACAGTTCGCGATTGGTACCAACAATCGGTTATAGATTATAGATAGTGTTTGATTTTTTAAAGTTCATGAAACCAATCAATAAGCTATTATGTCTGAAGTATCTCAATATTTCATTCGTTGTTCGATTCCATTGTATTCGTCGTGGAAGTGGATTGAGATCGACACGTGTGTATTTCGTTTCATAGGTATTCAACGAACATATTGTGGGGAAAGTTTTCAAGGATACGTATTCGAACTTTCAATAACTTTGTTGATGGCTCTTTTGATAAGTTGGTTGAAATAACCCATACCGGCACTGCAGATTGCGAAATCGTTTTTCATTTACCAGGGGTGTAAAGAGGCATTTCTAGTCCGCAGCTTTTTATTGCCATGTGAACAGATATAGGTATGAAGGCTAGTTGGGGTTAGAAATAAAAATACCGGAATAATAATTGAGTCTGATAATCCGTCTAAGTCTATTTGGCAAACCATTTCCGAATTAACAAACAAGTCAACCAGTAGGAAAACTGATCTTTTGATTAGATACGATGATAAACTTTACAAAGATCCATCAGAAGTGGCTAATTTATTCAACGAATATTTCATTAATGTTCCCAAGTCCCTCATTCAGAATATTGGCTCTGATCATGCGGATCACAATATTTTCATGAAAAATATTGATTCGCCTTGTAATTCATTTTTTCTGGAAGAGTATGATGAAACTAATATGTTAAATTTGCTACAAGCTAAACTGAAAAATAAACACTCATCAGGGCCCGATGAAGTCCCAATGCATTTGGTAAGGAAAAGTTTATCTGCGTTATTGAAGCCCCTGATATTTCTGGTCTCAACAGGAGTCTTTCCAGATCTATTGAAAAATGGAAAAATCACTCCAATCCACAAAAAAAATTGTCATCAGCTGCTTGAGAATTATCGTCCTGTAACAGTTCCTTGCAGTTTTTCCAAAGTTTTTGAGTACTGTTATTTACATAGACTTTTATCGTTTAGCGAAAAAAATAATTTAATATCAGACAACCAACATGGATTCTTATCAAAGAAATCAACAACCTCAGCACTCTATTCCTATTACCACAAAATCGTGGATTACATTGAGGCAGGCGAATGTCCTGTTGGGATTTTTTGTGATCTCAGCAGGGCATTCGACTGCGTAAGCCACACAATTCTCGTAGATAAACTTTACCGATATGGTGTAAGGGGTATACCTCTTGAATGGATACGGTCATACCTTTGTGACAGCAATATGTCTCAATAAAAAATGAGTCATCCGCGTACTTGAAATACGATATGGGTGTCCCACAAGGATCAGTACTCGGCCCTATGCTGTTCTTAATATATATCAACGATATAGACAGGCTCCATGTGCCAGCATCTTTCACAATGTACGCAGACGACACCTCACTCATTATTTCGAATCCTCAGGAAAGCTGCATAAGAGAAAACTGTGAAAGTACTTTATCCGAAGTGAATAAATGGTTCTCGGCTAACCTTCTATTTCTGAATATTAATAAAACACAATGCCTCAGATTTCATAACCCTCAGAAAACCTGTAAAAATATTTCTTTTGGCTCGCCTGTGATCTCCACCAACGACACTAATGTGAAGTTCTTAGGATTAAATGTGGATACCCATCTTAACTGGAAGTCGCATTGTAAGAATCTTGTTTCGAAACTTCACACAGTTGCTTATCAATTCAGAAATATAAAAGAGATACTGAATCTCGATCAGTTGTTGCAGTTCTATTATGCACAAGTCGAAAGTAGACTACGATATGGTGTAACCTTTTGGGGGATATCAACTTCATCGTCTAGTGTTTTTATAGCGCAAAAGTTGGGACTGAACTATCAAACTTCTTGTAGAAAATCATTCAAAGACCTGAAAATATTAACCTTACCATCTCTTTATATTTTGGAATTATGTATATATCTTTACAGGAGAAAAGATATATTCCCCCAGAATGATGCCAATCACGATTACGATACTCGAAATAAGAATAATTTCATTGTGCCTTTTACAAAACTTCGAATTACTCAAAATGCCCCAAATTCCATGGCGCCAAAAATGTTTAATGCAATTCCTGAATATATAAAAAATAGTAGCTCGATGTATGTTTTCAAACGAAAACTAAAAGAGTTTTTAGTGCAAAATTGCTTCTATTCCTTAGAAGAGTTTTATGACCATAATTTCTGAGGGAATATATATTTTATTCTTCATTCTTCTTTATATATATATTTCAATTTATCTGTTATTAATATGTTTGTCTTTGATATTCGTTTGTCATAGTTGAACAAGCATTTTTTACTTTCTGTTTTTTTTTTTTAATCCGTGTTTGACTTTTTCCATACAGCATGTACTGTCTTTAGGAAATAAAAACGTATTCTATTCTATTCTATTCTACAGTTTATTCCTTCTGCAATCTGCAATCGCCAATCGCAATCGTTCAACATTAAAATCTAGAATGAAGTATTATAATCAAATAATCCGGTCGGTCACCCGACCTCTTCAATCAGCTACGCATACAATCAGATATTCCTACATTAGGCTCTATTTATAATCCAGAAACGACAGACAAACTCGAGCCAAAAGTGAAGAACGAATTGTAGCACTCTGATGAAATTCGGCACATGACATCTCGACATCATGTATTATTAGAAAAAATATTGTTTACCAAAAAATCAGGAGTGGAAGCTAAACAATTTTTCATTTAAAAAAAATATAATTTTTTTTTGTTATTTCAGAAAGTTCAAGTTCAGGCAGGGCCAAAAATTAGATTTGTCATAACTTTGCTAAAAATTATAGTAAAAGGAAAACAAAAAGTGCATATAGTTCCTGAAGACTTCTACTTCCTCATGCAAATATAACATGTGAGTACCTGAGTACCTAAAATGGGTTTTGTCCCACTTCACATAACCCTTCTACGATATTTACGGAGGATCCGAAATTCATGGATATTTTAGTTGATATGAAATAATTATACTGAAGCAGGAATAGTACCCTCTTTGTACCATATGCAACGATTTTAGACTAGTGAGACAAGTTTCACTTATACATGACAAAGAAAACACTGGGTTGTACTCCTGCCTCAGTTTTCTACTCACCCATAATAATATAATAACTTTTCTTCATTCATATTGCCGACTAAAAAAAGAAATTAATTCATGGCTAAGCTAGTAAATTAGCACAAAGAAAAATATCTACCAAGTTATCTGGAACACCAGAAGAATTTAAAAAAAAGGAAAAAGGTGTTCAACTGAAGGCAAAAGAGTTTCAATGGAGACAACTAGGGGCAGAAATCATCCGAAAAAAACATCAAAACTATCGTTCGATACATAGCAGCAAAAATCACAATAATTTATCAGACTTACTCTCGAACAACATTTCTTTCAGCGAGTTCTTGAATTCTTATCTTCTAGTCAATTTGTTGAATAGAGGAACAGGTAGTTTAGATTTCAATATCGTATAAGTGATGTTGCAATAATTAAATTCTCTACGAACTACCATTGGTGTCCAGCCAAGATCGGCACGAGCTTGAGAAATGTGCTCAAATTTGCGACTCCCTAAAATGAAACGAACACAAGAATTTTGCACGCGTTGTATTTTGGATTTATTCATGATTTTATCCCGGCAGTTTCTTCAGTATATGTTGAAAATAATCGATCATACACATCCTACATAAAAAATGAAGTATGATTTCAATTTTGAGGTTGCAAATAACAGTGTTATTAAAGATATGTACTGTGTGTTGTCTAGATGCCAATCTCGTCTAGTTCTAGCTTGGAGTGCTCGCCGGCCACCCGAGGTGGTGCTGTAGGTTTTGCGGGTTTTCCTGCAGCTGAAAAGTGAATAGCCACCAAAAATCAGTAAGTCGCTCCGGAGCGCCACGGCAAATAATAATAATAGCCGCCCTCTACCCGCACAGGCTATGCCTTTGGATACACTCTACGAGTGTTTATGAGTGAGTATTATTATTATTATTATATACGCAGGATATGAATAAACGATTATTTTCAACATTTACTGAAGAGAATGCCGGTTTTATGGGTAAGTTGAATATGAGGCACGAGTAAAACAAAGTTTTTTTTGGCATGTATAAGTGGAACCTGTCACACTACTCTAAAATTGTTGTTTAGTATAACAATTCCATATTTACTAAATTATTTATGATTTTCGGATCATCCGCAAACATCTCCGTGAAGTGCGACAAAACACATTTTAGGTACTCAAATACTCGCATATTATATTTGCATGAGAAGGTAGGAGTCTTCAGAAACGATATGAACTTTTCCTTTTACTGCCCCGATCATTTTTAGCAGAGTTATGACCAATTATATATTCGGCTCCGCCAGAATTTTCAGCGAAATTTGATGTCGGCGTTCAATCACGTTTTCTGAGAAAACGGGCGCATTCCTTAGGATTACTAGGAATATTTTTTGTGGAAAATTTAATTGTTTTTCACCTTGTTAAGTTGTTTTTCCGATGAATCATATACTTTCCAAGAATACAACAAAAATTAATTTAATTATTTTTTAACGAAAAAAAAATATGTTCCGCCCCTGGAATTTTTTTTCGTACTTATCATGGTTCCAACTACTAGCATACCAAGTTTGATGGTGCTATAATCGATCCTCGTCTCAAAACCAAATCGTAATGGATTATTATAGGTACATGCTAATGCTATCGATTATGAATTACCAACCCTTATTAAAATAAAAATATTTAAAAAAATCCAAACGAAACTTTCATGGATGTTACTTATTTTGAAAGCTTTTATATTTCCTACGGTTTTGGTAGGGAAGGATCGCCGGCCCTCGCCGACCCTCGCCCATTCTCGAAAAAACTGCGAAAACTCACCAAATTGAAATCAGTTAAAAAGTGAAAAATACCTGACCGTTAAAAAATATACGTTCAAAATAAATTTTACCCTCCTGCTCCCCATCGACAGCTAGATAGAGATAGATACCTAGTAGAGTACCTAGTAGGAATTCGTAAAAATTTCCATCGATTTCAGACACCAGTATATTTTAATTTTTGTTCGAAAATATGAATAGGATATTTATAAAATCTGTTGTGGAATCATCTGTGGCTGGAAGACAAAATTTAGTCGCCCCTTTCCATCGTTCAAGATAACCTAGCTCTTGGCAGGTATTCATGTTGAAAAGGGGAAAATTCTCAATGAAAATTGAAAAATGTGATTTATTTGTAATATCTAACAGAAAACCACTACTTCCCCGGCTAAAGCCACACGGGACATTGAACTACATCTGATAGATATTGTGAAAAGACTAACTGAAAAAAAATCTGATAGTAAAAATTCGCATTTTCATTCTGATAGTTGATTTTTTTTTTCGAACAAAAATCAAAATGCAATACCCGTGACAGGTTTATGTTAAAAAACAATTTTCAACGTGTTACCGCAGAAGAAATATTTCCATCATTTCCATCTTTTATGTGTATAATTGCTTCTGAAGAGCCTGCTTTCCAATTCTATCAATCTCCCTGATGAGTTTGGCAAAGCGAAATAGATTTTCGGCGAACAAAACGTATTGGGGATTAAATGCCAAAGAAGCGAACCTTGCTTCAATGAAATGAACGATTTCTGTGAGTGATAGTTTTTAATAACATTCTCCGTTTCTAATTTATTTAATGAATTTTCAATGAAAACTAGAGACAATTAAAAAAATCAACTAAGTGAATGAAAATTCGAATTTTTACTTTCAGATTTTTTCTTTTCAGTTAGAGTCCTTTCACAATATCTATCAGATGCAGTTCAATGTACAGCGTGGCTTTAGCTGGGGAAGTAGTTGTTTTCTGTTAGATATTACAAATAATAGTAATTTACTTAACAAGTCCGGAAAAAACTGCTTTCGGACGTGTTGCGTACACAATTTTTTCGGCAGCCGTGTAGAATAACAAATCGAGACACATTTATTTATTATATTTCTTTGTAGAAGAAAATTTCGAACATTTTAATTCTTAGTTGTATTAAATATTGAAATTCGAACAGAAGATAGGTACTAACAGAAACACTCTAATTCTTGTTGAAAAGGGGAACATTCTCAATGAAAATTGAAAAATGAAAAATGTGATTTATTTGTAATATCTAACAGAAAACAACATTTTTCATTTTTCAATTTTCATGGAGAATGTTCCCCTTTTCAACATGAATACCTCCCAAGAGGTTATCTTGAACGATGGAAGGTGGCGACTAAAGTTTGTCTTTCAGTCGCAGATGATTCCACAATAGATTTTATGAATTTCCTATTCATATTTTCGAACTAAAAACTCTAATTTTTATTTATACACATTAAATATATTTATATTAAAATTCCCGGACTAGTCCGGAAAGTGATACTTTCTCAGAGAAGTAGGTTCTTCCCAGACGGTTGCCAAAAAATCACATATTTCATTTTTCAATTTTCATGGAGAATTTTCCCCTTTTCTATATTTTACTTCATCATAATGTTGCCGTTTTGCAGTCAACTCCCTCCACTTTTAGATAACTACCAGCATCAATCGACTTTCAAGATGTGCACGGCATTTAATTCAAATTAGACTGAGTTTCTGAGGAAATCGCGTATTTCAGAAAAGTGCATTCTATATTCTTGAGCCACGTAGCGATATCTCTGCAGAGCCTTTCCATCGCGAAATTGTTGAGACGCCCGATGATTTATTGTTTTCGACGCCTCGCTCCCAATGATTTTAAACTTTGGACAACTATCGATAACTATAAGGAAGCAGAGTACGAAGAACGAGGCACGGGGGAGGTGAAGGTGCGAAAGTAGGACACTTTTGTAGTGAAGCTTCACTCACGACTCACGACCAAATTGTTATACAGTGCCCGCCAAAAAGTTGGATTCATATGGGAGAGTTGGGACAATACTTCGTGTTCTCGATGGGAGAGTTGTTTATTGTTTTATGAACAGTAAAATCACAAGAGCTTTTTTTATCGCATAAATTTGGTTCTCCTACAAAATAATTTTACAATCAGTAATTTCAAGAGAGAAACTGACATAAAAAATTGCGCGTCCGTAGGTCGAGCAATTTTGTTCAATGTCAATTTCTCGCCTTCATTGAAACAATTATTTGAAGGAAGAGTTATTAAAAACACAATAGTTATAATGTTTTTTTTGTGATTTGTTCAGACGAAACTTACCCAAAATGACTCGTATTGTGTCGACAATACTGAACAATCATAGCTGACAAGACATAGAAGTGAGAGCCGCTTATTAGATCAAGTCTGGTTTTTAGGAACAGGCATTTTTATCAACAGTAAACATACAACAGCTTTTTTGTATCGAAATAATTTTTTCTCGAAAAACTGAACTGTCAGTTTTTCTCGTGAAATTAATGGCAAAATTTGCATAGGAATATAGGTACGCTTCTCTCGTGTAGAAAGCGCTGCAATTCTTTTATAAACATACAATCAAAAATATTTGCATGTTTACAGAAACGCTTTTTACACGAGACACGCGTTTGCAAATTTATTTTTATTCATGATCCATATTACACCAAAAAACCCATTATATGTGAAAAAGCAGACGTTGAATAATCCTTCTCGAATACCTTCTTTTCAGTGGATAATTTCGGAACTTCCTACACAAGAGAAGATTATGCAATTTATTATTCGTGGGTTTATCAGTTCAAACTGTCAGAAAAACCATGCATGCATTTAAAAATCTTTCAAATATGTATAAAATTTCAATGAATATTGAAATTTGATTGGTGATGCCGCTGCATGCGAGCAGTCTCAGATATATGGTGAGGACATTCGAAAACTTATTTTAATCATAACTTAAAAGAAGCATACATTAAAAAAATTTGTTATCACCGGCCGGTCTATATTTTATTTCATCTCATTACGTACAAGTAGGCATTACATTTATATATACGGGCCGTTCCATTCGAAAAACAAGAGGTAATTCAATTGAAAAAGTTTCAAATTGAACAATAATTTTCAACCACCCTGTACTATTTAAGTTTATGATATTGATTAAAAAATATCACACATCCCTATATCAATATAATTATTTCTGATTATCGCGAGTGGCTAGCTTTTTCAGAGGTCTCTGTTCATCTTTGATATTTCTCCGATGACTCATCGGTCTGTCATTTTAGAGAAATACTCTATAATCCAGTACGATTGGGTTTTGAGACGAGGATCGATTGTAGCACCACCAAACTTGGTATGCTAGTTGATGGAACAAAATACAAAAAAAAAATATTTATCGAAATTCCAGGGGTGGAACATATATTTTTTTTTCATTTAAAAATAAATAAATAGATTTTTGCTGTAATCGAAAAAACTCAACAAGGTGAAATACAATTCAATTCTCCAAAAAAATGATTCCCAGTAATTTTTTATGAAATGCGCTCGTTTTCTCAGAAAACGTGATTGAAAGCCGACATCAAATTTCAGGTTCAGGCTTACCGCTGCTGGAAGTTCTGGTGGAGCCGAATATTTGATTGGTGATAGCTCTGCTAAAAATGATCGGAGAAGGACAAGGAAAAGTTCATATAGTTTCTGAAGACCTTATGCAAATATAATATGCGAGTATTTGAGTACCTAAAATGTGTTTTGTCGCACTTCACGGAGATGTTTGCAGATGATCCGAAAACCATGAATTATTAAGTAAATATGGAATTATTATACTAAAGCAGCAACCCATACCCTCTTTGGACTAAATGCAACAATTTTAGAGTAGTGTGACAGGTCCCACTTATACGTGCAAAAAAAAAACTTTGTTTTACTCCCGCCTCATTTACTTACTTACCCATAAATATTATTATTATATACCTATAATAATTTCATATCAACTGAAATATCCATGACTTTCGGATCCTCCGTAATTATCGTAGAAGGGTTATGAGAAGTGGGATAATACACATTTTGGGTACTAAGTACTCACATATTATATTCGCATGAGGAAATAGAAGTCTTTAGGAACGATATACACTTTTTCTTTTCCTTCTACTATAATTTTTAGCAAAGTTATGACAAATCAAATTTTCGGCCCTGCCGGAAATGGCAGTGGCGGGTTAAAGCGTTCTTCACTTGAGGCTTACATATGTCTGTTACTGTACTACTACGTTTTCCGTCTGACCTTTGTCAAAGCTGCGAAATCCAGTCCTATTGTGTATTCAGTTATATTTTGGTTTTGAAAAAATGTCATCTATTGTCATGAAATTTTCTTGCCCTAAGAAATTAATTTTTCATTGTTTTCTTACAGTTGCGAAGAGCATATGGAAACTAAACATGTTGACGATAATGAAGTGAAACCCGTTGTTGGAAATCCAGAATCAACCTTAAAGGTACCAGAAAGTACTATCGGACACGCTGCAAAGCCCTGTGCTGATAATCCTTTATTCAGTAATGAGTTTGCGAAGGCAAAAGTTGTGCTGGAGAACGACAAAGAAGAGTTGAAATCTGTCAAAGAAAAACAGTGTTGGAGCATGTATTGTAAAATGACCGAGAAGGGGATCAACGTTTCCTTCGACACCATTTTGAGAGGGATGTTAACACCTACTGAATACAGGTTGAGCAAAAAACATTCAGAAGCAAAATCGATTACCGAGTCTTCTGGTAACTGACAAGAGGAACTTTTCCTAAAATCAACATTTTTCATTTGAGTAAATAAAGTTTGTTTTAGTAATCACATTTGTATAGTATTTATTCTTATTTTCCTTTTTGGAACGAAAAAGTGTTGATGGTCTGATTTATAGCATGTATGAAAAAAGTCCTAAAGAATGAAAATGGGTGAAAAATGCTAGCAAACATGACTGAAAACGAACGAGCCCGCCTAAGTGGTCGAGTAGTAAGAGAAACCGGGAGATAAGGGGTGGAGTATTGTAAAGGGATTATCACGTCCCCTAATCTCCCGGTATCTCCTGCTACTCGACTGATTAGGCGTGTTCGGTGGTTTTCAGTCATATTTGCAAGCATTTATCAGCCATTTCGCGGCATTGTACCGAGAAATGAGAATATATTTTTTTTGTACTACACTTCTACTTTCAAAATCTGAGAAATTGAAATCGGACTATCACTAGAGCATCCAAGTACGCTGCAAGATAGTGCAAAAAAAAATTCAAATTTCAATTGTGCCAAAAGTAATAGTCCGACAGCGCCTGTTTTGCGCACAAATCTAGTACGCATAATTCACTGCTTTCATGAAAAGAGCCAACCTACATTATAAAAAAAATGGCAGAGTTGTGGATTAAAAAAAATCCGTTTTTTCCAGTGTTTCTCCGTTACTAATGATTCGATCGGAACGTACAAAATCTCATTTTGTTCGTATTTAAATTCTTTACAATTCTTCTTGTTGAAGCAATCAGATTGTTGTATTAGTTTTCATGTCATAAGCAAAACACTAAAAAAAATGTTTAATAAATGTTTATAACAGATTAATAAATGACAGTTGCGAGTCCAGAATATAACAGAACATAACTACAGACCGTCTTTCATGTGATGGTACAGTTGGTTTCCTCCTAGTATTTTTGTACAAAAAAAAAGGCTCTGTTAATTGGCCTATCTGTAGATTATGCTTTTGAAAGATGGCACATTTATAATAGGATTTCGATTTAAGAAATAAAAAACTTCTTTTGAATTAATTTAGTTTAGCGGCATTTATGGAAAACTGCATATAAATTACACACATTAGCAAACTTTAATACAATTATTTCAGTACTAAAAAAAATCAGTTAAATGTGATTTATCATTTATTTACAGATTTTATTTCAATGTACAATAGTGATGAAGATGCCTACATATAATAAGCTATTTACAATGGTCTTTTCAATAAAACATTATAAGTCAACACTATCACCATTCAGTTCTTCAGCTATAAAAGAAGTTTCTTCTGATATTGATGCAACAGCAATCACTTCCTTAACGGTTTGATCCCCATTAGAAGTCGAAGGTTCCGGTTCAATAACAGTCCTTGGAGTTTGAGGTCTTAAAAAAAACAGATATTGGTCACCATAATATATTTGGAAATCATTCAGAATTCCGAATTCCACTGTCAGAGGTCAGGCTCTGCAAATCTCATATCAAAAAGTGTTCATATTTTTGTGCCAATTTTGATCCATAGACCTCTAAGTAGTCATGTTCATGAGGTTTGTTTGTGTTTTACTGTTTTGCTACTTGCTAGTTAATTAGATGATATTTCAATGGGATTCAACAAAAAAATAAATCAATGATATTTACTGGTAAAGTTGTACACAAAGAAAGCAGGAAAACGAAATTGTATTTCATATAGAGTTTCAGATATTTTCCGGTAGGTGTCGTGACCTAAATGCTGAACTCTCCAACTCCACTGGAATTGAAGTAGGACATAAAATGCCGTTTGTGCATCTTTGAAACACATGTTTCTAGAAATTATCCATATGGCATAACATCCGGAGTATAATTTATTGCAGAATTTTGTTACATGTTTAACGAATTTCAACTTACTGTCAATATTGAGCCCCCGGAAATTTTGAGTGAATGATGTTATATCTGGTTTTGAGATTTCAAGTTGGAATTAGAATATTTTGAGATAATGAACTGAATAACTCAAACGAGTTAATCAATTTTCTGATCTTGAATTTTAATTGTAGGTATGAATAGAAAATTGTGGTCAATTTGTACATGACCAATAATTCATGAACTATACGAAATTTTTTGTAACTTTCGGTCTGTTGTGATATCTGTTCGTTAGATAATTCAATTTAAAATATAGATTTTGATTTTTGAGGTTATGCTTTTCACCGTTTCACATAGAAGATAAAAACCTGCCTTTATTCTCATTTATGTCATTATGTTGGTATTTCTGACAAAAAAATAACACCAGGAATTAACAAATAATCTGTTGTTTCTTGAAATGTTGATTAATTTTATTGAACTGTGTAAAGGAGGGTATGCTTTTCTGGGCCAACTGCTGCCGGTCATAAGAATGAGCCAGAATTGGCTAATTTCAATACAGATTCCAAATAAAAAAGTCAGAATTGCTTATTTCTAATCTACTAAGACAAGTCATCAAAAAACAATTGATCTATATTTAAATGAATGTAATGAAAAAATAATCAACATTCTCTAAATGAATGAAATTCGAATAAACCATAATTGAAAGAATGATAAATTACCTTGGAACTATTGTAATCTTAGGCGCCATATCAATGATGGAATTGGGTGCTTTCTTGATTAATTCCAGAGGTATTTCTTCTGACCTTGGTCTCGGCATTCGGGGTGACCCTTCCCTTGATCTGAGCCTATTTGTCGAATTTTCACGTGACCTAAGTTCCTTTCGACCATTGTCTTTTTTGAGGTTAGCCATTTTGTTTGGACTATCTGCATCTCTGCTCCTTCGAGATTCATCAGCTCTGTGTATTATTCCAGGTGAACTTTCTCTTCGTGGTGCAGCAAAGCCCGGTCCTCGGGATACATTGAATAAAGGTCTGTTATCTCTGCTGACTCGAACAGTTGTTCTCCCAGCATAAGAACCTTGACCTGCAAAAGCTGGGCTCGGGGGTCCAGACTGTCCGGGAATCTCCAATAGACGAGCTATGTGCTGCATCTTCTTCTGACGAGCTTTTATTCTCCCCTGAAAATAA
Organism: Chrysolina haemoptera; assembly: GCA_958298965.1. Lineage (NCBI taxonomy): Eukaryota > Metazoa > Arthropoda > Insecta > Coleoptera > Chrysomelidae > Chrysolina > Chrysolina haemoptera. The sequence goes on along the minus strand of OY282599.1, from coordinate 21,126,139 downwards.
CAACGATAAAAACTAATATATTTTCAGTTGAACAATAGTTTTTTTATCATACAAGGGAAAAAAGTTTCAGATTTTAGCTCGAGGTTGGGAGAGACAAAAAACTAAGAGCTTAAATCTAATACTTTTTACCCTTATATTTATTTATTGGTCATACAATGTCAATATAATAAATAGTAATAAATGTCTCATAGAAACATGATCAAAAAGTTAAAAACTTGTCCATGATCATGTGAAATTAATGTAGAAAATAATAATATATCATAATAGATAAATATAGCAAATATCAATAATATGCATACAAATGAAGAAAAATAGTAAAATTAACTTAAAGGTATGCATCCAAAATAATGGTAACATTTTGCATAAATAAAAACAATAACAAAATTATTTCACGTACAATTTTGAAATATTTCAGAATTCTCAATTAACCAGTATTTGATTTTGTTCTTAAATCCTGAAAAACTAATAATGCGGAATTTGACATATCTCTTAGAAAAAATTGAAAATCGCAATGTTTTCCAAATATTTTTTATTGATTAAAACAACGCTGCTTTTTTGGTCTCAACTAATTTTTAGGGATCACTATAAACTAATGTAATTAATAAAATGGAACTTTTTAGGTTTGTTTCAAAATGGCACTGCAAAATTTCTTAAAACTAGTTTTGCCTATGACTCCTGCTGTTGCAATGGTTCTTATCTTCCAAGATGGTCTGATTTTTTCTTGCCTTTTTGAATTTGAAGAGTCCACATAGAACACTTTTCTCGATCGCAATCAAGTTTTGTGGAAAAACAAGGAAAACAATATGTTTTCCACAGCACAACGAGGAATACTTGATATTTTCTACTTTGGCTATTTAATACAAGTTTTTGAGATACTTTGTATCCAAGAGCACACATGACTCATAGATCATAATTATGAACCAATTCTGAAGACTTTAAATTTGAACTTTTGAATTTAAAAAATCATGCAACACGATACACGATTTTGATGTATGCTTCATACATAAAATAATATCAAATTGAATGACTGTTTGTCCTGAATTATTGGAATGCATATTGCTCAGAGTTCCCACTAGAACTCTTTGGAATAAATGACAATGATATATAGGGTAAACTACCACCACTTAACGAAGATTTAATAGGGTACTAGTCTATCATGTAGAAACACACCTGAGGATTTTCAAATTTATATAAAAAATTTTGTTCGTCAACCTTCCTTAACGCGTCACTGAAATAAACCTGTCACTCCGCCTGTGTAGAACTCATCATCTACAATAGTCTGGTTCCGAAACTCCCAACCAGTACGGACGAGTGTTCTGAAATTACTGAAACTACTGATATCTACTGGTATCTATTGATATCTAATGATATTTTTCCGTTATTTGCAGTAATTTCGGAACGCGGGTAATATCTGTGCCCACGCGAATTAACAACGTATTTTTGTCAATCGACCGTTCAAAAGGCCATTAATAGATTAGAATCAATGTGATTTGTGCTCCACAGAACATTGTGTTCGCGAATAAGGAAAGTTTGCTCAAAACCAATTGCACCTTGAATTTTTTTCATGTGTTCTTCAAAAATCATGTATTTTGCAACCTCCTATTGGTTGTCATGTCAATAAAACGTCATTTCAAATAACCAGCTTCAGTTTGATCTAGGAAGATAAACAGAGAAACTAATTTCCACCTGCGTTCTTTCATTCTAGATACCCAAAAGAATTAAATTCACTTTCAACCACTTACTTTCGTTAGCCTTTGTTTGGCAGCCATACATCTGATATTATCATCGAACACAAATTTGGCATTCAGCAATGGCACCCTATTGGTAGTGGCTCCAGATATCGGCCTATGGATAGTGATATGCAAACATCGAGAGTCATCCTTGTCTCCAGTTACTTCTATGTCTTGCAAAAACCCTACCAGTTTTGCCACTCCCCACCCTAATCGTTTCGTGTCAGGTTCAACAAGAATCAGTTGGAGGATGTCGATCACTAAGAATCGTCTCATTTTAGTGCCATCTTTCCAGACAACAGTACAAGCAATTAGGTCTGAGTTGTCTGCAAAAAGAAACATTTTCATGAGGGATTTTGCTTGGTTTGGATGCCACAAGATTAAGCCAATCACTAGTTTTTTGTTTGTGTACTGTATAAGCAATAAGGCAACTATAATGTAATGTTAGACTGTAATATATTTCATAAGCTGAATGTAAATGGATTAATTTCTGAATAAATCAAAAGTACTTTACTTATAATGATTTATCAAAAAAAAAAACATGATGTTTGATGTTTATCATAAATAATAAATTCGGTATATACCTACACTTTGACGAAAAAATCTTCATAAATGATCACAGTTCACCAAAGTTAAAATTTTTGGAAAAACTCACGAAATTACAAAATGAATGATGAAAAATAAAAAATTGAGTTTGCTAGTGAACATACAATTGGAAAACGGTTCTTCACATGACAAAAAACTAAAATTACATCTGGAATGCAATCAAATGTACTCGCAAGCGAAATCATCAATGGAAACAACTTGAATATCAGATGAGATATCGAGGGTTTGAATATGACTTTTTCCAACCTAATAAGTCGCATTCCGAAATCATTTTTCTCGCATTTCTATAAGCCTTCCTTCGTGATGAGAATGTAACCATTTTTTTTTACTAATTTTAAAAACTACTGTTTTGTATGGTATTAATATTGATTGTTGAATGTCCGTGAAAGTAGGTGTCGTCTTGTGTTTGTAATAAAACTCGTCTGTGAAGTTTATCTATTGCTCAATGTTGCTGGTTCTGGACAATTTTTTCAGTAGTAATAACACAAGTGATTGAATTTTTGCGAAAAGTCTGTCGATTTATTTCTGAACGAAACTGAATTGCTTCGAGAAAATACCACGACACCACAGGATGAGTTGTCTTTGGTTTGCGTTTGGTCAGATTACGTAAGAATTTTAAGATGAGTGAAATAGTCAAATCAATTTTAACATGGAAGAGCAAATTTTTGGGAAAGACTTTTCCTTTTATTTAAAGTTTTCACTATTCTACAAACGAGTCATTATATATTGTGAAAAGTATTAATTTAACTTGAAAACTAAACCCCTTATTACAGAGCCCTGATGAATTTTATAAAATTCGAAACGTGGACAACAAAAGAATAGATTTATAAAGTTATTTCACAACACTAACGCAAATTTTTTTAAAAGGAAAAAAAATAATAAAAAGAGCGTCAATTTAACTTTGAAGATTGGGGTGTTTTAAATCGACATTAAAAAAAAAATCATCGAAATCAGATTGGTTTCTAGATAACACAATTTTTTTGTCTAACGCTCCTCCACTATATTAATCTATTAAAACCATACAAAGTAAAAAAAATCCAAAGGGACAAATATTGAAGCAACATTGTTCTGTCTTGACAGTGACCTACGGATTATAACCCTAATTCTCCATTCCCAAGTTTACTGCATGCACGGTAATGATATAAAACTATATATTTCATGAAACTCCATAGAAATATAATAAACAACTCCTAAAAACTAATAAAAATTGATAAAATCAAACAATCAGTTTCTGGCCAAAATAGTTGAAGTATGGATCAATTTTTCTTGTAATAAGTGAAGGTAGAAAAAACAATATTCATACACCAATCAGGAGTTTCGTGAAATAATAATATATACCATGATTAAAATTGAAGAAGGACCTTGACTGAAATATTGTAATAATATCCTTACATTATTTGTATACTTGTATAATATGATCATATATGAATCTCATGAAATAATTTTAATACTGTTTTTATTATGTCTCATGATACTCGGTCGAGTGGGGCAGCTTAAAGCTGGACTTCGCCAAGGATAAATAAAATAAATACCTTTTATTATTATTATAAATAATTTAAAAAAAATGAACTAAATTATGTCTAGTTGTAGCTGGTATATAAAAAAATATTAATATAATTCAGAAATTGTCGAAGCTAAATGATTTATGAGAGAAAATACATAAAGAAACGTTCAGAAAATAAGTGACTTTTTCGTTTATGAAACATGATACATATGAAGTATAAAAATCTTACACGAATATTTCATTATATTTTTAACTCTTTAAAATACTGTGCAATCCTGTAGTTTCAGTCAAAAGTTCTTGCCTCATCTTCCATACTACATTGAAACAAAAGCAAAGCAAATGTAAAATATAATAAATCATGAAAAGAAAACGACATAGATCAAGGCCATTGAAAACTCTCAATAAATAGACTAGTGATTGTTCAATGCATGTGGCTTTGACACACAACGAGTTATACTCAGGTCCAGCGCTTGATCGATCTGCACACAGCTCTGAGGGTTTGTCAATGGTAACTGGGTTTCCACGTCACCATTCAACGTTAGCACCAAATTCCTTACTAGAAAATATACTCTGATAGCCCTTCTGGCTCGTTCGACCTAGAATTAAAATCCAATAAAAGGATTAATAAACTGACCTTTCTCAAGAGAATTGTTATAGAGAGGTGGTGCAGACAAACTGATCTAGTATGACCATCAGAAGTCTTTCTGAACCAACAAATCATAATCAGCTTTCTTATTTATCTTCCAAAGATAAAGGTAATCTAAGCATATTAAATAATAACCAACAATTTGTGGGAAACGGGCAAAACAATAAGTATATTCTGGTAAGTATATCCATTGTTTTCTGCTTACCTCACCACATGGCAGTCTTTTAGTAAAATCAATTCCAGTCATGGGAGTTCCGGTAGGTGGCAATAATATTGCACTGTCCATACATAGCCATTCAACGTTAAGGGAACCTTTAGACATATCACAGTATCTAGAAAAAAATCATTCTTCAATAAAAATATTAGCGGACAGTGTAATAAAAAATTAACGTAAAAAACTTTTTAAAGAAAAGTTGATACGTTAAGGAGAATACCCTTGACCAAGCCACTGAAGATGAATGCCGCAGTTGCAACTGAAACGTTTGGATATTGGATGGATGTAAATACACCCATCATTTTGTTACATTATAAAATTGTATTTGATATAAAAGCTTGTCGCGAGAAGTACCTATGTATTTATTTGTTTGTTTTGTTTGTTGAAATTGTTTTTTTTCGTAAACTAGCTGTCGTTCCCTTACGAACGGCAGCCCTCAAACGTCGCAACTATCACCTTCTCGGTCCATCAGATAAAAATTTGTAGTTGATAGGATTTGAACCTACACGACTTGCATCAATGGCTTTGAACGTGACAGTCTTAACCACTGAGCTACCCTATAAATAAAATTTAAAATTACTTGTATAAAGATTTATTCTCGCGATTAATACACACCTATTCTAACAGCCAACAAAATACTTTCAATTTCTTAGAACCGACCAATCAATAGTCAATTACAGTGACAATTTAATTCATGTATAAAAAATCGCATATGCCACAGTGCAATTGTCACTTTGACAGCGGCAAAAGTTAGCTTTAACTTTTACAGCGATAAATACACTAGTGGTTTTTTCACTTATTCATTTTTGTCAATTATCGCGGTGTTGGTTGCCAAAATGAATAGTTTGACATTGATATGTTTCTGAATTTCTTATTCATGCCGAATTACACTCGAGGTTTGTATTGATATCGGGTAAATTTGTGTTGTTCAAATTCTAAACTGTTTCCTTTAGCAATTTGACTCGAACCACTTGTGCAATTATATAAGTGATAAAAACCTACCTAGCATTCCCAATAACTGATAAATATGCACCTTGACCACGTGATCTAGGTGGTGTTAACATTTCTATCTGAAAAACTGTAACTGTCAGATTATTTATTCCTAAAACCCCTCACTCAAAAATAAATTAATTGTCACCTTCATTGTACCTAATATATTTGAATATAAATGTTTTGTACTTATCTAAAACTATTCAACATAAATAATTTTCTATACAAATTCAATGTTTCTGGAGGATTGCAGGCAAGCACAACACAAGCATTCAGTATGCTTAGGTGCAGTCTTGTGATCCAATAGAAATTTTAAAATAATTTCACTATGTATCTGGATATGTACACTTTTACTCTGAATAAATCTGAAAATCTGAAATCTGAAAATTTACTAGTTGTCAACATAACATAAAATTTCGAAATACAATGTCCGTATCACGTGGTTGTGTATTAATCTCCCTAAAATACATTTGAGATCATACTTTCATAGATAAATACATTTCAAATTTTATTGTCTTTTAATAAAACATTTTGTCACGACAATAAAATGTTCATACAATTAAAGATGTATTTATGATAAAAATATGATCTATGTATTTACCTCCGGCAATTTTATATTACTTATATAAAGTTTCATAATGAAAAATGATGGGTTTGATTTACTTAAAAGTATATATGCTTCATTTTAGTTCATTTATAGCTATTAATATTTGTAATAATCGAGGATGTTGCCAGATTTATTTAAATTGCATAATAATCTAGTTACATTTAAAGCTTTATCGTAACATTGACATTGACAACGTACTATGTCAATGTACTATCATCATTATAATTGGCATATTTTTTGTTCCAATCAATATGTTTTCATCCTCAATTTGACTTTTTGTATGAGTGTGAAGTTGAATGAGGCGCAGCTGAGTTCAACAAACGAACTTTTGCTAGTTATTTATCTCAGAAACACCACATATAAAATCATTTAAATTATCTCATATTTCTATTGACTCATCCTACTATAACATAATACAATATTATTCAATTCAACCAAAACATTTTTTTATCGTGGGACAAAACATGATTTGATAATCAGCTGTAGAAAACTTAAATTCAACAAAACAGAAAAGGATACTTACTCATGTTCAAACATATCTAAAAAAATCTCTTCGCTTTTGTAGAAATTTCTTAGTAATGCTGTACTTTGTGTTTTGGCAGTTTCTATCGTTAACTTATGAGCTTCCATCAAAATATTTTTGCCATCACACATCACAAGCTGGACGAACAATTTCAGTGATAATTCAAGAGTAACAAGTCTAACTCTACAAGATGGTTGGCACGAAAAAATTATGATTTGCAACATCTTTTCCACTAAATAGCTATTGTAGGTATATCGAACGTCTTTCGACGAGGTTGATGATTTTGATATGAAAGATTTTTTTGGCCTCAGTACTTGCTCTATGATATCTGAGGTGACACCTAAAACATTTCCTATATATCAAGATCTTTCAACAATATTAATGCCATAAATTGAAAAGTACATTTAACTATTTACCTGAGTTATTAGCCATTGCATATAAAAGACATAGAGCAAATAAAGAGGTATAATCATTTTCTGTACAGTCCAGAGAGTCATATACAGTTTCCAAAAACGGATGATCTATTACCGCAGTTGCCCCATCTGTCGGACTAGTTGCCATTCTTTCCTTTTCTTCGTCGGTTATATTGAGGTTAGTTTGTTCATCTGCGATATTCTCCTTAGAACTACAACTATCTCTAGAACTAATATCACTTGTAGCCTGAGCACCAGCTTCATCTTCTGAACGTTTTCTTTCCTTTTCTTTCTCGTAATATTCCAACAACTTATCGACGCCTTTTTCGAAAATAGTTCGATCTGTTTTCAAAATTATCCAAGCTAGAGTTTGTACTAGGGGCGAATGAGTTAATATTAGAAACACTTGCGACAACAGGAATAACGCAACAACAGAAGACACCTTTCCATTGGTGAAATCGTGGGCTTTTGGGCTGCTGTTCTGTGAGCCTTTTGGCGTTACTGATACTCTTTCTAAATTCTGAGATAGTGCATCGACTACGGACAATTTTTTTTTATTTGAGGACATAGAGTATATATACAGAGGAATGAGCAATTTGTGTAGTAAATGGTCGGTTAATACGTGATTTAAGTCAGTAATGTTCAGACAAAGGATGTCGTTCAAGTAGTGCAGATGATCCAGGTGTTCAGCTACCAGGTCTGACAGCCTGTTTTGGGACTGATGACTGAAACAAGAACGAGGTAATAGTAAAATGAATTATGTAATCCAGCCTTGTACTTTAACCTATACAATGAACAGAGTAATAGAGAGACAAATTGACTGACAGGTGATATAAGTATCATCAGCAAAAAAGACACATTTACTTGTAAAAATGAAGTTACCTAAATCATAAACAATACTGGGTCTGAAACAGAACCTTGAGGTACATTCTGTTTGTTTGTTACCTTTGGTTAACAATTTATCAGGAGACGGTCAGAGAATGCTCTCGAATGATTTTCTTTAAGCAAAACGAAAGAGAGAGAGAGATAAAGAGAACTTAATCGCCCGAAGAAATGAATTAACAAAAAATAAAACATGAACAGTTAGTTACAGCAATTGCCGAGTCATTTTAACAATAGGTACAATTAATTAAGTTTATGTGCATCTGTAAACTCAAAATACTTGTTTTTTTTTTCTATTTTATTGTTATACTGATATATTCTAACTAACATGGTTTATCATGTAAATTATTTATATTTTTATTGCTTTTTTTTATAGATTTTTATATATTTTTACTTAAAGTTAATCTAGATTTAACAAGCTTTGTCAACAAGTGATATCCTGCTTACGACAATAAAGCATATTTTGATTGATTGAATACATGTATAAAATCGATCTATCAACAAATAACAAACACACCTAACAATAATAAAAATCTCTTGAGAGAACCAGTCACAGTTTGATAAAGCATAATAAAAATATATACAATAAAAATATATACAGGGTGTCCCAGAATAAAGGGGACAAACTCCGAGGGTAGAATCCTCGCTTCATTTTAAGGCTAAGAGTTCCAATAAACATATACCTTAAAATGAGTATCAACCGAGTTACAGGGTGTTGAAAGTGACACAAAAATATATATTTTCCAGTATAACTCCATAACGGCTTAACTTGTCTTAATGAAATTTGGTATGCCACTTAACAGCATTCAGTTTCATATTTCAAGGCAAATCATGTGTTTGTAACTCTAAACAGGTGCGTACGGCAGGTGGGTAACCCTATTCACCCCTCCCCAACTTTCACGCTATTGGATTAATATCGATTTCGTCTTCTTTTTCTTAATCCCCAATATTTCATATTTCCTATACAAAAAAGGAATACGTTTCGTTTCACAAAAATCAATGGTTTTCGAGATATTTGAAGTTGAATATTCTGGGACACCCTGTATATTTTTGGGATCTGATATGGGATAGGAGTTGAAAGTGGGATACGGAGAGATAGTCGTATGTTATGTATTGATATAGTCTTTATTTTATCTTTATACTTTTCTTGTATAAGACACACAGTCTCTATAATGAGAAAACGTGATAGTGTTAAAATTCGGTATTCCAGAAATCATGCTAGACAGAAATCGCTATATTCGACTTTGCATAAATATCTTATATCCCTTTTCTGCAAGATAAAGACCACGTACAAACTGTATGCTCCAGATTAAGCACATGTTGTTATATGATAAGGCATCTCAGAGACTCTGTTTCCTTCGATGTACTGAGAATACTATGTTTTGAACTTGTTCAGTCAATTTTACAGTATGGATTAGTATTCTGGGGCTCCTCCTCACATGCTGAAAAGGCCTTCAGAGCACAAAAAAAAAATACTAAGAGCTATGTTCAATGACCATCCATTAACAACATGTAGAGACCTATTTAAAAGATCGCATATACAAACATTGCCCAACTTATACATATTTCAAAGCATCACCTATGTCAAAGAACATGAAAACAGTTTCAAGAAAAAAGAGGACTTGCACTCGCATGATACACGAATGGAGGGAAATATACACCAGAGATACTCATGACTACAAATTTACCAGAACTCCCCTAACTACATAGGAGTTAAATTATATAATAAATTCAAATGTATCTGTGATAAACAATATACCTGTAATATGTCTTTTAGCACCAAACTGAAACTTTTTTTGACAGAACTAATATTTTATAGTATAGAAGATTTTCTCAACTTTTAAAATGTATTTTAAATGTACTTTAATTGTATTTTAACTGTAGTTTAATTATTTTAATTGTAAACTTATATCCAATTTTTTGACTAGTACGATAAAAACGCTTCTATATTTTTTGTGACGAATAAACTGATTCTGATGAGGTACTGTGAACGCAATTCTCAAAAGCAAATGCCAAATCTTAGATGAGTCTTAATCAATGCAAAGTAAACTTTTCTAGTATCAGCAATTGGGGAGTTTAGCATTAGATCACAACCACTGTCAGACAATATTTTAATCTGTCAGGAAAGTGCTAGCACGACAGCACGTGCTAGTCAGCTGTTTTTTGTTTGTGTACAACTTAACCTGTAAATATCACAGTTATTATTTACTTCGATATTTTGATAACACTTCAATCTAACACTTGAGGGATATGAAAAAACAATCGAGGGAATTACAATAATAAGTCAAACACGATAAAATTGAACAAATCTACAAATGACGATGATTTAATATTTTCTCATAAACAAATGTAAACAAACAAACACTGTCTAAGTCGCCATTTTCCTAGCGATAGTGGCGACACCATCGGTCGATTTACTCTCCTATGTTTAGCTCGTTGGAGACAACACATACAACATAGCAAACCGCAGCTTCACGATTTACTGATATGGCTTTCAAATCATGCAGATCAGTGATGATTTAGATATGACAGAGGATTGTGGTGCCGTCCGTAAAAATTGTGAATTTGCCCTTGATACCCACTTTGGCCAAATCTTTGACATATAGCAGAAATAAAACAGGTCCCAGGACTGAGCCTTGTGGGATACCATAGTTAATTTCAAAATTTGGATTCGACCCTATCGAGTAACACATACTGATTGCATTCAGTCAGATATTATATTCAAACAGGAGAGGCCCATGGTGATTCAAAAATTATACACATGAATATCTTTATTTTTTGGATTGACGTGGCCGTTACTTGATGGAAATCCATAGTTATGATACTAAGGTAAAAAACGATTAAAATGTCCACAAAATTTATTTCTTTGCGATATGTTTCGATACACAGTATCTTTTTCAAGCGAATGTAGTACATTAAACTATTCTTTATTGAAATTACTTAAATACCTTTCTTACCCATTAACATACTTAGGGACTACCTATAATTATCGGTAATACGTAGACTCATACAACTTATAAAATTGACATAACAATGAACCTACCTGGAAATCTCAAAACACAACCACCGCTCAATTGAAAAAATTTAACAAAGGGGAACCGTTCAGGTCCAGTTGATCATTTAATAAACAAGATGACTTTTTCAATTCATTAATTTCTAAGAATTCTAAATAATTAAGCCTAAAGACCTTATTTTCCACATGAAGAATTTCGAAGTTTTCATCGAAGTCATGGCCTTCCTCCAAAATATGATTGGCATATGATGGGTGTGTTTTATTGTTTACATAATTCATACGGTGTTCACGTATGCGGCTTTTAAATGGTCTACCTGTCTGGCCGATTATACTTTGGAGTCCACAATTCAATTTATAAACTCCTGATTTTTCAGATTTCTGCGTTTTATCTTTATTATTATTGATAAACCTTCCCAGTGTGTTATCTTTTCTATAAACATGTCGCAAAGATAATAAATTTTGTGGAAATTTTAATCGTTTTTTACCTTAGTGTCATAAGAATATCTTTATAAAGAGGAAAGTATATCGACCGGCTATTCTCAAAGAATTGATTTATTATCGGGGATTCGGTCGGTGAAAAGAAGTTTTCTCTTTTTTGCTACCCGAGCTTTCGCAAATTTGCTTTATCGAGGGCTACAATATAAATGTATGGACAATAAATTAATAAAGTGAAAAATATTATACATACTGTGCAATTTGAGGTTTTCTTCGATGTTTAAGATCATATAAAATTAAAATATATATCTTTATAGTCAATAATGACAAAAATATTCAAGAATGCCATTTAATTTTGGTAATAATTAACTTTTCAGTGACTGGAATCTGAAGAGAAAGAAACACTAATGCAGCTATACTAGAACTAGATAAGGAAACATCAGCAACTTTCAAAAATATATAGTATGCAGAGACACATATATGAGCCCAAAGAAAATATTTTAAATGCACCATACTTGAAATACATCTATCAAAATATAAATGATCTTGATACATTATTGAACTTTTAGGTTATTTGAGTAACAAGGGATGTAAAGACTTATTAACATTCGAGGTGAGCTAGTAAAAAGCGACGCAAAGCAGATGCTTTTAGTGCTTGCTGAGAATGTTAGCAGTAGATACATCCATACATAAAAAGTTTCACATCTGAGGAGATTCACATCACCTCAGGAGTACTAGAAGGAAGCCACCTAGGACCCTTATTGTTCAAAATTTTTATCAATCAATCAATGATGTTGAAGAAATGATATTCATCATTCTTATTCCCGATTAAAGATATGTCAAAATTCATCAAACTATATCAGAACCAAATTGTATAATAAAGTTAAACTACAAAAACGATAAATATTGCAATGAGTCATTTGAGACTAAATTTAAAAAATTTCTAACTGAAAATGAATTTTATACAATTAAAAAAAAATCTTTTTAATGTGTGTACCTCCTACAATTCAATATGTTTGTGTGTGCATAGTCATGAGTGTTATGAATATATAGATAATATGTAATGTAATTCAAATTTAATTGTACATATTTAATATTTTAATTTTTTTGACTAGTCTGATAAGCATGCTTATGTCTTTGGTGTAGATCAAATACATATGTATATTTTTGCGATGAATTTGAAATAATTGAGCATTTAACATTGTTGATGTTTGCAGATAGTCTTCGACGATATCAATATGATTGCGAGAATATTCAAAAGATCCTTACTTCAATTGTTATATAGTGTTCTGAAAATTACATGCAGTTAAATGTGAACAAACAGAAAATTATGGATATTTTTTCGGTCACTTGAACATGTAAAATTTGTCTATAACATTGATGGTGAACCTCTCACAAACACATATTCGTTGTGGACCTTGGAGTTTTTATTGATATCTACAAAAACCCAACGAATTAATTAATGCCAAATCCATAAAAACCATTTATTTTGGCTGGATCAAAATGGGAGTATTGCTCATGTATCTGGTCACCATATCAATAATTTAGTGAAAAGACAAAAATACTTGAGATATAGCGGGTAATGTAGGTCATAACTCACGCAGATAAAGTGAAGTGTAATTCATCAAGTTAGTCACGACCATTACCGCAAGTTGAATACCATACTTTATCTATGACTACAACAATAAATACTAGCATACAAGTATACAGAGGAAGAACTTTATTAACAAATCTCGATAGTTACCTATAACAATGCTGCATATAAAAATTTTAGTTGTAATTACTCATTTTAAAATTAATAAAAGTTTGAACAACCGGTAAACTGAATATGTGGGGCTGAATTTAAGCAAGTTTATTGTTTCTTTTTGTGTTTTTTTGTATATATGTTGTTGATGTACTAACTGGTTGAGGCGTTATAGAACTGTATATTTTATTGGCAGTATTATTTTTGGAATCGTCAGTTGATCACCAACCGTCATCTATTAATAAAGTTGCCGATGAGCGGCGAAAGCAACGTCCTGTATATGAATCACAGTGTGGTAATTTTAAAAACGTAGCAATGTCTTTCCCCATTGCTCCAAATCTATTAATGCCAATTTCTTTGCGAGTGATATTTTCCATTTTGAAATTTATTATAGTGAGTTATAATAGTGAGTTATTATAACTCACGTTGTTTGTGCACAGACACTATTAATTGTTCAAAAGCAGTTAAATAATTAATATATAATTTAATTGGAGTAGATAAACACACTTACTCAGCATCATTCCTCACACAAAAGTCCAATTCCTGAATATGTTTGCCAATGAACCAAACAATATTTGAGAAATACGGAGCAGCTGTTCGATCTCTGATAAATGCCAACATACTAGCATCTTCAACTTTATAGACATTCAAAGTTAAAGTTCTGACTGCTATTCTAACCATCGACTCTGGATGATTGAAGAACTTAATGGCTTCAGTATATAAAGGAAAGTCATTTGTATGCTGGAAAATTGAGTATATGTTAGATAATCTCATTCTAAAATTGTTGAAAAATCTTTGTAACTAACCTCATTGTAAAAAAAGTGAATAGTGTGGGCATTGAGTTTTAAACTGAGTGTTTTCAGGAAGGATATATAATAGGCCATCACTTCTTCATCAGAAAAGTCAAATTTATGTACGATTATCGAATTCACATGATTATTAGATAGCAGGTAATCTGAAAAAAATAGTTCACATTGTCTAAACTATGCAGTGAGTGATTTTACATTATATTGTTGGAATGATGGGGGCTTACACAATGAAGTTTCATTTCTTATATTTTCAAATAGTATGTTGAGTGTTTGTAAAAGCTGGACACACACAAAGCTGGATCCACCACTTCGTTGTCTCATTATGCGTAAAAAAAATGATAGCATATTTTTCTCCAAGAAAAAGCTGAAAAGAACATAATGAATTTGTAGTTTGGTTAATTTACGATATTCTTTAAAATTAATTCTGTACCATTATTTGAATTTTATCTTCAACAATTTAGACTATACAGAGTGCTGAATTTAATTTTTCCTCAATTCAAATGGTCATTATGTAGACAGTTTTTCGAGCATATGAACCAAATCCACTATGCATCAATGCATCAATTATTGTTCAGATGGCCAATACAAATTCACTACAGAGTAGGATAATTTCATTGGCAATTTCTGCACTGTTTATCTACGATATTCAGGGTGGGTCCAAGGATAACGAATTTTTCAGTAATTTCCGAAAAATTGAGCTGTGGAATTTTATTTAGTTATTTATTTATTTTTGTTAAAATTTGTGATTACGAATCTCCCATGTTTTCGTAGAAAACCCTTCAACACAGAGCTTGTCCGAGCAAGGGAGACCCAGGACCACAGCATAAAAAGTGGATTCCGAACCACTTTAGCTCTGTGGTGGCGGTACAGATCGAACCCGGAAAAACTCTTTCAATTAGGAGCAGTTTGAGAGCTCTTCTGAATAATTTTTTTTTTTATGAAAACTGGAAGATAGTTCTATAATAGAGCGGCATTGTATACCAGTGATTTTTTATTAAATTCAAAGAGGGAATTGCTCAAATTTCACACATAGAATATAATGTATATAATATTGCCAGTTTGAATATCATGAATTTGAATTTATATTAGAATCCTATGATATATGAATGAATTAATGAAATTCTACAGCTCCATTTATCGAAAATTACTGAAAAATTATCTATAGGTAGTAGATTTGTATTGCTTTCACAATAGCAATTTGAAATTTTGGAAAAGTTAACTTCAGCACATGCATAAAATATACCGTTGAATTTAGAATATTTTGTATTGTAGACATTTAATGAGCATCATGAGTTCTACAATACAAAAAAATTTGGAGCAAATTTAGTGAAAGCCAATTTCAAATTGATGCAGGGAGTTGTCCTTTCTTAACAGAATGTAATTATTATGAATATTGTGAAAACTTACTCAAAGACGGAGGAATCATTTTGATCACCCCATATCAGAATTTCAGCAATTGATCTCAAAGTTTCAACCAACAGACCTCGATTGTGTTCTGAAACCGTTTGATTTCTGGATAGAACATTGTAGAGATACTTCAGGTGTTCCAGGGAATGCAAATTTTTGGGACGACCCCAACCTCCACCAAACCAACTTCTACTTCTGAACATTGTTTGCATTTATTATTTTCATAAAGCAAATTTAGTAACATCTGAGATTTGTCCTTGCCCTGAAAGATGTTATAAAATGGCAATTTCGCACTATTTATTGGTTTATAACGATTTTTCGTATCTCAACATGTAAATAACAAACAAAACGTAAATATTTGAAAACATATTATTTTGAAAATGTTCTCAAAAATATAAATAACAAAATAACCTACTGAAACAGCTGATGATTTGACATTGACATTTCCCATTGTGTGAATCTCGAATCCTTTAAGCAGTGGAGTAGCAAGAATTTTCCTTTGGGTTGGGGGTAGAATAAGAATAGCGAACGCATGATTTTGTTTTTTTATATTTTCTGCATCAATTCAGATCTCATAATTACATTTAGTGAAAATAATTCCTTAATTACTATTTTCTTATGAAATTTTAAAGTTTGGATTTCTGTTCGACTCAACACAATTTGACCTTGACGTCGAATAACTTTTCCCCATATTTACCCCCCTTCGTGGTGAGTAATATATCTATGGTCTATATACCTAAATTTTTACCTATTAAAAACTATTGAATTCGCATAAACATTTATATTGTTTTAGAATAGAGATTTCTAATGGCTCCGTGACCCCGATGAAAAAGACAAAAGATCTTAATTTTTCAATCCTAATTGTTGCCAAAGGACGCCTCTCTGTTTACCCCAGCAATATATAAGTATTCCCTGTAAAACGTTTTCATGCAGTGCATCAGAAATGCGACCCGTTTTTCTCTATCTCTTCTATAGTTTTCAAAATATAGCAGTTTTTGTTGAAATCTGAATTCATTTTTGAAATCTCTAGTTAAAAGTGAATTTGAGAGATTATTTCGATGATCACATACATTTACTTGACTTCCAACTAAGGACGCCATCAATCGTCTACCGATCACCGGAAGACGAATTCACCAAGCCAAGAGTCCACTGGTGCCCCTTGATGAATCAAATGATTACCGATAACACCTTTATTTTACAAAACAAATAAGGTCGTGTAGTATTTAAATAACGTCGTCTTTTATTACCTCACGGAAGCTTCCGATAACCCTCTAATATTTCCTAAAATTGTTAAAATTACTCAATATTCCTGAAGCATATACACGAAGCGCTAATGCCGCTAATGCTCTGGGGAAAAGCGTGTAGTTAATAGATATATGGGTAAATGAGGCTATACCCACGAGGCCTCCGCATCTGAGCAAATTTCTCATTGAGAACAGGCGGCCATAAACACAGAACAATATGCCTTTGCCACAGCTTGATAAACTTTGCCTTCACAAAAGCGTCATTCAAGCTTACCGCAAAGACACAAAAAATTCACTGACATTTGCTCATTGGCATATATTTGGTATTAATACATATATGTTCTGTCGTCAGTATCGTCACCATGGATTGCAAGAAGAAATCTCTTCTTTTTTTTTTTTTTTTAGGTTATGTCATAACTGTTATGATGATTGGCTTTGTTTTGGTTATCATGTTATGAACATACGAGTTTCAACTTCTATTTTGTGACGATAGTTGAATAATATCAAAGAGAAATGAAAATTTTAGAATTATACAGTGGGATCGGGGGGATGCATTCAGCTTTGCTAGGTAGGAAAAATACTTGACAAATCAATAACACAAAATGTACTTACCTAGAATACATAGCCCCACTGGGGTACTTGTCTTCATTGCGCCTCTTCAGTTATCCAAAAGGAGACAGCAGATTCAGTAGCTGTGTACTTTCACATTATATCGCCAAAAAATCCACTACATATCAAATTATTTTGATTTAATTTTTCGTATAATGGAGTGAAAACTGCAAATTCCATTCAAACGGATCTTTTTCCATTAATACAGTTCATCATAGAAAATAATAATTTTATTACTTTTTTAAGTAGTGGCATGTGTTTTTGACAACATATTTTCCTTACAGAAAGTGGTGTGAAAGGCAATATAGCAGGATCTATAGAAATTAGTAATGTTGCCAACGAAATTTACAAATTGAATTTTCCCAAGACTCCGTTATTCAATTCCAACATCGAAGGATTAACTCCAGAGTTTGTGAAAAAACTAAATGTTGACACAATTTTGATGTCTCCACCATGTCAGCCATTCACTAGAAATGGATTACAAAATGATATCAAAGATCCTAGGACTGCTTCGTTTTTGCACATTTTGGAAATTTTACCAGATCTGCATATAAAAAATATTCTCATTGAGAATGTCAAGGGTTTCGAAAAGTCCTTGATGAGAGATATATTAGTGGACACATTGAAAAAAAATAACTTTATATTTCAGGAGTTCATTCTCAGTCCTCACCAGATTGGGATTCCCAACTCAAGGCATAGATATTATTGTTTGGCAAAAAAATCCCCTAGCAATTTCTCTTTTGAAACAGTGCCACTGGTATGTACTAATGTTAGATTCATCATTGTTCACAGGGTGTCCCCAAACTCAAAGTCATCCTTTGGAGGGATAGTCCAGTTCATGACTGATCATATCACAATATGACCTTTGTGAAATCTTGATAGTTTCGGAGATATGGGCACTTTTATAAATTTTGTGCAAATAAAACCTTTGATCAGTATTTCGAGTGCCGGTACAAAAATTTATAGTTTCTATTGATTACAATCCAAAACAAAAATATTGGTGCAATAACTTTGAAGAAAAAAAACATATTTACCCGATTCACGGGTTGATTTATTTATACTCTTCATCTGATTGATTCGGCCGTTACTTGATGAAGATCCATAGTAATTATATAGACAAGAGAAGAATTGACCTTCACAAACTTTTTGACATGATACAACATTCACTATCTTCCACTTGATGAAGATATATATTCCTAGTTTACCGCAATAGGAGCTCATTGTGAAATTATTTCAATAATTAGGAATTCAAATGAAAACACTTTGTAAATAGAAGTGACAGGTATTTATTTAATCATTTTATTTATTTAAGTTTTTAACATAACGTTCATGTAGTCATAATTGTACATAGTATGAAGAGTCTAAATGACCAAATAACATGAATTAACTCGTGAATCGGACAAATACATTTTTTCTCCAAGGGTATGGCAGCATTCATTTTATTTTAGACTGCAATCAGGAGGGTTATTCAGGGATGCATAACAAAATTCAGAATTTTATTCTATGAAGTTTTGTACCTGCATAACTCGAAATACTGATCAAGGGTTTTGATTTTCACGAAATTCATAAAGGTGCCAATATCTCCAAAACTATCAATATTTTTAACATTTTTTTTGGCCAGTCATGAGCTGGACTATCAGCCCTCCAAAGGATGACAATGAGTTTTGGGACACCCTGTATTACTTATTCATTCTTTTGAAACAAAACTAATAATTAAAACAAAAAATATTTTATTTTTTGTGATAATGGTTGAAAATGGGTTTAAACAGTACTATTTCAAGAAATATCTTGTATTCCACTTTACAAAATTATTTATTTGGGTTAGTATGATAATTATGAGGTTGGAGTTAGCGTTTTCTGCAATTTTTCAATTGAATGATCAATGTGGAATTATTCTTGTTTCTTGATTTTCAGGTGGAAAATTTTCCTGCATCAACTCTGAATTCAGAATGTTATTCTATAGAAGAGATACTGGAAGATGATATAAATCAGAAATATTTGTTATCAGATAGCATCTTGAAGAAACGAGCTAAAGTTCTAGATATTTGCTATGAAGACTCTAGAAGATCCTGTTGTTTCACTAAAGCTTATGGGCGATTCATTGAGGGAACAGGAAGTGTGTTCTCTCCTAAAAGCGAAAAAGAAGTAATTAAAGTATATACTGCTATCGAATCTCCAGATATGAATAGCGATTCAAAATTAGAACTGTTGAAATCATTACGTTTACGTTTTTTTTCTCCGAAGGAAATATGCAGACTCATGTGTTTTCCCAACAGCTTTCAATTTCCTGCGTCTCTTAGTGATAGACAGAAATATATGGTTTTAGGAAATAGTATAAATGTCAAAGTTGTATCAGAATTAATAAAAGAATTGAACAGTTCAGGTGGTCTGAGTTTTTGATTTCAAGATATACCTATTGTTTTCTTTTTGCAACTCGAAATTTGCTAGTAATGATACAGTAATTATTTTCATCTAGTGAATGAAACTGTTTAATATACAAGCATTCTGCATATTTGAAGGACAGGATAAAATATTCAATACATATTACAATCTATTTATTGTTAAATTTCCACTCTTGTCTACACATAGGACACTGTTGGTTGACAGGCTGTGATTGTAACCACTTTACAATGCAATGCATGTGAAAACAATGAGAGCACTGGCCCCAAACTAGGGGACAATCATCACCAGGTAGTTTACAGTCTGGGCAACATCCATCAAATGGCATTCGACAAATTCCACAGTTATCGTCATTGGCAACCCATCGCCAATTAGCCACTCCAGTCCAATTTTTTATTCGCACTTTCATTATTATAATTCAACAGTTCAACACTACCAACAAAAATCCATATAATATGTTGAAAGCTATTATTTAAGTCTGTTCTTGGTCATTAGAATTGATATAAATCTGTTCATTTAACTACTTGAAAGAGTAAATAAAATGATCAAACATGTATTTTTCTTCGTTATAGGTACCATTTCTTTGAGATTTCGATTTAAAAAAATATTCGAAAAGGAGAAAAATGCATAGACAGCTCTTCTTCTTTTTCAAATTAACCGTTCAACTGATGTTCTCTCTCTCTCTCCAATATTGTGGTCCTTGCTTCCAATGGCGCATTTGACCAGCTTTAACTTGGGGAGGGGGCTACTTAGTCTGAAATGTCTTCATGTAGACCCCCAATTCAACTGTGGTTCAACCTTCCACCTATTCAACCACAGAATACCTCACCTACACAGAAGCGGCACTCAAAGGCGGTCCTTTGATCTTTTGGGGTCAAATTTTCGATAAAATTTGCGGTAAATTCAAACTGTCGGTTGAACATAATTGCAAGTGATCCGCCTTTTAAATATTTGAAAAGCGGACTTGGGTAATTTTATAGTTCTCTTTTAATAGAAGCTACTCACTTATCCTATATACGCATTTTGGGCCCTCTATACACAAATTCGAATGAAAAATACAGCATCCCAATTTAATTTGTTTTGGCGGGAAAGCTTGAATTACGTTTCTGTGTAGTTGAGGTACTCTGTGGTTCAATCCTCAGAGTAATAAGGACATAGAGTGGACTTTTCCATCCATATGTCTTGAAGGCAACATAACTTTGTTTGTTTACAAGCGAGTGCCTTAACCATGCGAAGTCCGTATTCTCCGTATTCAATCGGGTAGTTTTGTGTGCGTCCGTTCATTTCATTTGGATCAAGTTGTCATTCTTTGATTCGTTTATTGATTATATTGACACGTATTCCTTTGTGTTAACTGCACTCAACTAAACACGATACAAAATGCGGTGTAAACACCGTGTAGCATACGACAGGACCATTATTGGGAACTATTGATCACAGAACACTTACACCCTCCAGACCACATATGCAAGGAATCATTTTATTTTAGCATGATTCATCGAAATCAATACCCTTGACCCAAAAGCAGCTAAAAAATCTGTGTTCCAGGGGTTCAAAAACGGTATTTTAGGAATTTTCTTTCAACCCCCGTATCACCCCCAGACCAAAGAGGCCAGAAATAATTTCACCATAGCGTGATTCAACTCATCGAAATCAATACACTTGAACCAAAAGCAGCTAAAAAAATCTGCGTTCCAGGGGTTCAAAAAGGGTATTCAAGAATTTTCTTTCAACCCCTGTATGACCCCTCAGACCACATAGGCAAGGAATAATTTTATTGTAGCGTGATTCAACTCATAGAAATCAGTAATCAGTACACTTGACCCTATATAGAAGACAAGTCGTCAATCAATTTTAGTAATACACAATAACAAACAAAGAATCATATAAGAGTCCAAGAAATTGTTTACGGCATTCTTCAGAAAATGTTCGATTGATTCCGACATTTTCACCGTTCTAATTGATTCGTCGCGTCGCCGTGGCAGCTGACGGCTTATTTATTCCAATTACAGAAATTACGCAAAAAGGGGACAAACACGCGCGCCACTGGTCGATCGGGAATGTTCGGAAATTTTGGCAGCCAACTTCACATTGGTAACGTTTTGGTTGTACTCTGTAGAATTATCTATCAGATTTTTTCTGTGATCTAAAAATTTATTATGGTAATTTGTTTTTATTTTGAAATTGGAAATTTAGTAAACACAACAAACAGATAAACAGTACGACATACCAATAAAATCGTATAAAATGGCATCAGACCCAAAGAAATCAGGAAAACTTGTGAGTACCCACTTGTCTTTGTATTCATCTGCAGATATTGATATGGAAATGTCTTCATTTGATAGGCCCCTTTATCCCCACCACCAATCGTCGATATATCCGACGATGAACTGGTTAGTATATCTGTTAGAGATCTGAATAGACAACTCAAACTTCGAGGACTCTCCAGAGATGACATAGTCCGCATGAAGCAGCGAAGAAGAACGTTAAAGAATAGAGGGTATGCTGCATCATGTAGAATAAAACGAATCGAACAAAAAGACGAGCTTGAAACAGAAAAGACACAGGAGTGGAGAGATACGGAAACAATGCAAGATGAGGTTCTCCGCATGCGAGAAGAGATGATTGAAATAAAGGGCCGTTACGATGCCCTCAAACAGTTTGCTATTAGTAATAAAATACATATACCACCGGAACTTGAGCGGTTATAATTTTTCTGAAATTGTTCATTTGGGTATGGAGAGAAAAGCACTGATTGCTGTGTATGATAAGTGCAATTATATTCATATTTTCTTAGAGGTTGTAAGAAAGTGCTAGTACTAGGCATAAAGCAAAGATATATTGGGTCTAATTATTACACCATTTCCAAGCAATAATATAATAATAATTTTGAAAAAAATAAATATACATATTTTAATATATCTAATTGTCCTTAGCCCACAACCAGTTTTTTATAAAATGGTGCTTTCAGTTTCTATTGATCTTTTTCATTTATGAACAATTTCAACTAGAATTCAATTGTAAAGAGTTCATCCAAATTGAGTACATGATGGCCTAGGAATATTGTTATAGACCAAGAGCCACTGACGTATTTCGAGTTATTTTATAAGTAGTGAAAATTTGGGTAGTGAATCTCATATATTTGTTGAGGTCACTGAGTTTTCAAAACTCACAAAATGTTTTCCATAGAACACCCACCGGTATGTTTCAAAATCTCTTACACTTAAGATTTTTAAATGAAATATGTTCACTCAATTCGCAAATATGGTTTGGTGGAGACTTCATCATTAATTTTATTACCCCATCTGTAGAGACCTATATTATTTTGAATATCACGAAACAGTTTAAACTATGATCGATTATTGATGACAAAGAATAATCTTACTTGAATACCAAAATTGATGTCTTTACGAATGTACACGAACTTATTATTACTTCAGTTAATAAGACTGTTGAAGAGTGCTCCAGCGAAAATGTTCCTTATATTATTATATTTTCCAACAACAATAAGCATAATATGACAGAATTTCTTGATACTGAAAAGTGGGTCTCTGTTTATAATGCAAAATCTTGTGACAAGAATAAAAACTTCATAAATTTTTGATGAACTCATTTCAGTGTAGCATTTCCCTTAAAACTATTCCATGACAAAAGTAAAGCTAACAGTGTGTGTATCTCAAACAGAATCTAATAGACCTCTCTTTAGAAAACTACTAGTTTCACCCCTCATCTCTCTTTACATGTTGAAAACTGCATGTTACATTCATAAACATTAAAAGGCTTTACTTCATTCTATTGTATTGTATTGTTCATACTGTGTATACCGATATAGCTAAGACACTTGACAGAGTTAATCACTATTTTCTATTACAAAAACTGAAGTCATGTATTTCAAGAAAATATCTGATTTAACAACTCCCATCCAAATCCTTTTGTTAATAATTCTGGGGTACCACAAGGGTCTATATTGGACCCATGTTAACAATGTTTGTGAATGACTTGACTACATCAAGCTTATTAATTTCTTGTTATATGTAGATTACCTGAAAATGTACATGAAGATCAGCCCAGAAGACATGAATAAGCTCATAAGTCATACTGATTCTGTCACTATACATACTGCAAAGGAAACGATCTCATACTAATTGAATCAATATATAAAGCAATGTCCTTCACCAGAAGGGATAAACTACTTCCAGATTACCCCATCATTAGAGTTGCAATACAAGTAGTTGGGGAAATAAAAGATCTTGAGGTGATTTTCTTGAAAAAATTCCAATTTACTGAACATATAAAAGAAATATTATGTGAGTGCAATAGCACTCTTGGTTTCATAAGAACAGGGTAGGAGTTCTCCTGGCAATCCACAAACTGTAATACATTCTGAAATAATCAAACTCGTGTATAAAAAGCTTCTTCAATAAAGGTTCACCAACTGAATTCTGCTTGGTTGCTACTAATAGGTTGATGCACAACAGCGATAATGACATAGATCTCTTTCACCCATCAAGGACTGGTGTTGCCACACGGCAACAGAAATTCACAGTTTTCTGTTGCTCAAATTTCATTAGAATTTTCATTTAAAACAGATAGCGGTATACACGGCAATAGTTTGTTGCAGTGTCAGTTGACAGAACGATAGAACCGTGTGTAGTGTTTGCCTGTTCACTCCAGTGATATAAAAACGAATGTCAAGAAGACTTCTCAACAATGGATGTCAAGTTGACGTAAGTATAAATACAAAGAGATTGTTACAGCTTTCGAAAATAATTTTGTTTCAATAGCTTTAGGAATATATTATTAACGTACAAGTACACACAATTTATAACTTGTCAGGTCCTCAAATTATTTTGGATGAAATGAAATGTTTCATTGCTATTCTGATTTCATCGGGATATTATCAATTACCTTGAAAAAAAGTTACTGGAGTACTGATGCAGATCTTGGTACCCAACTTGTAAAGGATGCAATGAAGAGAGACTGATTTTCAACAATTTGGCGGTTCTACACTGCGCAGATAATAATGCACTAGATCCAAATGACAAATTCTATAAGCTGCGACCTCTGAGTGATCTACTAAAATTTCGGAATTTTTTTGTTCCCGAAGATTTGAATTACGATGAGTGTATGGTCAAATACTTTGGAAAGCACTCATGCAAGCAATTGATACATTCTGAGAGATAAGTCTCACAAACCAGTCATAGTCTAAGAGCCATGCAGAGGCAAATAATTTCTCTGAATTTACTCAGACTAGTTGTTTTAACAGTTGTAAAAGTAGTTGTTTACACAAACATACTGTGGTCAGTCAAGCTAAACTGAAAACTGGTGTTTCATCAGGTACACTATCAAAGTTGTCATACCTAGCGAGGTAATAACATGAATTTTCCAAAGATTGAAAATACCTTATTGCATATAAATTAAAATTATATTAGTCAATCAGCTGAATTTGGATCAGACCTGGTCAGTCAGCCACAATGTATATACGGTGATTATCGACAATGCGTATACGATAGCTCCTTATCTATTTGGGTAAAAAAATGCCTCTAATAAAAGTTATAAAAAGCATTGAAACCTATGATCCCAAAATATTTGTTACCATACAGGGTGTCTCAAAAATGTGTGACTTATCAAAGTTATATTTCCAGTGGATTGAAATCTCGTTGAACTTTTGGAAATATTTTGATAACCAATCCCAGAAACCCCTAAATATCAATTTTTAACGAAATCTAATTATAATCACAAAAATCATCCAACTCACCAAAGTTTTGTCATACTTAGACAACTGGTAAAGGACTAATGAAACCCAAAGTGCAAGAGGGCCACAAGAGTTTTTTTCATTATACTCACGCATTGTTGAAAAACACCGTATACACATTGTGGCTGACTGACCAGCTCTGATACAAATTCAGCTGATTGACTGACATAACTTTAAGGTATTTATTGTTTAACAATTTTCATCTCTGGAAAATTCTTGTTATTACCTCGCTAAGTATGACAACTTTGATAGTGTACCTGATGAAACACAAGTTTTCAGTTTTGCTTGACTGACCACAGTATGTTTGTGTAGTGTAAACAACTACTTTTATTCAACTGTTAAAAAACTAGTCTGAGTGTCTGAGTAAATTCAGAGAAATTATTTGCCTCTGGCTCTTAGACTATGACTGGTTTGACAGACTTATCTCTCAGAATGTAACAACTGCTAAAATGACAGCTTTCTTGGAAGGCTGAAATACCTGATTATATGTGTACCACAGACCTCATAAAGGTTTATGAGGTCTGTGATCTCATGTGACCTCATAAAGGTTTATGAGGTCTGTGATGTGTACATGTGAGTACACTCTGGGTAATAACGACTGACTGTACAGATACAGCCATTACTATGGAAATCCGCGCGAACAATTAAAAAACTTTGGACTCTGAAGGTTAGGGAAGTACTACCTTAAGAAAACCGTCTGAGGGAAGTACTTCCTTGATAACTAAGAAAAACATCATTTATTTTTCCACTGATACGAAACGGCAATATTAGCAGCTTTACCATTCAGACTCCTACTGTCACTTGCCAAATATAAGGAAGCAATTCGATGATTTGGCATCTCAAACGTTTTAAAGGTGCTAGAAGTAACAGTACCAAACATCAAAATACGCCCATCTTCCAGAAAAAATTTCAAACCTTCAATTTCTCCTTCACCAAAAGCTGTTAATTTATAGATAAACGTATCTTTCAAATCGAATTCATCAAACTTGTTAGTGACCGCACCTAAGTAGTAGATATCATTGTCTTGAAAATATAGTCCAACCCCTGCTATACCTGTAGCCTCCGATCCCAATAAGTATATCCTTATAGTGATGAGTCTATTACGCTTGCCCTCAATAAGTTTTGGTTTCAAAGGCTCGGGAACTTCCTCTGGTGTGGCCTGGGCGTAGAGATCTGCTGTAGGTCTGCCAAAAAAGTTAGAATAAGAAATCACGTCATTGTAAACATCTGTATCATTCGATAATGGATTGTTCAACATGTGGCTCCAGAACGGTAAGTATTCCTCACCGCACAAAGCTAGGTGATTTCTAATAGTCATGATATTATCAAAAATACCTTCCGCTGCAGATGTGTTATAAGCATCATCTACTGGCCATTTGAGCATGGTATTGATGTATTTGAAGGCACCTGTGACTGTTCTATTCATGTATCTCTTGATGTTCATTACATCATCATCTGTTAAGCCAATCTCATCCTTTTGCTGGACACCCAAGGTGTAAAAGTGCAACTTCATTGAAACCACATTTGAATACAGAGGCAAGATGCGGAAATTGAGCATTTTATGGTCCTCAAAAGAATTCGGCATAGAGAATTTAAGCTCAAAGCCAATCAGTGAGTAAGCAATGTTCATGTAATGTTCTCTAGGTTTTATAATATTATTCAATTCAGCCTGAAGACTAGCAATTTGATCTCTGTAATATAGAATTTCAGTTTGAAGGATACTTTGTATGATTTGAAGTTCCTCTCTTTTCAATAATGGGGATATTTCTAGGGTTATGTTTTTCCATACATTTGGTTTATTATGCGGCCAGAAAAGGAAGAGTAGTTTGCTAAATGTTCGTCCGTATGGGATTTGCTTCAAGGCAAAGAAAGTAATTCTGCGTAATATATAATTGATGTTGATTTTAGGAGGCACAAAAGGGGAATACAAGTCGCCACCTTCAGCATGAACAATGGCTCTAGTATTATTGTCATTTATTATTTTCAATCCAGTGTAATAATATGGCTTTCTGCCATTTTTCAATATTTTTGTTTCCCCAGGCATTAGTGTAGCTTCAGTAACTATTCCCCACCATTTGATCACTTCGTCACCATACCACAATTGAGCAGTTACCGCAACTCGACCAATATTCTGAACTTCGTAGTCCTTTTGGGGCATTGGAATCCACCCTGAATTGTTTTCCAAAATGAAAGAACTGCACTTGCCTATTACTGCAATACAGTGGTCATCATATTGAAATTGACTTGCTATTACCATTGTCAAAACAGGTAGATACATAGTGAATCCTCTTGGTATTTTATTCAGGGTCAGTGATTTTCGAGATCTATAAAACAGAGAAGTTTGTGAATGGTAAAACGGAAAAATATAGATAAAAATTGATAGCTAAGGCCGTTACTATGTGGTAGGATGAATAATGGAAATGAATAATATAACATATGTATTTGTAACAATTATGTTACTACAGTTTTGACCTATACAAACAATTACTTTACAACAATATCCTTAGGTAAGCAATAGAGAACTTTTTCGTGAGAAAAAACAAGGAGAAAATACACGTAAAATACCTGTGTGAAAACAGCAACCAAAAGATAGCAACGAATTTTCCGAAGATTGCCGATCGGTCAGTGACGTCGGACTGACAATTTATTTGGGGTTCTGCGCATATATAATAATTTCCAATATAATTTTAAAAAAGTCTATTGGATATTGTAATGAAAAAAACTATTGAATGAGGAATGGCAATTCATAAATCAGAATGATGGAAAACATGAATTTGAGATCGAAACGTCAACCAAAACTGGGTTTGTTTAATTCTGCAGGGAATGTCATGTCGAGAAAAAGTTTTGCAGCACTTGCGGAGAGGGTGGATGAGTACCAATCACTTTTAGAAAAAATGCAGATTTCTTTGGATTAAAAATTTTTTTCATTTTCAGATTGTGGAAGGTCATAAACCCCGAAAAATCATGTCAAGAACGCGATTTCAGGGATTGAACCAAAAACTGTCTCATCCAAAAAGGGTTCATATCATTACTATGGGTGCAGAGAATAATTTCTTGTTGAAAAAAATCCTTGCAACACTTGCAGAGGAGATGGAAAACCAACCCCATTTCAATAAAAATCGATATGAGGGATTAAACCAGAAACTGTCCTAAACAAAGTGGGTTCATATCATTACTATGGGTGCAGAGAATTATTTCCTGTTGAAAAAAGTTCTTGCAACACCTGCAGAGGGGATGGAAAACTAATCCCATTTTAAAAATATGCGATTTTAGGGATTAAACCAAAACCTGTCTCGATCAAAATTGTTGAGACAGTTTCTGGTTTAATCCCTAAAATCGCATTTTTCTTAAATGGGGTTGGTTTTTCACCCCCGCTGCAGGTGTTGCAAGAATTTTTTTCACCAGAAAATGATTCTCTTACCCATAGTAATAATATGAGCCCACTTTGGTTGAGACAGTTTCTGGTTTAATACCTGAAATCGATTTATTTTTAAATGGGGTACTCCACCCCCTCTGCAAGTGATGCAAGAATTTTTTTCAAAAGGAAATGATTTTCTGTACTCATAGTAATTATACGAACCCGATTTGGATGGGACAGTTTCTGGTCTAATTCCTCAAATCGATTTTTTGTAATGGGGTACTCCACCCCCTCTGCAAGTATTGCAAAGATTTTTTTCAACAGGAAATTATTCTCTGTATCCATAGTGATGATGTGAACCCAGTTTGGCCGAGACAGTTTTCATAGTTTCTGGTTTAATCCCTTAAATCTATTTTTTCTTAAATGGGGTTGGTTTTCCATCCCTTCTGCAAGTGTTGCAAGGATTTTTTTCAACAGGAAATGATTCTCTGCACCCATAGTAATGATATGAACCTTTTTTGGATGAGATAGTTTTTGGTTCAATCCCTGAAATCGCATTTTTTCTAAAAGTGGTTGGTACTCATCCACCCTCTCCGCAAGTGCTGCAAAACTTTTTCTCGGCATGACATTCCCTGCACCGAGAGAATTAAACAAACCTAGTTTTGGTTGACGTTTCGATCTCATATTCACGTTTTCCATCATTCTGTTTTATGAATTGCCATTCCTCATTCATTACTTTGTTTCATTACAATATCCGAGGGGGAAGTAACTCGTTCATTGGGTGTACATCATAATATTTTCATGACTTCATTACTCATTATGTCCCGAGCATTAGATCGCTTAGCCATTACAGATTCACGATTGAAACGTTTACATGAAAAATTTACGCTAATCAAAATAGTCAAATCGCATATCATGCTCAATAGTTTTTAGAGAATAACCTGGCCCCTAAAACTTTTCTTATTATTTTTCATTGAAAGTAATTAGTAATTAGGTGTACAAAAAAAATACTAGTTGTTTCCCCCTCGACAATATCCAATAGACTTTTTTTTAATTATATTGGAAATTATTATATATGCCCAGAACCCCAAATATATTGTCAGTTCGACGCCACTGACCGATCGGCAATCTTCGGAAAATTAGTTGCTATCTTTTGGTTGCTGTTTTCACACAGGTAATAATAATTAGTTATAATTTATTATAAACGCTCACTTAAAAGATTTTAAGTATTTGTTTTTATGAATTATTTGATATTTGAGGTGTGTGATCATTGTGGTCTGTACGCGTCATAAATTATCAATTACAATTTTTCCAACAAATTTAGAAAGTAGAATAAGTATATAAGGTAGTACTATAAAAGTTAATATTGTCATTTTGTGCTAGAATTTATCTTAATACAGTAAGGTACCTGTATAAACAAGTATGTTAAATTTTTTAGTTCTTCGGGAATCCCATACACAAGCAAGACTTCCTCGGTTGTGTCAAAATTATCAATAACTTCGTGTGGATTCATGCAGAACCAATTATCAATTATCAAGTAATAAGTAATTATCAATAAACAATTAGCAAGTATAAGTTGAACTTCTTGTTTTACAATAATGCATGTATGCAGACAATTAACAATTATCAATCAACAAGTAGAAGTTGGCTAACTTTTATCTTTCTACTCAAATGTCTCTAATTGAACGAGTTTTTCTTCTAGTGCGCACTAGTACGCATATGGCCACGGATTGGTCAGTCTTTCAAATATTTGTGACATTTTCTATTATTGTAATAGACAAAAAGTATGGTGTTGCCTTTTCGTTTATATCGCCTTCAAATGGTTATTAATTATGCTATTTGAACTGATCTTGTTCGGCGATAGTTATATGATGAAGGGGCACGCAAACTTTAAAGATAGAATCAGAAGAGATAGGTGTATACCTATAATGCTTGAGAAATAATAGAAAAAAGTCCCTATGGACTTGCAACACCATTGCTTTAATGAAATCGTCAAATATTCTTTTTCATTAAAAATCTGTAGGTATTTTATTTACTCACGATGAGCAAATACAATCTAGCAAGTATCCAGAAAGAGTGAGGTTAACTTAAATGGCAAGGATCTGACTTGTGCGCATGATTTCTTTATTCTCCATAATTGTTAATTTTGGGGCATGAATGCTATATTTCAAATATTTGTTTATTGCGAATTGATAATTGTTACTTGATAATTGTTAATTGGTGCTGCATGAATCCACACTTACCAAATCCTAAATCAATGTACAGATACTTGTACAAATGTACACACTGCAAAGTCTGCAAATCACTAATCACTATCAGATAAAAAATTATGAATTTAATCATTTTATATAACTATTCTTTGACCTTGACCATTTTGGCATTTTGACCAACTCTTGACCAGTTGACCAGTTTGACCTTAACTCAGTGTTGCCAGTTCCGAAATCCCAAATTATCCCTTGGTTAAATACTCGATTAATCTGGTTAAGGGCCGAAGGCCGGTTTTCACGAACGTCTAAATCATGCCAAGTTTTAAGGTACGGTCTGTTTTGGGCGAATTGTCGAGGCGTGTAAACGCGACGTTTAATCTCTCACGTCCAATCGCAGGAGGTGGTCTGTTTAAACACGTTTTCAAGTAATCGACTAGTCGTCAGTCAGTCTTTCTTGATTGCGTTCAACAAAAATGTCTACCAGTGAACTTATGATTACAAACCAGTTGCTTATAGAAGAAGCAGAAGATGATGATATTTTGCTGTTATTGTTAATACCTAATAGGCGTAGAAAGGTTTCATAACATGTTTGTTCAAAGAAGAAATGAAGGGTTTTTTCGCACGATGTTAACGAGACATTTGATGGATGATGAAACTAAGTTTAAAGAATATTTTAGGCTCACTAGATGTCAGTTTAATGAAATTTGAAATCTTGTATCCGCAGAAATAACAAAAACGTCTAGTAAATGTGTTAAAAGGCCAATTTTACTGCCAGGGAGAAACTTGCTACCTGTATAAATCTGCAATACGCTATTTTCATTTCAGATACTTGGCTACAGGAGAATCCTATCGTTTCATGGCATTTCAATATAGAATTTCCCATAATTACATCAGTGTATTGGTACGAGATGTTATGACAGTACTGCATAACATATCAATTTTTCGTTTTCCGCTTTGGAAAATCTAAGTCTATTACCTTTGTTGGAGCTCATGTTGGCGACTGTTAAACGTGCGCGTTTAAATTTCCTGACGACCGATTTTGCCGCGAGACGCATCGTATTGTGGCGACTTGTATATATCGACTTGCCGCTCAAACCAGACCATCACTATCATATGCGTATTTAACCTACTGTGTCGATTAAAACAGACCGTACCTTTACTCATTATTAACTCGGTTTGCTTGCAGATGTTTCACTCATTTTCTCGGTTAGTTTGCTCAGGTTAGGTTTGTGTGTCAATTGCGAGCAAAAAATGAATTCACGCATTTTCAACTCTTTGCCTTCTTTTTTTGTCATCTAAACATTTCGCATGAATGCGCAGTGTTATAGTAGAATTAGGGTGAGTTTCCAATGCATAGTTTTTGCTTTTCGAGTTGCGTGTCACGTCACGTCATGTTTAAAATTTTCTTCTACCAAGAAATATAATAAATAAATGTGTCTCGATTTGTTATTCTAAACGGTTGCCGAAAAAATTGTGTACGGAACACGTCCAAAAACAGTTTTTTTTTTGGACTCGCAGACTTCCAGAATCTTGTCCACTCGTCCAAAAAAACAGTGTTTTCCGGACTTGTTACGTAAATTACTATTTTTTTACTTCAAAGTTGAAATTTCGACTTTTTTCTCGAAGTTTCGAATTTAATGTCGAAATTTCGGTTAAATAAACACAAGGAAGATTTCAAACTTTGGGGAACTAAAGAACAATATGTCATCCATTTCATATATCGATTTCAGCTTTTTCTTAACAAAACCGTCTGAGGGAAGTACTACTAAAGTTTAACTGGAACCTTTCAAAACCGGCTATTAGATTACATTACAGACAGCATGCAGCTGAAGCTATTGAATTGTGGGTAAAATTAATATTTTGATTTTTGTTCGGAAATGTGGATAGAATATTCATAAAATCGGTTATGGAATCATCTGCGGCTGAAAGACAAACTTCAGTCGCTATTTTCAATTGTTTTCTGTTAGATATTACAAAAAATCACATTTTTCAATTTTTATGGACAATGTTCCCCTTTTCAACATGAATACCTTCCAAGAGGTTACCTTTGAATGATGGAAGATAGATTTTCGTCGACAAAGTATTAGGGATTAAATTGCGAGAGAAGCGAACCTTGCTTCAATGGAATGAACGATTTCTGTGAGGATATTTTCAATGAAAATTACAGATAGCAAATCAATCAACTAAGTATCGCTGAACGAAAATTCAAATTTTCACTTTCAGATTTTTTTTTTAATTTTATTATTTTCACATATCTATCAGATGTAGTTCAATGTCTAGCATGGCTTTAGCCGGGGAAGTTGTTGTTTCCTGTTGGATATTACAAAAAAATCACATTTTTCATTTTTCAATTTTTATGAAGAATGGTCACCTTTTCAATATTGATATTTTTAAGTTTGGCGATTAAAATATTGATGAGTGATCTGTCAGTTGTGTTTTGTGTTCCGTGATCTGTGAGGACTGTGAGTAAGTTGAGATTTACATAACTGCTCTGTGATTGACATCCGCTTAAATATTTCTTTTTAGGTTCGAGCGTGTCAAAATGGCGAAGAAAAAGCCAGAAGAAAAGAATAATCATAGTGATGATAATACGAAGAACGAAAGTGATTCATTTTCAAATGACGACGAGCCAAACTTCAGTGATCCTGAAGGATTCGAAGATGATATATCAGATGAAGGTATTTTTCTGAAAACGTTTTTGAGCTACGCTTTCACCCATGCCATTTCACATTTTTTAGAAATTCAAATAATAATCTCCGAATGATGTGTAATTTATTTTTTGTGCTT
Organism: Chrysolina haemoptera; assembly: GCA_958298965.1. Taxonomy (NCBI): domain Eukaryota; kingdom Metazoa; phylum Arthropoda; class Insecta; order Coleoptera; family Chrysomelidae; genus Chrysolina; species Chrysolina haemoptera. The sequence goes on along the minus strand of OY282599.1, from coordinate 21,092,256 downwards.
AAACATTGAACGTTTTTAATTATTATTTAAAAATTATAATTTAATAATGCATAGGTGAATCTTGTTAACATATGTTTGAGGTTATAATTTTATTCCAGAATTGGTGGGAGATATCTTGAAACAAAAACCCAAGGAGACTGATGGGGTTGAGAGCGTAATTGTTGTTGATGGTGTACCTCAAGTTGGACCCAACCGAATTGATAAGTTGAAAACTGTCATTAATAAAATTTTTAACAAATTTGGAAACATCGTAAATGAATTCTATCCTGTAACTGAGGATGGTCATACCAAGGGCTACATATTTTTGGAATTTTCTTCGCCTGTCCATGCTGCAGAGGCTATGAAACTGAGCAATAATTTCAAACTTGACAAGCAGCACACTTTCCAAGTAAATTTGTTCACTGATTTTAACAAGTATGAAAAAATTCCCAACAAATGGGAACCACCAGAGCCTCAACCTTACCAGGGGCAAGGTGACCTTCATTATTATTTGTTAGAACCAGATGCATACGATCAGTTTGCTGTTGTTACTGCACCTGGTCAAAATGTCCAAATCTGGCAGAACACCCAACCGGACCCTTCACTCGTTGAAGTTCGACAAGTAAGTTTTCTAAACTGTCTTCAGTGTTCAGGATTAAAACTAGTTATTTTTTATAAATGTAGTAATATAAAGCTGGACTCTGCTTGCAAGAAATTAATGTGATATTAGAAAAAATATATTCAAATTAACAAATTAAAACTGAATGTGAGCAACCACCACCATGAACCTCACTTCAAAGCACAAATATAATAAAATTTTATATAAACGATACATATTTATTTTCTATCAGTGAAGGAAATATAAAAGTTATTTCTTAGTACTGTAAAATTCGTAGGGTTTCCAACTGTACTGCAATCTCACATATGAAAACCATTTTGAATATATACACAAAAAAAAAAAATTTGCCAAGAATTTCAGAGCACAAACACATAGATATTAGTACACACAAAAAAAAAACAAATTTATTATAATGACATAAAAATAATTATACAATATGAAACTTTGAAACTCGGCACATGACTTCTTGACATCATGCATTGTTAGAAAAAAAAATTGTTTACCAAAAACTCAGGGTTGGAACCAAAACAAAATTTTATTTAAAAAAATTTAAATTTTTTTTACTGCTGTTTTGGAAAGTATAAGATTTATCAAGAAATTATTTCAACAAAGTGAAAGATAATTCAATTATCCACAAGAAATATACTTAGTAATTTCTCACAAAATGCCCTTGTTTTCTCAGAAAACCTGATTGAATTCCGATATAAAATTTCAGGATTGCGTTAACCCTCCACTGCAATTTACGGCAGGGCCAAAAATTAGTTTTGTCATAACTTTGATAAAAATTATAGTAAAAGGAAAAGAAAAAGTGTATATCGTTTCATGAAGACTTCTACTTCCTCATGCAAATATAAGTGAGTATCTTAGTACCTGAAATGTGTTTTGTCACTTTTGTCCCACTTCACATAACTAAAAGTGAAACATTATCAACCACCTTCAAACAAACTTCTACGATATTTACGGAGGATCCGAAAGTCATGGATATTTTAGTTGATATGAAATAATTATACTGAAGCAGGAATCAGTACCCTGCTTTAGTATAATAATTCCATATTTACTAAATTATTGATGATTTTCGGATCATCCGCAAACATCTCCGTGAAGTGTAACAAAAAACATTTTAGGTACTCAAATACTAGCATATTTTTGCATGAGAAGGACGAGAAGGTAGGAGTCTTCAGAAACGATATGAACTTTTCTTTTTTCTTCTCCGATAATTTTTAGCAGAGTTATGACCAATCAAATATTCGGCTGTCAGAACTTTCAGCGGCGGGTAGGCGTGAACCTGAAATTTGATGTCGGCGTTCAATCATGTTTTCTGGGAAAACGAGAAAATTTCATAAGAAATTACTGGGAATCATTTTTGTGGAAAATTTAATTGTTTTTAACCTTGTTGAGTTGTTTTTCCAATAAATCATATACTTTTACTTGACTTTACTTACATTTTTTAAACGAAAAAAAAAAAAAAATATATGTTCCTCCCCTGGAATTTTGGTAAACAATTTTTTTAGGGTTTATCATGGTTCCAACTACTAGCATACCAAGTTTGGTGGTGCTACAATCTATCCTCGTCTCAAAACCCAATCCTACTGGATTATATATATTTTTTAAAGGCCTGAAGAGATTCAATCAGCTGCCCCTAATAAATCAAATCCTCAGAAAAATATGTTTCTTCCTAATTTTATTTTACTATTCTGCACAGGTATACTTATGTCCTTTGTCTTCTACTGATTTTAATGTGTAGTTTTTTATAAGTGACATGTCTGTATTTGTTTTATTTAATATATACAACCAAATTTTAATATATATTTTTTAAACGAGTATCTGTATTAGTTTATATAATTTAATAATGGAATTATATAGTTGGTACAAAGCCATTTCACATGATTTTCCTGTGAGATAGGCATGTTGGTTTAAGTGTAATGGCTGGTCTACAAGAGCTGCCTCCCTTATGTCCCTGTATATCAGTTGAATTCAGGTACATTTCTAACAAGACTGAAAGTGCAGAATATTTTTTTCATTTACCAACAAAACTTATAAAGTGGGATTCACAACAAAACTTTTTGCGTTTTGCTTTTTACGTTTCATATTCTGATTGGTGGAAGCAGAATCTGAAATAAAACTCACGCAAAAAGCTAAATATTCTCAGCTTTTTGCGTTGCAAAATGCGTTGTGTTTACATCTCAGTGAAAATCTTTCAGCAGGGCTTATGGATTCTCTGTGGGAATGTTTTTCAATGTGAGAGCGGATCATCATAAAAATATTGTTGTGACATTCGATAAAAGTTGTGTTAATTTTTTTCTCCCAATTTTTGTGTGATTCCAGGGAATAGTATATTCTGTTTAATTTTCTACTTTTACATCTTAATGATGGTCTCACCCAATATTCTCTTTTTGTACGATTCATTTTCCCTTTAAGTGCAAAAGAAGGTGCAATTTACGTCTCTTCCAAATTTCATGTATAATATTCATTATTTAAATTATTATTTTTGTTATGATTTTTTCATTTTGCTCTGCCAAACCAATGTTATGTTATGTTTATGTTTCTTGTTGAGAAGCAAATCGAAAATTTTTGACGTTTTTGTTGTGAATGGCATTATTGCGTCAGTTTAATTTCAGATTCTGCTTCACCAATCAGAATACAAAACGTAAAAAGCAAAATGCAAAAAGTTTGGTTGTGAATCCCACTTAAGACATATTTTATTTACCATTGACATTTTTCCTGATATCCTCAATACTGGGAAAATAAATAATTATCGACACAATTTTCAAAAGTAGTAGGTTCTTTTGTTTGCATAGAAGTGTAGCACTTTCTCACATTCACTCAATTTCAGTATTTGTTTGACGATTGGATTGACACATTCCTTTGTGTTAACTGCACTGTATTACACTCGATTCAAAATGTGGAGTAAATACACTACACCACACTACACTACACCATACTACTCCTTGTAGCAGACGAAAGGACCTAGTGTAGAATTTAATAAAAAACAGATTAACCACCTATGAGGAAAACAGTATTAATTGGATTTGATGAATACCAATATGGCAGGCTTTTTAAAAAACAGTAGTACTTTTTTTGTGGTGTCACTGCAGACCTTTTAGTTTGTAATAATTTTGAACTGAACAAAAAATGTAATTACAGGCTTTGTTAATTTACAAAAAGTGTTGAGGTTTGCTAAAAAAAAAAAAATTAAAATGGGTATACAAGACCAATCACACTCAATAATCTGTACTTATGTAATGAACTGACCCCTGTTTGTGTGCAATGATGGCACAGGTAGTAAGATAATTTCATACAGCAGTGGAATCCCGCAAGTACCATGTTGTACTCACAGTTGGTGTTGTCATTGAGCCAAAGAATTACCTACTTTTGTATATACATGATATATAGGAACACCCGGTATAATATAAATTTTCATTTCAGAGTTGGACCCAGACTCACATTAAATGGTCGCCATTGGGCACTTACTTGTCCACTTTCCATAAACTGGGTATAGCACTTTGGGCTGGACCTGCTTTTACCCAAAACAAAAAATTCGCACATCCCGGTGTACAGTGGATTGATTTTTCACCATGCGAAAAATATTTGGTGACTTTCTCTCCTCAAGGTGATCCCCATAATCCAGAGATGAAACGAATTATCATTTGGGACATCAGGTGGGTAAATTGATACGGTAAACAGTAAAAATACCCCCGGAAAAGAAAAATCTGAAAAACAAAACGAAAATAACCTAAAAACCATAAAAAGTTCACACACTCAAATGTCTACGTAAGGTTAGTTCGTTCTGGTTAGATCAGACTAAATAGTTACTCCTCGCAAAATGTGTGTATTCAATTTCCACTCATTCAAATGTCTACGTAAGGTTAGTTCTGGATAGATTGGACTAAATAATTACCCCTCACAAAATGTATGTATTACACTTCTATCCACTCAAATGTCTACGTAAGGTTAGTTCTTTATGGTTAGATCTGACTAAATAATTATTACTTCTTTTTTTTCTCGGGGGTTTTTCCGTTTTTTCCCTAGATTCATTGATACATTACTGTTGGACCTAAAAACCTCTTTTAACAAAAATGTACAGAGTGTATTGAAAGCTAGATTCTCAACACTTCTCTTTCCAGTTGAAAATAGAAGGCTGTAGTTTTTTTCAGTATAAGTTACTATATGTCTTACGTTTTGACTTCTAAAATTGGAGACATATTTGATAGCTCATTAGATAATAATACTCCAAATCTTAGTATATTTCTTGATCTAGCTAAGGCTTTTTAATCCATTAGTCATGAACAACTACTGAAAAAAATAGAACATATTGGTTTTCGGGGGTGGTGGCTTACAAATTGATAAAAAGTTGACTGAGAGAGTACAACAAGTGCAAGTTTTTTAGTCATCCCATAATTTTTTGTTATGGGATACCTCAAAGTAGTGTCTTGGGACTGTTCAATATATATATCCTAATGTTTTATTTAATTAAATTCATGCCATTGCTGATGATACTGTGATTTCTTAGTGTCTCAACTTGGGATGAATTGAAACAAATTTTTAATGAAGATTTACGAAATATTAAAAATTGTTTTATCGGAATTTATTGACTATAAATTTTGATAAAACGAATTATCTTCCTTTCACATGTTATAAGAATTCATTGTCAAATTTTGGTCCACTCAAAATTGCTAGTGAGTTTAAAATTATTGAAACCAAATATTCAAATGTTTAGAAATAATGATCAACAGCCATTTGTGGTGGGACCATCCTATTTGTTTTGTCATTAAAAAGCAGATAAGTTTCCAAGAAAATTTCTCTCAGTGAAGCATCTTGAAATGCTGTTAAGTTATGGTATTCTGGGATGGGGTGGTGTTAAAAAAAGTCTTCCTTACAATTTAGAAGTGATTCAATTTTTTTTTAATAATATACCAGCAAAGTTATTATTTGTTTCCTTCTGACCTTCTAAAAAACTGATATTGTTCAGTTGTTTATTCATAAAATTTTGATCTATATTTTCAAAAATCAAACAGATATCAATTCTGGAAATCTTGTATGATACCAGATATAAAAAAATATCAAATAAAAACTAAATTCAATAAAAAAATGGGTACAAGGATTTTACTCATATATTCCCAAAATTATTTGACATGCTACCAGTTATTATTCAAACTACTAAATCTTTATATTCATATAAAAATAAAATAAAAGACTGGTTGTACACGAAAGAAAGACGTATCTTTCATAATTTCATGAATATCAATGAATTTGTTGCAATATGCTAACTTTTCAGATTTTGAAATTAGACAAGATATCGAAAATGAAAAAAAAAACGTTAGTTTTGAAATATATACTTAATATTTAAGTTCTTGAGTTATATAAGTTTACCTTAAAGATTCCTTCGTAAAAGTTTTTTAAACTAATTTTATTATTATAATTGTTAGGCTGCGTGAACTTTCTTTGTAACTGGTATTTATACAGATTCATTATTACAAGGAATGAAGACTGTGTTCCCTTACCCTTACCTAAATTTAGCCTGACAATGGACTCTATCATGTATGAAAGTAAAAAAATCTACAATCATCTGCCATCTAGTTATAGAAACATCACTTCTCTAAAGATTTTTCGGAAGAAGGTGAAAAATGCTCTATTGCAGAAAGCTTATTATAAACTGCAGGAATATTATGATGATATAGTTCCTATGTAAATTAATTTGACAATGTGATTTGACACTGTGACGTTTCACTTACTCGTTTCTAGTTCTATACGAATATAGCTGTTATACTTAGTATTTACTAAATTTTAATGTGCTTGTGTATTTATTTACAAAATTATTCATTTATTATTAATTATTTGTCTAAGTGTTTTTTATTCTTATTTATACACCTTGAGACTTTACCCACTCATTATGTTCATATTGTACTTTTTAACGCTTTGTCAATAAGAATCATTTTCTTCAGACAATAAAGTATACTTTGATTGATTGATTGGTCCTTTTTGTATAGGATGCAAACCTGTGAGTGACGAAAAACTATGTGAAATTGAATATAGCTCGTACATTTGAGTTGCAAATAGGGAAAATTAATTGATTATTTTTTTTCAGAACGGGCCTTGAAAAACGTTCTTTTAATCCAGAAGGTACTGCCACCTGGCCCATCTTCAGATGGTCTCACGATGACAAATACTTTGCCAGAGTTGGTCAAAATAATGACTGTCTGCAAGTGTACGAAACACCTTCGTTTGGCTTATTAGATAAGAAGTCCATCAAGATCTCTGGAATTAGGGATTTCAACTGGTCTCCGACAGACAATGTCATTGCCTATTGGGTTGCTGAAGACAAGGATGTTCCAGCAAGTGTAACATTGTTGGAGTTACCTAATAGAAATGAAATTAGAAAGAAGAACCTTTTCAACGTTGCTGACTGCAAAATACACTGGCAGAAGTCTGGAGATTATCTTTGTGTTAAAGTAGACAGGTATGAAACTTGTGTTCTTCTCTATCATTTATGCATAGAGCTAATCTTTTGAACGATAGTTTTATTTGAACTATATTGATAAAGACAGACAAAACAAATATAAGATTTTGTTGAATAAAAAAAATTATCTTGAATTGACTGGTTATTACAAAAATACTTAGGAGGACCCCTTTACTTGAGAAATGAGATCTTTAATCACCTACCCCACAGATTAAATTGCACCCCAACAAAAAATTTGAGTAGGGAGTCAAGAAATTATCACTCTTCCATGTGTTTTACAATGTTGAAAAACATTTTGCAACTGTACTTTAGTGGTGGAAGTTAACATATTCCTTTCAAGTTCTTCATCTTGTCCAATTAATATTATATATTTTACTGAGTTAAAATCAGAATTAATTTTTGTTAAATCCCTAATTGAAGTGTCTTTTGATTCCTGATACTGCAACAAATTTTTCAATGGTCCATTAAAAAAAAACAAAAATAATAAAAAATGAATCCCTAGTTGTTTTTAAGTCTTTGCTAAAAGAATCTAGTCATTTAGGGAATGTTTTTATACTATTTAAGAATTGTACCTATAATAATAAAAAATAGCAACAAAGACAAAATAATAAATATAATAAATATAGCAAAAATTCAATTGAAATGGCCTCAATTAGTTGAAATTAATTAATTAAGTAAAACTTGTAACTTAGTATTGACCATCACTTGAAAACAAGATCCAGTACTTATTGATTATAAGTTGGGCAATACCAGCATAAACAGATCTGAATGTCAGAGACCTAGGAGTATTTGTAGATCAAAAACTCACATTTGATTATCATATTCAAAAAATTACCTCAGCAGCTATGAAGATGTTAGGATTTATATTAAGAAATTGTAAACAATTTAAAAATACTGATACTGTCAAAACCATTTATTATTCACTGGTAAGAAGCAAATTAGAATAAATCACTGATTTGGTCACCTTATTATTTGAAAAATATAAATGCCATCGAGCAAGTACAAAGAGTTTTTGCCAAGTATGTCATATTCAAAATGGATGGAGCTTACCCTGTTAGAGGCACAGACAACCAGTTACTCCTATCCAGGTTGAATATGACAAACTTTCGCCATAGGAGGGGAATGAATATTTGTGTTTTCGTGTTTAAATTAGTCAATGGTTCTATCAATTGCGGCTTTCTTCTAGGAGAACTGAACTTCTTAGACTAGCCAGTAGATTCAATCCAACTTTTTATTTACCACAGGCAAAATCAAACATATTGTACACTTGTCCAATATATAAAATGTTTTCTTATTACAATACTTTTTGTGGAAATATGGACTTTGCCCTATCTCTTAAAAAATTCACATCCATTTTAAGTCAAACTTTTGAATGAACTTTTTTATATATGTGTTCAGTGATATTGATTGTATAAGCTGTGTTATACTTACTTTACACAAATATATAAATTTGTACATTTACTTAAATTGTTAAATTAAGCCATATATATTTGTGATAAATAAGTATCTTATTTTTATTTTATTATACATACAAAAGAAAATTAAAAAATTATTTGTTGAGGTATTGCTTCTATTCTGTCGATGAATTCAGAAAACATTTTTGTGGTAACACACGTCACTGCTTCTCTTTGATTTAAGAAGAATTATAATTTCAAGTTGTAATGCGGTTAACTTGTAAATTTAAATTTTAAATTTTTTTACCATCTTACATTTTTACATTTTAATATATTTTTTATACATAAGCCAAACACTTTATATCTTGTAACATAATCAAATAAAATATTCTATTTCTATTCTATTGGTATATTATTTATATGCAAAAATCTTTTACTAGTAGGTCTACCCATTGTTTGCTCATCATTTAATTTGGAATTGTTAAACGTACAGTTGTGTGCATAAAAAAGTCGTACAGCAGTTAATGGATATTGTGAACCCGACCTGTCAATCTTAATTAAATTATCGACTTTGACGAGTAGAGTTAAAATTCAAACTAATTTTGTCAGTAACGGGCTTTCAGAATTTTTTTAGCTCAATTAGTGCAATACAATGCAATTAGTGCAATGCCTTGTACGACTTTTTTATGCACACAACTGTACAAGATGTAAACTGTGTGCAATTTAATGCTGCCATATCAATGGACTCTGTCTGTTGAGCTTTGTTTTCAAATACATAAATAAATATTCCAGATACTCCAAGGTTCGTAAAGAGAAAAACGAGACTAAATACTCTGGAATGTACTGCAACTTCGAGATATTCCACATGAGAGAAAAACAAATACCAGTCGACAGTGTCGAATGCAAAGAACCCATCCAAGCTTTCGCTTGGGAGCCAATCGGTTTGAAATTTGCCATGATCCACGGAGAATCGCCCAACATTAACGTCAGTTTCTATGAGGTCAGAATGGGACAAGCGCCCATCCTGTTGAAGAAGTTCGACAAGAGGGCTTGCAACCATCTGTTCTGGTCACCTGGTGGCCAGTTCATTGTTCTCGCTGGATTGGGTTCGAATGGAGGCGGTTCGTTGGAGTTTGTGGACACTCACGAATTTTTGGTAATGAATACAACTGATCACTTCCAGATGTCCGATGTTGAGTGGGACCCTACTGGGCGATATGTTATAACGGGGGTTTCGTTTTGGAAGACCAAGGTGGATACAGGTAAGAAATTAAAACCAAGCACTGAGTGTACTATAATTATAAATATGTAAGTATTAGTTAATTTGTATTTTTTAAACTATTTATGAAATCAATTCTTGTATATATGAGGATTTGGTGGTGTGATGATTGCGGGCTGTGTTTGTACCGTGTCCAATTTCAAGCTAGTATAAGCTCTTTCTGGTCAGGACAGAAATGTCCTTGATAAATCAGTCTTGGTCCATAAATATTAGCATTAAAGTTTTTAAAAAATTTGAGTACCATCCGTGTAAAAACGATTGCATGATGTGACATTTTCTGAAAATTGGATATGTACAATGAGAATAATAATGGCCCAATATGCCTCTAATTTGTAAATTAAATTTTTAATAGACTGAAATAATGAAGACCTCTAGTTGAATAAATTTGTGTTTCCCTGTGTTGAGTATTTTTGATTTATATTGATGTATTATTATTGGTATTATTTATGGAATTTTCCTCTGTAGGAAGAAGTTGAATCACCCGAATTTCACTTTATTGGACAAGAATTTTCAGTTTTCCAAAGCTTTTTTCGAGGATTTGTGGACCCCAACTTTGAATAATTATTTTTGATTTTCTTGTATTTGCATATTTGAGGCAGAGTAGGTGGAGTTGAACATTATTGATTTTTTCCTTAATATATTTTCCACGTCTTTTGTTTTGTTTGTTCTTTTCTAATTACTGTTTTTCTTGGATTTTTATTGAAATTTCCTTAGGGGTTTGTTTTCTATGGCCATCTTGGCTTAGCTTTTGATTTGTATTCTCTTTATAAAAATAATAATAATAAATGTGTATTTATTAGAAAAGAAATATTTGGTTTCGATTTCCTACGCCCTGTATCTTCGCTTCTAGGGCATGTGATGATTTTTTTATTTATTTTTATTTGTACTTTTTGTGGTTTCAAATTATTTTTTTCTTGATTTGTCTTCTGAAATAGCTGTTTGTTTTTTGTGCACATTTTTGAGATAACTTTTTTTGACAGGGGTTTACATAAAAGTTCAGTGAAGATGAGCTGGTGATCAAATAGTTATTTTTTTATTTTGCGCACGAGATGCAAACAAAATTTTTTCTACAAACGTCAAAAAATATTGTTCTTTCTTTCTTTCCCATATAGTTTACATGCAGTGTATTTCGCACACTACTTCGCGCACCGTATCATGGTAACGAAGGAAAATTAAAAAAAGGGTCACTTCGCATATTGTTATCAATGCGTGAACCTGGTCATTTTTTAAAGTTTGTAGAAAAAAGTACTTTTAAATGTTAATAGACTGCACCTGCTTTTCAATTGTCAGTTTAATTTATAAAAACTAATAATGAAGCACTTGTCAGGAATAATTAATTTCCGCTAGATATAGTTGACAAATTATAAAGATTTTTTCAACTTAAAGGTAATTGTAACTTGAAACGAAAATCAAATAATGAAATACTTCCTGAAAGCATCTACAATATCATTGATGAATATATTAAAAAATAAGGGGACACAGTATGAACCCCGAGGAACACCTGAACCTACAATTTGGTATAATAGTTGGAGGTAAAGAGATGGTTTTGATGATGTTCAATTTCTTATATTTCAGATATTTCTGCAACTGTAAGGTTTTTTATTAAAGGACTTCAACAAGTAGAGGATGTAATATGTGCAATTCCTCTGTTTTGATATGTCGTTTTTCAGAAACTTATTCCACTGGTTATGCATTTATTTGATGGTTTTTATCGAAATTGAGTTCTTTGTTCTTGTTTATTGCTGGTATTGTAATGACTGTTCCTTTTAGGAGATGTAATTTCTGAAAGAAATTATTGGATATGAGACCATTTTTTATTAGAATCTGTACTTTCCATGTCTCTAACTCGTCAGAAACTTTCTGCTACGTATTGCTCGCAAAATAATTTGATAATCTTTTCCAGGTTATTGGATTTGGTCATTCCAAGGAAAAATCTTGAAACGTATCAATTTGGAAAAATTCGCTCAGGTTTTGTGGAGACCTAGGCCCACCACTCTGCTCTCGGACGAGAAACAGAAAGAAATCAAGAAAAATCTGAAGAAATACTATCCTCAGTTTGAGAGCAAGGACAGGATGAGGCAGTCGAAAGCCTCCAAGGAGTTGATAGAGAAAAGAGCGGCCCTTATGGAAAAATTCAATGACTACAGGGAAAAAAGGATATTGGAATATTTGGACAACAAACCCAGACGGTTGGCACTTAGGAACAGTAAGTTGTTTTTTGTGTTATTGTGGTGACAACAAAGTCAAGACTTGATGGTCTCTGTATTCAAAATAATTTCTACTACTTTAATATTTAATCCAACTGTTCATTATATCCTTTAGTAGTGGCAAATAATAACATTTTTATTATCAGGTCGCAACCTCTACCGGGAAATATTTTAAACTCTGTGACAGTGAAGTTACATCATCTGCTTTGTTTTATAAGTGTACCTGTGTGAACATTGCAGTTATTATCCGAGAAACAGAACTGCAAATTACAATGATTAGCGTATTCCACCAGAATATTTTGATGTCACTTCAAACTGATACTTGAGGGATATAAAAAACCGGCCAAAACACTACGGCAAACACGATAAAATTGAAAGAAACTACAAGTGACGATGATTTCGTATTTTCATGTAAACAAACAACTGTGCTTTGGCGCCATTTTCCTAGCTATAGTAGCGGCACCATCGGTCGATTTACTCTCCAATATTAATTCGTCAGTTTTGTTATTAAAACAACAATAAACCATGAATCATTCGCCTACATCTTGTGGTTGTACTTTTCCGCGTGCGTAAAGTTACACTTCCGCACGCCGAACGGAAGAGTAAAACTACTTAAAAATCACATTGGTAGGGAATTTTTTATTTATTTTAGTAGCTGTATACTATTATATGTAATGTGAGAAACTGTTTTACCTTTCAATTGTCATTCCGATATTTGTATTTCAGCTTGGAACAAAAAAAAATATATATTTTTTAAGTACTTTCTTTAATGTAAATGATTATAATATCGTCAAGCGTCGTCTTTCGACTTCGACACATTGATATGTAATTTTTTGTTGTATGGTAACTTCTTTCTTTCAAGTTAAAATAAAAATTATTGAATAAATAATAATTTTTTTATTTTTGTTATCTGATATGAATCTCCTAGGAAAAATTTTGTTCTTAACACGTGCACAAAGTGACTTTTCCGCACGCTAGTTGGGAAAATAACTATTTTTCAATTGGTGCCCCTTTTTACCTATTTAAAGCACGCCACAGCGTGTGCAAATTGAACTTTCAAAAACGCGCATTTTTTAAAGTTACCATGGCTACATCAACAACTCGAGAACCGTGAAGTCTAAATGACAATGTTATGATTATTGATCTGACAGGAGTACCTTGTAACGTTGAATGAAATATTACAAACAAATGCGAAACTTTTATTCAAACATTAATGAAACATATACTGATGTCACATCATGAATTCAACCATTTTACATTATAAGTTCTTATTTCCATTATTTGTAATAATGAAACGAGTATTTATATTTCAAAGTGCACCAACTGAAAAAAATAACAAAGTATTTGTGGATAACTGATTGAAAGACCTTTTTATCCACTCATACTTTAATATACTACAGTGGCCGCCAAAAAGTATGTACCATATGAGAAAAAAGTTTATTATTAGAGTATTAGAAAAAAGATTCTTGGGAAAAGTTTGTGCATCTCTGATAACCTAAAAATCGATTTTGACACATATCACGTGATCGCTGGTATGGCGGCAAATTGAAAAAAATTACTATGAAAAGACAAAAAGTGGGGTAAAATGGCAAGATATCAAAAAAAAGGTATTTGAAAAGGTTGCTAGGAATTATATTTTATATACATATACGGAGTTTGAAGAGATAATGAGAGAAAATTTAATATAGCAATTTTTTTTAAATATTTTCCTAGCTGTATAAAAATATCAGATTATTATCCTATGAATAGCTTGACCATACTGACACATTTGTAATTCAATGATAATGACAAAACTTTCTCATTTTCCCTGCACCAGTGAGCGCTAAATTAAAAAAATTGGATTTTGTTAAAACCCTGGCTGTTACAGTGGTTCGTATCTAACAGTTATATCAGAATTCCACGACCATTGTGATGACATGACACTCCAGAAACATAGTGTCTTCCAGATTATAATCAAGTTTCGATGATAATCGTGCCAGAGCGTTTCACTTCACATGCAATGTTGAAAACTCTAGCCTCTTCAATTTGACGCACTATTTTTAAGATTATGTGCAAAGTGAAACGTTCGTGCACGATTATCATCAAAAATTGATCATAATCGGAAAAACACGATATATTCGGATTTCCCTATCATCACAATAATACTGGAATTGTGATATAACTGTTAGATACGAACCAATGTAACAGCAAGGGTTCTGACAAAATTGAATTTTTCTAATTTAGTGCTCTCTGGTGTGGAAAAAATGAGAAAGTTTTGTTGTTATCATCGGAATACAAATATTTCAGTATGGTCAAGCTATTCATAAGAAAATAATTTGCTATTTTTCTACAGATAGAAAAATATTTAAAAAAAATTGCTATTTTCAATATTCTCACATTATTTTCTCAAACTTTGTATATGTGTATAAAATTAAATTCTAAGCAACTTTTTCAAATAACTTTTTCCGATATCTTGCCATCTCACACGGCTTTTTGCCTATTCATAGTATTTTTTTTCAATTTACCGCCATACCAGTGATCACGTGACATGTGTCAAAATCGATTTTTAGGTTATCAGACATGCAAAAACTTTTCCCAAGAATCTTTTTTCCAATACTCTGATAATAAACTTTTTTCCCATATGGTACATACTTTTTGGCGGTCACTGCATATACTATATCATCTATTCAGTTTGTATAAAACTTACCAATCATCAATAGTCATTTATTATTGTCCTGACTTATTGCTGTTTTGGATTACAAATTTCAAAACAGTTAGTCACTCAGGATATATAAAATACTATTTGAGGTGTTTGAAAAACTGCAATTTAAGTTTTCCATGAATTCTGATAGTGACAATATTCTCAAGCATGCAATGTACTCTAATTGTTCAAAAAATAAAATATTCGCACCATGAGAAAGTGTCTTAGCTCAAATATAATTTTTATTTTCAGATATTGACACGGATGAGTTAGATGCAGATACAGAAAATGTAGAAGAAGAGGTTGTGGAATTCTTTGTCAAGGAAGAAATCACAGTGATAGATTGAAACAATTTTGTTTAGTGGTTTTTTCTCTGTTTGTGCCATTAGCATATTCAGGGAGATTTTTTCGATTTGAAACATCAATAAATAGTCCATATTTTTTATCCATTTGGTCTCTGCTCCAAATCAGAGATCAGTTGATTATTACACTTTTTCTTAGTACTGTACCAAATTTATTGGATCAGTCGATTAAAGATTTATATTTTTGCGTTATATCATTTTGTCAGGTTGAACTTCACAATTGTTCATTACCTGGTTACAAAAATAGAAAATTTCCTAATATGCAGCAGTTTTATTATTTAAACCAAAATTTTTTAGAAGAGAGAACAAACATTTCAGGAAAAATAACACTGTGGACAATACATGTAAATTCTGGAATAATAAAAATTCCTAAACAATTCTTGAGATTATCAAGGATGATATGCTGAGGTGAAAAAATGGTGCAACTCAAATCAGTTAGCTATGAATATGGCAACAAGAATATGATATAATTCAAATTTCAAAGGTGAAAGTGAAGACCTCTTGTATATTTTTAGTTTCAGTTTTGAACGAATATACTGCCTTTCCGGATGTGCTATCGTAAGAATCATATAAAATGACTTGGACTTTTTCATACAAGGTTGTTTACAATTCTTTGGTATAATCTCACTTCAGTTATTGAATTCCATCCTGCTTAGACTGCTTTTCTACTGCAGGGTTTCAGATTTTTTTTTGACGGGATTTGGACATCAAAATATTCGGTCAGGGGACCCGCACCCCTCACACACCTCTTGAAGAAAAGTCGTGAAACTCGCGAAATTAAAATCCTTAAAAATAGTGAAAAATATTTGATCTTTCAATATGGTTTTAATTTTTTTACCCCCCTGTCCCCTCTCAAAAGCCCGATAGAGAACGCGAAGGAATTCGGAATTTTTTTCAATAGTTCATAAATTATGACTAAAAAAAATTCTAAAAATTAAAATCGGAACAATCCCTAAAAATAGTGAAAATTATCTGAACATCGAATAATTAAGTGTAAAAAAATGTTACTCCCCTGACCTTCCTCTAGGCTAAATAAACAACGTGTAGGAATTGAAAACAAATATACCAAAATTTTGTTATTCTGGGGCCTCGGACCCCAACCCCCTCTTCTCGAAAAAAGTCGCAAAAACTTTCGAAAATTAAATCGGAAAAATATCGGATATGTAGCCAAACAATTCAAGGCTGGATTGAGAACTGGCAGAAAATTTTTGTTTTTGTTTGTTTTGGACGAGGAAAATTACTGCAAAAGAAAATATCGATCGGGGGCTCATACCCCCCTACTCTCAGAAAGAGTTGCGAAAAATCACATCAAATGGTCGAATTTTCGCAGCTTGATCTGTAATGTGGTGTATTAGCCCAGAAGCTTGGCATGGGGCGCGTCTATTAAAACAGATAATGAAACAAATTCTAATTGTATAAAGGAAAAAATTAAATTAACTTGAAAAGCATTTACTTAAATGCTCAAAAAAAAAGAAAATAAACTTTAAAGTAAATCGAACCCATCATTTTGTTACATTATAAAAGCTAGTCGGTAGAATAAATATCGATATAGATAATTTCAAATTTAATTTATAAGAAATACATAGTCACTTCTTGCGACAAAATTTTTCCCTGTATAAACCTATTTTTTATGATTGTTGTCCACTTAAAAATTGCACCTTGAATGCCCAAAGCTTTTATAGGGTCAAGTTAGTTCAAAAACTAAAACCTGCCTACTTTTCACCTGAGAGCTGGGAAATGTGTTGAAAATGACACAGAAAGTTGATCCAAATGCTTGAGAAACGAAAAAAATAAAAAAAATCATTGAATAACTGAAAAATTATGCAAAAACATAATAACTTCAAGGAATAGAAGCTACCGAAAACACCAAAACTACTTTCTTGAAATTTATTCACACCAAAGTTTCCAAACATCCATTTTCAAACATAATAACTTTTTTGCACTTATACCGGGTGACCATGAGGTGAGGTACGCCCCCCAATTTTTTTATAGTTTTGAAGATACAGATTTCAAAGTTGGTATGTCGCTATAGTACTTGAATACGCATATTTTGACGCCGCTACTGAAAATTCGCTACTTCCGGTTTGACCGGAAGTGACCCTGATTTGTTTTTTGAAATGACACCCTGTATATTTCTTTTCTTTATCCGGAAAAACACGCAATTTGTGATACTACTGATCTTCAACTTCAGCTTAGAATCTAATCAAGAAAGCAATACACAAAATATCATTTTATTTCAACGAAGTTACAGTTTGTTCTACATATTTAAATAATGCTGCTTTTGCTTTCGTTGAAGAACATCTAATTTTGAGAATACTCATGATAAAATACCTTGTATTTTCGATTTCTTTCGAAATTCTCCAAAACTTTTCACACGAGTGATATGATAATTAATCATTTTTCATCGTGACGAAGTGAAATGAATATGTTTCCATTTGAGAAATGGCAGTAATGAGCATTTATACAGGGTGTCATTTCAAAAAACAAATTGGTGGATTTTCAGTAGTGGGGTCAAAATATGCGTATTGAAGTACTATCGCAACATACTAAATTTGAAATCTGTATCTTCAAAGCTATAGAAAAATTGGGGGGCGTACCTCACCTCGTGGTCACCCGGTATAATTCCGCCAACGTATACGCAACCCTCCGCGCCGTGATACACTCTCCTCAGCTGGTTAGTTTCCTCACTACCGCTACTCGACTCTGCCTCGAACGCACTTTCAATTTTTTTGATCAAATGTCGGTGATATTTTCAACAAATTTCCCACCTCTCAGGTGAAAATTTAAAATATACAAAGTGTAGACTTTGATCCCTATTTCCAGATGCCGTTTACAGAATTTGAATAATCGGCGTATTTTACAAGATTAGCCCTTGTTTATAATACGATTGTAAAAAAATTATGCATCAGATAGAAACCATCTTGCAGAGTTGAACTACATAATGTTATCATGTATCACTCCAGCTTTAAAATAAAAACATTGTGAATGTATAGTATTTTTTTTCAATTTCTGCTACAAGTTTTGTTACTTATTGTTATTTCACAAGGTGTAATGCAAATCAGATCACAATAAGATAGGAAAAAAAAAATCTTAATTCCCATTGACTACCACTTAAAATTTGACAAACACTCCACAATATATTTTTTTTAAATTGGATTATGAAGTACATCTGGTTGATGTATCTGCACTGCACTTCCTCTCTTCGTTAAAGTAAATAACACGTCACTGCGGAAACTTAGTTCAGTTTTTTTTTTAATTAAAAACAATACCTAATCAAAGACATTCTTTATTAAATAAAAAACATGGAAATAACATGGATGAAATACAATTATCAAAATATATTATGATTAGTATATCTTGACTAGTTACCAGCACACTTGATGATTATAAAAACAATAATTTATATGTTTATTCTAGTGATGATATAAACAGTTTCACGATAAGAACATGACAAAAATATATTATTTTAATGTTGGAATGCTAGTGATCTTGAAAGAATATTTTTAACTTATACACACTATTACACAAACACAACGTCTAATGTTTGAAAACACTAAGAATGAACAAGTCATAATTACCTTCACCATATGAACATATATTCAGAGAAAATATGTCACAAACTGCATCCTAACTCTGAAAAGTCGAGTTAGATGTAGATAATGATAGAAGTGGAATGAGTGCAACAAGCAAAAAATCGAGACTATGATAACTCGTTTGTGTGATGTGACAATTATTGTTAGGATAACAATTTGCTGATGCTAAAGTAACACCCTGTAATTTTTCTCTATCTTCTTTCAATTGAGGAATTAAGGGTTATATTTTTAATATAATTCTGCCAAATATAAAGAAAGAAGAAACAAGGATGAATGCCAGAGTAAAACTAGGAAAAAAATCGCCTGTATCAATCTAAAGATGTACACAATTTTATGTATTAATCTTAGTGACTGCATAATACTATCAAGTAGTCAGTTTTAATAGTTTTCACAACCAATAACTACAAAACCCCAACTTCGAAAACATTCAACTTTCAACGAATATATATGATTTCTATAAATAACTATACAAAAAAATAATTTAAAACCCAAATTCAAATACTCACTTTTCAACCTAATTATATACAATTTGCTAAAATGTACACTATCTTTTATTATTTTTCCTTTTATCAAGTTTCCAAGCATTATCACTTAGTGACTGAATGTGCTGGATTTTCTTTGCACCCCACCACAACCACAAAAATCCTAATATTGTACATATTATTGTCTCAATATAAAATCCATCTAAAATTGTCACGCAACTGCCCCCTTTGCTGATACACACCTAAAACAAAATTGAATCGACATTGCAACAATGCTACTGGCCTTTGAAAGAGTTATAGATTTATGTGTTTTCATGAAACATACAATAAATTTTCATTTTCAAGGACATGTTTACTCACTTCTTTTTCCATGGCATTTCGGCATGTATTATCGATGCTCTCCACGCCTCCTTCACATTGCTTCCAAGTAAGAGGATCAACAAAGTAAAGGGACAACATTGCCGGCCAGTTTCCTCCAAGATTGGTGAGAGTATTCAGCAATGTCATATAAGTGCCTCCAACTGAAGAGTCGCTGATTTTCGCGAAAAATGCCATTATTGCTACAAACATACAGTATACACACACCTAAAACAACACCAAAATTTTAGATAGATAGATTTATTTTATATCTACAGTTGTTTCACTCATCAATTGAACAAATAAATGAATTTTTGAATTATTTGGTGTGAATACAATAGAAGCTACCAAAAACACCAAAACTTTCACTCGACGCGCGTTTCACCAAAGAAGTTGGCTTTTTCAAGAGCAATAAGCTTACTACACTAATTAATCCTATTCTAATTTTATATTTACTACTTATCTGAGTGGTTAATAACACTCATTATCAATTTATTTATTTATATATTTATTCAACGGGTAGTCCCAATTACAATTTGCTATAAAAACATCTTGAAACTAAAAATAATTAAATATATAGTACAATATTAACAAGATAAAACATAAAACAATATAGTGGTAAAATACAATAGTGGTAAAATACAATATAGTGGTACAATACAATATAGTGGTATAATACAATATAAAAATGCAAAACAATATAATAACGAAACAATAATACAGAACAATGAAGGAAGTATTTCAGGAAATAATGCGACTCAGTTCAATTTAAATGGTATTTGTGGCATTCAGGTGACAGGAGAGAAAAAAAACAAGGTTTCAACCGAATTTTTCGAACGCTTAATATAAACGTAGTATACAAAACCACAAATAGACTGGACTGCAACAAATCTTAGGTACTCCCAAAGAAAAGTCATGGATTTATTAAATTACCTGTAAAGACTGCGAAAAGTATGTGGGTCAAACTAGAAGGGTCGTAAAAGTACGTTTCAAAGAGCACATTGCTTTTATCAAATGGAGTGTGGCCTGACATGCTTTTGATTTGATGACACAAGTTTGAAAAAAATAAGACATGTTCATGACCACAGACTTCTCGATGCATTCGAGAGTTTGGAAATTGCGAAGTGAAAAAATAGTATGAATAAAGATAAGGGCCCAATTTCATATAGCCAATTGTTCAAGTTCATAGTAAAATAAAAGTTTTTTCCTTCATAATTCATTATTCGTTTTTTTATTATTTTTTTTATACATGGTAAAGTAAATATTAGAATAATGTAAACCAATTACAATAAAAATTCCAATCTCAAGTTCTGCAAACTTGGAGTATTGTACAAAATATTGAAAAGTAATTTTTCCATTTTTCAACATGAAATATAAAACATTTCATAAAAAAAATATATATATAGGGGAAAGGGATAACGGGGATTTTCAGTCAATTACAAACAGCAAAATCTTTTTATTACAAAATCATCAAATTATATATACACAGAAAACTCATCGCGGGAGCGCGGGGATTCACATACCGTACGCGGGGATTCACACACCGTAGAGGATTTGGGTATATGTCGGATTGCGTCGCACGAAGACGAAGCAACATTTCCCCGTCACCCTGTGCGCGCCCCCTGCGCCCCCCCCTGGATCCGCCACTGCTAGTTGGTGGTGTAGAGCTGGTCGTAGGCATTGAGATAGATGTTGATTTGTCCGGATGTACATCTGTAAGGTCCAGACTGCTTCAATCCCGATTTGGCTCTAAAGTGAGATATCAGATCAGGATTAACATATTGTAGTGTTTCATCACACGCCAAAGAGCGATTAAATCGAGTAATCGCAATTCTGTGCAAATCGGCCATTTTTGAGCGATTGAAATGTTTAAGCGGGATTTATTAATATCGGAAATTCAAAATCTCGTGAAAATGGTGTTTCAACGTCTTTAAGAATATGCTCTGCAAGACGACAGACAGACGACAGACGACGTCCTCGTTGAAATTTTGGACATTGCAGATTTCGAGAGTAGGTTCAGACTTTCAAACGAAGCTGAACAAATTTTGGGATCAGTAGAGGACCGACTAGAATGTGGAAGCGACAAGAACTTGACGTTAAATCTGCGGAAAATACGAAATTTCGTAAAAACGGCTTTCCGAAAAATTTCTTGCTTTTGGAAACAACTGTGATGAAGATGAATTTGTTGTTCAGCATCATCGATGGATCAGAGAATGTGAAGATCATTTTCAGAATTTGGATGATGCTAATTTCGATTTCAAAAGAACATTTTGACTTTTGGAAGAAGCTGCACTTCAAATTCTGGGTTCTATTGAGGACCAAATTGAATTTGCAAACGACAAGTGTTCCTTATCTCTACTTTGAATTATTATCATTCATAATATCAATTCAGATCTATATCCAGAAGTAAGGCAATAACTGAAAATATTTGACCATATTTCGGATTTTGATTATTTTAATAAGGAGTTGATTATTTGAGTGAAATAAAAGTAATATATGCATTGCAGAATATAAAATGCATATACAGAAGTCAATTGATGAAACTGAAATTAATATAAATGATAAATGGAAAAATAATAAGAAAAAACTTTCAACTCGGAGCTTTTCTTGGTCTGTTTTAATTCCAGAGGGAGAATCCTTGTTCTAATTAATTCCTGCCTCAACTTTTCACGGTGAGTTTCCATGACAGTTTGGTGCTCATCCGTTGGCATGAGATGACCGTCATTTTTATTCCTGTGGTATCATAGGTCGCCTCCTATTTGGCATGTGCCTATTAGAATATTGAAGGCCTACTTAGGTCTTTCAGGAACCTGTGAGTCTTGTTCTACTGCTGAAGTGTTATCTCATCAGCGGAAGGCTTATCTTCTGAACTCAGAACTGTTGTTTTTGAAAGGAATTACACCTTAACCTTCTCCGACTTCTATCTGAGGCCATATTCTTAAAATTCTTTCTTACCTCATCTGGTCTTGTTTTCAATAATATAGAAATAGTTCTGAACAATAACAATCAGAATATTCCTATTATTAATAGGGTACGTAAAATCCCTCTTTTTATTCGACTCGCAATTAAACTCAAATAAATGTATTTAATTCAACCTTGTTCAAGTTGATTATGTTAACTATAGGTATTTAAATTTGATTTACTGTGACAGTGACATCATGATGGAACAGAAACAACTGTTAATCCAGATTTACTATCAAGTGAAGAATGAAGATTAATTATTCTGGCTGCCGGTCTTAGGTTAATTTTTTTTTCTGGTGGGCCCATAAAGTGTTAGGAATTGCATGTAAAAAGGTAAGACCTCGTTAATCCATGGCTCACACAAGTTTCGACTTCTGAGGGCTGCTGTTCGTAGGGGGACGGCAGCTTGTTAACGGAAAAAACAATTTAACAATATAGCTCTTGAGAATGCCAACTTTGTAGTTTTGGTGTATAGGGTAGCTTCTATTTCTTGTTGAGTTAATTAAACACATGTTAACACTTAACGTCATGTTAAAAATATCTGCCAGAAGTAAATTTATCACAAATACCTTACCTGATGGAGAGCGTACCACACCAGCAGAAATACCACGTACAAAATTGGTAAGCCTTGTGATGCATCAGATACTAGCGTAGGTGTGATCCATACCAAGAAAGCTGCCACAAAACCGAAAGCTAATCTGTAAGGTATCGCTTTCAAATATATATCTAAAGGTCGGGGACCTGAAACAACAAACTAAAATGGAAACAACGTATATTTTTGGTTATTGGCTCTGCGGCCTTGAATAATTATCAATTCCTAATTTTAATTCTCGTTAAGATGTGTACAATATTTAACATTTTAAAAATATTTGATAAACTGATTGTGTATGCCTGTACTGTTTGCGGGAGTTCCAAAAAAACTCCTACCGGGAATTTTCGTAAATAAAAATGTTGTCCAACTCAACAATGTAACAGCCAGGGTTTTATCAAAATCCAATTTTTTAAATTTAGTGCTCACTGGTGTAGAGAAAATGAGAAAGTTTTGTCATTATCATTGAAATACAAATGTTTCAGTATGGTCAAGCTATTCATAGGATAATAATTTGATATTTTTATACAGCTAGGAAAATATAAAAAAAATTGCTATTTTCAATTTTCTCTCATTATCTTTTCAAACTTTGTATATGTGTATTAAATTTAATTTTAAGCAACTTTTTCAAATAACTTTTTTTGATATCTTGCCTTTTCATAGTAATTTTTTTCAATTTGCCGCCATACCAGCGATCACGTGACATGTGTCAAAATCGATTTTTAGGTTATCGGACATGCACAAACTTTTCCCAAGAATCTTTTTTCTAATACTCTAATTTTATTTTTCATAAAAATTGGTGCATTACGGAATAATTGCATACGATTTACCAAAATTTCAAATTTCTGAACAGTGTACAGGGGAGAACAAAAAATTGAACTTTGATGAAGTCTAAACTACCCTGTCTGTGATTCCAAATTTGAATATTGTTTTCAATATTCTACATCTTTTTTGAATCATCTTTATTGATAATATCAAAAATGAGGGTAGATTACAATTGATCAAAATTCTATTTTTTTTCTCCCCTGTACACGGTTTGGAAATTTGAAATTTTGACAACTCATATGCAATTATTATAAACGCAACGTCATTGGAGTGGTAGACTCTCATTTTCTTTACTTACATCGAAACAACAAACTGACAAAAAACTAGCTTCGTAGAAATATGTGCAAATTTTCTTTGCTGCCTCCTGTACTAGTATAGTTTACTTAGTGAACACAATCTCAGTGAACATTCTCTTATGTTTAGTTTGAAATGTCAAATTTACTTCAATCTGACATATTTCATGTTTTGAATAACGACCATGGATCATATCTGAAGCCCTACCAGGAGACTTGGAGATATCCTGCTCGAGAACAACTCTACACTCTTGAAACATCCAAAGGATGTAAAGATCTTGTGGAGAGGATTCACGAAATTTGTAACGCATATTCAAAAAATTGTTATCAAGCTCAGGAAGACAACAAGAGGAGATCAGCTAAAATTATACAGAATTTTTTCCTAAGTGTAAGAAACCAGAGCATTTTCAGACACTTGAAAGAAACATTGCTTATGCTCAGAAAAAGAGATCCAGTTTCACTGCTCAAATTAGTGAATAACACCCACTCGCAAATTTTCGACAAGAACACCTGCCGGCTTCTACTCAGATTGGATGGTCGGACGTTCCCACCAACAATAGTTTATAAATTCTTTCCAGATCATGACAAAATCAGCTTCATAAATTTGTATAGTAGGAAAGGCGATGAACCATGGAAAGGAACTTACAGTCTGAGTAGGTGGAATAATTTTAGAGTTTACAAATGTAACGTGTGCAAAACTACTGTGAAGATCAAACCAAAACCTAAAATAAAACTGAAAAAGAAAAGAACGGGAAACTGTATATCATGGATTCAAGAAATGTATGGATGAACTGAACTTTAGGCTGATTTTTTTTACTATAAAGAATATTAACAATAGTTTTTTTTTATGGATAACAATTAAACTGTTGTAAGAATTCAATTTTGGTATAGAAGATGGTTTGGTAAATGATTATTATGTTAATATGTCGTTTTCAATCTCAAGTTTTTTTTACCTGAGTATTCAAGGAATCACATTGTGATCCTTCTCTCTATTGATGTTCCTGCAAGGTAAGTCTTATGTATTGAAAAACTTTCAATAAAAAAAATTATTGGATTTTTATTTTCAAATTACAATTCTTAAATGACAGACACACTATTTTTGTTGATCCGTAACCCTGACCGTACAGTTTTCATAAATATATATATATACATTCACAGTGTAACCAACCAAACTAACTGAGGAATATGTTAAACAACAGAATGAACATAACATTAAGATATTTTGGCATACATCTGTCAGAAAACAACTAATCTCTTGAATAATATCGTAGCAAATATTGAATAACATCCCACAGATATTTGTATAATATTCCTCAAAGAGGACACAATTGCTAGTGCCCCCAGTAGTAAATAATAATAATATAATAATTTATTCACTTAAAGAAATTTACAGTAAAAAATAGCAAATACGTATAAGTACATTGATTCAGTGAATAAGCGAATCATCACAGAAGCAAAAATGCTTGTTTGTGATTGTGTTTTTGATTAGGTATATTGATCTTGGTAACGACCATGGAAGCATCAGATGCTTGTATATGGCCTGTATGTGAAGGTTAAAAAAAACAGAAGTATAAATATAAAATTACGTATAAGAATATACACATATTTAAAATCCTAGGAGGTAGTAATTAATCAATAAAAAAAACACGGACAAAAGTAGATATTAGACTACACAGATTTACTTAGTCATATGGGAATGTCACAAAAAAGTTCTCAAGGAGCTTGTCTATGGGCAGTTTCCTCTCTATGGACCAGATGAATCAAAAAATCAAAAAATCAGTCATGTGTTTTACAGTTTAGTACCTACTTTGGAACTGTCCATCCACTATTAGAAATGGTTACGTATTAAGGACCTCTGTATATATGAGTATATGTGTGAAAGTCTATAAAAAGGTTATACAATAGTGATAGGAGTAAATAATAGAGAATTTGAATTGTTCAGGATCGCAAGGTTAGATATAAGTAAAACATAATTGCTAAAAAATATGAAATATATATGTACGCCAACATGAGACTCCCAGATAATTGTGGGATTAAGTGAGTAACTCAAAACATAATTAAGCCAACGAGGTGGTTATTCTCTCGATCTTCAGAAAACAGGTATAAAAGGAGGTCGGAGTTCTGACTCCTCGAGAGTTCAAGGATCAGTCCAATTCCTCAACAAGGGAACAGCAGAACCTTATCGCCCTCAGAACTGACTTCAGATCAGCAAAAGGAACTGTTTAAGATGTATCACCAGCGTGTCACCACGAAAGTCAAATTTCATCATTGCGCCGCACATCTTAGGTGTATGGAGATATATTTTTCAATAGTGATATTGGAGGTAACGAAGCACCTGTCCGTAAAAAAACTACGTAGCTGGGAGCGCTAATTAAGGTAGATAGCTCTTAATCGTAGTTTCAGTTTTGCGTAAAAACTAATGATTTTATTAAAAAAAAAATCCTCTGGTTCTATAATTTCCTTAAGAATGCGGGAATCTACCCATGTTTTTCATTTGTCAAACCAAACATTTTTTTTCTCTTCAGAATCATCAAAATAAAAAATCAGTTAATTTCCCGCATTCTTACGAACAAATTGAATAATTTGTTTCAACAAAATTTTCGCAAAAAACTTAAAACGAACGCTCAAAACCAAAACTCGTTTCCTCAAAGGTATTGTTTGCTCTGAATGTACCCTAAACCTACCGAGGGGATAGGAATGAGACAATCTCAAACTGAAAAGCACTCAACTCCCAGCACGCCATTGGAAACGTCTTATATTTCAGATAGCACATGCACAATGGACACCTTTTTAGAAGATGGAATGTGTATTTATCATATTATATTTGTTGATCCAGTGTATTAAAATTTTATTTTCGTCGACCGTTCATTTATGATGTATTTTAACACACTAAAAATCGTTGATTAATGACCCCTGTTAATGAATGATTTTCTATTAATCAACGATTTGCTTATATGCAACCCAACATACATTGCTCTAATAAATTTTACATTGGTTGGTACTATTTGTCATTATATTTATTTGTCAATTCTGAAATAAAATTTCAGAGACTCTTCAATACACCAGTAGTTGTCACATAAAATCAAAGAAGTCTTGTGGTGTATGGTAAATTCGGTCAAACAGTCGAGAGGAGATACTGAGGTCGATAGTTCAAACGGACAAGAGAACAAATTTTTTTTTTTTTTATTTCAGTTTGAAAAAATAAAATAAATCTACCCTGAAGGAAAATTAAACTATCTTTGAGTTGATATAAATAGGAAATAGTGATTGTTTTTTATCTTATCGTTCAATAAATAAACATTGAAAGTAAATATCTATTTTTGAAA
Organism: Chrysolina haemoptera; assembly: GCA_958298965.1. Classification (NCBI taxonomy): domain Eukaryota; kingdom Metazoa; phylum Arthropoda; class Insecta; order Coleoptera; family Chrysomelidae; genus Chrysolina; species Chrysolina haemoptera. The sequence continues at coordinate 21,064,853 of OY282599.1, read as the reverse complement.
ACTACGGTCGATGGAAAAGTTTTGTAACAAACTCGTGAATTAAAATGGCGATTAACAATATCAAAAATTAACGCGCTCGCTCCGCTCACGCGTTAAATTATTTCGATTGTTAATCGCCCTTATTAATACACTTGTTCGTTAAATAACTATTAATTTACTATTTAATTTCAGTATTTTGAACAAATTCATCTATAAATAATCCAGTCATGATTTTGAAAATTAAAGTATGTTTTGTGGCTAATGACCACAGCAGTCGATGCCAACACACCAAAAAAAAATAAGTATGTTTTGACCTAACGTCAGTAACATATATGTGAAGAATTCATTAAAACCTACCTGTGGTGTATTTTGCAATGACTAGAGGCAAAGCTAGTTGAAGAGGTATCATAGGTATTGCCATTAGACCTAAACGTTCTTTCGGAATTCCAGCTTCCACCAATTTCAAAGCCATAACGCTGTCAGTGGATGAAAATCCAATCTACGAACAACAAAGACACAAATGAAAACTTGTTTTCATTTATTTCATTTCATGATTACTGAAATAATCAGTTCATACCTTAGCTGTCAGCAATATTATAACTAAAGTCTGAACAGACCTCAGCTTTAGTATTTCTTTCAAAGACTTGTAAGCTGTTTTAATATCTCTGTCATGTTGGATAACTTGACCAGAATTAAGTGGTTCTGTTTCTTTCTTTAAAACAGCTACCAGAGTGGTAGTGACCAAAAATACCAAGCCCCAAAAATACAAGAAGCCCTGTAATGTGAGAATTCCTGGAAAAAAAAGTAATAACTCTTAATTAAAACAGGGAAGCATCACTTAATATAATTTATATATTTATTGAACAATGGTTAATTATTTAGTAATCCTGTACAGATTTTAAAATAAAAATAACTTTAAAACTATACTACTAATACTGTATAAAATGATAATACAATAGTACAGAATTATGAAAATAAATATAACTAACCCAGTTCTTTATTGAAACACATTTTGAATGTATTAACTGAATAAGACAATATGAATTTCATTAACAATCAGCCAACACTGAACATTGCTAATCCTATTAAGTTATTAAAGTACCTTGAATAATTCTTGTGTGCTTATTTTTTATAAAAGAATATTGTGAAGACTGCAAAAATGTAAACAATTGATTTTTGATTATATAATTGTATATATTTTTATGTACAAAATTTATGCTTACATTTTAGTTGTGACAAATTATTTCTTTGATAGTTTTTGTGACATGTGGATAAAATATAATAAAATACCATACTGGGATTATTTTTATAAGTAGTATTATATATATATATGATTGGTAAAGTGTGAGTTATTTCAACTAATGTTTTCTAACAATACCCAACATTGCAATTCAATTCAGAGTTGGGTGACAGAGAAAAGTTACACCACTGGAGTTTGAACGAACTCAATAAAATTGAGAACACTGAACTGTAAAATTATTTCTGCCAACCCTTTATCTCTACTCACCTTCTTTCTCAGGAATTGTTCTCAAATACTGATTACAAAATGTTGGTGACTCCAATGCCATGAAAAGTACATAACTTAGAAAAAAACCAGTAGTCTGTCCCAAACTGTTACAGGTTGAAGCATGTCCAACATTATTTTTTTTCAACATTGTCAAAGCCCAGCCATCAACTGCTATATCTTGTGTTGCAGCAAGGAAATTCAGAGAAAAAAATAACAGAGTTAACACTTCAATATTGGGCTGAGTGCCGTCACCTCCAAGCCACTGATTAACATGGGATGAAAGCAGTAGCATGAAACCTCCAATGAGATATTGGGTAGGGATGAGCCAAGTTTTTCTTCGACCTATTCTAGTTGAGAATAATGCATCGACAAGAGGTGCCCATAAAAGTTTCATACTGAATGGCCAAAATACAAAGCTGAATTCTGCCTGAAAATTGAAACATCAAACAACTTCATTTCAATTCCACATTTGTTTACCTGTTGCTTATAACTAACGCCCCTATTCTGTAGGATCATAGGAATAGCTGACGATAATCCTAAAGGGATACCTTGTAATGTGTATAGAAAGAAAAGCAACAGAATATTTTTTTCATCGCCTCTGATATTACTTCTTGAGTAGGTTTGTGGTAATTCTCCATTTTCCATTTCTGATGATATATTTGCAGCATTTTTGTTCTTCTTTCTTTCAGTAACATTCATATTTACATTTATTCAGAAAACAATCCTAAAATGTGGCAAAGTTTAATATTATGTTATTACTTTTCAGCCACGTCATGTTGCAGATCATATTGAACTGGATGATGGGTCTCATTTAGCAGTTTAATTAGAATACTTACTGCTGAAAGTGCTATTCAAAGTAATTAACTACAATTTCTGATGTATATATTCCTACAATTTCAAAAATTATTACGATCTTGAAATGAAATGTTTTGTATTTACCACCTTCCAATGTTTACGATTACGATTACGTTACGATTACCGATCGATACGGTGACATAAGACAGAAGACAGGACGAGACGTGACTTTAATGGTATGTTCGTTTGATCGGAACCGAAGAGTACTACTTCGGAACATATCTACGTGACATTTAGTACCTCTCACTTCCTCTAACTCCAGAATTCCTTTCACTCTTTCTTATGGGCAAATGGAAAGTTGCACATGAACAAATCTAACGAGCAAGGAGATTTCAACACGTATACTAAGGATGCCAACTTTCATAATATCTAGTATCTAGCAGGGTTGGTATCTAGGAGATTTTTAGTTTTCAGTGGAAAGTGGTATCATGGTTATCAATAAATATATGTGAATATATTTTATATCTTTCAACGAGCAACTCTTGTAAAATTTATTTATATTTTATTTTGTATCTCGCCGGAAATGGCTCTGATGATTTGGACAAAGAGTAGGGGCCTATTTGGATCAATTTTGTTTTTAGATGAACTTTTGTTCATCTTTTATAAAAGAAATTGGAGGATTAAATGAAATGGGGAGTAGAAAATGACAAAACAAAACGAAATGAAGGAATACGTTTTTGTATTTTGGCAGATATTGAATTTTAAAGTTTTTAATTTTTTTTTGTAATAAACTGGGGGATAAGTGACACATTTTGAGATACACGATTTTACTTACGCCTTTCAGAGGACAATATTGTCCGTATATCCTCATTATTATAATTCATGAATAAAAAAGTCGTATAAGGGTCTTCATATTGAAGAATGATTTTTTATTTCTGCAAAAATTATCTGTTTCGAATTCAACTCGGCCACCATGTGTTTTGTTATGGAGGAAGAAAAAAAATCCGTTAGGGTGGGTGGAAAAATTTTCAAATACAAGTTCACATGACCATGTTTTATAACTTGTATCATCATAAAACACATGACAGCCTGATTAAAATCGTACCGAAACAGATAATTTTCAAACAAATGACGATTATTTTTTTTAATATGAAGAACCCTGGACGACTTTTTGATTCATGCATTATTATTATGAAGATATATACAGACAATATTAGTCCTCTAATGCCCGCTTTCCTATTGTTCGTGCTAAGTGCAGAATAACAAAGGATCTCTTAATTTTTAAGTAGTTTTTAAGACATCGGTGTTTCTTAGCTCTATCCATTATGCTTCCATTAACAAAGAGACAGAGGTTCTTGACAACGTTAGATTTTTGACGATTTTAATATCTTATCCTGACATTAGTGATTTTTTTGCTGTTTGATATTTTTCGTTTTGAAGTTTGAAAAAGTAATGAAATATTTCACAGGTAAATTGCGTAAAATGAAATAATCAAGCATTAATCTATTACAAGTGGAGTCGTCCAGAACGAAAAATACAGATATTTCCAAAAAACGTAGGTTAGAAACTATACTTAAATATTTAGGGCGCTAAATTTGGACACTTAGATTAAGTATCCCTTAAATAACATCAAATACAAAGAATCTCTGAACTATCTCTTAATCAAATCAAATCAAATCAAAATCGTTTCTCAAAAATCTCAAAATCTGTCTTATCCTCTAGGCCGATAGGCACAGGCGTGAATGTCGATGATCATGTATATGATTCGGCATTCGGCCTTTAACAGAAAATCTTTGGTTAACCAGAACGGTGACTGTCGGCGATTTAGGGAACATACCACGGACCTCATGTTCCTTCTTTTATGAGGTCTGTGGAACATACTCACTCTCTGTAGTCTGTAGTCTTTGTCTCTGCCTGTGACATTTATGAAATATGTCAATTGTCAACTTCGTTTTTTAAAATGTCGAAGTTTTGTTGAGTTGTTAAATGTTTGATTTGATATCCACAAATAATTTTGAAATTTGGTTTAGTCGAGTGTATATCATTTATTAATTAATTCAACAGTTGGTGCCTTGAGTCACGATAAACATTCAAGTTGGTTCAGATTTGTTTGAGTATTGGTGATTAAAATGTCGAAAAAGAAAAAATCCATCAACAGACGTTCCCCATCACCTAATAGTTCACCCGAAATGAATGTTAATCTTGAATTGGGTAAGTGAAATTGATCACTGATTTATTTATCAGGCCGTGCCTACTTCCAAGCTAACATGTAACTATTTTTGAGTCTTGTTTTTCCGTCAACTGGGTGCAGTCTTAACTCGAGTATTTTCCTTGCGATCTTAAATAGGTACTAATATTATCATTGTAGATCTTGTAAAACTAGCCACCACTCATTGAGTAGAATGAAAATACTATATTATTCAAAAATAATACCTTCAAAGGAATCCGGTACTATTTTTCTATTCGTCAAGTGGCATGTTGAGTTTGCTAAGTGCCAAAAGTGCCAAAACCCTATATAAAGTATTGACCCATATTTTAGCGTGCATGTCTGTAAGACATATTACGTTTTCAAAATAATAAGAGTATATTTTTATATCCTTGGCGAAGTCTAGTTAAAACTGCTCTACTCAACCGAGCACCATAATTTAAAATCATTATTATTGATAACTCCACTCAAATAAATCAAAATGAACACAGAAAATTAATTTTTTCTACTCACATAACTAAAACGGTATGTAGCTTACTGATATCTACCATGCTACCACTTATACCACTTGTGGTCTTCAGATGAATAAATTTGATTTGATTTGATTTGATTTAAATGATTTAGCCCGACTTCATAAAAAGAAGTATGTCAGGTACACTGTTGACGAAATGGCTCGAGAAAGAGGTGTCATTGTGCTTCGATTGTCACCATACCACTGCGAATTAAATGCAATTGAGCTAATTTTGGGCACAAATTGAAATTGAAGTGGCAAGAACAAACAATACTTTTAAACTGATAGATGTCAAAAACTTATTGGACATTGCAATTAATAATGTAACACTGGAATCCTGGAAAAAATTAGTTCAACATGTTCTGAAAGGGGAGCATAAGTTCTCGGATCTTGACAACATAATTGAGGTGACAATGGAAACAATTATCATACGGCCCAATGATTCTGATTCTGGAAGTTCTGACTCTGACAACGAAATCTTCGACGTCACCTCTGACAGTGGTTTTGATCAAACATAATAGGCAATTTTGTAAATTTTTTTGTCACCCAAACACATTAAAAACAAATCAGGTGCTTTTCTATGGTTCTTTATTTTTTCCTTTTATCACTAGAATTACAACTACGTTAAGTAATGTTGGTTTATACAGTGTCCAGCATAAATTCGCAGAATATGGAAAACTTTTTTATTATTCATTTCTAAAAAAAAAAACTGATAAAAACCTCTGCTTCATCCCAAACCTAAATTGCAAATAACAAAATTGAATTCTATACATGTGAATATATTTTTTGAATAGATTAAAACCTTAAATTTTCACTTTAAGGGGGGGTTAACCTTACTAGTGGCCATTGGTAAAACAAGGAGCGTGAAAAATCAAAATACTCGGAGCTCGCTCAATAAACTCGAGATTTTTTTCTGTACTTTTTTCAAACAATTGCAGAAATTTGGCCACATTTACATTTATTTATCTCACTAGGTAATTCTGATGCCTTGTAAAAAAAAATTGCAAGTATTCATTCGAAATCACATCGTAAAAGTAATTTTTGCTGAACCCCTGCATACTCAATATTGGATCACTTTTCTAAACTGATTCGAGCGCCCTCACATACATATGCACTTTTACATGGATACTATGGATGCTTCAATGGATTGTTGATTCATTCATTAAATTTGAAAATAACATGGAAGCTATTCACAAAATTTCAGCACAGGAGAAGAAACAAATAGAAGTTGTAAATGGAATTATTGAAGTTTATAATAAATGCCGAATTAGGTATATGGTATATATATATCAAATTATAACCCCTTCATATTTCATATTGCATGAGGAATATGCCAGGCATTCAGTAATAGATATCCAAGGTATTGTATGTTTTTTGTCTTGGTTCTTCGAACATAGGAAAATCCTATATGTATCAATGTAATATATCTATCGAAATCTTTCGAAAAATGTGGTGAAACTCTGGCCATTGCACTAGATATCTCCAAGGCGTTTGATCGCGTTTGGCACCAAGGACTCATAGCCAAATTTCCATTTTATGGCTTGCCTTCCCAGTTGTGTTCCTTGCTATCTAGCTTTCTCTCAGACTGATCTCTCCACGAGATCCACGATCCACTAGCATTAACACTGTTTCTTCTCCAATCGATGATTTGTTGGGAGCCAGTGCTCTATTTTGTGCTAAAAAGTATTTCACTTTACGTCAGCTCATTATGATTTATTAGGCACAAATCCGACCTGTCTTAGGTTCCCATATATGAAGTGCAGCACCCAAACACACATTGAAACTTTTAGAACCTGTCAAAAGAGAGCCATTTGTCCCGTTGGTGATGCTTCGCTCAGAAGCTTGTTCACTTCTCTCGAACACCGCAGAAAGGTTGGCGATCTGTCTCTGTATTAGAGATATTTTCATGGACGATGCTCTTCCAAAACACCATCAATCGTTCCACCGGTCGGGAACCCATCGAGACTGACCCGTGAAGCTCAGTCCTGACATTCATATATCCTGTCACTTTGTTAAAAAAAATATAGACAATTGAAAGGTAACATTTTTTCTACTCCCTATAACACAGATTTTCATTGTGTAACAAATTTTGGCCAATAAATACACGTACTTTTCATTATGAAATGAATTGTTGGCCTATTGAAACAGGTACAACGGTACAGTTGTTTTCACATACTTGTTTGACGTTCAATTTATATTGCATTAAAAGAAGTATATAAATGTCAAGTACTGAAGAGTTATCTTGCACACCACCAGAAATTTATAACAAAGCAAAAACTGTCTGTGAAAATTTAGTTCCAACGAAATAAAAAATCCATGAAAAGTAAAAAAATATTTCATAGACCGTTGAATTACAAAAGATAATCAATTTTTTATTTTATGTTGATGAACTTTTAAATAAACTCAAATCTTCTTTGTGGACACAATGTCCTTATTGAAATTAATTTTGGAGTAAACTAGATAACTAGATTGAAATAAATTCTTGTTTTAATATTTTATTTGTCGTAGAAAAAATAGTGTATACAACGATCATGTAATGGCTATTAAAACGCACGAGATTCACGACACTCGCCTACGGCTCGTGTCAACATGATGGTTACATAATATATTATTTATCCGGTATTGGGCCCTGGTTCTATAGGTATATGCAATGACTTCCAAGATAAAAAATTACACACTGAATTGACACATTTCTATGTAACCCTCTTACGTCTAATTGCGCTACTATTTTTTACACACAAGGAAATTCGGAAGTCTTGTATGCTAAAACAATGCAATTGAACAAAATGCAACCGCGGACTTTTTCTACAATTTCCCAACTCGACTATATAGTGGTATTTTTTCGAAAATGACTACTTTGGTTAATCATGAATGCCAGAAGGGAACATGAATGGTATCTCGCAGCTTCTTTTGATGATTTATGTAGTTTCAGTTATCTTTATCTGCCGAAAACTTATATGGATATTGCTATGTGATGTTGCTGTTTTCAGATATAAAAGCATTGCGGGGAAAAAACAAACAACTAATTCAAGCTGTTGCTAAACTTCAACAGGAAAAAGCAATTCAACTAACTCAGATGACAACATTACAAGAAGAATTTTTCAAATTAAACTCAAAATATGTGGTATGTTATTCTACTATTGCCACTAGGCGTATTGATGCAAGGTTAGAGTTTTTTATTCATACAATCTTGATGTTATATTTCAGAATTTGAAGAATATATTCTCAACAATTGATGCTACTGCCAAAGTGTGCTTTCCTAAACACCTGGAACTCGTGAATACATTTGGAAAGATAATGCAACTGTGTGCAGTTGGAGCTACCGTCAGCAATCTCAATAAAGGTAGATATTTATCTTAATCTTAAGAGCCGTGGATTGATATTTTGGGGTAATTCAGCCCACACACAAGAAGTTTTCATTGTGCAGAAAATCATCATCTGGTGTATGGTGAAAGCACCTGCCCAAGAACATTGCGAACAAATGTTTATTAATATGAAAATCCTAATCCTACCATGCCTTAATAAAAATGAAAAATGACATTTCGAACTATATAATGAGTAAGTAACATGACACATACCTAATACCTGTAAAGGCCACAATTAACGTCTACCATTCTCGAGACCGAGTGTGGGACAAGACTCATACAGTATTGTTTACAAGACTTATACATTTATCAAGGTATTTTTTGTTATAATCACTTTGTCAATACATTTAATATTTTAGATCTAGATCTAGAAAATGGTCAAGACTTTCGTGGCCGAAGTTTTCACTGTCACTATTTTTATTCGCGTTTAAGGGTCGCCGTTTTTTTGGAATTGTTTATTTATCGGAACTATGGAAAGATCCGTGGAAACAAGGCTGAAGGAACATTAGTAGCGGAACACACGCTCAGTGAAAGGGATCACAGGATACTTTTCTTACTTACCCCTGACCAGGGGTATCAGAGTTGACTTGTCTAGGAAGTAATAGATATCGACAAGCACACAGAGAGTTCGAATAGGAAAGAAGAGACTCTGAGCCTGAACCGGATCTGGAATCCCATTCTTAAAAATGAGAGGGAAAGGGCAACTAAGAACAATTCAGTGTCAACAGTAAAAACAAACAAAAACATACTATCAAATTACAACTCAATTACATATCTATACCTTGGAAGTAAACTGCACTATGTACACATACACAGTGCAGTTTACCTCCAAGGTACAGATTTTATTTAATAATGATAATAATAATAATAATAATAATAATAATCCTTTATTGCCCAACAGGTAACACCCAATTACAGGACATAATAAAAATAATCAGTACATTAATATAAAGTACAAATAATATATAGTACATTATAAACAAATTATAAATTTAAGGATAGTATATCATATAGCACATGTGAATCGAACAGGTGAAACAAAGTGATGAGTTGGTATTAAGAACTTACTTACTACTTATTGATACTGTAGTCATTTCCATATTTCCATTGCTACTTTTTTTATGCGCTTCAGGGAACAGGTATTGATATCGCAAAAGCTGCATATCGAGTTATAGTTATGACACATATATTTTATTGGAGACTGCAAAATCAAATTTGTTCGTGCTGTAGAGCAGTAAAATGTGAGATTCAAACGTGACTGAGTTCTTGGCACCATGAAGTTTAACTCAGATAACAACAAACTGCAGTCAATGTGGCCATGCAGCAGTTGGTAAAGAAAAATTATTGAAGCACATTTTCTCCTTTTCTCCAATGAAATGAATTGAAAATAATTAAGAAGGTTATTGTGGTCAGAACCTCTAGTTGGATATGTACCACAGTTTTTGAAATACATGAATTTTAAAAATTTTCTTTTCACTTTTTCAATTGTGTACTCATGACAATGATAGTAGGGGCTCCAAATGATTGAGCAATATTCCAGTTTGGATCTGACATATGAGAAGTACAGTATCTTTAGTGCATTTAAGTTGATGAAATTTTGACAGTTTCGTATAATGAATCCTAGCATTCTGCTGGCTTCAGAAGCTTTTTTGTTTATGTGGTTGGCGAAAGACATTTTGGAGTCGAAGAAAACACCTAAATCTTTGGTCTCTTCACAACGAGACAGTAAACTACCTTGTATGCTATACGGATGCTAAATGTGTGTATGTTTTGTAGTATATGACATGACTTTACATTTAGAGATATTCAGGTGTAGGTTATTTATTTCGCACCATGCCTGCACATTATCTATGTCTTTCTGAAGGGTTATGCAATCATCCACATTGTGTATAGAATTAAAAATTTTCAGATCATCAGCAAAGAAGAGCTTCATAGAGTTTATCTGAGTGCCTAAATCATTAATCATGAAACGGCACTGGGATACAGTTACATACAAAATTGAAATAAATAAAAATATATAGAATACATGATGTCTTGACATAAAACTACTCTTAATCCTTAGGGATGAGTTTAGCAAGGCCCAGAAGGGACAAGCCCTTAGCCATGAATGAATTAAAAACAATCATGATCATCATACTGCCACTCAATAGGGAATTACACTGTAGTAAAAAATGACGTTTTATTTGTAACAAATGATCTTATCTTATATGGTATTATTATATACGATGCATGTAAAATCATTCCACGAACCTATTAATCTATTTCACATCGACTACAATTCACTATACCAAATTGAGATAGATTCAAACGTCATATTTTCGCGGGCTGACGTCATCAGTATTTCTCTAGGAACGTTTGTCCTTGAATCTTCTGAGAATGTTTTCTACACAAGTAAGAGTTGTTCCCAGTTTGAAATGTTTGAATCATAGTGTAGCTACACCCGATTGAACTTCTTTTGAAGCTATTCAGCTGAATTTTATGGGAAGGCACACTTTATTTCGATTCCAGACGTGCAATATATGGAGAGACTTTGACGTCATCTATATTCGCCCAATGAAATACCGGTAATAGTTCTCGCGAAAATAGCTGGTGTTTGAAATCTTCTCCATTTTTTTTGGATCAAATACAATAAAATAAAAATATTAAAAAAATCAACACTAGATGTCCTGCCATACCAGGATGCTCACTGCAATAATCCTATACTATAGGAGTATTTGGGTCAAAAATCATTTAGCTAAATGCATTTAGCAATTGCGGAGATAGCCTTGTAGGAACTCTGCACGGAAATTCATTGGATGTAATTCAACGTTCGTCGTGGTATTAGCCAGGAAAGGAGTTGTTTTCTGATGGATTTTTGACCCAAATACTCCTATAGTATAGGATTATTGCAGTGAGCATCCTGGTATGGCAGGACATCTAGTGTTGAATTTGATTAGCTCATTGTTAAATAGATTTCTTCTATTTTTTATTAAAAAAATCCTTTTTCACGCAATTTGACTTATATAAAAAATTAGTAGCGTAATAATTCCCTATTACAAGTATAGGTACGAACCAAGAAATTATAATTAATGAGTAAGACTACCTGAGGCAGCATAAATACATTTTGCAGATTAGAAAACCTTAAGTCATTGGTGAAATATCAAAGATGAACGGAACTCTGAAGACGTCACTCACAGTAACAAAACGTTAGGAAACAATTATTCCAAAAAAACTAAGGCCTTTAAACTCGGATAAAATTAGTGATAGCTAATGCTTTTTGCTTTGTTGAAGAATACCTGGATTTTTCCTAATATTTTGTATTTATCTTTTACCATATGCATAATTCTTTAATTGTATTTATATTTTATTGTTCAATATGCTTCAATGCACTAGTCTGATAAGTAACACTGTTGTTTGTGATTACTTCAGAGATGAATAAATATCTATCTTTCTGTCTGTCCTAGAATAATGAAAATGGAATTCAGCTTCATTTGAATTGTGAATACATTTTATTCTGACTTTGGTACAACCAGTTACTTTTTTGATTATGAGAGTAAATACAAATTTTTAATCACCTGACAAATAGTGAAATAAACTAGCCTCTGATAGTAGTAAGACCTATTCATTCAAAGCAAGCAGCAATATCCTTTTGGTTAATGTTTAAAAAATGCATTCACCTACCTTACAGGAATATTTTTCCAATTTCAGATCCCAAAACACAAGCAGTCAAACCACATAATGTTAACGGTCATGTTTTACAAAATCCTACTATAACCCTATCACGATTCAACGATAGCGAGTCTTCAACTCCACCGAGACGATCTTCTGAACATAATACACGCAATGACAGGGCTGGTAATGATTTGCAAGCATCACCTATTAGGCGCAGTAATAACTCACCTCATATTAATATCAGGCCAAGTACAAGTAGAACAACCTCCAGCACTGTAATCAATGATATCAGACTAAGTACCCAGGAAAATAATGTGGATAACAGCAATTTGGCTGACATGGTAAGTACTGCACAATCAAATAAAACTGAAGTATTTTAAATATTTGTTAGTACTGAAAGAACTGAATTCTCATTGATGTAAATATAAATATATAATTACATGATGCTAGTATTGTTTGTATCCCTACTATATTACCAGTCACTAACACTTATATATTGAAGTCATAACTATATACATCAGTTCATGTCTAATTATTATTTGCTATAAAAATACAATAATATATGATGTTTTGATGTATATGGATACCATAAAAACACAAAATAAACAAATAAGATATTTTGAAATGCCAAGTTAGAATTCTGACTTGGTATCTTGGAATTAAAATTTTTAATAATAGTGGCCCTTCTACGCCTTCATAATATTGCATTTGGTATAGGATAATTGAAATCTTCAAAAATATAAAATTAAAAGAGAAATTACGAAAATGTAGGTTGCAGGTTGTATTATCTTCCAACCTTCACAGATATTTAACAAGAATTAGAAATCTATAAATAAGTAATCTTATTGAATTAATTAATAGTATATTGTTCTGTGATGTGAAATTTTCATTGTCATTTCAAATCATCCAGTACAATAATCTTTGAATTTATTATCTTACAAACTTTTCTTTCTTTGGTCTAGGTACAAGGTTTAGAACCTATGGTCACTAGATCTATAAACCTAGGAAGGTTAGATGTATCGAATATGAATGAAGACGGTAAGTTATCGTGCTTTTAAATTTTTTAAGGTAATTAATTTAGCAATATAAATAATTTTCCATAGTTCCATAGTCTTGTAAAGAAATATGTATTGTCAAAACTGCATTAATTCCAGGTTCAATGCAGTGATTCATGACCCCTTCCTAATATTTCTAACTGAAATAAGAATAAGAGATCTATTATTATTATTTCTATCTCAGCTATACGGATCTATTTCAAACAAAACTTAACAATATTTTATTTTCAATCTTATTTCTGAATATCATTTTGTCCAATTTCAAAATCTGAAAAGTTTATATATTTTAACAAAATATATATATCCTTTATTTTTGATATCTATCAAATTATGAAAGATATATCTTCCTTTGGTATATAACCATTCTTTTAGTTTATTTTTATACAAATATAAATATTTAGTATTTTTAAGTATATCTGGTAGTATGCCAAATAATTTTGGAATAATAAGAGTCAAATTCCTTGTACCAATTTAATTTTTAATTTTTGATAATATAGATCAATATTTTATAAATAAACACCTGATCTTTTCTATGTAGGTCAGAAATTACTATTTTTGATATCAAAAGTAATCAGTCTATGATTTTTATATCATTTTCATTTCTATTTTCATAAATCGGTTTTATGATGCATATCTTTAATGAACTGGGATATATTCCTGACTAAAAAATATTATATATGAGATGAGCTAAGGGATCTGAAATCAAATCTACTAAAACTTGTAAAACTTCTGTTGTTGTAATATGTGGATTTTCTTGGTTTCAAAGTTCTCATTAAATTTTCAACTCCGGTGCAGTTGGTTTCTTAAATATTAATATATTTAAGATAACTGATTGATGTTTCCATATTATTATCAATATTCTTCATTTTTTTCAACAAGATTTTTTCCGACATTTCCATAATCATTGATATGGTCTGATATTGTTCTATTATTTAATTTGACTATATATAATTTAACTTCAATTTTGGTTTTTCATTGAATAAGAATAACTTATTGATGCTGTCCCAATGATATTTTGATGAATCTCGTTTGTTCCAATCAATTTTCAGAAAATTATCTCTTAATTTTTTGTCATCCGTAATCAGTATAGAATTTGACGTATTGCTGAGGTGTATTCCCATTGAATTTTTCTCAATTAATTTTTAAAATAATGGGAATGTGATCTGTAAAAATTACAGTTTTTTTCCTACCTACTTTCCCTCAGCTCTCACAACGTTTTTATCCTGTTAGTTGTGTCAAAAATTATGAAATATTTTGAAATGATGACTCGTCAATTTTCATTCACAGCGGACGATGGTTTGGACACACCAGATGAAGATGAAGAGACAAGTGATCCAGATTATCAGTAAGTATTTGAAAAACTAAAGTTTATAAATTACTAAAAATATTGAAGGCTTCATCATTGGCGCAGCTAGGATTTCAGTTTAGGAGGCTGACCATAGAATGAGTTTTTTTGTCAACTGGATGTTTTGACACACCAACATACTTGTGGCTTGGGCTTCATTAACATCGGTAGATAGAAATATTGAAATGGAGTCAGGACATATGCAAGACACGTTTTCATGGCGATATTTTTTTTGTGTTGTTGCTGTTGAATGTCAAATAGTTTATCAACTGTTATCTTTTTATTTATAATAAAGAAGTTAGTTTCTGGTTCTTTCAATAGCATTGATTCAAGTTTTAGGCACAACAAATTCTGCTCAACAGATATCCTTCATTAGTTCTTTAACGGCCTTTAGCCCTCAAAATAAGAAACTTATATCGCTAGATGGCAGTGTCTGTTTGACAGATTGAATAAATTCAAACTCCGTCCATTTCTAGCTTGTTGACTCTTCGTGCGGTACAGGACCGAATTAAATAATTCGGAGATTGTTTTTCCTATTTGCTTTCGTGGTAATCTGAAAATTTGCAGGAGCATTTCAGATTAAATATTGAACTCCAGTCACAGAATGAATCGAAAATAGAAAGTAACATGAAAAATCTGAAAATCTGTAAAAGATGAAGCGTTAAAAATAGTAGATATAATTGATTAACGGACGGAAATTATTTCAAAAATGTTTTGAATGAGAATTTTGGGAAGAAAAGTGTACTGCAAAAAAAAGTCCGATGGTCTCGTCTAGAATATCGGATAAAAGCTAATGACATGCATGCAGCATAAATATACAGTGCTGGCGTATGAAGGTTTTTTTTAAACACATTGGAACATAATAGTAATTTACGTAACAAGTCCGGAAAACACTGTTTTTTGGACGAGTGGACAAGTCTGCGAGTACAAAAAAAATGTTTTCGGATGTGTTGCGTACACAATTTTTTCGGCAACCGTGCAGAATAACAAATTGAGTCAGATTTATTTATTATATTTCTTTGCAGAAAAAAATTTTGAACATTTTAATTCTTATTTGTATTAAATATTGAAATTCGAACAGAAGATAGGTTCTAACAGAAACATTCTGATTCTTATTTATATTAATATTTATATCAAAATTCGAGCTTTTCCCGGACTAGTCCGGGAAGTACCTACTTTCCGGACTAGTCCGGGAAGTGATACTTTCTCAAAGAAAAAAAATATTTTATTGGGATACTTGTTCATAATTCCGGTGTTGATACATTATAATATTTTTTTCAGGGAATAACACAAAGTAGCGGACGAGATTTGTGTTTATGGTCAGTTTCGATTCAAAATTAGTATGTGGGTTTTCGGTCTAGGAGATTGTGAATCTTTTTCTTTAAATTAAGTTTTCAAGATGACGGCTTCAAGATGACGGACGAGTTTTCATAATTGTAATTAGTGTTTTTACTGATTTCATTTTGACTTCCTATTCATGTCAACTGAAGATGAACATTAATATGCTTGAAAACATATATTTGATTTATGCTTGATGCAACTTTTTGACAAGTGATTGCTAAAACGGTGTTGACATCATCCTCTCCCTACTCTTGAGTGAAATATATATTGGGGAGACGTCTTTGAGTTTTTACTTCATCATACTGAAACTCCACTTTGAGTATGCATTACTTCCTTCATATACAAAATTCAAGATATAGGGCGATATTTGTGATCCACATACGGCTCCAAGATGGCGAACAAGTTTTTTGATTATGGTCAGATTCAATTCAACATTGGGATTCAGGAAGATTTCTTTAAACGGAGAAATTAGAATGGCGGCTTTAAGATGAAGTATTCATTTTTTGATTCGTTATCCGATTATCTTCAAAACTGGTATTTAGGGGTTTTCAAAGACCATGATTTTCCTGCCAAATTTGAGGAATTTGAGATGGCGGACGAATTCTGTGATTCATGATTCGTTTCTACAGTGACCGCCAAAAAGTATGTACCATATGGGAAAAAAGTTTATAATTAGAGTATTTAAAAAAAAATTCTGGGGAAAGTTTGTGCATGTCCGATAACCTGAAAATCAATTTTGACACATGTCACGTGATTGCTGGTATGGCGGCAAATTGAAAAAAATTACTATGAAAAAGCAAAAAGTGGTGTAAAATTGCCTTTTCATTTTGAATTTTAAGAGTCACAATAGACGAATTTGCACGACTGGACTCAAGTTTTGTGGAAAAAGTAAGAAAACAATGTGTATTTTGCAGTACAACATGGAAACTTGAGATTTCTTATCTATTTTAATTATTTTCTTGAGCAGTCTATGGAACCAGAAATACATAACCACATTAATACAAACATACAATGACTAAATGACTTATTATTAATATTTAGATTACTTGTTTAGTGCTAGATTGGTAACAATACAAGAAGAGGAAGAAGAAGCGTACAACTCAGCTATGAGAACTTTAAACACTAGCCAGAGTTCATTTTCAGACAGAGTTCGAGAGGTAACAGTTACATAAAACACACAAGTTTCTTTTTCTTGACCTCTACTTATCTATTTTTCAGATAAGAATATTCCTCGATCCTTTACCCACAGAATGCATCGGCCAGTCTGACAATATTAAACAGTTTGTGAACCGCACTTCATCACTCGAAGGAGAACCTAGCACATCGGTGCTAGATCCGAACAATACACTTCTTAACGAATCTTTATCTTCTCCTGAAGGCGCAATGAAGTTTGTCAGTTCTAGGAGGGAGTCGAGAAATTTCAGTTTCAAAACTTCACCAACAAAAGGAAATGCCAGTTTTTTCGGGGAAGCTAGTTGTAGCAGCAGCAGGGTTGATGAAGATGTCAATAAGATTCAGGTGGTTCGCGGCAAATATCACAAGTCGGCAGATGTGTCTCAGAAATTCGAATACGAATCGACCAGTACCCTGTCGGTGAGTAAAAACCATACCATCGGTGAAATGGAATTTGCAACACAATTTTACCCAATGATTTATACATGTGCCAACAAACAATTTCTACAGTGTTTTTGTAGTCAATAATGACAATAGTTTTATTCGTTCATATAATTTGATCATGTTAAAATTGGACATGTAATACCCGGCAGATGTTGTCCTGTCCATATTGGGTCTATTGATGTGTATATTTTTGATTCGACGACTAACCCTTCTAATATGTTGACACGGGATATATACAGAGTGACTAATTTGAAAGTGGGCCACCTCCCTAAAACTGTTATTTATTATCCAATTTGGAAGTTTTTTTTCAATAGATAGAGCATCAATAGTTCTAGTTGAGTGCCATAAATTCGAAATAAAAATAAAACTTTCAGGACCTACTTCGAATTTTTTTCACGGTAAAAAAAAACTAGTAATTTTTTTAAATAGATTTTGACGACGCCACTGGATTTACGACGTTGTGAAGTGGTTTATGTAAAAATTATGTAGGAATCAATGAAAAAGTTACACAGGAATAAAATTTGAAAATTATATCAATAGATCAACCCACCACTTCAATTTTTATTTAAATTCTGACTGAGCTACTGGATTCAGAATGTTTCGAAATATGTTTGTTCAGAATTTCGTCGAAATCATATATTCATGAAATTCTGAACAAATATATTCTGAAATATTCTGAAAAGTTCTGAAATTGAAGTGGTGGGTTGATCTATTGACATAATTTTCAAATTTTATTCCCTTGTAACTTTTTGATTGATGAACGCATTCCTACGTAATTTTCACATAAACCATTTGAAAATGTGTCACAAATTCAGTGGCGACTTCAAATTCTATTTAAAAAAAATGAACCATGAACCATCTTCAGAATTTAAGGGCAGACTATGGTCTAATAATTTATTTGTATGAGCTCTAATTGTACGTCTCACGTTAGGAAAAGAAATAATAGCATTTAATGAAAAGTTTTGATAAACTATATTTCACATTTCCTTTGAAACTGTGGAAAAAAGAAGTATAATTTTGAATAAAATTTTTGAAGCGGTGTCTTTGAAAGAATTCAGTAAGATCCCATCTTCTATTTTTTAAAGATTTGATTTTTATTCTAGGAAGATTCATCAGTCATTTTACCTGTCAGATTGGGAAGAATCACACATTCTGTAAGTTAATTTTAATGAACTTGATAATATATCGATTTGTTCATTCAATAATCCCAAATTCTTTTAGATACATTTTTGGATTTATAGATGAATTAGATTTTCAGTGACAGTTCAAGTTTTTGCACAATAATTATTCTTTTCAAATGGAAGGATATTTGCTCATGCACATATTCTGAAAGTAGTCTTGTCAGGTTTTCGAACGGTAAATCTTAAGTGAGCAAAAATTTACCTCAGCTTCAATGAATATCTTTGAAAATACTGGCTAAAACTTCGTTATTGGCTGATACCTAGCACTGTCATTTTCCCTACCCAACACATATTTTGTGTGTGCCGGATTAACTGAAACTTTCAGTTTCAGAAGATTTAAACCAAAAAAGACCACGGCAAAACCCGGAAACCAGCCAAAACATTGACGCCAGCCGTGAAAGCCTACATTCCTATATACTATATAAGAAAAAATATGTAACAAATTGAATATCACACCATGACAGGAACAACTAATTTAGTGTAAAATTGAGACGAAACATAATTTTCGATAATGATAAATTGAAAAACGCCCCTTTTCTATATTAGTGTTGCATTTTTTCAGAAGTTCGTCAAATGTATCCAGTTGTAGTACCAGATTACTTTGTATTATTTCTGTTATACTTATTCTGAGATTGTTATATTATTTTTTTCAGTTTTCTAGTATATCTGCAATACACAATTTGGGCGGTGAGAATACATTCAACAACTCTTCAAATGTTGACCTAGAAAACTCGAAAGTGCGTACAATGCAGAGGTTAGTACCGATTCATAAAACAAATGTTTCATTTTATTCTTTACTTGAAACAATTACTTTCCTTTATATTTTTCTTCAGTTCTTTTTCATTTTTATTAATGTCTATTAAGCAGTTTGATAGTTTGTCATAATACATTGAAAAAAACAAACAAAAAAGCTTTGAAGGTGCAAATATAATATTACTGGTGACCATACTCAAAAAATCTGTTCAGTTCAGATTTCTTTAAAAAAAATTGACTCCCTCAACGTTGACAGTGTCAAAAGTTGCCTCATTGCCAAAAAGTTTGTCTAATCTTGATGAAGTAGGTCTACACTATCAAATGTTTATAACTAATACATACATAAGTAATTTCCAAACAATAAAAAAAATCTTTATAATTCCTGTTTATCTATTCAAGCTGCGAATAAGTCATAAAAAAACCTTCAACAAACTCATGCTTGCCTTATTAATTTTTCAAGTGTTCAGGTATAGAAAGAAGAATTCACTTCAACTGTTTTGTGTCCATAGATGAGATTCTCAAGACAGTACCTAAAAATGCACTTTTTCAAATAATTCAATATCGATCACTGTGCAAAAATCACTAATAAACTTCCTTCTAACATATAAATGAAATATACTTGACACGAAAGTAATTGTTTTCCATAAGATATTTGCCCTATACGACAATGAGAAAACGGTATTTTGACAGTGTCCAAAATATTCATTTTACCACAAAATTTATTTAGCTAAATAGAGAAAAACCATTAAACAGTGTTTTCCGACGACTTACTTGAAATACACCTTACTCTAATTTTTACTCAGTTATTCATAACATTATAGTGTCATTGTGTTAATATTTACTGAGTAAATACCGAATTGTATGATTTGTTCAAACTTTTCTTTCCTGTAATGTCATCCGACGATTAAAAATGTATTCTTTGATATTCTATTGCATCACGATTAATGTTTTGTATCGAAAATCGTTGTTTGTGAAGAATGATATTAAGATCCTTCATTAGCTCAACGGGTCAATGCAGAAAATGTTTAAATTCAATTTTTTGTCAAGATACAGTGCTCACTAATAGAGAAATAACAAATGTTTAGTTTAAGTCTTCTAGATTGCCTTAGCATTGGCTATAAACAGAACTCTGAGACAATCTGAATTGGCCAGAGTAAAAATATGCGATTTACTGTACAACTCGTGAGGAAACTGGATATTTCATACTCGTTTGTTAAACTTGTTTGAAATATTCTATTTTCTGCACTAGTTGCACAATATACTATTTCCTATGTCCAGTGTTCAAAACCCACAAAATAAACACATATTGAAGTTTTCTCAAAATTTTATTTCCAAGGGTTCTAAGACTCTTCAGAACAAAGATCTGAATTGGCATTTGTTTGAACTGAACAAATTACAAATGATCCTAATATTACTATTTATTGTTTCTTCTTAGTTATAAATGAAAGTTATGTTGAAGGAGACATAATATTCTTTATGCCTTCAACCAAATTAGGGTTATTTCCTATATATTTAAAAATATTTCCAAATGTGTCCAAGACAGCGTCAGAAGGCATAATTATACCTTGAGTCATGGCCAGAAATAGTTGTGGTCCGTTTCTATTATTGGTACTCTTGTCTCCGTCGCCAGGAACCAACATATTTGTAAGAGGCTTGAAAGCATTGGATATTCCATCAATGGGATTTGTATCTGAAAGACATCACAATGCAAATTTAATATAATAACATATTCAATCTCTCATATGCATGTATCACAAAATCACCTGAATTTTTGTTTGCACCATCTACTTTTTTACTAAATCGTTATAAGTTGGTTCATTAAACTGTAACTGTAAACTGTAACTTTTGAAAGTTTCGAATATTCCATATTTCAAAATACCAAGCAAATTTAAATTAGGTGTAACGCTCCCCTTACTATGACGTCAAAGTCCATGTCAACAAAATGTATTTCCATGGTCTTTTCTTGTCATTGGTCGGTCTCTAGATTTTTGCAAGTGTTTCACTATGGTCTTTTTATTAAGTTACTGTAAACCTCTCGGAACTATGTTACTAGGACGTCAAATCCTCCCACCCAAGGACGATCTTTTGAAATGCCACTATTTTTCGATCATTTATATTCTTGTTGATTATTGATATTTCGGCAACTATCTTATTTTTCCAGAATTTGAATACATGGTATAATCTATTAGAACAATTGAAAAAAAAACATGCATGCAACATCAGACCTATTGTTTCAATATAGTGAATATTTTATTTAAAGGCATTTCTTGAAACTTGATGATAAAGACAATGAAAATGGGTGATACCTTGAGTTTTAAGTTTTTCAATTTGGTGCTTCACATGAAATTAATAATAGTAATAACGTTTATTAATCATAATTATACCCATTTCTTAATAACTATTGTTATCAGAGAAGTATCTTTATAACATTATAAAAGGGTATATTTATATGCTTATATGATTTGTATGCAAGGACTCATGAACAATCAAAAAGTTTAAAACTGGTATGAGACTGTTCATGGACCTTTTTGTATTTATACATTCTACTACAAAAAAAAAAACTTTTAGAATTACAATGGAGAAAAAAAAAAACAAACAATAGAACAAATAAAGAATCCATTCAATTTCGATTTTTTTTTGGAGGAAATATTTTTTTATTTTGATTTTGAATTCAGTGATATTTAAACATTTTTTTAGGTCTTCGGGCAATTCATTGAATTTTGAAAGTGCTTCATGAGTAAATCTTTTCTGGCCAATTACCGAGTTTGCAGAATCAAGATGGAACAAGTTATGTTGTCTTGTATTGTAATTGTGAATTTCTGAATTTCGGGTTAATATAAAATTAGATTTAATCATTTTAATGATAATAAGATATGATATTTTGAGAGTATCCATTGCATAATGCTCTTCCAAAGTAAATGTGTTCGTCATTAAATAAAGTTGATTTGTTGGAGTGTCATATGGTAGACGATACAGTACTTTTAAAGCTTTTCTGTAAACAGCGGAGATTTTATTAAAATTATTTTTGAACAAGTTCCCCATATATTAATTAAATATTTGATTCTACTGAGAATATGGGAATATAAAAATATATTAGCTATTTTAGGATTTAATTTGGGATATCTTCTCAATTGTTTTGGGTATGTGGCCATTCAATTTCAGTGTGTTACAAAATGAAGAAAAATTTCACAATATCATTTAATCATGTCCTATGAGAATATTTAATCTAATTTCAGATCCCGCATAGTAACTGATAATGAGAATTGTTAAAGATTTTTATGACTGATGTGAATTTGAAGAAACAATATCGAATACATTCAATAATGAAAATGTTGAGAATCATAATTTCAAGTTTTGGGAAATATTTTTACAAAATTTTATTCAACTATTAATGCTGTGAATCACAAAGGCTGCTCTGATGAATGGTGATGGATGTAGATGCAGTTGGAGCTTAGAGTGATTGTATAAAATTCTTACCTGCTTTTGCATCATTGTCATTAGATATATCATTTTTGAAAGGGTTGAGTTTATCAGTAATTGCTGCAACTACATTTTTGTTATCTTCTGCTCTTGGAAAACAGTTGGCAAGAAAAACTAAAAGCATTTTTTTTAAATATAACCCAAATTCGGACTTTTGGATAATAATAATAATAATATTTATTGTATAAGAGGACATAAACTCACCAGTTGAACTTATTATAATGTAGTAAGCCGAACGCATTGCGGCAATCTTTTGCTATTGTACGAAAAAAATACAAATTGAAACCTACTTATATTTGATAATAAGCAGACATTTTACATATATTTCGGCATTTTATTCAAATCTGCCAAGATAAGCTTAATTAGTAGTCTCTGTTGAGCCTGACTATAAATTTTACATTAACAAGTCCAAATTTACTTAACTTAATGGGTTAACATTGAAATGTTTTGCATTCATTGGTCCTAAATAATGAATATATGTATATTTTGAATTTGGCTGAATGTATTACAACTTTATAGTTATTTTAAATGACCATTAATTTTAAGTTTGAAATAATGTCAATTTGTAGTGCCATAATTTGTAAATACGTTTTCATTTTGAAAGAAATAATCAGTATTATGAAAGAATCTTCATTTTTAAGTTGATTCCTTTTGGTTGGATTGAAGAGCTTTCACATAGGTCATATGAGATTATTAGGAACACAAGAATATTGACATTTTGACGTTTAACCTTAACATTAATGGGTCATGTAGCTTGGTGGTTGAGACTTTCTCGTTCGAAACCAGTGACTGGTGGTCGGCTAGGTTCGAATCCTTAGAGACTACAGATTTTTATCTGATGGCCCGAGAAAGTTCTAGGAATCGCACGTTAAAAGGTAAGACCTCGTTAATCCTTGGCTCGCACAAGTTTCGACTTTTGAGAGCTGCCGTTCGTAAGGGGACGACAGCTGTTTAACGGAAAAAAACAATTTTAAGCAAAACAAACAAAACAATTGATACCATCATTTTTTGAGCAGCATGATATATAATATGAAAAATCTGTGATCTGAATTCATCAATCATCTCTTGTTGGCCTTTTGAATTTTCAGCAATATATTTGACAATATCTAAACATTATTTTTCAGTTTGGGTTTGGAGCCTAAGAGCCTCCGTTTAACCACGTGAGTATTCATATTAAGAAAAACATAATTTTATGTGATAAATTTTATATAGATTAATGGAGTGACAATTTATTTTCTTACTTTGCCCTATGTAGTTTCAATGGAATGATTTTTATACACTACTTTTTTCACATTTCAACATCTCGTACATTTTTGAAATATATAGAAATATTCATGGAAAATTTTTCATTTGTGTTAAGAAAATATTGAAAAATGGAGTTTTTTATTCTACAAACACTTTCCGTCATATTTGGGTTCAAACCATGAATACCCCTGTCATCTACTTCATTGCCACGTTGGCATATATGAGATATTCAACCTGAATTTTCCAAACGAAGTAACAGTTCCTTCCAGTTGGTATCTGCAAGTTGAATTTCCCAATTTTTTTGTAGAGCTTTGGATGAATTCGGCAACTGAATTTTTCCATTCAGATACCCATAGCTGTTCATCCTCAGAGTAAATATGGTTTGGCTAATCGGATAATGTGCTTGGCAGAATTTTTTTATAAATTTATAAACAATATAAGAAGAGGACAAAGGCTGGTAATGTGAGGTCATATGCGAGGCAAATATCCAAACCTCCTCGGTTTACTGGAAATGTTGCCTGAATCAGAACTTTGTTCTCAAATTGATTATTCGCCATTCCTGCTAACATTTCTTGCATTTACACTGATTTCCCTCAGGCTTTCGGCAGAGTGAATCACGAACTCCTAGTTCATAAAATTAATCTCGATAGGTTAGCACTCCAGTGGTTAGGCAGCTATTTATCCAACAGGTCGCAGATAGTCAGAGTTGATCATTACTACTCCCACGCATTCCAAGTAACACCAGAAGTTCCCCAAGGGTCACACCTCTCTTGTTGAATTAATTTATTGATGACATTACTTCCTGTTAGTAAGTAAGTATTCATTAAGAAGGCAAGCCTAATGTACAAAAAAAATACAAATTTATAAATATATAAGAACATTACTAAACTTTGATGAAATGAATAGGTCCTTAAATAGCATTGAAACATATTTATTTGATAATAAACTTAAACTAAATAAGTATTATCAAGTATAAAAACTAGTTTTTATACTTGATTATAATTGATAATACTTATAATCAAGTATAAAAACTAGTTTTTATACTTGATAATGGGATAAAACCCGAAACCGGTCTTAACAATAAAAATCTAGTGGAAATAAGACAAAAGAGTGTTCTTTCATTTCATCAAAGTGATCATGAATTTCCACAAAATAAACAAGTCATCAATCACACAAAATAACATTACTAAACTATTTAAATATAATGACAATTTCAAAGTTTTCATATATACGAAATATATATCATAAGATAACACAAATAGAAAAATATGTATACTAAATATTATGATGAGCTATCACTAATATACTTTTTTTTGTGATTTAAATTGGTTTACTGAAATAGATAATTTCACAAATTATGGAAGTTTATTAAATTCGTTTAAACCTTTATGGAATATGCTATTCAAACCAAATTTGGTGTTAGTTTTATTGATGTAAAAATTGTCATTTCTTCTAGTATTGTAATTATTGACTTCATTATTTCTTAATAAGAACTTTTGAAAGTAATTGGGCAGGAATCCTTTATGCAGCTTAAATATAAAGAACATAGTCATATATAATATACGTTCTTGAACTGAAAACCAGTTTAGACACTAACATAAATTCAATAGCTGTGTAACGGCTACATCCCAATATTAATCTCATACACCAATTTTGAAAACTTTGTAATTGTGCTATTTTATTTTTACCAAGTAGAAAAAGTAATGTTGAACAATAATCAAAATGGGGTTGTATTAGACTTTTAAAAAGAGTCAACCTGGCATACATAGACACTTTTTTACACATACAAGAAAAAAAGAAAAGTTTTTTAGATATTTTTTTACAAATAAAATTTTTGATTTTAAATTTTTATCAATTATAAATCCCATATATTTTATTTCAGTTACATTTTCAATAGTACCATTATTAATTTTTATAACCGCATTTGCCCAATCAATTTGATCATACATATAAGATGTCAAAATCATACTTTTTTTCTTACTGACATTTATTTAGTTTAAGTTTATTAATAAATAAATATGTTTCAATGCTATTAAGGACCTATTAATTTTAATAATTTCCTGATCCAACTTTTTATTTATACAGTAAACCAATGTATCTGCAAAAATATTGATACAGTGTGATCCAGAGATGTGGTTAATATAATTTAAATAAATAATGAAGAGCAATGGACCTAACACACTACCCTGGGGTATGCTACTCGCAATTATTCTTTCTTTTCCAAACTTAGTTTGTTGTCTTCTGTTGAATAAGTAACTTTGAATCCATTCAAAATCATTCCCTGATATCCCATAATACTTTATGTTTTCGAGTAGAAAAGTTCTGTCAATTGTTTCAAATGCCCTTTTAAGGTCGAGAAATGTCGCTAAAATGTACTGATTTCCATCAATTATATTTTTCCAATCTGTTATTAAACATTGTAGACACGTTTCACACGAGTGTCTAGCTCGAAAACCTGATTGGTTGCCTAGAAACAATTCATCGGTATCTTAGTACTGAGTTAATTGGTTATATACAGACAGTTCTAACACTTTTTCATGAGTAGGTGGTATATTTAATGGCCTAAAATTTTCATCTTTATTTCAGTTAATTTTCGGTACAGTAACAACAGTGGAAACTTTTAATTGAACAAGAAACACACCGGTTCCAAGTAATGTGTTGATTGAATTCAATAATGCGTACCGGCTACATCAAAACTTTTTTTTAAGAAGTTATTTAAAATTTCTGCTTTGTTGGTTTTCCAAATGGCAATGGCTTATTATTTGCAGATGATCTAAAATGTTTCAGAATTATAAATGATCTTGAAGATACTTACCTTCTTTAATCTGATCTAGAGAACCCATCAACAAATTTAAACAATTTTAAACTTGGTGCTCATCAAATGGCATGGATTTAATTCCCGATAAATGTCACATTATGTATTTCTACCGTTTCCACCACCAATTTATTTTTACTCGATTATGACATCAACAGGCACTTGCTAAACTAAGTCTACCAAATTGAAGATCTTGGTGTTATGCTTGACCCTTCTCTCAGCTTCTATCCCTATATTGCAAATATAGTACAGAACACCATGAAAATGTTAGTCTTTATCAAGTTAACAACTCGTGATTTCAATGAAATAACTGCAATAAAAGCTCTTTATTGCTCCTTAGACTCCTTAGTTAGAACTGATATTGGTTACTGTCCAACAGTCTGGTCCCCATACTACATAACCAGTATATCTGAAATTGATACGAATGAAAATAGCTTCCTAATGTATGTATGTATGTCAAATCAGGTTATACTGAGAATATGCACTAATGGAATACAATCTTAATATCCCAACTCTTGTGGTCTGCAGGAAACATAGAGATCTTATTCTACCTACTCTTTGATTTTATAAAGGGCAGATTCTATTGCCCCAATCTACTTTCGAAAATTAATTTCTTAGTTACCCTCTCGGTCAACTAGACAAGTTCAAACATTTCACATACCCTTCCACAGGTCCAACTATACTTTCAATAACTACACCTCACAAACACCCAAATTAACAAATTTCCTCAACAAGCTTCCATTGTTTGGTACATCATTAAATTGTTTCAAGGCTCATCTTAAATAAATGAACTTAAAAAAGTAAATATTCATTCTGAAAAATGTGAAGCTCTCATATTATGTTATGTTACCACTGCACTCCATATTTGAATTGCTTAGACAATGTAATTATATTTCATGAATGGGCTTGCCCATAAACAAATAAATTGAATGTCACAATTGTTTTCCTTTAGAGGGATTGGACATGAGTAATTATGCAGCAGACAATGTAGCTCCTTGTCGTTTTAGTCTGTATGCATTGTCTAATCATAGTGGGACTACCTATAGCGGACACTACACAGCCTACTGTAAACATCCATATGCGAGGATGTGGCATGAGTATAATGATTCAAATGTGTCCCCAATTTCATCTAAATCTCTCGTGAGCAGTGAGGCCTATGTTCTATTCTATGAACAGGAAGACACTCTATCACAACTTTGTGATTACTTTTAGTTTTATTTTATGTTTCATATTTTTAGTAATCTATTGATTGAAATTTATTTTTATATATTATATATTTTTATTATTGTAATAAATAAAATAAATAAAAATATTAAATAGATGGAGTTTTCTTCACAGTGCCAAGTAGGACTAAATCACATTCTATAGATAATCTTTGGTATTGCAAGACATTCAATAGGAAAATTGGCACATCTACTGGAATAATGTTAATTCTAGATGATAGAGACAGAGATTGAATTTTTGAATTTTGGCACTTCATATTAAAGAGGAGCTGCAAGGAGAAGCTAGTGATGTTAATCAAGGATTTTAATACCTGGCGCAATTAAATTAAACCTCACACATACATCTGGATCTTCTTCTTTCAAAAAGTTCACATTTTTGAAAATTTAATTTGAAAATACTTCATACAGATCGTGGTGTTTTCAAATAGGTTTTCAGCTGATTCTATAGTTTGACATTTCCATGGTTACAACAGTTATAGTAAATATAAACATCTCAGTTTTACTGCACAAATGACACTAATTATGCAAGATGAATGGATTCAGTCCAAATATGTATTCTTTAAATGGTTTGATCGAATATTCCTTATAAATGCAGGAATTTTAAAATACTGTCACTTTTTCTGTCACTGTCTGTTGTACAAAACTCTACTCAAGCAAGCTCTCATGGTGTTTCTAAGCAACACAGTTTTCGTGACATCAAGGGAAAGTATCTTTTGAAAATTATGCATATTGTCAGGATGTTACTGAGAACATCTTGATGAATCTCGATATAACATTTTGTTCATTGAAATATAGAAAATTGAAAAAGGAAAATTTTGATTTTGCAGTTCAACTCCAGTAGCAAAGAGTCCTCGAGCAAGTTCTAGAATTAAGAAATTGAGTATTTCCCTGAATAGTACAAAAAAGAAGAGCCCTATGGATTCAAAAGTTACCAAGAGGAGGGGTGGAAGGTGAGTAGGTACTACCAAAGCAGTGTTAAAATTCTATAAAAGGACTTTCTTTTGCACTGTTAGGAGTTGTAAGTTGCGAAAGCGCTGAACAGACATGATGAAAAAATATTATAATTGCCAAAACTGACAATTAGATAAAATTGTCAGTTCCAACTGGCAATTATACATAATTGTCACTTCAAACTGGCAATTATGTATAATTGTGAGTTCAAACAGGCAATGATACAGACAATTATATGTAATTGACAGTTCAAACTGAACATTATACGTAATTGTCAGTTTGGCAATTACATATAATTGCCAAACTGACAATTATACTTAATTATCAGTTTAAACTGGCAATTATAATGTTTCTCATCATGTCCGTTCAGCGCTTTCGTAGTAATGCGATTTAATTGTCAATTACATATGGTGATATTGAGCCCAATATTTGGCATAAGAATAGCAACATGACGGCTTAATCTGTAGACCTATTTGTTTTAAGTGACAAACTCTAGATTTGTAAGATATATATTTCTCTCCTTTTTCGTCTTGTGTATAAATACTGCTGATAAAAATAAATTACAAAACACTCACACTTTTTAGCAATAATCATCACTTTATATGTTGACATATATTTCTTTTTTAAAACTGTTAGTTTCTGTTAGTCTTCACATGTTTTTGTTTTACTTCACGTTCTTCTTTTGTGCTAACATTCGATGTTTGAAGTAAAATTTATTTAGATTTATTCTCACGCAACCAATTTTTTTTAGCGACGATAAAAAAATGGCCCACGTTATTATCAAAAGACTGAGCTTAGAGAAAAGGTTATCATCGGGAAGTCCCATAAAGAAAATAGGCCAGCTTCTGAATACTCCTCCTATAACCAAAGCCTCACAGATTAGGAGAGGCAGATCAAAGAGAAGTACGCGGCAAAAAACGCAGGAATCCGAAAGTAATATGGATTCGCCTAGTTCTGAAGGAGAAAAAACTCCGGAACCCATCAGAAAGAAGAACACTCAAAACAAAAATGTCAAAGGCAAGACGAAAGGAAAGGAGAATAGACAGTAAGTTACAATATTTTATTTGGTACTTTGATCAATGCCCTGTTTTTTTTTTCAGTTAATATTAATTCATTAATTATCACTTTTCGAATATCTAAAAAAAAAAAATATACATCTCGTCTTATACAGTATTCTTCAAAGAGTTTGGTATCATTCAAGTACTGACAAAAATTAATTTAAATGAATTTCTATATTGTATCTATTGTTCCTGAAGATACATCAACTTTGCATCAAAGAAAACAGAAATTTGAAATGGTTTTCTCAATCTTCTTAAAGAAAAACATGGTTTCATCGATATTCAGTTATTAAAACTTGATAGCACGATGAAACTAGTGGCATAAAACAGTTTTGTAGAAGTTACAATTATTTTAATTTATTCGAAATTTCGTGATTATTAAAATAATCACAAAAACTAAAAGTTACAACAGAACATTCAAATTTGGCACAGATGTGTGAAATCGAATTAGACACAACTTTTCTTTTTGAAATTTCTTGAAATTCAAACAAATAAGCCTATTTTCAGCGATTATTTTGAAAAAAAATTAACTTTTGACAGATAGCGAAAGTCACTTGACCCCGTCCGAGTAAACCAATAAATAAGTAAGAAAGAAAAATTCTATTGATTCAGCTACAAATCTCATGATTTTACTGATTATTAATTTTTCAACTTAACATACAGTATCGGAAACTTATTATCTGGGGTATAGACAGAAATCTGGGCACCTCTGTCCCTTCCTCGAGCGAGTAGAGGAGGAATTGTAATGCTTTCTCAACATATAGCAAGCTATTCTTTACGCTCTCATGAAACCACCATACCCAAGATGATAACTTTCTGATACTGTATAGCCATTCCTTAAAATAATTTCTGAGTTGTAGTCAAACTGAGTTTTCAGTATGAGTTTTTTTCCCCTCATATTTTTATAAATGATGTAACATTTGTATTTTATACCCTGTCCGAGTTCCAGCCTGTATCATGGAATGAAGTTATTACTATACTTATTTCAGGAATCAATCTCCACCTCAACAACTCAGATCGTAAGTTCATCAGTATTTTATAAGCATTGTTTGTGGCGTTTACTACATTTTCACCACCTACTCCAAATTTTTTTTGACTGTGGCAAATAGAACCCTAATACCATCTCCCAGACAAAAAAAGGAACTATATAAAAAAATATTCCAAATTTATTAACATTATCAACAAAATAGTAATATTGCATGTAGAATGGAAAATACAACTGTCTTTGTCCAACTTCTGTCTACCTGTCAACATGACCATTTTATAATTTTTCAAAACTTTTTCAATTCTTTCGCATTTTTCACACAACCAAGTTTCTTCAGCTCTTTTGAAATTCTCAAGAGATATAGTATTTGAAAAAAAAAAAAACAGAATCCAGTTGTTAGACCAAAAGAAAGGGAGTACCCCACTATATGCTAGTATACCGGGTGACCACAAGGTGAGGTACGCCCCCCAATTTTTCTATAGTTTTAACGATACATATTTCAAAGTTGGTATGTCGCTATAGTACTTGAATACGCATATTTTGACGCCTTTACTGAAACCTAGCCACTTCTGAGGGATCTGAGTGATGCTTTTTACTTGTCCACTGGCTCGTGATCATTAAACAACAAATACCCAATACATTTTTGTTATTATTGTCAACCTACTGCACCTTTACAAACAACCCTCAGAAGCGTGAAGATTCATTGAATTAATGAACAAAATATATCAGCATTAAATAAGTTCATAATAAATAGTTACTTGAACTAAGATTGATGTCTACAACATCAGCAGCATAATCTAAATAGCAATTCTTTTTCATTTTGAAATTATAAGCCTGTTCGTTTGTCATGCACACATTTCTCTAATCTAATTTGAGCAATGATTGGTCATTCGTTTGTTCCTAGAAATTGCTCAGGCAGTGTTTGTTTCTCATGGGCAAGAAGGTAGATTGTTATTGTCAAAAATTGTGTTTTTCCGTTAACCAGATGTCGTCCTCGAAATATCGAAACTTCTGCGAGTCAAGGATTAACGAGGTCTTACTATTTAACGTGCGACTCCTAGTGCTTTCTCGGGCCATCAGAAAAAAGATCCTGCAATCGTAAGGGTTTGAACCACACGACCGGCAGCCAGAATGACTGAAAAGCAGCGATTCTAACCACTCAGCTGTCTGGCCCTCAAATTTATTGACTTTGTCACACGTTTTTACATACATTCCACTTTAAGTTTCAAAATTAATAATGACCAACATAATCACTTGACCAGACAAGCCCAAAATTTATATGTCAACAAAATCAAGACGAATATTGGAAAGAAATCAATTTATTTCGACGGTGTGAAATTTTACAATGAACTTCCAAATTATTTAAAAACTTATGGTAAATTGAGATTCAAGAATAACCTAAAAAAATACTTACTCCTTTGAATCCATTCCAATTCTGATTTCATTATATTTAAATTAATTTTTAATATTGTTACTTATATTATGTGAAATTATTTAAATTTTGTTTTTTTTCCCTATAATAAACTGTATGTTTCTTGGGAATAAATTGAATTGAATTGAATCGAATTTGTAGTAAGTCAAAATTAAAAGTAACAGATATGTTAAGACAAATGCCAGCTCAGATATCATCAAGACAGTCGAATAGACATTATATTCACAGAGCAGTGAAACTAATAGGATGATCAGAGCACTTAATTTTAAACGATAACAGTTCATGGGTAACATTAAATAAACTATAATAGAGTAGAAAAATGGTGAGGCATATTGATAATGGTTGTGGTGAGACAACTGATGCTTCCAAATATTCCTCCACTGAGTAACTAAATACGTTTTGATAGTTGGCCTAAGGACTTTCCAATTTTCAGGCAGTATATGATAAATTCTTATGCCCAAGGAGTTTACTAACTTTGTCAGAAGAAGTCTAGGTATTCTTAAGATATTTGCAGATCTTGTCGAGAGGGAGTGCAGATCAGATTGTAGCGAGAATTTTTTTATATTTTCATGAATTTGTAGTAGGGTGCTGAATATGTATAGCAGGGAAAGGATATTATTCCATATTCAATGAAGATTGGACGACAGTGTTCTCTATAGCTCATATTTGCTAGACTAAGTATAATTTTTTGTTTTCTGAAAATTGTATCTGCACCAGATGAATTGCTCTATAACTGGTTTGAGAATGAAAAAGTGAGAAGTAAGCAGTCTTTATGGTGTCGATGCTGGTTACAGTTGACAGGTGATGAAAATTATGCTAGTCTTCTATTAACACATTCGTGGACAGTAGGAGTTCGAAAGAAGTCAAAAAATCATCACACATTTTTTTTACAGAATCGAGTTTATTTTTGTCCAAATGTGATGAATTGTATGAAATAAAAATTTTTCGTACTTTTTGACAAAAACAAATGACGGCTATATCAGTTCTGTCCCACTACAGAAAAAAAATTGACGGACCTGCTACAACCGTCACAAAAAAAAAGAAAAACGGAAGGAGACTGTTAATTTCCAACTGAGAGAACAATCCCACAAAATATATCAAAAGATATACTATTGCTAATTAAAGAAAAACGTAATTATGTGAACTTTCAAACTAGAAAAGACATTTTTTCCAAAACATTTTCCTTAGAAGCAGAAGAATATTATGGTGATTTGTAGCACTCTGATTATGGAATAAAAAACTCAAAAACAAAAAAAAAACATGACTGTCAATTTAAACATATTCACGTAGCCCCAATACTGAATTTGTGCGCGAACTGCATGAAGATGCCTCTTCCATCACTCTGATCACACGTTAAAGGATGCCATATGAATAACACGTATTTCAGGTCTGCTGGGGACGGTTCGGCACAATATGAAATGTCTGCTATAGCAGGCACTCATGACGGCTATAGCAGATCTGTCCACGAGTGTCCTAATTAGATCAGTATCATGATGCCAGGACAATTTTTCATCTAAAGTAATACCTAGTAGTTGAAGTTTAACAGTTTGCTCCTTTTGTTTTTGTGGGTTTGATGTACATATTCTATGAGATTTATTGTCATTGAGTTTGAGATTATTTAATGTTTTTAGGAAGATACTGGTTAAAAAAATTAAATTTATTAAGAAGTTTAGTGGTTCCAAAATAATATCTGACGTTGATTTAATTATTCCGCTATTTATATCATACAAATCAAAGCTCTTCAAATTTTTTAAAATGTAGTTTCCTGCAATCAGGTATACAGACTGGAAGTAGAAAAAATTAACTGCATAGTACGGGAAACTTTGTGAGATGAAGTAGATTCTTATTATTAGCATGAATGTTGGAATCACTCAAAAAACAACCTTTTCAAAGCATTTCACATATTTACTCAATAGATTGTCTAGATTTACAAAATAATAATAATAATATAATAGTAATAATATGACAGGATATGTAATTTTAGGCCACAGATTTCAGTATTTTTGCAAGTTGCTACAAATCACACAAAGCAAGCTTTATCTGTCTCCAATTTTCAGAGAGCAGACTAATCATATCAAATTGATAGAAAGTAAGGCGGCTGTCAGCTTTACAAAACTATAAAATAATTATGTTATGTTTAAATGGGCAAATTAATAGCCAACTTAACCTGAACTAACCATATGTGGACTTAATAACCACCCAAATTGTTTTGATATAAAGACTGTTCATTAAAAAGCCGCCTTATTACTTATTGATCACTTTGATATGGTTTTTCTGTTCTCTGAATTGGGGGAGCAAATAAAGCTTGCTTTAAGTGATCTGTAGCAACTTGCTCTTGACAGACGAACACTCTTTTAGCAACTGCTAGGAACAAATGAACTACCAGTTATTGCTCAACTCAGATTAGGTCAACTTGAGCATGACAAATGAACAGGCTTGACATAAAGTGTTTTGAACTACCAAGAGAAGTACAGTGCTGTTAAGCTGATTTTTAGTTCCAGCAAATAAAGGCCATTTCTCCAAAATAAAAATATCTTCATTGTGTTCATAAATAATGAATTTATTCATTACTTCAATTCATCAACTTCTTATTTTCTGTTCAGACTTCAGATTGATTAAAGATACCTAACACACAACTCTATTCACATAAATATTTGTTCATTGTTTATTTACGCTGAAACCAATTTTCAGCAGCCCACGGCCTAAGAGAGCAGTGCGACCGACAACACTGAAGGAGCCAAGTTTGCACAAGTACGTCATTTCTTTTATGTGTAAAAATTTAATAATGCTAATATTTTATTTTCAGGAAGATGAGGAGGAGTAGATGATTATTGAGATAAACCAGTTAACTGATTTTTAT
Source organism: Chrysolina haemoptera (assembly GCA_958298965.1). NCBI lineage: Eukaryota > Metazoa > Arthropoda > Insecta > Coleoptera > Chrysomelidae > Chrysolina > Chrysolina haemoptera. The sequence continues at coordinate 21,029,498 of OY282599.1, read as the reverse complement.
TAACATTGTGAATGTTTATCAGGTATTTTCAAGCAGGGCTATGTACCAGACATTTTAAGCATTGTTGCTACTTATTTATTTAAATAATTATCTTTGAGAAGTACTTAGTAGCCCCCAGCCAAGTGCTTTCAGCTTGTTCATTCTTTTTTATTCATATGACCTTAATTCCTTATCCTATAATTATACAATTTCAAAGCTGAAAGTTATCAAAAGAATTACAATGATTTTTATTGATATAAAAGGAATGTAATCTACCAGTAAATGTCTGGATAATGTTTGTTTGAAGGGTTGTATTCAGGACATCTTTTGTCTTAGTTTGTATATCATAACAATTTGGTTGACGGGAATGAATTTTAACCGTCATCAGATCTCGATATATTAGATGTCTCGAAAACTGTTTTAGGCTGCAAAGTGATTTCAACTATTATACACTCTTTCAGTCTAAAAACTTTTTACTTTTTCTAAAATGAAAAATTGATTCGATACTTTTGACATTAAATGAAAAGTCACTAAATATCTTATATCATTACAAACAAATTAATAAAACAAATAAAATCAAAACAAAATATGCTTTATTATCAAAATAATAAAATTCTTATTGACAAACCAGAAACAAGTTTCTATAAAAATAAACGCAAAAAGGAAAAAACTAAAAACTAAAAGAAGAAACATAAATAATATAGGAACAGTCACAATCACGTTAAAGTCAATGAAATAGTCATATTCACAAAATGTAAGTAAGTAAAATTATAATTAGAGTAAGAGAGAAACACGAAGAGATCTATACTTTATTTTTTCATGAAGAAATCATGGCCACAAAGCAATACATAGAATGGTAAAAATACAGTTTAGTGCCAATTTACTGTATCAAATAAATTCAACAATTTTGTGACTTTGAATTTTATTGACACATGGAAAATTGTCGTCACTTGTTCGCCAATAATTCAAGAATTGTGCGGCAATTTATAGTAACTTTCGGTCTGTTATGATACCTGTTTGTTGGATAAAAGTTCTTAGGTTGAACCTTTTCATGTCATTACGTTGGTATGTCTATCAAAAAGTAACTCCAGAATTGACGAATAAATTGTGGTGTGTAAATATTTAGATTTTTTCTTGAATAAATGATGAATTTTATTGGAGAGTGTAAACTCATACTTTGTGTTATGTTTTTTATTATTGGTGCTGTTTAAGAAATATACAGGACAACTGTTGCTAATATTTTAAGGGATTTGAACAATGCTTTGTAAATTATAGAATCTCCAATGTACTGGGAATTGGCAATATGGAATTTCTATTATTCTGCTAATATTATTTAATAATAACTAATTTATGTCTTTTTAACAAAAATGGGTTCAAAATTCTGTAATATCACCCTATGATTTTTGTCAATAGAAATACAAATAAACGAATACAATGGAAATTCTGAATACTACTGCTACTCAAGAATGGAAAGTTTTGTGATAGTCTGTTGCCTTATAGACCAAGCTATAGAAGTTTTTTGACCCACAAAATAGAAGATGCAAATGGCCTACGCTAATTTTCATAAGATAGTTCGTTAATGAAAACCCTGGTTTTGGCCCCAGCAAAATCGCTTTGTAGAATTTTTTAAACAAGAAATAGTGAAAAAAATTACAACTTTTTTGTTTTTTGCGAATATTCCCTAACTATTGAAAGGATCGTTTTACAGTCGATAGAACTTTTGTAGAGAATTATTAACCTACAAAATGGTTTTTTGTACGATCGGATCGGTGTATTTTCGTCCAAGAAAATCCGAGAAAACCGGTAAAAAAAAACTATTTTTCAAAAGTTCACAATTTTTATAAATCTGAAACTGCACAAAAAATATTTCAGAAACTGATAAATAATAACATGTGGTTCAACTCTGCTGTTTTCTGTCCGATGTGTAGTTTTTCTCACAATCACGTTATAAACAATTCAAGGGCTTGTCTTGCTAAATGCGCAGATTTAAGGGAAATCATCAAATTCAGATTCTGCGAAAGGCATCTGGAAGTAAAGATCAAACACCACAATTTGTATATTTTGGATTTTCATCTGAGAGGTGGGAAATGTGTTGAAAATGGCACTAAAAGTTGCTCTAAACGCTTGAAGGTGTGTTCATGGCATTCTCGAGTAACACTAGTGGGGGAATTATCGAGGGAGGAGAGTATAATCGCGCGGCGATTTGAACAATCCAATTGACATCTTCTACGTGCCTTAACACAATTTGAATATGACGATTTCCCTTAAATTGGCGCAGATTTGTACAAATTATGAATTTTTAAAAAATGGTCTCTTTTTCGAGGTTTTCCCGGATTTTCTCAGTGGAAAATGCACTGATCCTGTAGCTTAAAAAACTGTTTTGTAGGTTTAAAAATTCCACAAAGCAGTTTTGCTGGGGCGAAAACCGGGGTGTTCATTTACGAACTATCTTATAAAAAGTAGTATAGGCCATTTGTCTTTTATTTTGTGTGAAAAGAGCCTCTTATTTTTATCTACAGCTTGGTCTATTATCTTGATCCCACAGTGCAGCTTAAGATTGATCTAATTCAAAAATGAAAATATTCAGCAACTCGCTGAATATGACTGATCGCTATTGAATAATCATAGCACAAATGAGACATCACAAAGTTTCTTTTTTATTGAAGTTGATTCTTCCTCTGTTCATAACTCTCAAATGTTTCAAGTGATAAGCTTCTTCAGAGGTACCTTCATATATATATGAAAAGTTCACAGTGATAAATGGTGTTTAATTATTGCTTTAGTCTATTCTAAATGCTTGAGTGTGATTATAGGAATTCCTTGAATTAAATTTCAGCTAAAACATAATATCTTTGACTCCATTGGACTCGGACAGGGACTGTTTTTGGAGTGGTAACTGTCTCAAGGTTATTTATTTTTTAATGTGCTTTTAGAGGCATTTCTTTAACTTGAAAAAACTCCAGCTTCAGAAGTATCCTAGACTGTTCTTTTGCACTTAGGCAGGGGTTGTTCTCAAAGTGGTACGTAATTTAGGGTAATTTATTTTTTTCAGTTTGACAAATATGTATGTATTCTCATGAATTCTGGATGGAAGGATTTTCAGGCAATTCAGTCGTTATTGCCTACATTTTATTCTCAGTTTGTTTGTATATAATAGTATAATAGTGTTGAATATGATTTTATCAAATGTACTGAACATTTTCGAAAATCTTGTATGAAATAGCGTTGTGCAAATATACGATTTCAAAGGATTTTTAATGAATTTTATTGACCTCAAGTTTGGTCATTAGTGCAAGGTTTATTCAGGATAATTGTATGATTTCAATACGAAAGATGAAAATCAGTGCATCAATGTATTTTTTGCTCCCCTCTATACACTCCATTGAAATGTCAAAAGCATCTGTCATAACGATATACAGGGTGTCCCAAAACTCAACGTCATTGTTAGTTTTGGAGATATGTTGACGGATTTGAATGTCAAAAATTACGGCAAAAAAATATTTCTCGCCCCCCTCTTCTCTGTAAAAGTTGGTGAACTCGCGAAATTAGAATCAAAAAATATCTGACCATCGAATAATATAGTTCCAAAAAATGGATCCCCACTCTAGGGTAACGTTGTTGCGTTGTGATGGTCGGTTTAAGGTGTCTCTGCAGTTCCACACTGATCTAGATTTAAAGCAGTTGGATTCAAGCACTTTCAGTGCTTCTTGACTTTTTATTCAATAAATTGTGGCAAAGTTGCTGTAATAACTCAATCACAAGGATTCAAATAAATTATAATGAGCAACAAAGTAGTTCTATTTTGTTGTAGTATAAGTAAATTCAAATCTAGTGTTACAAAAAGTGTTATGTGAAGTGTTCGGTACATTGTATAATTCAGGGTGATGACTAAATTAATGTTAAAGGATAGATCAATGCATGAGTACCTAAAATGTTTTGTCCCACTTCACCCACTTCACATAACCCTTCTACGATATTTCAGTTGATATGAAATAATTATACTGAAGCAGGAATCAGTACCCTCTTTGGCCAATATGCAACGATTTCAGGCTAGTGAGACAAGTCTCACTTATACATGCCAAAGAAAAAACTGGGTTTTACTCCTGCCTCAGTTTTCAACTCATCCATAATCCCGGCAGTTCCCTCTGTTGAAAATAATCGCTCATACAGATCCTACATAAAAACTGAAGTATTTGATTTCAAGCTTGAGGTTTGCTCTTCACAACAGTGTTATCAAACATATACGCAGGATATGAATAAGCGATTATTTTTAACATTTACTGAAGAGAATGCCGTTTTATGGGTAAGTTGAATATGAGGCAGGAGTAAAACGAAGTTTTTTTTTGGCATGTATAAGTGGGACCTGTCACACTACTTTAAAATTGTTGCATATAGTCTATAGAGGGTATGGGTTGCTGCTTCAGTATAATAATTCCATATTTACTAAATTATTCCTGATTTTCGGATCATCCGCAAACATCCGTGAAGTGCGACAAAACACATTTTAGGTACTCAAATAATCGTATATTATATTTGTATGAGAAGGTAGGAGTCTTCAGAAACTATATGAACTTTGTCTTTTCCTTCTCCGATCATTTTTAGCAGAGTTATGACCAATCAAATATTCGGCTCCGCCAGATCTTTCAGTGGCGTATAAGCGTGAACCTGAAACTGCCGTTCAATCACGTTTTCCGGGAAAACGAGCACATTTCATAAGAAATTACTAGGAATAATTTTTATGGAAATTTGAATTGTTTTTCACCTTGTTGAGTTGTTTTTCCGAGAAATCATATACTTTCTAAGATTACAGCCAAGATATATTTATTTATTTTTAAACGAAAAAAAAAAAAATATATATATATATATACAGGGTGTTCCAAATTAAGTCGGCACCATTGCCAACTCCGTTATTATTGATGCTACGAATTCGGTTAAATGGGCAAACTAGTAGCATTTTTGATGGCCTTCTCGACGCCGAAAACAAAAAAAAAATTGACCGTCGCGTTTTCGAAATATTTCTTAAAATGATATTTTTTTAAATGGAACACTATATTTTATCATACATTTCGACTCGTAACTACATTCTCAATAACAAAGCTTCTATGACTTTTTTTCCTAAAGTTGAAAATGAGCGACTTTTGTTACTGACAGTAAGACAGTAAAAAGAAAAAATTGCGCTGGGATTTGAACTCGTGAAACCCGTCAATTGACACAACTGAGGTATTTGGTATTAATTTACAAAACAATAATCTTCATCTTAAAACCATTCCACTAGCCGTATTTAGTTTGTGATTCAAAATATTTCTGCCATAATGAAAACTTTGAAGCCATTTTTGTACAGAACAGAAAATGCTGGAGCCTCATATTAATGCGGTTGGAAAGGGCTATTTGTGTATTTAGAGCGCAAAGTGATGGATTGCCGCTCGAACAAAGAGAGTTACCGCGCGACGCGAAGCAGAGCGCGGTAATCTTTGGAGAGCTTCAATTACACTTTGTGCTCGAAATACACACAATATTTTTTCGACAAACGCAGATCTCAGATACAAACAATACACTCGTTACTTTATTGATCATTGATTACCTTATAATAATATTCATTTCTTTTATTATTTACTAGATTAAAATTGAATGTACAATTGTGACAATTTTTAGTAGATAGCTAAAGTCAGTATCCAAATTACTGGCAATACAATCCATATCTCTAACACATAAAAAAAATGGCTTAACCACGATTTGAACACGGGTCGCCGGCGTGAGGTGAAGGAGCGTTAGCCTCTAGACCAAACAGAAGGCGGTGTTTTTGAACATATACTCGATATTTTATACCGCTTTATCAAATCCGATTTTTATAAATGTTTCCTATTGACAAAACTGACTTATTTTCAACTTTAGGAAAAAAAGTCATAGGAGCTTTGTTATTGAGAATGTAGTTACGAGTCGAAATGCATGATAAAATATAGAGTGTTCCATTTAAAAAAATATCATTTTATGAATTATTTCGAAAACGCGAATGTCATTTTTTTTGTTTTCGGCGTCGAGAAGGCCATTAAAAATGCTACTAGTCTGCCCATTAAACCGAATTCGTAGCATCAATAATAACGGAGTTGGCAATGGTGTCGACTTAATTTGGAACACCCTGTATATATGTTCCACTCCTGAAATTTTGCTAAACAATTTTTTTTCGTGTATCATGGTTCCAGCTATTAGCATACAAAGTTTGGTGGTGCTACAATTGATCCTCGCCTCAAAACCCAATCGTACTGGATTATCTAGCTGGTGGACTTTCTCTTGAAATGGACCAACTCAAATAATTCTTATATTGAACTGCCCTTCTCAAATGATTGCAATTTAAAATATGATTTCTCCTACCTGCTCTCAGTGGTATTAATATGATTTTCATAAAAAACATCTCTTTCCTAGATAAGTAATTATTCCATTACTTCAATTACTAAAATGTGTAGATTAAAGAAACAGTTGGGATGTAAGGAATCAACTATAACATTTCCATTAGTGGCTGGTATCAAATATTAATCAACCGAAATTGAAGTAGTGATCTTGTTAATATTGATGAATTTCATCTTTCAATATTCTAAAATTAGGTTTTTTATGATTATAGATGGACAAAAAACTAAGTCAATTCCCCACTCTCATCCTGTAAACCATAGTAGGTATTCTTATGAAATGCTATTTAACAGAAGGTCTCCAGAAATACATGTTGAGGAGGAAGTTTTGGGGAAAAAACCACAACTTTATGTTTAATGTTTTTATTACACCAACAATCATATCATATATTCATAAGTTTTAAATAACAAAACTTATCCTTAATAATAAAATTTAAACAAAAAAATAAATTCCTAAAAATTAAATGGAAGCATTTTGTATGGATTGTAGCAGCTAAAATGAAAGAATCCCTCAAGCAAAATAAAATATTTTATTTACAAAAAATGAAAAGTACCCATATAACCAATTGCATATAAAAACGAAAAGTGTACATTTATTTTTTCATAATCAGAAATCTATTATTGTTTCGGTACACCTCACCATTCAAGTTTGGAACCTTTTGAATGAAACCATAGGATTTTTTCTTTTTCTTGCAATTCTCATTTATTATAATGAGTTCTAAAAATTTGATCAATGAGCCCTATCTATTTGTACTTACGAGTATATCGGAACCTTTTGTATGGATATGATTCAAATCATTGAAAAATTACCTTTTATTGTTCTTCATTTAACACTATTTTTAATCTATTAAGTATTAAAGATTAGTGTATTTTGTGTGAAAAGTATATCTATGAAACTTTATACTTTTTTCATCATTGAGAAGTTTTGATGTATTTTTCCGTTTTCCCGACATAATAATCCCCTTTTTCGTGTTTCTCAAAGATTCATTATTTGTTAGGCTGCCATATTGAACTTACCCAAAAATTGTTCCAGTTGTAGAGAAATTCATATAAGAAAAAATATCGTAACTACAATTTGTTTCTGCAAAATTGGAATGATTGAAATTCGTTAGAGCAATAAAAATGTTTTCATTTTCTTAGTTATTCTACTACAAGTTTTCTGATTTCTTCTTTGGTGAGTGAACCAAACGATAGACTCTGCATACAAAAAAACAAGATAAAAGCATATGATCTAAAGCTAAATGTCTCAAATGTTCTTCTTATATTCTAAATACCATACAATATAAGTACATCTGTGGAATTTTTGTCTGAGTATTGAGGTAATACAGTAATTTTCTTGTAATAAACAGTATGTGTTGTACTGGTTCAAGGCATCTTGTTGCTCAAGGTGATTTTACAACATAAACAACGCTTTGCAACACATATTATGTTTTGTCTCCTGAGTTGTTTGCAAAACGGCCGTCTATTATGTATGCACCTTCATCAAAGGGAGCGGAACATCAACCAAATTTCAATCGTGGGGCAGTGCAAGACATATTTCTAATCATTTTTTTACCTAACCCATCTAACCTCAAATTTCCATCGATTGGAATAATTTTCCAATAACTCAACTATAGTTAGTAAGTTGCTTTCTAAGCCCTAAGAATTGATAGTGATGTATATTAAAATAAGTTCCCTGAGGATCAATTCTAGGCCCAGTTTAACTTGACACTGTAAATGCTAGTTTATACATTATAATATGGAAGTACAAAATATATGATAATCTGGGAAAATTTGGCAATACTACTGGCAGTAGAAGATACAAGTTGGTTTATTATAGTGATTGCCCTCAGAATATTCTTGATTAATTCACATATATGCCAATATGCTTTCATGAACAGTATGAAGTGGAATTGATATCCCACAAACTATTTTATTTTCTATTCTCTTGATTATATGGTGTTCTGATTAAAAAAATATATAAAGCTCTATATGACGCTGAATTTATAGGGAAGATATCAATTGTGGCAAAATTTGAGGGTAAAGAGGTGGTGGAAAATTGAAACTTTTACATTTTAACACCACATACATTATATTCTAGTTCACGCCAATCATCGACAGGTAACAAAATCTACTGCTGAAATTTTCCGGACCAAATATCGAACTTGCTTAAAAAGATAAAATTTTAATATATGTATATATTTTTTCTTTATAAAATATCTAAAAGTGCTACCTTTAGGTACAAATTGTAATACTGTTCAATTTTTTCAATATATATAATTTTTCTCGTAAATTACCCAAATGGTTTGTTGGCATGAATATAGATATGCAATTTTGTTTTTCTAACAAATAATCTTGATTAAAACTTACATCTATTTACTACATGTATATAACAAAAATATTTACAATGGCGACAAACTACCCTACCTAGTTACCTTTCACTTTATTAAGTGTTTTTAAAGCCAGATGGGAAACTAAACTATCGTATTTCAACAAAGAATTCAACTATTTTCTTTCTATACCCAAAATAACTAAGTAGGTATCTATCTCCATCAACAACCTGACGCTTTAGGTCAATGATCATTCATATTCAAAATGGCACGTTTAAAAAAATATTTTTGAATCTTTTAGAAAGAAATTTTTTCAATGAAATGTCTTTGGTTCGACCGTATCACAAAAACTAAACAAATAAATAATTTTAACCTAATCAGACAATTTTTTGAAAAGTCACAGCACTAAATATACAGTCAAAATGTATGCTAACGGTTGCCAAACGTAACCGTGCCTTTCAGATCAAACGAAATTATTTTTAAAAAGTTTTCAACTCACTTGGTTTCAAGACAATGCCTAAATTAAACCTAAACATCACAGAAACGTAAATTTGGTCAACAAATAACATAAATAAATTCTATAAAACCAAAATAGAATTTTAACACAATAAAAAAAAATCACAAATTGGATGCCTCGTTTTAAAAAAATATTTCTAGGACATCCAAGACCGGCTTCACCCTGAAACCAAGTGAGGCTAAAAATAGCATACATACTAACCAATCTAAATTTTTAAATACACAATAAAAGAACAAATGCATAAAGATTGGCACATCATTATTTACAAAATTGAACCCTGGAGAGATATGTAAGTATGAAAAACCATTCACAGCAACACCTTTCTGGCTGTTTTCAACCTAGCTAAATTTAAATAACATAAATACATAGAGTAACATCTAAGATATCTTTGAGGTTCTCGAAACCTACGAACTTTTCAATAAAATCACATGAGCAAATATAGTCAAGATATTTATCACACTCTAAATGACATAGGAAGAAATTTTAGATTTTGATTTGGTAGCAGCCCAAGTATAATACAAGTACGAATGATATGTTTCATGGAAAACTATTTTAAAAGCAAAATAATGAAATATTCTGTAATCCATTTCATAAAATTTAACTTCATACTCAAATGTATTGACAATTTATCACATAACTTTGAATATATAAATCAAAATGTGATGCAAAAAAATAATGTACCTAATAATTTAGCAACTTGATGAAAAACATCTACCGAAAATGAGAGGAAAAATTGAGCCCATTCATAGATAATTTGAAAACATATCACTTGCTAAGTTATTAATTATATTAAATTTCTTTGAGATTTTGAGTTATATAATGATATCTTGCGAAAAAATTTCAGTTTTTCCATTTTCAATGACCATATAACGTTTGAAACTACTCCCAAATTTGTACTGAAAACATATCCAGAAAAGTTATTGGATGTTTCAACTTTTTTTATGGAAAATGTGTAAGAAACAAGCTAATGTTGCTTTAGATATCTTTATCTTTCAATAATAACACAGTATTGTGATTTCCTCTTGATAGAAAAATGCAAAAACCCCCAACAGACAATGCAGCAAAGTTTGGTTCGGCGAAACCAAACAAATATTCGCAGAACCAAACGAATGTGCGAGTTTTGTGCTACATTGTCTGTTGAACATTGCGAATTCGATTTCTTTCAATCAAAATATAAGCAGTCAAAGTTCTCTTTCTCATTTGAATTAGAAACGATGGTATGGCTCGGTTGAGTGAGTGGTTAGATTAGAAGTCCTTATTTTATTTCATGGGATTATCATGTCATATTTCTTTCGGTTTCATTAGTATCCGCGGTGGTTCCGGTTGAGTATACCTACTCACAGACCAATATCAACAAACTCCTAGAGGGAAATTGTCATAAATTAGAGAAAGATGTACTTTTTTACTGAATGTTGAATGATTGTACTAGATTTAGCCGGCCACCCGAGGTGGTGCTGTAAGTTTTCCGGGTTTTCCTGCAGCTGAAAAGTGAATACGCCATCAAAAATCAGTAAGTCGCCCCGGAGCGACACGGCAAATAATAATAATAGCCGTCCTCTACCAGCACAGGCCATGCCTTTGGGTACACTCTACGAGTGTTTATGAGGGAGTATTATTATTATTATTATCAAGTATTTTCAAATTGTACCAAATCAATGACTTGTATATACTTGAATTACTTAGTGCGAATTTATACGTTCCAATAAAATTCGTCAATGATTAAAAAATATGGACAAAATCAAAATTGTATATAAAATTCAGGGGATACATTCGAGAATGAGCACCCTGTGGTCTACAATCGAGATTGCCCCCTGGGGGTCTACTCAGGGCCGTCTTTCATTTGTTAGAGGCACATTAAGATAATAGGGCCCCTATGACCTATGACCATAATAAAGCACTATTTTGTTAGAATAGACAAATAACGTAGATATGCAAAGTTTTAGCTTTATTTTTATTTCTTTACAGATATATTAGATATAATGAATTTCTAGTCTACTCTCGAGTTTTAACGCATGCAGATTCTATGTTGTAACTCTACCCAATTCAGAGTGTTTGTATGGCTGTATGGACGTTGGATGAAAGTTCTTGGGTTCAACCTTTCCATGTCAATATGTTGGTAAAACTAACAGCAGAATAAATTTTCCTGTGTAAATACACCAATACTGGTCAATTTCATCATTCTTTTATTCATGAATTATTGAGGAATTTCATTGGACCATGTAAATTCGCAATTACCTGTTTCTTAGATAGACATTCTTAAGTTGAACCTTTTCATGCCATTATGTTGGTATTTCTGATGGAAACTAACACTAACGAATAAATTGTCGTGTGTAAATACAATCAATATTGGTCAATTGTATTTTGGCAAAATATATGTCGTGATTTGTAAATATTGTACAATTTTCCTTTAATTTTTAAGTGAAAATAAATAGCTAGACATGAAAGTTATTTTCTCCTTCCATTTCTTCATGAGTCAGGCTGAAAGTTTTATCGTTTCATTTTTAGAGAAATTTATTTTCAGTGATATCAAACATAAATTGAAATTTGATAGTTATCCGGTAGCAAGTTTACATAAGTATATCTTCAGAATTTCAGCTCACAGTATTATTTGTTACACTGTTATAGAAAGAGGAAGATTCCGCACCGATTTCAGTAACAGTCGACTTAAGGTGAGTTCCCAATGCAGCGTTTTTGATGTTAGTGTCGCGCGTCACCCATTCTGTATTGGTGACGCTGGATTCAAATATTATTTGGAGGGATGAAGTTGAAATATTTCATCTTTATTGCGTCGCTTCTATCATGTATGTCAATGTGAATGGCAGATAATGAGTTTTGAAAAGTCTTTTATCAATTATTATTATTCTTGTTTTAAGGATACGTCGACCATGGTTGAAAATTTAAAATTATTTATCAATATAATCAATTATAATAGTATGCATATACAAGGCAAGAAAAAAAGATTTACATCATGTTAGTCTCTTACATTATTTGTTCCTAAAAATAACTTTCGTTGACTAAATATGCTAAATGTTCACCAAATTTTAATTGCCCAAAATGCTCGCAATTGACACACAAACCTAACTTGAGCAAGCTAACCTTGCTTGCGAGTTGAAGATGCGTGAATTCTAAATTTGGTGAACATTTAGTAAAATCGGTAGACATATTTTGGGTTCCATTTAGTGTAAGTAAGAAATAAAAATAGTATCTGTCTAAGAAGAAAGTAATAGAGATGATCGGAGGACAGAAGAAATACTAATAGCTTTGGTGGCAGACAAAATATTTTTGAGACCACTCACATTAAGGACCATAACAATAATATATAACAATTTCCGCAGTGTCTGCTTTGTTGCCTGTAATTTACATAACATACCAAACATGTACGACATAACCACAGATAATTCTCATAACACAGAATTCCTGACGTACAGCTCGGCAAATCTATCAAGGCATGTCGATAAACATATGAGATACGCGAATTAGAATGAGAAAGTATTCGGATGATAAGGAGGGTAGTATAAATTGTACATTCAGTTAAAATGTATAGTGAGCTCTTCTGCTAACACGCATCGATAGGCGTGACAATTTCACATGCCTTGCTAGATTTGCCAAGCTGTGCATTTCATTGGGAATGATCAGAAAGCAGTAGATCATTTCTGTAATTCGCATCGCTACTAAGAATGCGTGAAACGAGACGCGAAAAGCGTAAAACGCTCTAATGTGAACACATCTATAGCCACAATAGGCCTTGGGCCGGTTCACATTTTAAACTTTTAAACCTAACGGTCGACTTTTGAGCAACCCTAAATTAATCAAAGGAATGGTATGGTTCAAGTAAACGATATTGTGCGAAGTCAAAACATATTCCCTGGAAATGAATCGTCTACTAGTTCACGTGGACTAAACGAGGACTGTCGACTTTGTGCGCTTTGTATTGGATAGTTTCTACCCATTGTTTTATGATTCGCTGAAAAGTCATGAAATTGTATTCGTAGTATTTCTCTAACAGAAATTGCCATCGGTTATTATCGTCACATGTATTTTTAGTTCAGGAAGTAATCGGAATTTGAGTATTGTAATGTAAAACCTGGTGCTATTAAAATTGTATACGTCCTAAGTTATAATGACTTAGCTCCCGTGCTATTTTTTAAAGGAGAACTGTTTGAAGATAGGTTGCACAATATCGTTCACTTGAACTATAATAACGTCCCTGTCCCATAAGGTTTGGACAACCGTTTCTGTATTTGAATGAGTATGGTATGGTGTTCACATATAACTTTACAAAGCTAGTACCACAGATCAACATGATTGTACGAAGGAATGACAGGTTTCCAATTCGGTACCTCAGGGTCTTATACTTGGACTCTGGATCTATTTTATGTTGGGGTAGATCAGCCCCCTATGCAAATAGAATGTGATAAATATCCGAAAGAGTTATCGACGGCGTCTCAGCCGTCCTAAAGGGGAATAAAATCTGAACTGAATCACAGTAACACTGGAAATGTCTCGCATTCAATGCAATGGGCAGATCACGATATACACACCGGGATAGAAGAATCAGTGAGTGATATGATGATGAAGATATGTAATCGGAGAGAGGTTATGTATATGCGGGGATATATCTGTTGGCCGTAGTAAATACAGGTTTATAAAAACTACGTTTGGGCTCTGTGGGGATTTGTACTTTCGGTTCGAGTAGCTTTTAGGCCTTCACCAAGGCGGCTCACTGGAGGCGCGGAGGCGGCTGTTGGTTCGGCGAGGCTGCGGAGGCGCGGAGGACGCTCTTGATGGCCGTCGTCTTGAGCAGTCGTTTGAGCATGCCGCTGGAGCCGCGGTGCTGGAGACTCTTGTGGGTGGTGAGCGAATTTTTGGTGCGGTAGCGTCTGTGACAGAACTCGCACACGTAGAGCGTATCCGACTGTTCGTGCTTGTCCTGGAAATGCCTCTTGAGAGAGTAGTAGCAGCTGAAGGTGCGCCTGCAGTACGGGCACTCTTGGGGCTCGTTGATGCCTCCGGAGGTGGGAGGGGGCATCCGCACTGGCCCTGTAACAGCACAGGGCTGTGGTGGAGGTGGCGTGGTCGGTGGGGACAACAACTGGGGCGAACATGCAGGCTGATGGCGGCAAGCGGCACAATTCTTAACTACACAGAGAGCTGCGGTAGCGGCAAGCGGGGTGAGACAGGGGCAATGGGTGGTACCTGGAATTGTGGTCGTAGGCAGCGGCTGGGGCAGGTGCTCTGGCTAAAAGAACTTAATGTCGATGTCCCCGGGGCGCGACTTGTGGTACGTGTAGATGTGCGTCATCAGGGAGTTCCTCGAGCAGTATACGCGCTCGCAAATGACGCACCGGTATTCTTCCTGTCGCTCGGCGTGCTTGTCGGCGATGTGTCGTTTGAGGGAGGCCTTTGAGCACAGCACCTTGCCGCACAGCTGGCACGTGAACACCTTCTTGGGCGACGCCCCTGCAACAGCAAAACCAAGCTCGCACTGGTCTAGTTCGCGAGTGTTGCCACCAGCAGACACGTCTTTAAATATTGGCTCTTTTGACTATTGAATGCCGCGCCATCTTACTGACCGCACACTCGCGATCTGCCCACGCGAACTCAGTATTACTGCTCGCAGTTAACCACACAAACACAAGACATTTAATAACGCAAAGTATTCCATCATATGTGCAAGCACTGCCACACTTGCGTTGTGTGTAAATAGACGAGGAAAGTCATGATGTCAAAAAATGTCATTCTTATCAAAAACTGATTCCAAACGAACTTCTGTCAAATTTAAATCAGCCTGTCAGATATTGATTCCGATAAGATTTTTGGTAGAAGATTGTGTCCATACAAAAACAACATTTTTTTGCGTGAGAAAACAAAATCCAAACCACCACACAAACTAATAAGCAAAGCATCAGCAGAGAACGTAACCTCAAATTCTTTGTTTGGAATCAGTTTTTGACAAGAATGACATTTGTGACGACACACTTTCCCTCGTCTACAGACATTTTTAATGGTTCCGAACACCCCGAGAAAAAGAGACAAAAGTTCTTAATTTTTCCATCCTTATGCCAGAGAACACACTCTGTGATTGGTCACTCTAAATGACAAGACATCGTTGAAACTTATTTGAATGCCATTATAGTGACCATTATAGTGAACGCGTCCCCTGGAAACAAAGATGAAAAATTAAGAAACTTTCGTCTCTTTTAATCGGGGTGTACGGAGCCATTAGAAATCTATATCGAAAGTTTGATGGGAGAATAGATGGTAACCTACAGCGGCACTCTGTCACTCCACCCAAAACGAAAGCACAAGCATGCGTTATCGACTGCCAGAACCAAGGTGCTGAGTATCATTCTTCTGTTGAGATCGGCAACACCAAATGTGTATTCAGAAGCATTGCAAAAGCGTCAACGATCTAGCAGATTGTCTGCCGCTTTGGTTTTGCTTCCGAATAGACCGATCTCATCTGAAAACTGATACACAACTCTTTATTGGTGCTTGCAGTCGATTTCGCATGCATTTGCTTTCGCTTTGGGTTGTGTTACAGAGTGCCACAACTGGTAAACTTGAGTCTACGGGCGAAGAAGTTACAATTATTGTTAACTGAAAATGCGTAGTTTACTAGCCAACCTAACCTGATTTGACTGACCTTGCGCAGCATAATAACCGGCCAAAATTGTTAATATATAAATACTTTAAATCGTTAATACAACATCTTTTGTCGTAAACATAGATATCGTTAACATTTTGGATGAATATTCTGTCCACCGAAGGTTAGTCAGGTCAGGAAGGTTGGCTAATAAACTACACATTTTCAACTCAGTGTGCACGCAGCTGTCTTGGCGGTATTGTGACTTTTGTGTCCAGTGACACAAAGGACCCCGCACGAAATACATGGGATTTTGGTTTATTGCGGAATTCAATGAAACTCTGGTATGTTGTAGATCACGATCTGTAGGTAACACTTTAAATGGACCAAAATCAAATCGTATGATTAGTTTCTGAGAAACAGGGTGATTTTAAAAGTAGTTACAAAAACAGAAAATAAAGTTAATTTATCACAAATTGAGAATATTTCTGTTTTTTTCTCGTGATTTGGTCAAAATATGTCATGCCTTTGGAAACGCACCACTTGTATGATACAAGACAGTATTTAGTTTACCGGGTTCGTCACAAATGTTCTCAAAAATATCCCATTTCAACGTTATTTACCTTACTCATTACAATTGATATATTTTCTAGTTCAATTTCGAGATTTGCCTTAGTAATTAGGATACTTTGAAAAATCAATACCATTTTATTACAAACTCAGTATTTTTACGGTGTCGGAGTCATCAGAAAAGTACTTAAATATTTCCAAAGTTATTTACTTACTTTATTCTTTCAATAGGAACCTTAGAGAACCCTATGTTTTCACCGTTTAACGTTAATATTTGAAAACTGTCAAGCTATAATACGTGAAAAACCATGAGCCACACTTACATTTTTGAAATACGAGGGTACTACAAAAGTTGTTTATCGGCGGCAACTTTCAACAGTTTATTATATTACTATAGGTAATAGGTGTACTAAGATACGTTGGATAAAAAAATTAAATTGGAGAATGGTGTTTATCCAAAACGTTTGCGGTTTTGTGGCATTTCTCGTAAACAAATATCAGAAAAAATAGCATCGCAGGCAAACATTGTGAAAAAAGCGACAGAAAAGATAAAAACTCTGCCACAGGCGAATTTTTAGCAAACCTTCAAATATATATAAGGAGCTCTGGTTGTAATTACCCCCTTTAGCCCTACCTTGGAACCCCTCTTCTGGAAAATCTTGACATTTTTTGTTCTTTCAGGATTTCCGCATTGTGGTATTACCCCCAGAGCTCCTTATATATATTTGGTGTTTTGCTAAAAATTCGCCTGTGGCAGAGTTTTTATGTTTCTGTCACTTTTTTCACAATGTTTGCCAGCGACACTATTTTTTTTTCCGATATTTATTTACGAGAAATGCCATTTTTTTTTTGTTCTATCCAACGTTTCTTCAAATATACCTATTACCTGTAGTAATATAGTAAACTGTTGAAAATTGCGCCATACATGCAAATTTTTAGAGAAAGTCCAAAGATGTAGTGTCGCCGACAAACATCTTTTGTAGCCCTCGTATTTCAAAAATGCAAGTGTTGCTGAAGGTTTTTCACGTATTATAGTTTGAGGGTTTTCACATATTAACGTTAAACGTTGAAAACATAGGGTTCTTTAAAGTTCCCATTGAAAGAATAAACTAAGTAAATAACCTAGCAATAGGATATTTTTAAGTACTTTTCTGAATACTCCGACATGGTAAAAATACTGAGTTTGTAATAAAATGGTATTGACTTTTCAAACAATCCTTATTACTTAGGCAAATCTCGAAATTAAACTAGAAAATATCTCAATTATAATGAGTAAGGTAAATAACGTCGAAATGGGATATTTATGAGAACATTTGTGACGACCCCGGTAAAGTAAATACTGTTTTGTATCATGATAGTGATGCGTTTCCAAAGTCATATTTCAACCAAATCACGGGAAAAAATCAGAAATATTCTCAATTTGTGATAAATTAACTTTATTTTCTGTTTTTGTAACTACTTTTAAAATCACCCTGTTTCTCAGAAACTAATCATACGATTCGATTATGGTCCATTTAAAGTGTTACCTACAGATCGTGATCTACAACATACCAGAGTTTCATTGAATTCCGCAATAAACCAAAATCCCATGTATTCCGTGCGGGGGCCTTTTCCATATCACTTGTCACTCACCCGCCAGGCTTTCAAATTGGACACTTAAGCTGTACGCAATGATAGAATACTTTGCGTTATTAAACGTCTCGTACACAAACACCGCCTCGTTACGGAAATTCGAAACCGACGAACGGCAGCTGTGTACGTACGTCATCATATGTAACCATTACAACTCCGGAACCCGATCAAACTTATCGACGGGGCTGATAATTTTTGTGAACACTATATTTTGTTTCTGAATCAGGTTTCCTACAAGTCTCCGAAAATCTGGGTGTTGAAATTGTTTCTTATAATTGAAAAAATAAAAAATCACACACACTTCTATTGGAGGCAGAACTTCAACACTCTTTTTTTAAATCAGGCCTTCTGTAAAGCTATGACAAAATGAATAACAAAATCAATACAATGAACAAGGAGGTTAAAGGACACGAATAGATAATTTCGACGATGTCGAAATACCCTTCTATTCACACGACCCCACAAATTGGTAGATATGATGCAAATATCTAACAGAAAACAACTAATATCCTGGCTACGATGGACGTTGAACTAAATATGTTCACAATGTTCGTCAAGCAGGATACTATTGCAAATGTTTAATGTAAAAGTAATATGTTCTTCCGAGGAGTGATTCTTGATTTTCCTCAAGCGGCCTCATTTGTGAGAAAACGCTTTTTAACAGGATTTTATCCCCGGCACCCACCCTAGCACCGATAGAAGGCAAGAATCTCGCAATATGTCTGTAGTTGGTCATCCCAGCTAGATGAAGGATAATATTTACCATTTGATCACAATACGCACTTAGTGTTCTCCTTGGGGAGAGTTGCACAAATATCTGCCAGATGTAGTTTAATGTCAGTAGTGGTATAGACCAGGAAAGTAGTTGTTTTCTGTCAGATATTTGCCTCATATTTATCACTTTGTGGGACTGTGTGTCGTCGAAATTATTCATATCATTTGGTTGATGGCACTCTCCACTCTCCAGCATGCTTTTTTGAACATTGATTTAATTTCGAACATTGTTTAATAATTGCACAAGGAAGTAACTACCTCAAATATATTTGTGATATGGAGCATACTTTTCACATTATCTTTTGGCCAATATTAATTTCAATCAATAGTTTTATAATTATACCACCATATTTTTCAAAATATTTCAGCATGTAACTAAGTGCAAAAAATCGCCAGTAAAAATATTGATTTCTTCTGGAGAGCCAAAGATCTATTTTTTAAATGGTTTATATCGAAACAAATACATCAAAATCTAATTATTACCCTGAAAAAATAAATTCATGACGGATTTAAATTGTTTTTTAGATCTCCATAAACGCACTATTTTGACATAAGACGGTTTGCACTTTCAATCATGATATTACTCACATATGGAGAAAAAAAAAATCAAAAGGTGGAAATAAAAATTTCACGATAGTTCAGCAATATAGTGACTAATATTGAATATTGAAAGCATCAATAGTTTGAATTGAATTATCATTACAAGGAGAGTGTTTTCTTGAGGCTGCAATATTGACAACGATTCAGCTGAAAAAACTTGTGAAGACCATGGCTCATGGTCCAATAGTTTGATCAAACGGCCTTGAAGTGACATCGTTTCTTTTGTTCTAAAATAAAACCACAAATTAAACGATTCCTTTCTCAACAATATTTATTAAAATTTTACGTTTCTAAGTGAATGAATGTACAATAAACCAAATACAAACATTTATAATTATTTTGAAATAATAATTAAAAAGATGATTCGAATATGTTGAATTTGTTTTCTTATTGACCATAACTCATATGATGTTTATGGATACGATTTCTGAATGCTATGTGAACAAGAAAACAAATCAAACAGACTCAAATCATCTTTTAGAAAAAAAATCATACTTTTTGTGAAGAATTCAAAATTGTATATAAAGAAAATAAAGGAATGAAGATGATCATTTGGAAACATAAGAAATATACTTAAAAATCAAAATGTATTATTAAATGAACAACTTGATTTGAATAACTCACCATTATTAAATTGGGGTCATTATACTAATGTAGATGTAATTACGATGAGTTCCTACTTGAAAAATCTCATTACTAACTACCTCTGATACATAAATGTTTTAGTTTGGTTTATTGGACATTCACTTCAAAAAGCTATTGCGAAACATGTTGAATAAATATTGCGAAGAGTCAATCAAAAGAATTATTTTTATTCACTCTATTTCAAATTGTGTGAAATAAATCAATAGAAATAACACAACCTCAATGCAGTTTCTTCAAACTATTTGATCTTGAGCCAAGGGTCTGAATGATATTATTTTGCATCTCAAAAACATTTGGATCAACTGCGGTTTCATTAAACTATCACAATATTTCGAAGATTTGGTTACATATGATGATTTGAAATATTTATATCTATAGATTCCACTTCACAATAAAGTCGAAAAGTTCATTAACTTTGTTTATTTTCAAATTATATCAATATCACGGCAGTAATCGTCACTGTAAATCAAAAGCGATACCTCATTTGAGGTTAGAAGTTACCAAAATATCCGAACACAAGAATCATAGAACGGTCCATACCGAGGAAGCAGTAACGAGTCGTCGAAGCTGTCTTATTCTCACAGTTTGTTGCGTAGCCGAAGAAGGTGTTCTCAGTGTCATTTCAGAATATCTAGCAACCGAGAGAATAACAGAGAAGCGTGGGCTTCTGAAACAAATGGTTTGTTTACCTTTCGGTTATACTCTGAGTGTGCGGCACAGTAGTAGGCGTCGGTTTCGATTTCAGTGTCAAGGACATATATATTCTCTAATCTCTCCTGGTGGCAACACTGCTGTGTTGATGGGATACATGGTACACACATACATACATATATAGGGATGAAGGCAAAACTATTCAAGCAAAATAAAACCCAAGCTGCTTTTGCAAATGTAAAAATATATTTAAACATAAATAAAGGTTATACAACAGTACATAAAATATGATAAATATTGCATCAAACAACATAAACATGCTTACAATGCAAAAATTAATAAGTTACTAAACAGGACCAAACAATTTTGGATAAATTTAAAAAAAAATTAGGGGTTGCCAATCTACTCTTTCTCTTACCAAAAATAACAAAATCAGTCAAACGAGTCAGTCTTAACAAATACCGCAAATAATCTAATTTCAGTCTTTCAAAAACTAAGTCCTGTCTCTCAGTGCAACAATTTGATAATTTCTTCATAAAATACAAAATTAGATGCTTAGAGCATAAATAATAACTAGATACTATGGAAAACAACATATATTATGATATTAAGCCTCCAAAATAGGTCAGTACTGGATTGTAGCACATAAAACGTTTCTGACGAGTCCAAAATAAACTAAAAAAAAAAAAATCATTGCCACGTATTGAATGCATATTGCCATTGAATTTGACTAGAAATTTTTGAAATATAGGAATTTTATTGCACATATCCAAAACATTTTCTATTTTAGGTGCTACAAAATAGTAGAATTCGCTGCTTAAGCACTGAAGTAATAAAGATAAATAAAAGATATATTGCTCTACATATGTTCAAAAATGTATATAATATAAAATCCCTTTCACCAATTACTATATAAAAAGGCTTCGAATTTCCTCTCACAAACATTTTTCGTCCTCATTACTGGCAAATTCGTTACATTTCAAAAACTTATAAATTCTTCAGGATCATATCAACAAAACATATCACAGTGCCAAAAAAATAATGCAACGGTCACCAGACAGTAACAAGTTCAATTTCGATCTCCCGGTAGTACAAGTTAGTTATGTTAGCATCGTAAAAATAATGGAGTAGCGAAAACACATTTTGAAAAATACTAATCAATTTCCAATTCCTTATCATCACAGCCAATGGTTGAATTTTTGATTATTACTTATAAATAAAATAATTAAAAAGCGAACTATCTACTTTTCCGACAGTATGATCATTTCGAAATTTTGATGTGCAGTAGATGTGAATACTTATTCCTATTTTGAGTAACTAATTATCTTGTCAAAATGTCATACTACAAAAGGTTTGCAAACTTTTTAATCCGTGTATATTGAATGAATGTTTACTAAGGAAACTGAATTTTTTTAGATTAGGGGCCAAATACATTTTATTACTTTGATAACAATTATTTTAATTAATTATTTTGCGGAAATTCATATTGAAATACTGAATGTAAAAATTCCAGATTTCGAATAAACCACGATTATCCTTCACTATTTAGCAAATCAACCTTATCCTCCCAAGGAAGTGAATAAATCAACCAATGACAAATTAACAGATTTAAAATAACTTTTTAATATGACTGTAACATATAGACACCAAAGGAAGTATAGTTTTTCTATCTAATAGTTTTGAAATAAATATGAAGACCTTAATCTCACATTTTTCTAACGAAATAATTTATAATATGCCCTTTCAAAAGTGGTATCGGCAAAAATTATGAATAATAATACTATTTAGTTAGGTAAATTTTAATTTTTTGGGACTTGAAATACTATTGTATAAAGAATATCCGTCACCTACGAATAATGAAAAAATATACACGAATTTGAATAAGTATGTTTTTTTTTTAAAGAATAATCAATCTTTATGTAAATCACTTTTATATTTAACGGTTTTTGGCTTTTTAGGAAAAATTCTTTTTGACATCACACCATATTGAGAACTTCTAATGGATCGTTTCAAACACACTGGAAGTGGTTTTTGAATTGTCGATCAAAATATAACTACTACTACTACATAGCACTCATATCACAAATGACATAATTTATTTAAAAAAATTAGATTATGGAAGAATTCCAGGAATAAGTCATGATCAGTCGATGGAATTCAAATGGAAACGAAATGAGATCAATTCAGAAAATATAATAAACGGTATTGTCACGCCAAATCCCCTTGAAATTTTACCGGTGAATTCGTCTGTAATTTTGGTAACTTGGACCATATGTAAGTTGGTTTTTCATAGTATTTTATCGAATGATATCCCAATCTGCTTTATTTGAGACACTAATAAAAAAAGTCGAAAGTCCAAATTCCGTATCTTTCGGGGGGTGTGAGTTCTGGATAATACCTATCGCTATCTAAAATAAATAGACTCTGAGATTTTTAGTCCATTATTTTACTCAGTAGGAATGTATTCAAGAACCATAAGAGTGAACTACTTTATACTTTCTGTACGAGACTGATAAGAGTTCTCAACAAAGATTTAGTCATAGTTTGTAAAAGCATTCAATATCATGAGATATAATAATCTATTGAGTAATTTGGTAGTTTTAACTAGAATATTTGTCAAATTCCATCTCAGACATGACCTTGTGACGCGCATTAACCATGTAAGGGAAGAGCTTATTGAATTGTAAACAGACAGAAAGTTTATTTCACTATATAATTCAAGTTCGGCGTAAAAAAAATGATTTAGTTATGCCCAACATTGCTATATAATAGTACTTTTCCCCAAGTCAAATTTTTAGTTCTCGATAAGTTGGATCCAAAAATTTCACCACCTTGTGAGTCATGTTTACGGAATACTATAATAAAATAATTGTTGTAAGAGTATTTATGAGGAAGTATAATTGAAGTGCAGGAGTTCTTGGATAGCGAAGTAGGCAATACACCATTGGTGAGACGAAATATATATATTTATTGTATTGTACTTGTCTGTTTTATGATAATGAAGATTAGTGACATCTGTTGGGCCAGGCCAATACACTAAGAGTGTAATTGTTCTAGGACTTAATATTAGTGCCTACTTCACCAACTGAAAAGCCTGCATTGTATTAAAATTTTAATTCGATCCAAAAAACCAGTGCCGAATATGGAACCTCGTGTAGGTCCAACCAAAGGTCTTAAGAAGTCGTGCCCAGCACGTATACTTTTGTTGAGGAAGCCAACCATTACAAAATTACAGACGAACCTACTAGAATCAGTTATCCACAGGGTATGTGCCTACTGAGCCACTTTCCCCGGACCCAAAAAAAAAGTTCCGCCTACCTGCTAAACAACGCGCGTGAGGACAAGTCGCTACGCCGAACAAGCCACATTTAACAATCGTGCTTTGCAACATCTCCATTATCTTTACGTCAAATTAATAATAATAAGTATATCGACTGCTTGTCACTGGCAATGTCATAGCGGGGGCTTAACAGGATATTCAACGTGAACGTCTTTGTTTATTTCTGCCTCCGATGGTAAATGCTTCGGTGGTTGTTTAGAGAATTGAGAGTTCGAAACACTTTCTGGCACAGGTTACAGACAGCGTTGTTGAGCGGTTGGAGGTGCTGCTGCTCCTTGTGTCGTTTCAGGGTTAGTTTGGTGCTTAGCAGCTTTCCGCAAACATCGCATCGATGACTGGCGTTCAAGGGAAGAGGAAAACTCAGTCGCCGCGCTGTCCACCGAAACCGAGAACAGACAACATCCTATTAGGCCCCCGCTTCAAGCAAGTCTTAAGCTAGGGTGGTAATTCGAAATTAAGATCGAGTTAGTCTCCTCCTTTCACTCAACATAGGCCGTATTATGTAAGTAAATTTTTGGTGCAAAGGCTCAAAAGTCAAAAAGTACCTAACTAAAAACTCAAGAGGTGTTTATCCCAAGTATTCCTTTGTTTCACGTGTTTGGTGTTTCTAAGACCATCAGAAATAGTTAATAAGCTCGATAAGTAAATAACTACTTCAATTTATTTCAAGTAAGTCTCTGGCTATTTTTCGAATATTCAATAAAGGTATACTAGGTATACTAATAATTAATCGTTTTCGGGCTTGTTTTAGACGTTTCGCCACAGCTGCGGTAGATATTATCGAAGGCGATGTGGTAGTGATCGAAGTGCTCACCTAGATGGCGACATTAACCGATTGGGTGCTTCTTTTATTCTTGCCAAGGATGGTGGATCTGCTTCAGATTGGTTCTACTGTTCAGATGATTGGTCAGGATTACTTTCCATCCTCCCTGCTAGAGGTTTTGTTCTGATTAGTATTTGTGCCTAGGTTTGCTTGGACAGAGACATCCTTTATAACTATTGACATGTTCAAGCTGTTCCTGTATTTGTATGGATTCTCGGAATAGTCCTGTGATTTTAACTTGTGGATTGTTTCGAATATTCATACAGAAGAATATTTCTCGTGCTTCGCTGAGTAAATGTTTATGTTCCGTTTTGTCATTCTAATAATCCAATATATAGGACATTATAGCTGAAAAGGTTCCGGTATACACCAAGAGTAGATAAACTATCTCTCGGGTCTTTGGCCCATCTCAGGTGCTGTCCAATGGTCTTTGTTGGTTCAAACGACGCCTGAATGTCGTTTGTGTCAAGAAGCTTGCTAATTCGATGTGTAACATTATGTATGGTAGAAATGCCCCACGGAACGGAAAAAACAATTGAATTGAAAGACGATTTTTTCACTTTGGCAACCACATCACCTAAGATAATGTCTACTGTAGCTTTAGAAGTTCCTCAAAAGCACGGCTAAGAAGTGCCGAAACAATAAATCACCTAAAAATTACGGGCCATAAAAGCCTACTTTCTCTATAATTATATCATTTATTTATATTCTGGCTATACGTTTTCTTTATTGATATTCAAGGCTGGGCGCATATTGAGACGCAAGTGACAGAGGCAGTGCTGCACAGTTTCTGTGATTCAAGCTTTGAAAGGGTGAACCGCAAATTTGATTCGCGGTTATAGCTCTAGTCACAGAAACTGTGCTACAATGTGTCTGTCACCTGTTTTTTAATACGGGCCCGTCCAAATTATTCATTAAACATTTTTGATGACTTATTGGTTGCGATGATGGATTGACATTGATTAGTTTTAAGTTTTGGAACTGTAGAAATAAGAAAGACATGTAAACGTTTTGGAATTACAGCGTTCAATCTACATCTGATGGCCCCTATTGAGGAATAAAACAATGGTTATACATTTATCTAATATCGGATCAAACCAACCATAAATAATGAACAATTCAAGATCCAACTATCTTCTACATACAATAAGAATTTGTACGGCAAACACAACATAAAACAGCTACTGCCACTTATGATAGTATAAGTATAGTCATAAGAATATTGCCAGCTTCTACAAAAAATACTCTGCAAACACTCTCTATGAGCAGCGTTAAATTCATCTATTTCAGACGGAGGATCACCTGTTCTTGTAGACTGGTTTCATAGTAATTATAAATCATCAATATAGGTTAGATATCGACAATTATTAACAAATACCATTTCTTTTCTGAATGAAAAAAAAAACTTTCAGCGATTAACATTGTGATTTGGTTCCTTTCGAAGTGGCAATAGTAGGAGTGCTTTCAGGCCCTAAACATGGCGTTCTCACACCACCATCACTAGATACCTTGACGTTTATGAGTTGACCTAATCTGTAATAATTATTGGTAATACTGGGTTTGCACGTGATCCCATATTTGAATTAATGAATTACACTGATTTCATCATTGGCTTTGATTCAACTGTCATAAGAAGTAGAAGTTGCTTTTCTGTTGGATTCTTATTGTACAGGATGTAGTAGAGGGTTGAATTCTAAATCGATTCATATTATTTGTAATTTAGTTATTTGTCAAGCATTCTCAAGGAAATAGAAAATGAAAACTCTAGAAGAAAAGATTATGAGCCAGAGGTAAATAATTCATTCAGAAATATTTGGCATTCATTTATTCTGAAGTTGAAAGAAAACCACAAAGGTAGATAAAATGCAAAATTTGATGATGGAACGCAATCTTCCAGTAAAAATGTATCAGATATCAGTAGAATAAAAAAGAAACTGAGCTGATGGTGGATGGCAAACAACTTCATAATATTAGCATTACTGAAAGATTGCTTCTAAAATGAGAAAAAGTAATTCAAGTCTTTCAAGAAAAATTATGTGATAAGTCAGATGGAATTCATTTAGGTGATACTAATGACTAGGTAATAAAAAATTGAGTAGCGAATCGAAAAAAACAAACAAATTGGACTGGAACTTATTGAAAAAGTTGCCTACACATCAAATGAGAAGTATGTCGCATTTAGAATCGAGTCCGGATCACATTTGCTATTACCACCAAGAAAAAAGCAACAAATGTCATAAAGTAGGAACGTTTCTACAATTCCAATTCTTAAATTCTATCAATATCACTGAGTTCTCAAAAATGCAGTTAAATATTAGCGAGAAGACGTGTCCCTACAATATCATCAAGTGATATCGTTTTTAACTTGAAAGGCTTTGAAATAATGAAATGGACTCCACCCCAAACAAGTAATTTGATCTTATTAACCAAGTCAAATATATATCGAATTGAATTTTGTTATGTTTATCTATTGAATCATCAGTTGTAGCATGCTAACTTTTTCAACATCGGGTTAATACGAAAAAGGAAATCCTGAATTCCTGAAATGTCCAGAGAACAACATGAGAAACAATTAATGGTCGGGAGGTAAATGAGGTAAAAATCATATTTTTTCGAAAGTTCCAGCACTCTGCTTTGAAATAACGAATCTAAATAGTGATCTTTGTGAAGTCTGGCTCCAGACAAAAAGTTGAGAAGCTTCTATTCATCAGGTAGGTTTCATTGAAACTGCTAGTAGTCTTTCAATAAACAAAATGCTAGAAGATTACGAAAATGACGTAATAACCGTGGGCAATGCGAAATTGACTTTAGAAACGTTATAAGTTTGAGATTTGCTTGCCAATTCCCCGAAGTTTTAAGATCTGTTAAAGAATTATGGTCAGTTTTACGTTTCTGGAGATGATGCTTGATAGCAATATGGAAAACTTCATTGAACTGGGCGATGTCCAGAAGAAACAGTAACCTACAGGTTCTACAGATGAAAAGATAACAAGTGAAAATGAACATTTTCAAGATTTGTAGGATGTTCAATAAGTACCGTATATATATAAAGTGCCAATTTATGTTTAGAGAATATTTTCAAACAGTCAATGTTGAAAAAAAATATCGAAATCTTTGCAGGAAATATTTAAATGACAATATCTCAAAATTGCTGGATAGCTTTCAGAAAATCTAATTCAAAACGCTCCTGATTATAAAACAAAATCTCGCTGAAGGTTTTAGACATGAATTATCCATTAATAACTTGCATGACAATGGTCATTAAGGAGACTTTGTTTTCAGAAAATATGAAATTGATTTTTCTAGTATCAAATAATCTTAAAACTTCAAAAGTGAAAAACGCCCTGCTGAATTAGACACTTAATTTTAGATTCTTCAAGGTTGTCAATTGAAATTAACATTAAAAATAAAAATATTAGCAAAGATATTGTTAATTATTAATTTTACATTTGAAAATGAAGCCGGAGTAATTTAAGTAGATAAAGTGTCTCGATGTCATTTTTTGTAAAACTGCTACAGTTCACAGTTCTGTTTAAATTTAGAGTTATGCCGAACCGATAATAAACAAGAGAATTGCCGTTACACCCATTTACTTACATAATATTTTGTTGTATTGGCCCGTTGAGTTATTATTGCTAGATATGAGTTTTTAAGCATTTGTACAATAAAGCATATCATATTTTTTTATATATAAACTTCACATTATGTGGCTTTTATATCGAAAACGTCTGGAAAATGGACAAGAATTCAGCACGAAATGATGGCGAAAAATGAGCATAATATAATATAATGGAAAAATAGTTTGAGATCAGTCTTACGGACTCTCCAACAGAAATTTCATAAATAACCGAAGAAGGTTATGAATAAAAAATCATTCAATATTCTAATTTTGGAATCGTTAGGAACTTATTTTATAGTTGTGGTTATAATTAATAAAAGTACAAAACCTAATCAGTCAAATAATGATCACCAATAATTATTGGTATGTGAGAAATTGGTTATTTAGTAGATATGAACAAAGAGCTAGTCAAGATTCGAAATATATTCGGTATTATTATCCTAAACTTAGAAATACAAATGATATGATTTAGAAAAATGGTGCATATTATAGACAAAGGCACATCTTGTTCATTTTCCAGATCTTTGAAAATAAAGATATTTCAAAACAATAACAACCTATGATTATGGAATAAATAAAAATAAGTTGGAACATAAAATATTTTGTACGCGTCCAAACAAACACATCAATCAATATATTGAAAACGAGAAGGAATTTGGCCAATTCTCTTTCCATTCAAATAAGAAACCCCACCCTCTTCAGCAATACTATCGCGCGACTTCGTATATATATCTCAAAGATAAAACGGATGGGGTGATATCATTTCCTCAGTTTTAATGTTCTTAACGTTGCGATGGTAAATGCTCTTGTGGTTCCTTAAGGAATTTAGGCTGCTGTACACCCTCTTGCATATGTTGCACACCGGTTCTCTGGACGGTCGCATATGTACGTTCTGTATATGTCTCTTGAGTCTCGTTAGGGAACTCAGGCTTTTGTTGCAGGGTTGACATCGAAAGTCGTCCAAACCTGACGGCAGAAGAAGCCACATTAGCCTCTCTGAGCCGCATCTTTGAAAAAGCTATGTACACGCGGACCCCTTCGGGCATTTCCTACTCAGTGAGGCTATAGATTTTGTTGCGCATTCTAGTGTTTGTTTAGTATTTCTTAGGGGAGAATTAGGTTTCTGGACACATTGAAAATACACACACTCAGTAGTTTTCTGTGCTAAGAGATTCTAAACTATTTTGTTTCGTTCCAAATCGATTATCAGCTGAATTAAACAAAGATGTAGAGATTCCATAAATAACCGTTATTGGTGTTTCCTATTTATACTCTATTCGAATAAAATGGAACTTTTTTTGTAGAATATGAGTTTATCAAACTATAAGGTGGTAATGTCAATGAACGTACCCAAATTTATATAATAATGCTGTTTTAATATCCAAGAATGTAGAAGAAATATTAATATTTTTGGATTCAATAGTAACTTTGATTTAATTTATCCAAGGATATCAAGAATACTTTTCTTTTTCAGTTGAATATCTCATATTTTTTGACTGACATTAAAATTACCTTTTATTATTTCACTTTTCAACCATTCCTGATTCTTCATAGTTTATTTTGTACTCAATTCGCCACAAAAATTACAAAACCGTAAAACTTCCATCTTTTTCAGCGGGACGAGTTGTTGGTTCCAACAGACATGATAACTCAAGATTTGATTTGAAGATGTGAATATTAACTAAAGAGTGTCAGAAGGCGAGCTTTTTGATATTTTGAGACACTGATTCGTTTCCTTACTTGATTAACACATATAATACTGAACATGAAGAGTGTATTCCAGGTTTCCAGGAAATCGCTTCCATTCAATTTGTTTCAAAATTCAAATATTTCCAAATTCAATTCTTTCTAATATAATCTTAATATAGACTAGAGAAAGAACTTGAAGTGAAAGAAGTTGGGCTTACTACAGATTATTTATATATTCCTCTAATAATCTACAGGTTACGATCCAATTTACAGTTATATATTTCAAGTAATTTATTGGCAATTACATCATAATGATAATATAATTTATTAAATCAACAATGGTCATTAAAATTTGACTTAGCAAAAAAGATAAATAGTTTCCACAACTGAAACTGGAAGGTGGTATTAGGTATTAGGCATTCTCATTCTGAATGATACATATAATATATACAAATGAGACATAATTGGAAAAGGATAACATCTGATACATAAGCGAAATGAGTTCCAAGTTTGTGCGAGTCGTTGAGGTGAAAATTTTCTAATGTTGAATAGACCGAGAATGAATGGAGTAGATAGCATGTAATATATCAATTTATGAGTGACATGTGATTTTTATTACAAATTCCAAATTTACAAGTAAAAAGAGAGTATACCATTGCGAGTAAAAAATAGGACAATACAGGACTCAAATCTTAGTTCATTGAAAACCAACATGTGTTCCTATCACAGAAATGAAGGTACTTCAAAAGTAATTTTATTTTATTTTGTCATTTACGTTTTTTGTTTCAAATACATCTAGATGTGAAAAGCTGTTCCAATCAGTAGCCAGATTTTCACTTGTAGTGATACTCGATGGAAAATTAATAAGCAGAAAACAATGCACTGAAAATGTAGCTAGGCAAAAGTTATACCAAACTGGCTGACGAAGAGTGTCTGTGCATAAAACTTGCAATTGGTTATGAATATTACTGCAATTTATAGCTTATTGGAAATAAACTCATTATTATTATCATTATATTATCTATTGCTTCTTTTAGTATAAATAATGTATTAATTTCCATCTTCAGAGTGTTGAAATTGAGTTTCTATTTTGTGTGAAAATTAGCAAGCGTCGGCAAGCGAAGCAATCCTACCAATAATGATTTTAACATAGTTAACTTTTCCAAAATTGTTTACACGCAACTTGACGTATACCGGGCGACCACGAGGTGAGGTACGCCCCCCAATTTTTCTATAGTTTCAAAGATACAGATTTTAAATTTGGTATGTCAGTATAGTACCTGAATACGTATGTTTTGACGCTATTACTGAAAATTAATCACTTTTTTAAGCGAAAGTGACCCCAATTTTTTTTTTTCAAATGACCACTTGTACATATTTTTTCATTCTCCGAAAAAACAGGCAATTTGTAATAACAATGTTTTTCAAAATTGAAAATTGGTTGAAAAATGGCGGAGATACAGTTGATTCCTCTGGTAACTTTTGATGTCGTTCGTCAGTTGTGATGATTTAAGCTTGAATTTCATGGCCAACTTTGTTCAATTGAACAATTAACTGTATCTCTGCCATTTTTCAACCAATTTTCAATTTTGGAAATCAGTGTTATCAAAAATTGCGTGTTCTTCCGGATAATGAAAAAATATTTACAGGGTATCAGTTGAAAAAAAAGTTTGAGGTCACTTCCGGCTAAACTGGAATTGGGGAATTTTCCGTAGTGGCGTCAAAATATGCGCATTGAAGTATTATAGCGACATACGAAAATTGAAATCTGTATCTCCGAAACTATAGAAAAATTGGCGGGCGTACCTCACCTCGTGGTCACCCGATATATTAAGAAATAATCTCTATTGATCTTGTAATTTATGGATATTGAAAATTGAACCTAATTTAGCATGTAATATTATAAAAAAATAAAAAAAAATTGTCTCACAACAATACTAATTTGAATGGTAGTCATAATAAACAAAATATCTTTTTCATAAAGGAAGAATTGGTTTATCGCTTGTTCAATGAAATTCCTATGTATAGAACATGAATATTACTTTATTACTATAGAAATAAATTAATAACGCACTATTTTCCAATATCGATGATTAAAAGTAC
This sequence comes from Chrysolina haemoptera, assembly GCA_958298965.1. NCBI lineage: Eukaryota > Metazoa > Arthropoda > Insecta > Coleoptera > Chrysomelidae > Chrysolina > Chrysolina haemoptera. The sequence continues at coordinate 20,997,260 of OY282599.1, read as the reverse complement.
TTTACAGTGAATTTCTAGATGTCTACTTGAACTCACATTCAGAGTCGATGTTATTGGATCATTCCATCACCGAAATATTCTTAGGTTTGACTTTTTTTTGGTGGTAATTGCAAGTGTGCACGACTAGGCTGTTTTTGGTTCTGTAACAGCGGTTGCAAATTTGACACCAAAACTCTTCTGTCTGGGCGTAATGAAGATCTCTGACATGCCTTCTCAGGGTTATCCTATTCCTCAGCGTTTTTCCGCAAATTTTACAAACTTCGCCGACAGCTCGCGTGTCTTCTGCAGATGCGTCACCTGAATATAGAGAAAATAAAAATATTAGTTGACTGTCGCGTAGACATAAAGCTACTTTAACTCGCAAATTAAATAATAACAGAAGCTTTTGAAAGAACAGTCAACTAAAATAATTTATTTTCTCTATAGGACCTACGTGAGCGCTATTGATCAGGAAAAAAATAATAAAGCAAAGCATAGAGGAGAAACTGTCCATTAACAACTCTGAGCATTTGTTATTGAATAACAAAATGAAAGCAGAACTGTCAATTCTGCATAACTAATAAAGCACTGACTATATACTGCTTAGTCTGGTGTACTCCCATCCAAAAATTTAAATTTTCAATTCGTGGTCTACAATAATCTACAAACATTTCTTGTGGTTTGTCATGGATAAATGATAATTCATGGGTAGATACTTTAAAGAGAATCCCACATGTTTGGAGAATAATATTCATATGAGGGTATTTCCGAACCCCTGATAATAGAATATTATTGATATGAAGCTCTTAGCATTGATAATGTGTATTCATTAGGAATATGTGCCAGAAACCTAACCTACCGTCACTTCTACACCTTGCACGAACAGCTTGAATTTTATTCCTGATACTTGCGTGTTAATCAACACTATTACCTAAATCCCTGTTCGTTACTTATTTTCTTACATTTGTTTTTGCGCGAAACTCATTGAAATAGAACATTTTGCGAACGCGTCAGTAAGATGGCGGCGTAGACCGAGAGAGGGGATTGGAGATAGCCACTTTTGCCTGACATGTTCCTCTGCGACTGTTTTTATGGCCATCAAGAAAAACATACGCCAGCCGGTACAGTAGCAAATTGTTATAGCTAGATTTTGTGTACCTATAAGATGGATGTCGGAAGTTTCAAGCATAGGATGAAACACATTTGCAATTTTTCTTTTGTGTTAATATTTCTTGGGACTCTAGATGGTAAAACATTTAGTATAGGCTTGAAGACAGACTATATTTCACTGAACATGTCTTTTGAATGTTCAATGACAGATTATAACAACACTTGTATAAATTGTTTCGAAATCAAAATCTGGTAATTAGTGAGATATATTAAACACCAATATTTCACAATATTTTACAGCATGAATATTTTGTAACAAATTCAGAAGATTCATAAACAAAAAACAGAGCTAGCCTTTTGTATTACAGTAGTGTGAACTTCATTTCTGATAAAATTTTCTGTAATTACTGAGGAGAAAAAACATCAGCTGAATGATTTCATATCTAGGGGTATATTTTAAACAAAAAAATCTGAATATACTGCCCACGATACGATGATGAATATATTTTATAGAAATAATAAGGAAACGATTTTTTTTCTTTTATTGCTATTCCCTTTGAAACTGTTTGATGGCAGATATCGATTTTATGTGTTATTTAATATTTTTGAATTGTGACAATAGTTAATTTACCTTCTATATACGATATTTTTTTTGGAAAATAAATAGTTATGATCAATAAGTTTAAGGCTGGAAAATATTAATAAAATAAAAATTACCTATCAGCACACAATAAATCACAAATATTTTAACAAGTGAACAATAATTCTGAAGAACTCTCTCCCTCAAATATGTTGATAACTGTTAGTAAATATTTATACTGGAAGAAGGTTTGAATTTATTATTAGGTTTATCATACATACTCAATTTGTAAACAGGACTACTTGATTTTTTCGATATACCGAGAAACATCATTTCAGTTATTATCTTCATCAGTTCAACTGATGTCTTCATCAATTAACAGAAATATGGATGATTTTAAATGGAGAATGTTTAATAATTTCAAGATATTGTATTGGTTTTTAAGTTCAAGTTCAAAAATATATTTGTTCATTGGCTTTCACATAAATATTTATCATATATGAATTTTATGACAGAAATTGGATTTCATTTCAATATAAAGGCTATCCATTTAGCTTATACTAGCACTGCTTATTCAGAAACAATAAAAGGCGTGGAAGAGACTTAAAAGGAAAATATCGCCACCTTCAAACCTTTTTGAAAATATTGTGGATTCAGTATAACGTATTCACTTTTTCTTAATAATCTCGAATAAAATGTTAAATAATGAAATAATGCTCATTATGTTCAAATACTTTTAAAACAGATGAGGATATATGGTTTTTCCAAGAATCAATTTTTTAAGGTCCTGAAATCTGTTAATTTTTTTCTTAGTTAAAATCTTCTGCACCTATTATATTCCTAACTCAATGATATAAAAGATTTTTTATTCGAATTAATTAAAAAATTATAGTAAAACCAAGATCAAAATTCTAAAAATGCCATAAAAGACAAATAATTTCAATACCAAGATATTTGTAGGCAATTGAGAACTTCAAAATAATAATAGACCTGCTATCTTTTGTTGAATTTAGATTGTGTGAACATAAAAAAAATATATAGAGGATATTGCTGGCTACCAATTTCGTAAAGTCACTGTCTAAGGAACAGATACATGTTCCTGCCATACATACAATGTTTTTATCATATGCTTGAAACTTCATTCACAAATTCCAGATGACTAACTTATGATACATGTAACAAAATTACACAATAATAAGTTATAATAAAGGATTGAAGAGCGAAAAGCTAAGCTTGTTCTTGTACTGTTTAGATGGCTTCCCCAAAATAAAAATGAAAGAATAGAAAAAACAACACAAAACAGACCAGGGACAAGATAAACAGAAAACACACAATATTAAAACACATTCCGAAACATAAAAATAGATTTTGAAAAGAAATTTTCACAAACTTTTTCAGGATACTGGAACAATTAGTTTATTTGGAAAATTTCTTTTGCCTAACTTGCTCAAAAGCTTTTTCTTTGAACAAGCTATTGAAAATATTATCGCACCAAAAAAATTCAAAAGTTCAGTGCAATAAGATTTTCGAAGAACTTCACAAGAAAACAGGTCACCTTAACTGACACTACATTTAATGCAACATTCAGTTAAGACAACAATCATATAATAAAGGTTGGCTTTCTTACCTTGAGAGGTACCTGCTAAGCTATCGTTTCCTTGTAGAGACTGATTTAAACCTGCAATAAAGGTACAGCGTTAGTAAATATTGATAACTCTCGTTTCGGAAGTTCAACGTCTCAACGGGTTGAAGGCTTTGTCCATAAAAACTCAGTTGCTTGTATATTATCTCCGACAGGTGAATACTAATTATTGAATGATGATTTATTTTTAATTATTGTAACTTGTAAATTTTTTGACGTGTGTAAATTACATATGTTGTTTTTCAAGGAACATAATATTGAAACATTAACACCAATAAATTCTTATTTTATCTTATAAACTAGCCTCAGTTTAGCAAGGGAATCTGAAATATGATATGCAAAATATTTCCTTAGAACCATATTTATTATGATATAAAATTGTACCACAAACTCCCCACCAACAAAAATATTGGATCTCTTAAGACATTCAGGAAATCTGTTGGATTTTTTGTAGTGCAAATATTTTTGGGATATCTTTACTATTTCTGAAAAATATTTTTCCATTTCCAATATTAATATGATTTTTTGTATGTTCTGGTTCCCACCAAAAGAAAAATATCTTAATGTTTAGAAAACATTGTGAGAGTCGAGGGAAAGTAGGTAGGAATTGAGTGATATACTTTTTTAAAAATTAACAGTGTTTCATCATTTAATCTTTCTCAAACTGTAACTAATCAATTAAATGTTTGTTATAGCGTCATGGTGTATTGAATTTAAAACACTCATATTTCATTAAGAAATCATTTATTAACGTGTGAAAAATATAAAATCACAGTCGGTACCAAATTACTCAATTTTATTCTACGATTAATGAAAAAACCTCTCTTGGCTCTTTTAAGTTGATTGAAAAGTTACTGTACTGCCTATCATAATACATCCGAATTTTCTTGGATTTTGTCTGTTGATGTGATGGTTGAACAATTCAGTAACTATACATAAGTTTCCAAATTTGTAGCAATAAATGTAGTGGGAAGTAGAAGATGACAAAACAAAACGGAATGGGAGAATACATTTTTGTTTTACTAAAAAATATATAAATATTTTGGGAGATATTGAATCTTAAAGTTTCCAAGACTCTTTTGGTAATCACTGAAACGCTGTGGCCTGGAGAATCAAACCAGTGTCTCCCAAACAAAGGTAACTAAAAGCACCAATATTTTGAATTTTTTTTATTGCTTCAAAAACAAAAATTCTTGCCATTTATTGTTACATTATGTTTCATATAACTACTTTTTAAAATCAAAGACATGATAATTCTCTACAGTGGCCCCGGGGTGCACATCAACTAAAAAATTTAAATGGAAGGGGGTCAAACATTTTAACTAAAAAAAAAACGATTGATAATTCATTTAACTTTTACAATATAGATTAAAAAGTGACACATCGTTGAAAAGAGAATTCAGTTATCTTTTCAACCATTTGAATTCTTTTGAATTTTGTTTGCAATTTGCATTCGAAATATCGAGTATAAGTGATGTTCTAGGGTGTTGGCATCTAATATGTGTAAATTCATCATCACTGATAAGTAGGTAGTGTAAATTATTGGAAGCTTTTATTTCCCACCTACATATCAGTGAGTATAAGTGAGGATCTGAATGGTACTTATACCTCTATAAATTTCGAACGGTTTGATGGAACAATGGAACCGAAAATAAATTGAAGGGTATTACCAATACGACTTATTGAGAGGAGATACAGTGCAATTACCCGATATGTGGAGCTGGGGGAACATCAACTTTAAAATTTCGAAAGGCATAAATATCGAAATTGGAACACTTGACAAAATACCTTCTAGAGCTTCTGCTTTTTCTAAATAGAAATTTTTCGGTTCAAGACTTGTAAACACGAAATTTATAAGACTGAAAACTTCTTCATTTGTGCCTTGTCTTATTTGTAGTTATCATAGCTAAGTGACTTTTCATTTCAAACCAAACTGTTTAAACATTCAACTGGTACTTGTCAAATTAAATTGTAACATCAACAGAGCGTTTTAAAATTTAAATCTACAGGTCACCCAATTTTAGTGATAATTCTCCTGTAAGTGCAAAAAATTGTGTATATACTGTGGGACTAAAGTTGCTTCTTGGACAAAGCCCTCAGGCAACAAACTTCACTGGGTATTGAACGGGCTACTTTAGTCTCGTGGTGTATAATATACTATAAAAATAAATATTATACTATAGTGATGCAGTTTCGACCATCTATCTTATTATTGAATATAAGTTGTCGTGGTTGGGTCGTATTAAAGGAAAACCAAAATTTTTCAACAGGCCAACGTATTTTGCCATCTTCAGTGCTGTGAAGGGTTATGTTTTCCTTTGTCCAAATAAAGTATAACACTTACAATAAAATTAAAATTAAGAACTAGGCACAATATATAATTGAACAGAAGTTTCCTCGAACTTGGAAGATATCATCAAGCATTGCAACGTAAACAGTAGTCTTTCAAAGTTTGCTTTGTAATGCTCGATAAAATCATCCAATTTCGGGGAAACTTCTGTTCAATTTCATGTCGAGTCTAGTTCTTAATATTATTTGTATGTTGAGTGCTATACTTTATTTTGACAAAGAAAAAGCAAAATCCCACAGACCTAAAGATGCCAAAATACATTGCCGAATGGTTGGCCTGTTGAAAAATACTAGTTAAAAATCTTATAATATTCACACTGAGTTATAAATAGGATGTAAATATTTTAAAGTTATTACGTGTGAGCGCTTTCGACAGCTGTCAGTGTTGTTATCTACATGGCTCTACTAAAACTGCTTATTCTCTTTTCCTGTTTACCCTTTTATACAGTGAGATGGCCTTAATGATTCTGTTTGTTGTGTGTGATTCATTAATTACGGTTTGAGCAGATATTTGCCCTCCCCTTCCATCTGCGTCTATTGTTGCTAAATTTTTCTATTGTTTTGTGGAGTATATTGTATGTCAAGTCTTGTGTTCTGATTTGTATCTGTTCATCAATAAGGGAATTAAACCCAAAGAACATCTGGGAAAATCTGTACATCCATAAATTCAAAAACCATAATTCCCTATTGATGAACAAATCAGAACACAACAAGACAACAACACAATATGAAAATCTAGCAACAATGAACCCAGCAGATTCAACCTGGTGTAACCCGAGTTCAGGGCACAGACAAATGTATTGAGGCGTCTGGTTGGAAGGGGAGGCAAATTACAACCCAAACCATAATTAATAAATCACACACAACAAACATGGAATCATTAAAGCGATCTGGCTGTAAAAAGGCTAAACAAGAAGAAGGAACAAGCAGTTTAAGCAGAGCCGTGAAGATGAGAGCACAGACTGCCGTCGAAAGCGCTCGGATTTAATAATTTGTAAATACTTCACATCCTTTTTGTATATTTTGAATATTAAAATATTGAAATAAAGGAAAACCAGATGCAAAAAAGATAAATAATTATATCAACTGACCTCCAAGACCGGTCGGATCGCCTGCGAGCGCCGCCATGCTGAAATTGAAGCTGCCCGCCGCCGTCGCGAAGAGTTTGCTCTCCGTCGGCGTCAGATAGGGGCTGATGGTGCTGTCGTGGTCGTCGTGGTCTCCGCCCGAGCTGCCCGAGTGCGGCCCCTGAGGTAGATTGTTAGGCCCGTGCCCGTGGTGGTCGTTATTCATGTCCGCGGAGTCGTTGCTGATGTCGCCGTCCTGATTCGTGCTGCACAGCAGCTCCATCGGTTCGTTTTTCACGTTGTTCTCGTTGTTGTCGTTGCATCGAGAGTGGAGCATCGTCGGCGAAGGCGAACACGGTGAATTTTCTCTTTCTGTACTGCTTATGCCGTTACCTGAAAAAATATACCATTCAATCAATAATTTTTTATCAATGCGAATTTTATTTTATACAAATATATCACATCTGTCATCTTCAGGTGTTCTGGTCCCGATTACTCAAACTCAACTAACTGACTCAGAACGAGCATGGACTTTTTTAATGTGAAACATCTATCGCTGCGCCTTGCCGTGACGGCAAACGGCATGACGCTTTTATGCCGTCAAACCAGATGTGCGTGTTATATACTGCATTTGACTAACTCGATCGATGACTCATGTATTTTAGGGAAATTTTAGGGATGTTCACTTTTGTCTATTTTCCACTAAAAGATTCTGTATTCCGTTATTGAGGTTGTAGAAATGCACATGTATTGATGTAATATCTCCCTTTATTATTATGGTGTGAAAATCGAAACTTCCTTTTTCAATTGTAATTCAGAAGGTATAAGATGTATTTCAGAAAGTATGAGTTGTAACTTAGAATAATAAATTGTAATTCAGAAAACATCAAATGTATTCATATTGATGAAATGAAATTCAGAAACTGTAACTGGTAATTCAGATTAGTAAAATGTATTTCAGAATGTGTAATTTGTAATCCAAATTAGTGAATTGTTAATCAGAAAGTGTGACATGTACAGGGACGGATGGGGTGCGCTTTACAGGGACGGATGGGGTGCACTTTTCCGGCCCGGGAAATTACTAGCAACCAGCCCTGACTGCCCTCAGGGAGCTGACCCTTACCGGCCCAAGACCTACCGGCCCTTCGGGAATTCTCCCGAACTCCCGATAGGCCCAACCGTCTCGTGGACATGTGATTTATATATCAAGAACAATCCGTATGTATTCTCCTAGTGAACCGGATGTGAATCCGAAGTATCCAAATATCAAGTCTTCCATTTATGGACAAGATCAAGGAAATCAAAACCTTGCCATTCCATATTTGAAAAAGTTCTAGACGGAACTGAGGCAAGTCTCCTTCGTTTGAGCTCGTATTTCCCAATGTTAAACCTAATCAAAACAATATGGTCCATAATGAAGGACCATGCTAAAGTAAGTCTTCGATTTCCCTAAGTGGCAGGTCTGGGTGTTGGAGAATAATAGCTTGTGTATCTTGAGCACATTATTCACCAGGCAGAAGATACAATGGGCCATATGAATAAATCTTGAGCAAATGCTTTTACTTGGATTTTTTGAAATAGACCTATTCATGCTCATTTATAGAATAAGCATTTGCTAACTTTCATTCATATCGACCAATATGTAGTTGGAGGTGATTATGATACCAATCACAATGCTGCAGCTTTAGCATTTCATTACAGGCTCGTTGGCCGATGAATATAATAACTATGTTGATGTTCACTAATAAATAATTCGGTTGAAGGTCGTTGACGATGTAGGAACCTCAGGTATCCTAACACAAAGCTCAGAGGTTTTCTGGGAGATCGTTTAAGAAACAATACATACTCATTGCCGACCGATGTTTTACCTTTTTTACTCCCATCAACCTACAATGCTGTAGGTTATTATGGCAAATACTGATTTCTCAAATTTTGGACGTCTATCGTCTCAATGGTTGAAAGAGGTATACAATTTTCAACCATTAAGACGATGGACTCATATTTTTACTTTTACCTAACAAGTCCTTGATGATTTCTGAATTACATGTTACGGTTTCTGAAATCCAATTAACAAATCTGTATTTCAAATTATACTTTCTGAATTACAATTTACAATTTTAATTACAAGTTATATATTCTGAATTACATTTTACTAATCTGAATTTCAAGTTATACTTACTTTCTGAATTACACGTGAAAAAGGTGTAGTCAACAAATATAGAATCTTTTAGTGAAAAAAAGAAAAAAGTGTTTCATTCTCTTCTTAGTGTACTACATTTGACTTTAATATACTTGACGCCTTTACCGCTTGTATACACACTTTGTATTTATTTTGAAAGGATATTGTTAAGTGCTTAGACGATTTAAAATCAGTGACAATATTATTAAATCGAAATATGAGTGACAATGACCAGATCCAGAACCAGTGACAGGTGTTGCGAATGAAATGGAAGTTGTTTAGGTTAGAAGCGATGCTCTATCATTATGGCCACCAAGGACCATAGATTAATTATTTAATTATGTGGTAATCTAATTATTTTTCGAACTTGAAAATGTATTCCCAACTGGCTGAGATACTGTTGGGTTGTTATATTGAGGAAGGTTAAGAATGAAACATAAACAAAATTTCACCTCACTAACAATCTTGAAGAATAAACAATTTTCCTTGCCAAACTACTGAAAAAATTATTGAAACCCAACTGTGATTTTATTTAAATAATAAAAGAAGCTAGATTCTACTGCAACCAAAGCTTCACTACATACAGTGTGTCTCATTGCTCATGGAAACACACACGTAACTTCTGTAATTTTTGCCGTAATAATCTGAATTTTGTCAACACGACGGAAACACTGAAAATGTACATAATGACGCCGAACCTGGATTAATTTTTGAGATTTCATTTACTGTATTATGGGGGAGACCATTTGTGCTATTTGTTATTTGTTGATTTCAACTCCAACTTGAATATTTTTTATACTTGCTCAGTTTCTTCTTCAAGTTTTTACCAAATAAAACTCTCTTATTAGATAAATGAACATTGTCAATGGTTAAGGAATATGGATATTATTTTTTTGCAATGGCTGGACTAAAATCATCAATTCACTCCTCGATTTCAAATTTTTGAAGAGCTACTTTTCATTTGATTTTCATTGATTTGAAGGTGGTGCTGTAGGTTTCTCATCAGCTGAAAAGTGAATGTGCCACCAAATAATAATAATAATAACCATCCTCTACCTTAACAGGATATGTCTAAGGGCACACTATACAAATGTTCATGAGGAAATATTATCATTAATTTATGAACTCAAGTATATTATAAAGCTCTGAATCGATTCATTTTCCAACAGTTATTGATGAACGTCAAAATTTAATAGTGCCTTTTGTTTTTATGTAGCAATATGAAAATGGTTACTGTGAATATTTAAATAATTTAAAATTTTCCATTATGTATGAATTATCAACATTATACGACATAGCTTACGAATCATACAAAAAAAAACACATTAATACTTATTGGTTACTATTTGAAATTCTGCCAAATTTACATTTTTTTTAGTACTTCAACTATTGGTAGGAAATATAAATTTATTCGAATTTTTGACAAGTTGAGTTTTTTTGCGTCGATGGGAAAATAGTGTGTATACCACAGGATTACAGTATCTTTTAATTTCTGTTGCCCTCGTATATACTTAAGTAAGAAAGTTCACCCTCAGGATTGAAAGATACATGAGTCTGTTGGTGCACAATATACAATTTTCAAATGACTTTACCCTTATTAATTTTGGGAAATAGTGCCGGATTTCATAATGGATAATATGTATATTATATACTAATAGCAAATTTTATCAACTACACTCAGTGATATATAAATACTTTTGGCGACTCAATTTAATGACCAAATATATTTCACATATTTCACAAATTTCACTTACCTTCTATTTCACTTTTCATGGAACTCAAATTGAGGTTGAGCACGTTATTTTTCATGGCGCTGGGCGAAAAGTCCGCCGGTTGCGTTTGCGGTGGGTGCGTGTGCGTCGATAAATTTAATTCATTATTATTATTATTTCCTATGATGTGTTCCGCCCTAACTCGCTTGTGATCGTTTTCCGGGTCTATGGATATCCTTCTTTCTCTTCGGTACTGCATGGCCGCCCGCCTAAGGAGCTGGTTGACGGTGGCGCCGTGAGGAGGGGATGACGGTGATGTGAAGAGGGCGTCCTCTACTAACTTTTCGGTGAACGTCGGGTGATGATTCGATACCGGTGTCGCAGGTTGCTGAGATCTAACCATACTTTGTACTTGTGCCAGCTGAAAACGAAAAAACATCAGAAATAGAGTTGTTTGACCATTCCAATTATTGAGCAGTTTTTATAAATGCTCTACTTCACGAAGATACCAAGGCAGTATTTTAAATGAGCACCAAAATAATTATTGTGCTACAACATATCGTGCCAAGTTTTATACTCTGTCTCCAAAATAATATTTGGCTACCAAAGGCGCACCAAAAAACTTCAATCAGAAATAGAATTCATGAGAACCTGAAACGTTAAAAAGTTGGCATAAATATTAAAGTCGTACCTAATGTAATACCTAAAGACCAAAAATATTAAATAATCTTTCACGCATTTTCAACATGCAAGCTAGGTTAGTTTGCTCAGGTTAGTTTTGTGTGTCAAGAAAATCATATAGTAAGGAATTCAACATATTTAGAATGAACGAGTATTGATGTGGAGCTCCAAGGGTCAAGTAGCTCAGTGGTTGAGACTGAAGCGTTCAAAACCATTGACTGCTGGTCGGCTAGGTTCGAATCCTCAGCGACTTCAGATTTTTATCTGATGGCCCGAGAAAGTGCTAGGAATCGCACGTTAAAAGGTAAGACCTCGTTAATCCTTGGCTCGCACAAGTTTCGACTTTTGAGGGCTGCCGTTCGTAAGGGAACGACAGTCTGGTTAACGGAAAAAACAATTTTAACAAAAAAAAAACAAAATAGCAGATTCAATCTTTTTAAGGAATATAATGATCAGTCGAATATCATCTAAATATCTGGTTCTTTCAATAATTAAAAAAAAATCGTCAAATTATATGTTTGAATGGGGAAAAAGTTAATGACTGTCAATTCATACAATTGTTAAAAATTCTTAGCAAAAAGCTTAACTTTTCATCTTTGACACCCTGTATCACGAAAACTAGTGGGCCAATTTTTTTGTGCCCATGGACACTTTTGCCGAGGAAGTCAAAATCTACAACATACCAAAAATTCAGGGAATTTAGCCGAGAGCCATTTTCCATAAGGATTTTGCGGGGTCCTTTAGAAGATTATTAGATAACTAAAAATGGTCCTAGTTTCAGTTTTTCAACTGGAACACCTTGCATATTGTCACATTTCAGTTATATAATTAATGACATCTGTATAGCGCAGCCTGTATAACAGACAGTTTTGAAAGATGCAAATCAAATGATACCAAAATTTTCAAAAAAATTACAATGGTAGACTAACCAAGATGCAAATGTTAAAATTTTTGAAATATCACTTCTAATTCTCCTGAAGACTTGCAACAATGAACTTATACTGTTGAATTTATATATTATGCAATGTTGAGGAATAACAAAATTTATTACAACTTGTGAAAAATAACGAATAATATGTGCCAATCAACCATGATGGGTCCACCCTAGGAATATCATTCAAAAAGTGAATTTTAGACATATTGAAATATCTGCTGGTAGCAATTAGCAAACCTCAATTGTCATAACATTTTTCTGGAGTATGTGTTTATTAGAGAGACATACTACAAATTGGCCAATTATTTTTTATTGGTTATAATGAATGAAATTTCAAATTACTACTACTTTTTCGTAATAGTGACAACTACTCTTTCAAAACTATATGTCATACAGGGTGCCACCATAGATATGCTATTTGAAAAAATGAGATGACTGAAAAAAAGTGATTTTGCCACATTCAAACCTCGCATGTAGACAAAGTATTGTAATCAAAATGATAATTCGATTTTGGTTTCACCTATATTTTAGTCGAACATAATTTTAATCAGATTGCAAAATTTCACAAATTGTAAATTTACTAATAATGATAGGTAATTTAACATTTCAATATTAACTAATTCTAATTTTCGTATGTCGTCCACGAAATAGTCTTATCCTAATGTGCGGAGGGTTATACTTTCCACCGCACGCGACTGAAGACTAAAATTAAAAGGTCATTTCGAAAAATACTTTTGGGTATGGGAACGACTTATTTTCTGAATTAAAATGCGTGCGGGAAAGTGGCTTTCCACACGTTTGTCAAAAATAGTTATTTTCGGCTAATTTTATTTTTTAGACAAAATTAATGTTTTCATGAAGTGCCGAATATATAATTTTATCTATCCCAGCATTTAAATAAAACAGGAATTGGGCTGTTCCAAATGTAACAACGTTTGCAGCCATATACTAATATATTCAACTTATAAATGCTACATTCTACTATAATATCAATAATAGTTTTGATACATTCTTTGTTGTTTATCATTGTAAAAATGACAATATCTAGTCTGAAAAGAGGTAAGGCACCGGGAATGGACGGTTTAACTGAATTTTTTTTAGAAGTTAGTGAATTTATATCTATGCATATATCACACTTAACGAATAAAATATTTGAGAGCGGGATCTTCCCTCGGAATTTGAAAGTTGGTATAATCAAACCTATGCATAAAACAGGAAATAAAACAGAGGTGGTGAATTACAGACCGATATCTCTCATTTTGACACTATCCAAAATCATAGAAAAAATCATGAAAGCAAGAATAACAAATTTTATTGATAAATATAATATACTGTCAAATAAACAGTTTGGATTTAGAGATGGACGTTCAACACAAGATGACATAGCATATGTCACAAAAAAGATTTATGAAGCTTTGGATAAAAGTGAACCTATTTTGGGTATTTTTGTCGATCTGGAAAAGGCCTTCGATACAATAAGCCATGAAAGATTAATTGCTAAACTAGAAAGAATAGACTTCATAGGCATTGCTCTGGAGTTAATCGAAGGTTATTTGTCAGACCGGCAACAATATGTGGAAATAGAGGGATCATTGAGTACAAGTCGAGTAATTGAAATGGCGTACCACAGGGCACAGTTTTAGGTCCCGCCTTATTCAATCTCTATATAAATGATCTTCTGGAAACAAGGGGTGATAGAATATTACTAAGTTTTGCAGATGACACAGTGGTAATGTATAAGGCGAATTCTTGGGAGGAAGCGAAGATGAAAGCAGAAGAAGATTTTTCTCGTATTCAGCAATGGTTCACCACGAATCTCCTTACGGTTAATGTACTCAAAACAAAGTTTATTCGTTTTACTTCATATAATAAATATCTACCCAATTTTGATGCGCTGGAAATATCTTCTGGAAATGAAACCTTATATATTGGAAAATCTGATAAAATAAAGTATCTCGGAATAATGATTGACAAACATTTTAGGTGGGATGCACAAATAAGTTATGTTGTTAAAAAAATTAGAATGTTGTTACCAAAGTTCAGATATCTTAGAAATTTCTTGAACATAGATTGCTTATCAACTTTATATTTTTCACTTGTGCAGTCACAATTAGCGTACGGAATAATTGGTTGGGGAGGTGTCCAAAATAATTATCTAAAAGAACTAGAAACTATACAGAAATGGATTTTAAAAATAATATATAGGAGACCTAAAATTCATAATAGTGACCTTCTTTTTATGGAGTCGAAAAAACTTGATATGCGACAACTTTATGCTCAGGCAATATTACTATATGAACATAAAAATAAAAAAAATATTTCGTATAATCTACATACTTATAATACGAGAAATAAAAATCTCACCACAGAAAAAAAAAGAGTTATCAAAACAATAGGTGAAAGAAATCACACATATATAGCTCCAAGATTGTATGACTTGTTACCTTCGGAATTCAGATATATGCATTTCAATAGATTCAAGCGGAATATTAAAGTCTGGCTACATAGCACACCAAGAACCGTGATACACCAGGCAATTGACAAAAAAAAACATTATTTGTAATTAGAAAAATTCTCCGATCATTCGATCCTTTAATTACTGTCAAGACCCTATAATATTATTATATTACATAAGATCTAGATTCGAAGTTTGAAGTCTACCTACTTTCTCAATTGGTTGATATCATCAAGGTGTCGTTCACCTACGTTTTCGTTTCAAGTTATGTTATATACTTATATATATATATATATATATATATATATATATATATATGAATTGTCTTAATAAGCTTTTTTAATCTATAATTTTAGTTTATAACGATCTTTCAATTCTATATCATTTTTATTTTATGAAACTTCTATCAATAATTCTACAGTGTTTCTGATCAGTCGATTCACCATCAAGAATATAATTCTTTTAGAATAACTGTTAGGAATCACTTAAGAAATTAGTATAGAAGAGAATAACTTAAAAAAAAAACACCAAGCTATCAGTGTACAATTTTGATTTGTTTGTTTCAAATTCTTCCAATCCTCAACAAGTACTTAGTGCTTAGAGGAATTCTTCTTTTATTTATTGCCACTACCTTAGTGTAATACAATATGTAACATTTTATGCAATAAATATTATCATTATTATATTATTATTATTATTATTTTATTATTATTATATTATTATTATTATTATTATATTATTATTATTGCTATGATAGATTCTTAACTATGCCTTTCCATGCATTTTATTGTTTCAAAAGATATTCTCAGTTATGTAAAAACAGTTATGAATAATGAATTAGGTAAAAAATCATAACATCCCAGCGATGTAATGAACAGACTGTTATGAAAAATGTGACGTTTCAAAACGTCAAAAATGCAATTAAAATTTGATATTACATAGCAGTCGCGTGTGGGAAGGTTTCACTTTCCGCACTTGTTTGGAAAAGTTTCTCTTTCCGCACTTGTTTGGAAAAGTTTCACTTTCCGCACTTGTTTGGAAAAGTTTCACTTTCCGCACTTGTTTGGAAAAGTTTCACTTTCCGCACTTGTTTGGAAAAGTTTCACTTTCCGCACTTGTTTGGAAAAGTTTCACTTTCCGCACTTGTTTGGAAAATAAAATTTTAATTAACATGGCATGGGCGTAAGAGGGTGCACAAATGTATCAGAAAAATCAGAATGAAATAATTGAAATAACTGAATCAATAAAGCTATAAATACAGGAAACTGAATTCTTACTTGGTCGCGGCCATCACCGTGTTGTTGAGTGAGGCCACTAACTCTAAGAACTTCCGCCGTTTTGAGAAATGACGATAAGGAACGCTGGTGCACGTTGACTTCTCCGTGGTAGATGAACTCCACCAGGGCGTGCAGGTCCGTCCAGGCGACATCTTGAAGGACTATCACAGGGTGTTTGCAGGGGGTACTCTGAAAAATATGGAAACAAACTTGAAAAAAAAAAAAATTAATCTTTTACGCCGTCTATGCTTCGATTGTTACTGCCGGTACTATTTCTTGGTTGGTATGACCAGAAGGTGTCCTATTGTTTTTAACACGTATACATTAATTAACTTTAGTTGTATGTATGTATGTAGGTATGTAGGTATGTACGTATGTATGTATGTATGTATTTATGTATGTATCTATGTAACGGAAACTTTGAACGTGATTTTCACCCACTTCCAAACTTCAGAATGAATAATTCCGGTGACAAAGCAATATGACATTTTTGTTACAGAAAAAAAAATGGCGGCTCTAAGATGGCGGATGAGATATGTAATAATGGTCCGATTAGATTCAAAATTGGTATTTAAAGGTTTTCGGGGTCAGAGATTATGATTTTTTTATCAAAATTCATAAATTCAAAATGGCGGACGAGATTTGTGATTAGACTCAGATTCAATTTAAAATTGGTATGTGGGGTTTTTTAGGTCGTACATCACGAATTTTTTTGTCAAAATTCATGAATTAAAGATGGCGGCTCCAAGATGGCGGACGATATTTGTCATTATGGTCTGATTTGATTCAAAATTAGTTTGTGAGGGTTTTCGGGGTAAGAGATTATGAATTTTTTGTAAAAATTTATGAATTCAAGATGACAGCCCAAGATGGTGGACGAGTTTTGTGATTATGGTTATATTCGATTCAAAATTGGTATGGTTTTGAAGAACACGCTTTACTTTCAAGATGGACTAAAAATTAAAAAATAATTGACAATTTAATTACTCATATGTAAAAAAGCGTAGGGTGCTTGACAAAGTTCTCTTGAGCTCTTGAACGCCCAGTATTGTTAAATTAAGCTAACATAGATCGAATGCACCCACGCTTTTTTACATTTGAGTGATCAAATTGTCAATTATTTTTTACTTTTCAATCCATGTTGGAAGTAAAGCGTGTTCTTTAGTTTTTTAAAACTATTATTATCATATTTTTATTTGGATACACAATGTACCCACGTAAGTTGGTGACATACACAAAACTTTTCAGTTTTTTGTTTTAGGATTAAAATTAATTTTCCAAAAAAGTTCTGCATGTTCAATAACCCAATTATGAATATTTTTATCTTAAAATACATGTAGTGTTAAAAAATATGAATTTGTAAAGTACTTTTATTTGTGACAATATCGAGATTGTTATTATGAAAAATTATTCATTAGAATAATTGAAAGTCCCGTTCAAATATGCAATAATATCCATCTACGCTGAAGATAAAGATCATAAAGTTAATAAACTGATCTTTATCAACAATAATAAAAATTCTTTAAGATTATTTAGATAGCATGGAGCGAGAGGGGTTAAGTAATACCTCATTTGAATCGTCTTCCAATTGTCTATACGACAACAAAATTTCAGACAAAAATATTCACCCAATTCAGAAAAAAGGTACATGATGTTACAACTCTTATAATAAGAAGATCTACCATCTTAGAAATAAATTAAAATCACGAGGCAGGTGGTGTGATATCTCGTTTTATTGAAACGCAGCAAAATCAAGGAAATCACCCCCCTCTGCCATTTTGAGGGACAGAAAACGTTTGTAGATATCAAAAAGTAGCTCACATTTTACTAGAGCTTAATAGCATTCTATTCAAAAAACTCCTCATATTAAAGTTCTGACATTATGTGCCGCCATTTTTTTTTAATTAATTTTGTATGCAATTGAATTGAAATACATTTCGAATAAGGTATAACTCGTCCCTCAGAGCCAATTAAAAAAAAAACCGGAGACATTTGTATTGTGGTCAAAGAGCATTTTATGAAATACCATTTGAAAAAAAAAATTAAAGAAAAACTTCACCCTGTTCAAATGTTGCCCTTTGAAATAACAGATCAGCACAATAAGTCAATATTTGTTAAAGAGGACACCTTTCTTTTTTTGTTATTGTATTTATATAACTCGCAATTCGCAAATTATCCTAATGAGATGAAGCCTCGTAATAAAAATTCAGCTGTTGAAGGTTGCAAAAATGTATATTTATGAGACATTGCTAAACACTTATCACAGGGAGACATCGCGAATCTAGCTTATCTGCATTTTTTTAGTTCAATTTATAACGTCAAACCGCAATACTGGTGAGATAATTTTTATTTTGATAATAATTTAAAAATAGCGCATTGGCCTGGTTGAAGAGAAACTAGTTGATAGTTTAATAATATATAAATCATTGATATAAATAACATATTTTATGGCAAGAACATAAAAAATACCTATTAGCATGATTTATTGGGATTTCTGCTAGTTTTTGTCAAAAAGTATCCAATTGCAACTCAGCTGATGCCATGAAAGTTTTTACACGTCAGGTACGTTTTTCCAGCAGGGGGTTCAATTCAAGTTGAGGAACATTCTTTAATTGGGACAACAGGTTATTTGAATTTTCATAGTACATTTTTCACATTTTCCTCAGGATGAAACTTGAGAGTTGCACTACATCACAATACCATGAAATATAAGAGTAGGAACTTGAAATTTTATTTTCTTAATTGATTGAATTGGGAAATGGCTTCCCATATATCATTATTAAGATAAGAATATGAAATATATACAGTGCGGCTTTTTATAGTCCCCCCTGTTAACTTTTGAACGGTACAAACATAGAACGAAAACCGTTTTGAATGATATCACCGATACTACTTTTTCAAATTGTGATTGCTCAATAGATGGCGTGGGGGGCCCATCAACTTCAAAACTTCAAAAAGCATAGGGGTCGAGTGTTACATCGTTGAAAAGATAATTCAATTTTCTTTTCAAACATCAAATTTTTTCGAATTTTGGTACATTTTGAAAATTCAAAAAAAAATTCCTTGCTTCCGGTCCCATTATTTTTGTACGGCAATCGGTTCTAGGAGATTATTAGTAAGAATATTTTGTCCAAAAAGCACATCTTGAGATGAAAAATTATTATTATTATTTTTATCCGGTTGGATTATACCAGTCGGGCCTTGTCTCCGGAGCTCCGATACATTCGGAGGGCGCGCTGGTGACATCAACCCAGATAGCCACTTCCCACGTCCGTGGGGTGAGCAACTACTGGGTCCGAAAATCATGTGCCCTGAGCAGACGGAGTGAACCGAAGATGACGGCCTTCTGCATTCGTCCGGCTAAGATTTCTGCCATATTATGGCAAGCCGGTATTTTTAAGTTCGAAAGCAGTGTGTCCATCATACCACCAAGGACCCGTATAATCAAACCCCTATAATAATAATAATTATTATTATGATTATTATTATACTCAAATGCACCACCCAGAATTGACGGTATAGTGCCTAAAGTTATTTTTTGATATAAAAGCATAATTCTGTTTCATGCTGGGTCAAATGACCCCCCCAAATTGTTATGCGGGCTTGTAGTCTATTATGATTTCCTCCAGTGCTCTCTTATTTCCGGAAAATTCCTGTAAATTCCCAATTCCCATGTTTTGAAAACGTTTTTTGTTTTGGCTTTTCAACGATTATAATTGACAGTAATGTTCTGTAACTTCCGAATAATTCCTGTACTACCCATGTAATACTCGAGTAATACCTCATTTTCCTTACTAATACCCAATAATATTCAACTAATTCCTCTAATATCCGACTAATACCGAGTAATACACCAGTAATACCTGCAATACCCAATAATTTTCAAGTAATGCCTCTGATACCCGAGTAATACCAAGTAATACACCAGTAATACCTGCAATACCCAATAATTTTCAAGTAATGCCTCTGATACCCGTGTAATACCAAGTAATACACCAGTAATACACCAGTAATACACCAGTAATACCTGTAATACCCAATAATTTTCAAGTAATGCCTCTAATTCCCGACTAATCTCAACTAATACCACTAATACCCAAGTCATGTTCACCAAAATTCCCAAGCGGTTTCCCTTTCGGCGAAATACCTAATTTTGTGTAATAGTTTACAGTGCGAAATGATACGTATTTCAAGTAGGTCGTCGGAAAAAAATATTTCTGCACACCCCCCAAACCTTTCCTGTCCGTTACTGATAGTTGAAAACAAATGCACAAAAATCAACAAAAAAAAACAACTTCAATCATAATCTATAGCTATTGCAACACTTAGATAACGTTACGAATAAACGGCAATTTAGAAAAACATGCCTTAGGTTAGTGCTTTATTTTGTTATTCGAATATAATTTTTTTCTGCTATCTTTCGAGCACATTAATTCCAATAAAAATAAGATAAATCACGAGATGCGAGTCATATTGAATAAGAACATCCGTTATCTGCTTAATTAAACTATATTTAGTAATTATCAATAGGACGTGTTATTCGCTACTAAATGCACAAGCTAGGGGTTTTTGAATTGAGGAAGGGGGTCTTCTCGGGGGTAATACCAAGGGTGCTCGCAATATTATGACAGTAATTCTGTCAACAAGATCAAATTGCTTGGTGTTACCTCAAAGGAATTTGATCTTGTTTAAGGCTTTTTTTGTCGTAATTTTCCAAGCGAGTAACCGTCCGAAATGTTTCCGAATTCCTAGCGTTTTCAATCTAGCCTTCAGGGGGTCGGTTGAATTTTATTTATGAAATTATAGTATTGTCAACGGTTCTTAATACGAACGTACATTAACTGTTAGTAGAGGTCCCATATATCATAAACCACAATAATCCGTTTTGGAGGGACTTGGCTTCACCCCTAAAAAACCACCCCTTTGGTACAAAATACTGTTTTCGTCTATAACTTCGAAAATTTCAAATGAGTATTCATTACAAAAAAGAAAGCTTGACAAATTTCTGTATAAGCTGTAGTTTACGAGAAAATCGATGTCAAAATTTTGGATTTGCGCGTGAATTTGTTCATTTAAATTTCTTCGCGCGCTGCCTATCGATAAAAACGAATTGCTCGTAAATTACGCACGCTAGGATGAAAAATCCAATTGA
Organism: Chrysolina haemoptera; assembly: GCA_958298965.1. Lineage (NCBI taxonomy): Eukaryota > Metazoa > Arthropoda > Insecta > Coleoptera > Chrysomelidae > Chrysolina > Chrysolina haemoptera. Next base: position 20,976,143 of record OY282599.1, on the reverse strand, counting down.
GTTCGAAAAAAAAATGCAGTCCTTGCCATGTTCAGCGGTCATAGGTATCTATAATAGACCGGGGTATAGTGACAGATTTTGGCATACGATTTTACTCAGAATGCCTTTTGGAGAACAATACTGAACAATCTTCATGATAATGACGCATGAATGAAATAATCGTCGTGGGTTCTTCTAAGTAAATAATAATAATTTTTTCAAAAATTATGTGTTTCGGTACGATTCCAATCAGGCTGTCGTGTGTTTTGTAATGAAATAATAGAACTAAAATACTCGAAAAACCATTGGCATACTGTTAAGGTAGGCGGAGAATTTCCTTTTTCGAATGTTCACGTGACCATACCATAGCCATTCGGACCCACCACAACGGTATGCCAATGGTTTTTCGAGTATTAGATTATTACTATTTGGATGAAAAAAAGGTTTGTATTTCGTGCAGAAATTTATTTATAAAATCATAGCAAAGCGCTTTCGACTATAAAGTCATCATCAGTGCGTACCTGTAAGTAAGTGACATTGAAATAAATTTAAGAAATTTTGATAATGTGAATTTTGAAAAATTGAAAAATTACTTACTCGTCAGGTGTACAAGAGCCATACCATAAAAATATCATGTGTCCATAGGACCATGTAAAAATTTAAAACGGGACATCATATGATTAACATTTTAAAAAATCCTTATTCCAGGATTGAGTTGGATAAAAGTTACCTGAAGTAACACATGTCTGCTGAACTTAGTATACTGTCAAACTAGTTGACAATGACAATTGGCTTCGAACATGAACTTCTGGAAACACTGATCTATGTTTTGAAAATTGTTGAATGACCAATTAGTCAAATTGATCTGTAAATCTATTTATAGTTTTGTTCATCCAAACCCAAGGAAATATGACAAACCGGGAAAAGGTCTAATGAGAACCTCCACCCGAAGTGCACAGAACCAGGCTTAAGACACAGTCCCTTGGTAATTTGTGAAACCAATTCCATGCTCAGGATCATGAGATAGGTCTAATGAGAACCTTCACACTCCCCAAAGCGACAAAAGGGTATCCCAAAACCAAGAGGTATCATAAACAGAAATGATTTAAGAAAGTTTCAACAGGCAGAGTAACACATGTCTGCTGAAGCTTAGTCTATTGTCTAACTAAATGAATAAAAATTGACATTGTATCAAAAGTTAACAATGACAATGAAGTTATAGCATAGAAAATTACCTATAAATATAATGATATGTGCTTTTGAAATTGATAAAAAATGACAAGTTAGTCAAATTTTGTGATTTAATCATGAAAATGTTTCAAGGTGACAGAACCAAAGTTAAAGAAACTTTTATAGTCTAATGAGAACTAAAAAACTTTTTTCAAACCGTCAGCTCTAGGATTACCAAGGAAACAAACATAATTACTTCATATTATTATTATTGGTTCAGCATCCTTGGAAACCAGATTAGAACATAAGATCTTGAGATAAGTCTGATGAGAACTTTCCCAATCTCAAAAGTAGCAAATATGGTAACCAAACTGATGAACCCATACCAGAAAATGTTTAAGAAATTTTCTAATAATTGATCTGTACGTCTATTTATAGTTCTGAGAACTTCAACCCGATGTGTATAGAACCCGGCTTAAGACACAATCTCTTGGGGGTTTGTGACACCAATTCAATGCTATGGACCATGGGGCAAGTCTAATGAGAACCTTCCCAATCTCAAAGCGCTAAAAAAGGTAGCACAGTACCAAGAGGCACTACAAACAGTAGGGATTTAAGAAATTTTCAAATTGTTTCAGAAATACTCAATTCAGTAGTTCTATTAATCAAAACAAAGGAAATTTCTGTACCAAGAGAAAGTCTAATGAGAACTTGACATGGCACAAGCAAAAGCCCAAGCTCAAGAAAAACAGAACCTGAAGTTGAAATTATAAGTTATACAATGAAACAATAGTTTATGTTCTGAGAATTGAAAGTACAGTCGAGAGGGAGGGAACTAAGCAAACTGCAAAATGGGTTCAAGCAAAATTACACGTCGAGTGCAATAAACACCTACTTTTTGCACTTGTTGCATAAATAACTATTGTAGCTTGTGAAAAATCTGTTGGCCATTTTCTTTTTTTTTGTTAAGTTTTCGAATCTTAAAAAAATATTTAAAAAGTCGACAGAATTGAAATGGCTTCTTTCTCGCGCCATTGCAAATTGTTGTGACGTACTCTCCTGAGAGTTCTGAGCAACCAATAGCCGTTTTATGTCACAATCAACCTGATTCGAACACGTCCTTTGGCTGGTTGGGCTCGGGAGAGTACGTCACAAAGAGCGCCAATATTAGTAGCTTTAAAATTAGCTGATTTATTTATATATGCGTTTTGAATTTTGAAGTATATTTGGAGCGATAATATTTTTTCGTGTCCTCTCCTAATCACCAATCTAGCTTTTTTGTGATAAATACTTTTTTGATATTCTTGGTTGACGAGTTACAGGCAAAACCATTGTGTTTTGACCAAAGTGTTGGTTTTTCAGAAGTGAAGCCATTTCCATCCAAAACGGATTATTGTGATTTTATGATATATGGGACTTCTACTAACAGTTTATGCAAGAAAACTTCCATGTATTGGGTAGACATAATGTATATTTTACTTCAGCGACTGTATTATAATATGCTGTCAAGAATTATGTTGAAAATAAAGAAGATATTATTATTATTATTTCACTATATTCACTCCATACTTTTTCTTTTGTATCTGTCAACTTTTTGCCGCGAATAGACAGTTCTTTATGAAAAAAATTTAAAATAAAGAAAAAATTAATCAAATGATTTTAAGATTGTCAACTAGTTGTATTTCAATTTCGATAACCTCAACCCTCTGTATCTTGCGACCTGCCTTCAAAACCGCATATTCAACTGATTTGTCGCTGAGCCCGCAGCGAGACATTCAAACAAATAAAAAATGAAGCTAAAAGTTTTCTAGTCATCATTGAAAAAAATTATGATATGAACTGGCAAGAATAACGAATATTTGTGCCAACATTTTTATGAGAGTGAATAATTGCGATGAACTCTAGATCCGATGGGCATTCTTGGCGCTCGACGATGAAAATATCAGCATTGTGTACCAACACTTTCGAACCGTTTTCAGATTTTTTTTAAACAAAACTGTATTGATTGATACGTTGCCGATTACCGTTCATGTTTTTCTAACTTAACCACAAAAAAAATAAGTCAATTTCCGTCGACGCGCGTTTCTCCAATTTTTTTTATCATCTGCAGGATTTTTTGGGTTTTGGCTAGTTTCTATTTCTTGAACCGTAAAATACATTTCTCTACGATAATCGCAGAATTTGTGAAATTCTGAAATCAAATTTGAACAAAATACCATTAACATTATCTCACTTGAGATTGAAGAAATATTCTACAACACCTCTGTTCAATGCAATTTAAATGCATTTCATTCTGTTCCTAAAGATGGAAAAATATTTTCGAACTATTATAGCAATAATAACGTTACCCTTGACTGTCATCGAAGATCGTTGATATAGTCAATGGGCCACTTAGAAACTAGCGACGATTTATGATTTTTATTTGAATTTTCATTCCACCGAATTATAGTGCAGTGTAGTTCGCGTGGAAGCGTGGAAGGAGTTCAAACCAAAGTGGAATTTTAATTTTTTTTTATTTACATTTTTATTATTGACGAGAACTTCGTGGAGTGTATTATATATGTAATTATTTTTTTGCATCTCTTTTTGTAGTATACAGAATACAGATAGTTGAGGTTAACCCATGCTTAGTTATTTCTTCTGAATTGTTGGATGTTGATTTCATTCAGATACAATTTTTGATCGTGAAGAAAGTAAGGTTTGTTACTCAATTTTCATTCTAACTTTGTCACAGAAAATACCATTATTTTCGGTATTTTTAATTCTGTATCATTACCGCTGTGGAATAATAACTCTTTTGCAACTTACCAGCCTTGAAACATTCAAGACAAATGCTAACAACTACTTACTCTCTCTCTACTATTCCATGTGTCTACATAGTGATGATCATACCGTACGGTGAATCGTTCTGAGAACATATTGAAATCCTATGTACCTATGTACATGAGCAAGAATAGCACTATCGATATTCCAATAGAGTAGGGAGGCCCCAGCGCAGATTATTTTTTGCAACGCTTATTTTGATACATGTTTCTTCAAAATAATGATTATTATAGGTTGTTAAAATGGATGTCCTCGCCCAATATCCAAGACTACTCGCATGAAGAGGCGTCACGAATCAAATTTTAATATTCATTAACATTTTATACACGGTGAACCACGATCCTTTACAGAAAATTGCAGAGTATCCCCTCCCTACCAAAACAAGTGGAAAACAAAGTGAAATTTGGAAATCTGACCAGCAAAATTACTTTTTGTAGGTGTAGGAAAGCGCCGCCCCTGGATGAACACACGTGGAAAAGCAGAATAATTGTTCCTCCACTCTTACTACTTAATCAAACGTGTAAATGAAATTTTGTTTAGCATGAGGTTGCAAAATAAATGATTTTTGTAGAACACAAACACGTCACTACCATAAATATTGAAAAAATAATATTGGTGTCGAATGAACTTTCCATACACAAACACAATGTTCTTTTGTGTACAAATCACATTTGATCTAAGCTTTTAATGCCTTTACGTCGAAAAAAATGTTTCCGTCAACACGGTGAGTAATGCACTGAAATTGACAAGACTGCGCATTCAGTTGTTGAGAGACACAATATAGGTGGTTCATCAGTGGCGCACCTTGGAAGGTTGACGAACAGAGAAATTATGCAAATGATCTCGGATTTCTCTGAAATTTCACAGGTGTGATTCTTTCTACCATATTTTATTTACGGTAATTGGTAATACTTAGTTCACCCTGTATATCTCAATACAATTTTTTAATGTATGCAAAGTGGTTTTTCTGACAGTTTGAAATGAAAACCCCTAGAAGAATAAGCATACCTTCTCTTCCCTCGTGTAGAAAGCCCCGAAATTATCAACTGAACATTTTCATTAATATTTTATTTTCTGCTTTAGGCAGTACGCATTAATCTATAGATTTTTTATAAAGAATGGTTATTACAAGGCCTGTTTCCTGTGAGTTTTGAGCTATCTAGCTCTTGGACGAGGAGGCCATCTAAACATTTACTCGTCAGCCATTCTGAAGCAGTCATCTTCAATTTGGGAATTTTATCAGAACATCCATGATACCAAATACTCCCAAATACCAATTTTGAAGAGACTCAGACCATAATTACTAAACTCGTCCGCCATCTTACAGCCACCATATTGAAATTATGAATTTTGACGAAAAATTCAAAATCTCGACCCCTAAAACCACCACATACCAAATCTGAATCGAATCGGATCAAAATGACCATACTCGCCATATTTAATTAATGATTTGACAAAAAAATTCATAATATCCGACCTCAAAAACTCCCACATACCAATTTTGAATAGAATCAAACCAAAATCACAAATCTCGTCCGCCATCTTGGAGCCGCCTTATAGAATTCATCAATTTTGACAAGAAAATCATAATCTCCGACACTAAAAACCCCCACATATCAATTTAGAATCGAATCGGACCAAAATCACAAAACTCGTCCGCCTTATTGGAGCCGCATATTGAATTTATGAATTTCGACAAAAAATTCATAATCTCCGTCCCCGAAAACCCCCACATACCAAGTTAGAATCGACTCGAACTATAATCACAAAACTAATCCGCCATATTGGAGCCGCCATTTAAAAAAAATTTCTAACAAAATTTTCATAATGGATTGTCACCGGAATTATGAACATCTGCCAAATTTCAAGTTAATTGGACAACTAGAAGTGGTCAAAATTCATTTGCAAGATATATTAAATATTAAATAATATTAAGAAAAAACTAAAGAAGAGAGAGAAGATCTATATTCTCATATTTTTTAGTTTAATTTAACAATACAGAGAGTTCAAGAGCTCAAGAGAACTTTAACAAGCACCCCACGCTTTTTTTACATTTGAGAAATTAAATTGTCAATTATTTTTTACTTTTTAGTCCAAGGGAAGTAAAGCGTGTTCTTTAGTTTTTTAAACTATTATATTTTTTTTACTATAAAATCGAAATCTCCGACACCGAAAACCATACCAATTTTGAATCGAATCTTGGGCCGCCATCTTGAATTCAGAAATTTTTACGTATAATTCATAATCTCTGACCCCGAAAACCCTCACACACTAATTTTGAATCGAATCAGACCATAATAACATCTTGGAGCTGCCATCTTTAATTTATGAATTTTGCCAGAAAATTCGAAATATACGACCTAAAAAAACCTCACATACTAATTTTAAATCGAATCTGACCATAATCACAAATCTCGTCCGCCATCTTGGAGCCGCCATTTTGAACTCATGAATTTTGATTTAAAAAAAATCATAATCTCTGACTCCGAAAACTTATACGAAAAATAAATTGTATACCTACCTACTCTTCTCCCGTGTAGAAAGCCATACAATTATTTTGTGAAGATGCAAACAAATATGCAAACAATGCAAAATTTGATTGGTGACGCCGCTGTATACGGCAGTCATAAATATGGTGAGGACATTTAATAAACTATAATAATAAAAAAACTAAAAAAGCACACTTAAAAATGTTGCAACAAATGTGTCATTACCGACTGGTCTATAACTTGAATATACAAAATCGTTCATAAAAAACCGCAAAATTCAAATGTTTGTAAGGTAGGTATCTGAACCACACCCATACGGTATTTCCGAGGTTTTTCAGTTTCTTAGTGAGTCACTTGTATTATGGTAAAAATGAGGACAGGTCAGAGACTTTTCTCAGAATTTTCATTAGTTATAAGTCTAGTTAGAATTTTATCGCAGAACAAATAACCGCAATATTGCCACATCCTTTACATAAAGAAATGTGCATGTGGTAAATAGGTAAGTATTTTATGACAGTTTGGTTTTGAAATTTATGGAGGGTGGTGATTTTAATTACAACATATGGATAGACTCAAACTTTTTCACCCAAGAAAAATTCATTAATTTGACGAAAAAATTACCTAATCATATAATTAATTCGTAAAACTTTATATTTGGAATAATTCAGACTACCTATTTCATTTCACCATTTTTATCAAACTTTTCAACATATTATTTTTATAACTAGCAAAATTGAATAGAAATCATCCCAAGAAATAGTTTTAAAAATGAATACATACATATACACTAGTGATAAATGATCTTTGAGCACTAATTTAGTTTTGATGCCAAAATTAAAATATCCCAAGAGAAAGTAAGAGTCATAAAAATACATTAATTTGCCATGGTTGATTTTAGCTCAAGGAGCCTACGCTATTGGAGTGAAGATGGCGGCACCAACAGCAAATTCCATGAAATTTGAATATAATATTAGGGAGATATGCCCACTTTTAGAAATAGGCAAGAAGTTCCCCAATTTGTATATCCATTATAAAAGTTATCCAAGTTTATTTGAAAATAACGAAATTATGATACAAAAGGGTATTTCTCACTGAAAAGATCCATCTGAACTTCAATATTTTTACACACCTTACTTTTGAAATATTGTAATAACTACTTGTAACTTAATCAGAAACTATAAAATGTCTTTCGTTATTATTATTTAACAATTTAACAATTTACACAAAAAAAATTATACAAAACAGGAAAGCAATGGTTCACTTGTAGCCATTTTGATAATTAATAAACTTTGAATATTTATTACCTACTGAATGAACTTTTATCTGAAATAATGAAAGATAATATTTCCATAGATTAAAAAAACATCAATGCTATGACGAATATAATACTTATTTTATAATTATTTTTGTTTTGTTTATAACTCAAAAACATGTTATTGAAAATTCTTTAGTTTTTGTCATGATATTAATTAAACAAAATAGATGGCTAAGAAAATTACTCAGCTAAAATTGTGTACATGCATAGAAATTTCTCCAACTCTCAATTCAAAGTATATTTCACCATTATAGACCTTCTGTATCGTTGTTTTTTATACATTTGATGTTTAAGTACCAATTCAAAGTTCATTCCTGTTACACATAAAGATCGAATTTTTTAATATTTGGAAAATTCATTAGTATGGAAAATTAATGTATTTTGAGGAAATTTCACACAAAAATCAATCAAATTTGAAACCTCTCCCATAAGTAAGTTCCTATTGTTTTCGTACCCGAATTCATGAAAAATTCTTAGCAGTATGTGTGGGTATCCAATCAAAAACAGTTTTTTGGAATTTCGATTCAATATGACTGGCGACTTTTTGTTTACATTCTGAATGTCAAAATGAAACTAGTGTGAATATGAAAATCGTTGGTTCAAATTTATTATATGAATTTAAATAAGAAAAATGCCTGATTTTCGATCGAAAAAGTTCATTGGTCATTTTCTTCAATGAAACCTCGAAATTGAGATGTTATGAAAAAAAATATAATGTAAATATCGTTGACAAAAAAAACTCTAATCTATTGTGGTTGTGGAAGGAAAGATCTCTTCAAGAAATATTCTCAATTATCAAAATATTGGATATTTATGAATAAGTAATCAAAACAATGATAATAATCAAGAAATTTTCGAAATTACTTGTTTTTAGAATGAAAGAAATTTTTAAAATTTATTTGGATATAATGGAAATACTTTTTTGATTTACTTATAGAAAATAATACGATATTACCTAGGGATACTTACAAAAAATTGTTTAAAAATAATGAGGAAAATCAAATTTATCATTGTATGACTGAGATGAGCGTTAATGTGGTATTGGTAATTTGTCAGATTGAATATCAAACTACATAGAAGGCTAATTTCATTGGTGCAAATAGGTACTTTATGTTTCTACATATTTAGTTGAGCTTCCTAACACCAGCAATTTTTTGTTAGATATGTACTAATCTAATTATAGATAAAAGAAACAATAGTTGTAATTTTTATTTGAAAAATTGATGATAAAAGTGTGAATACTTGGAATAGTTACTGATATCATAATTCAACTAGAGATTATGGTTGTTGAAATGTAATAAAATAGCTGTGCAATCTTAGGTATTAAAAATTAAACTGTATAATACACCTGAAGCACAGCAACTTTGTGATATTATCAAACTGAGTTAAAACCAAGTCAATAAATCATATAGTTTTTGAGGACATAAATCTGCAACAAAGTATCAGCATATTGTTGCCCTATTTTCATGTACTAACTGTAATTTTCATGTCATTCAAAAATACCAAGCGGCCTTGATTGTACGTTATTATCCAATATACCAAATCTAGATCTATCCTACTCTTTCTCATGCCCATGAAATTTGAAATTTGTATAATACTCTAGCAATTGAATTCTGTCTTGATAGTTTCGTATTTCTACCAAATAGTTCTGATACTCCTGAATACAGCCAAGTTTTTTATCGGATATAAAGTCTCAGAGCAAATTTTTTGAATTCTAACAACTAGTTTGGCATTTGTAATATTTTACGTTAGTGCTTCATTTTTATAAAGTTTTGATTATTTAGATCTTACTGAATATATGTGTCATGCAACAAATTTGTTTAAATGAGTATGAACATGCTAGATAATTTGAGTCTTACCTTGAGTAACTCTCGAAAATAGGGGCTACAAGCAGACAAGACTACTCGATGCGCTTTGAGGCTTTTTCCATCACATGCTAACGTTACATCTACGAAGTCCTCATCGTCACGGAGGTTTTCGAAGGCTGAGGTTATGCTGCTCTGATAATTGTTCCAACGCAGACAAAAATGTTGTGTATCTACCATCGTAAAAAATATTCACCTGTAAAGAGAATACCCGAATAACATTCACACCATTCAAATACCTATAAAATGCTCAAAACTGAACACAAGGTACGGTTTTTGACCATCACTGATTAATAATACTAGGTGATTTTTAATTTGAAATTTTTGCTTTTTGTTGTTTTTAGTTTCAAAGTCAGGCTACTCCACCAATGAAAAATAATAAAAAAAGGTTTTCACTGATAATTTTGTTCTCTTTAACAACGTTTTCGAAAAATTTGTTAAAAAATACGGAAAACAAAAAATATTTGGGGTTATGTTCACTATTTTCGCAAATTTAGCAATAACTAATCAGTCTTGTTTGAAATTCAGTATGAATATGCAAAACAAACTTACTTGAACCATGGTAGTCAACATTCAAACTATAAAAGTTATGCAGTTTCTGTTTATACAAGATAAGTTTATTTACGCCAATTCTATCTGCACCAATTCAAATCACATTAATAGAAAAAAACTCGAGCAATAGATGATAGATGGATGCACTCACGATTTCTTAGAAAAGGTTCGCGTCTAGACTAGATCATTAGAGGACAAGTTTATAAAAAATGTGATTGGATAGTGCGTGGATGGTGGGGATAGATGGAACATGGCTATCAGTGAAAAAAAAAGGAACGACGTCCGACTGGAAAGCGAAAGGATTCGGCCAGGCGCTGATCGTCATTCGTAGACGCTCTAGCCGGTCAGGGACGAATTTGTTTTGTTTAAAATACTGTTGTCATCGCTACTAAATAACGAATGATTCGCACCAGATTCAAAATATAAAAAGCGCCGAGGAGGCTGTGAACGTAAATAACAAAAGAGGATTGATAAATGTAGAATTTCTCAGAGGTTAAATCAAGGTATTGTACACATTCTATTAAAAAAATTAAATAAAGGAGGCTGTGAATGTGAATAACAAAAGAGGACTGATAAATGTAGAATTTCTCTCAGATGTTAAATCAAGGTATGTGTACATATTCTGTCAGAAAATTTAAATAATTGAGGCTGTGAATGTGAATAACAAAAGAGGACTGATAAATGTATAATTTCTCAGAGGTTAAATCAAGATATTGTACATATTCTATCAGAAAATTTAAATAATTCGATGATTTTATTTTTAATAACGTTCATGACTGAAACGCTCCGAAAAAATATAAATGTTTACCTGAGAATGATATTAGTCATTGAAATGTTTTTGTTTTTTTCGATGGATCCATTTTTTATTCCAGGAACATTTTTGCGAGTGGTCGCGCGTGCACACAGATGTTTTCAAGGCACTCTAAAAACCCGCCAAATACAAACTCTCCAAACGGTAGTTGTGTGTGAGACACTTCGCGAACTATGCACCCACCGTCAGAGCATCACGACATTCAGGCGAATATTAAAAATTCAGGCGCGCAAAAAATGACGAAGGCCCGCTTATTCTTTATTGGGACATGGCTATGAGACATCTGCTGTAATAAGCTAGCACTAAAAAATAGTGCGTGCCGCCTACCCCTCCCGCATGGAATGAAAATGCGCAGAATAACGAGTCGGTACAGGCCCGCAATTAAAAATATCAAAATAAAAAAATCGAACACTAAATCTGAGCTGTGTACGACTACCGAATGCTCTTGCCGTTTGCGGAACGCTATTTACTTTTTACGGTGTTCTCCCCGGACTTGAAATGGGGGTTGGTGTGCTCGTTGTGTATTACTCGAACTTTTTGTCATTTTTCTTGAGACATGTAGGGAAATGGAAATTTTCTTATTGCGATCCGAAAAGAAGGGCATTCGTATCAGTGGCGTCGCGTCGCGAGGGTTAGATTGTATATGCGCGTAATATTTCTGAACCCTCTATATATTTTTTAGAATTAGAAGAGTACCAGGTACCTATTTAATCGTTGAGGGATTTAAAAACAGTTATTCCTGGTATTCATTATATTTACAACAAGCCTTTTCCTGATAGTGGTTTTTGAGGAAAGGAATTAAGTTGTTAGAAACCATGCCTTTCTAATTGAATTCAAAACTATTTAAAAGTAAGTTTCAATAAGCCGCACACCACTGATTATTTTTTTGTACTACATTTAGATTGGCAGCGAATATAATTTTTCGAAGTTTGAAAGGTCGTAAATTTTCTTCCAACGAAGAGGTTGTAGAAGCTGTAGAGTCCTGATTTGCAGAGCAAGATAAGCATTTTTTTTAAAGGTGTAGAGGCGTTGCAGGTTCGTTGTAATAAATGGATTAACTTAAGAGGAGAGTATTTTGAATAATGAATTATTTGACTTTCAATGAAATTTTGTTTGCTTCTATAGTAGGCTAAACATTTTTCAATAAATCCTTGAACAATCCAATCAACAATTATAAGATAACCCCTCACACGTATCCCCTAGATACACCACTATAGGAGCGAAAAGACTTACCAACTGTTAGCTGGCCGCGAATGCATAAAAAGTTGTTATACAATCTCTTTCCTCCTGTTGTGTTGGACAAGCACGAAAAATCACTCAGCACGATAGTTGTTGGCAATGCTAAAAAATTGGTCGAGGCCAGCCTAGTGATTAGATTAGATACAGATCTGCACGCATTTATCTGCATGATTAGTTTTTCTAGGTGTACTGTACGTTTTTTTAATAGAATTTATCTGCTTTGACGTGAACTAAGTAGCTAGTAACTATATCAACATTTTATCTTGTTTTTTTACGGCAACATTAGAGATGAAAATGTGCTATCTAGAAAGGAGTTATCTTTGTTGGAATTCCCAATCTAATTTCGCAAAAGACATGATTCAGTATTATAACCAACCTCGTTAGATCCGAGGTCATAGACATCACATGAGCAACCTCATGGGGCAGCACACGTCAAAAGATGGCATGTATCCGAGGAGACATCCTTATCAGAACATCGGCACACAAGCTTTCCTATCTCCGGAAGCAGTTGTGTTCTTTGCTCTCTAGTTTTATCTCAGACCGATCTCTTCATGTGGTGGTCGATGGATCGATGGAGTATTATCCGATTCTCTACCAATAAATGCTGGTGTTCCGCAAAGATCCATTCTAGCATCAATACAACACAATGATATGTTGGGAGCTACTTTATGTCCAGTGCACAGCTTAGCTCTTTCTTTCTTCCAAAGCTCTCTTACAAAGCTCCGATATTAGCCAGTGAATACAGAAATAAACGGGGAAGATTCGTGAATGAAATCAATACGGAAAAATTCTAGAATGGGATCTAACAATGTGGTGGAATTTAATGCGAATAAAACTCAAGCATGTCTTTTCTCTAGAATGGTCGATCTCACAGCGGCCAGCATAACCATGTCAGGAGTATCCATACCAATGACATATTCCATTTCAATAATCGGTATTACCATCAGCAGTACCCTTTCATCGGAGTGCCTCTCAAATCCTGTCCAAAAGAGAGACATTCGTCTGGTCGGTGATACTTCGCTCACAAGCTTGCTTACTTCTCTGGAACATCGCATAAAGGTTGGCGATCTATCTCTGTTTTATAGATATTTTCATGGACGATGCTTTTCTGAAATATCATCAATTGTTCCATCGTTAGAGGTCCCATCGAGACTGACCCGTCGAGCTCAGCCCTCACATCCATATATCTTCAGATTGGAGACATACCAAACATCTCTTTCCCAGGCTCGTTCTTCCACCGAACGGCAACGCTTTGGAACTCGCTGCCCCGGGAGGTGTTCCCTGAGGCATCAAGCCTTTAGAAATTCAAGAACACCAATTCCTACCAACTTTCCCTTGGCTCCCACGATGTTCTCTGAACAATACACGATTTTCCTTCTCATGGGAACCAGAACAAAAAAAAATAACTTCGAGTTTGTAAATGCTCCCAAGTCGTGAAAGAATTTCTGCTGAGTGCTTTGAACAAGATCTGGTCAAAAGATCCGGTAAATTCTGTCGGTACTCTGATGCGAGCAGACGGAACATTGACCACAACAGAAAAAGAATATCTAGAAATACTCTTAAATAATCAATTTCGTGAGGGGAACGAATGAACCAGTCGCGCCCCAAAGACCACCAACATCCGAGGCCAGACCCACAAGGAAAACCTGGGACGTAGCGAAAAAAGTCACCAACAGGAAGGTAGAATGGTCTATATAAACCTTCGGTCCATTTGAATCAGCAGAGCCAGATGAAACCCAACCTGGCTGTAGAAGTACAGCGAGTGGCAGACCTAGTGACTTCTCACCTAGTCAGGCTGTTCAGGGCGTGCTTGGCCTACAGTTACGTACCTAACTCCTGGCGAAGATCCGAAGCGGTCTTCATATCGGGGCCGGGGTAACCATTCTACGCCCAGGCTAAGGCATTCAGATAGATCAATTTGCATGGAAAAATTAGTTGAAATTGTTAAAATTGTTTTTTTCGTTAACCAACTGTCGTTCACTTACGACCGCCAGCCTTCAAAAGTCAAAACTTGTGCGAGTCAAGGATGAACGAGGTCTTACTTTTTAACGTGCCGTTCCTAGCACTTTTTTGATGTGTTTGATAACACATAATACATCTGTCATATCAGCCCTTTGGGAAAGAAACGTTGTTCCAACCCTGAACCAGGGGATATCGGCTATGCTGGGTTGCAGGGTAATACAGGCTTTCCTATACGGGAAAAGAACTTGGAACCCAATGGTATATAGCCTCCTTACATATTTCAACAGGGGAGGAATGTATGCCCAGGGACGATATCATCATAATAGGCAATGGGAAGTATATGGCGGTGTGTGTGATGTGATGTAATCAGACGTCTATAACCCGCTATAACCCGCCACTGCCATTTCCGGCAGGGCCGAAAATTAGATTTGTCATAACTTTGCTAAATATTTTAGTAGAAGGAAAAGGAAAAGTGTATATCGTTCCTGAAGACCTCATGCAAATATAACTTGTGAGTATCTGAGTACCCAGATAAGAATGTGTTTTATCCCACTTCACATAACCCTTCTATGATATTTACGGAGGATCCGAAAATCATGGATATTTTAGTTGATATGAAATAATTATACTGAAGCAGGAATCAGTACCCTTTTTGGCCAATATGCAACGATTTTAGACTAGTGAGATAAGTCTCACTTATACATGCCAAAGAAAAAACTGGGTTTTACTTCTGCCTTAGTTTTCAACTCACCCACAATCCCGGCAATTTCTTCAGTGAATGTTGAAAATAATCGCTCATACACATCCTACATAAAAAATGGAGTATGTGATTTAAAGCTTGAGGTTTGCACTTTACAATAGTGTTATTAAACATATATGCAGGATATGAATAAGCGATTATTTTCAACATTCACTGAAGAGAATGTAGAGTTATAACCAATCAAATATTCGGCTTTCAGCGGCGGGTATGCGTGAATCTGAAATCTGACGTCGGCTTCTTTCACGTTTTCGAGAAAACGAGCGCATTTCATAAAAAATTACTGAGTATCATTTTTGTGGAGAATCGAATTGTCTTTCACCTTGTTGAGTTGTTTTTATGATTAATCATATACTTTCCAAGATTACAGCAAAAATCTATTTATTAATTTTTACACAAAAAAAAAATATATGTTCTATCCCTGGAATTTCGGTGAACAATTTTTTTCGTGTTTATCATGGTTCCAACAACTAGCATACATGGTGCTACAATCGATCCTCGTCTCAAAACCCAATCGTATTTTTGTTAAATTTCAGTCAACAGATAACTCAAAAAAATTACCTATAAAACTTTTTGAATTTTGGAAAATATCTTGCATATATACTTTTTATTATATCCGACTGTGATTATTTCCCATATTGATTGCTGTTTTCTATGAGCTGTATGTTTATTTATTTGTTAAAAATTCATTCCCAAATTTTGATTGTTATTATTTCCTAATCTGATGGTATTAGATCAATATGTTGTACACTAAATAATAATAAAAAGAAACAATTTATGATGCGGAAAATACTAATAAGAACTATATTTTATCAAAACTCCAGTCTAACAGACAAATGATTGAGAGAGAGAGCCTACAATAGAAGGTACATGGCACATCAGAACGAAGCTTCAATATTTACTGTCAAGTTACTGTATTATTGTATGTAGATAAAATTATGTTCGTACACACATAAGAGATACAAACCGGTTGTTGTTTCGTTTTTTGCTCCAAAGTTTTCCCCAAAACAAACACAATTTAAATTCGGGCATTTTCAATTTATGAAACTCCTCCTCCTCTAGGAGAGAGAGGGGGTGGAAAACTCCGCGAAACAATTCACGATATCCCGTTACATGAAAACGAGTATGAAATTAGCACAAAAGTAGCAGAGGCCTATTGAACCCTTTCAAGGATTTTTCCTAGCAACGCGAGGATCCCGCTCCCCCTCGCAGCTCGCAGGTAACGATGACAAAAAGTACACCAACTGAAACAGACAACTGTAGCATGTCATCTCTATTATAGGCCAGTACGATATCGTTAAAATCTTCGGATAATTCCATTAGAATTAAATGGATGAATCAGCATGAAATTTCATCAATTTTCTGAAGGCCTGAAAGGAAAACGTACCGACATCTGTTTCATATACGAATATAAAGTCTCATAAGCATGCAAATAAATTTAAAGAAATTGTTAAAGTTGTGATTTTCGTTAAACGATTGTCCGCTACGAACAACCTTCAGAAGTGACTATATAAAACGAATATTGAAAAGGGGGAACAGTCTCCATGAAAATTGAAAAATGTGATTTATTTGTAATATCTAACAGAAAACATTGAACTGGACATTGAACTACATCTGATAGATATTGTGAAAAGATTATCTGAAAGTGAAAATTCGCATTTTCATTCAGATAGTTGATATTTTAAATTTTCTCTAGTTCTCTTGCATTTACCCCAATACATTTTGGTCGACGAAAATCTATTTCGCTTTGCCAAGCTCATCAGGGAGATTGATAAAATAATTGGTAAGCAGGCTCTTCAGAAGCAATTATACACATCAAGGAGGGAATTGTTGGAAATATTTCTTCTGCGGTAACACTTTGAAAGTTATTTTTTGACATCGACCTGTCATGGGCATTGCATTTTGATTTTTGTTTTTCGAAAATATGAGTAGGATCACTATCACTATTTTGAATCGGGTTTGAAGGCCGTCGTGGTTTGGAATACTTTCCTAACGTTTCGCTAGCGCGAGTGGCTAGCTTCTTCAGAGGTCTGTTCATCTTCGTTCTACTCCGATGACTGAGCTAGGTCTGACTCTCAAGTCATATTTATGGGTCGTAAGGTAGTTCTGGGTATTAATTACCTGGGTCGCATTTGAACTTGTTATTCCAAGATCCATAGGAACCAGGCTGAAGGAACGTCAGCGAAACTGTAGATTAGGTCAAACAGACAAATCGGCAGTAGCGGAACACGCACTCAGTGATGGGGAACATAGGATACGGTTTGACGACGTAAAACTCCTTGCCCCCAACCAAGGGCATCACAGCCGTCTCGTACGAGAAGCAATAGAAATCCACAAACATACGGAGAATTTCAACAGAAAGGAAAAACCCTGAATATCAACCGCATAAGTATGGGCCCCAATTCTGAGAAATGCGAGGGAAATGACAAGTAACGAATTAATGACAGCAGGTAATAAGGAGATGTTTTCGACTACCACAATAACAAGTGCAAATGCGACCCAGGTAATTAATACCCAGAACTACCTTACGACCCATAAATATGACTTGAGAGTCAGACCTAGCTCAGTCATCGGAGTAGAACGAAGATGAACAGACCTCTGAAGAAGCTAGCCACTCGCGCTAGCGGAACGTTAGGAAAGTATTCCAAACCACGACGGCCTTCAAACCCGATTCAAAATAGTGATAGTGAAAATTTCAGCCGCGAAAGCCTTAGCCAATTTATGAATAGGATATTCATAAAATCTGTTGTGGAATCATGGAAAGACAAACTTTCAGCCGCAGATGATTCCATAACAGATTTTATGAATATCCTATTCATATTTTCGAACAAAAATCATAAAACGAATAATTTCAACATCGAAATATGCTTATTTTTAATAATGCTACGAGGTAGCAAATAATCTGATACTAAACAACTATTCTCCTAAATAATACCGCGACAGACATTGTATTGTATTAGGTGATATTTGTCTTTGAGGAGGAAGCATTGTTTCTTCGCGAGAAAGTTTTTTTTAACAGCGGGACTCGGAATTCTTGAAAAAATTGCGAAAACTTATGAAGATAAAATCGAAATAATCCGTAAAAATGGTGAAAAACATGAGACAATCCAATCATTTAATTCAAAAAATTGTAACCCCTTTGTCCCTCTGAAAGCCAAATAGAAAATGGGCAGTAATGCGGAAAGTTTTCCGTCGTTTTTCGATGTTGAAAATTACGGAGAAAAAAATATCCCCCTCCCCCCTCACTTAAAATAGTGAAAAATATGGGATCACCGAATAATTCAATTGAAAAAAAATCCTGCCCCCCTGACGACTGCATATAGAACGCGTAAAAATTCAGAGAAATTTTCGATAATCCCAGGTGTCGATAAACAGTGCGAAAAAAAAATATTGGTGATAATGGGCTCTTACTCACCCCTTCTCGAAAAAAAAATTGGAAAAACATGGGGCCGTCGAATAATTCAATTGTACAAAATGTTCCCCCCTGTCTTTGTAAAAGCTAGAAAGAGATCGCGTAAGAATTTGGAAAAAAATCTGACGGTTGGGTCTTGGTGGCGTACAGTTTGTGTTCTCGCTTGCTATGACAAGGTACGCGGGTTCGAATCGCCGCGTCCATAGACCTCGTGCATGGCATCACACGTTGAAAGGTAAGGGCTGTATCTTCCTTACACACAAGTCTCCCGAAGACTTCTGAGAGTTGCTCGTAAGGGGGCAGCCGGTTGATGAAAATAACAAAAAAAAAAACAAAAGTAGAGAAATAATCGGTGTTGTGGCTCATGGGGGGGGGTAAAAGATTCTCAAAAAAATTGCAGGAACTTAAATAAATATAAAAATATAATCGTAAATATCCGTAAAAATAGTGAAAAATATGTTACCATCGAATAATTTAATTTCGAAAATATTCACCCTCCTGTCCCCCTGAAAGCCAAATTAAGAACGCGTTGAAATTTCTAATATTTTCGTGCGTCGAAAACTATGACTAAAAAGAAAAACTTTGGTCGTGGGGGCTCGGATACCCCCATCTTCTAGGAAAAAAGTCGACTATTTCGGACGTGAACAATTCGATTGGGTATGAAATATACGAATGCCAGTACCAACCTCTTTCCACCTGGCGCAACTATCAAAACAGTAAATTAGGCAAATCCTAAAAGCTGAAAAGTACGAAATGAAATAATCGCAAACAAACTTGTTTAAAATAAGCTTTCATTTACAAACTATTTAACCAAAAAATAAAAAATATTTTTGAGTGTATGAAATTTCGAGGTATGAAATGTTATTTCACTTGAAATGAAGCCTCAAGCTTTCAAGAAAATAATCAGATTTTTGAAAGTTCACTGTTTTTATACATCAAATATTATATACAGGGTGTATCTTAAATTATGTCATTAATTCTAGGTGGTGATTCCTTGTCACATTTTATTAAAAAAAGTTCATATAAACGTGTGTCCCAACTTGCTTCGTTTCCGAGTAACGGGGTGTCAAAAGTTTATTAAAAAATCAGTTTTTCATGAATTACTCAAAATTCTTTACGCCGATTCTGTTTAAACTTCTTGTGCTTGATAGTAGTAACAAGGGTCTTCTCTTCATGGAATTACATTATGAATTTTAATTCTAGTGGCGCCGCAGTTGATACCCCGTTACACAGAAACGAAGCAAGTTAGGACACGTTTATTTGAACTTATATTCTTAAAATGTGACAAGGAATCACCTCCTGAAACAAATGACATCATTTAAGATACACCCAGTATATATTAACTTTCCAGTTCGATAGTTTATAAATAAAATAATCTTTACGTTTATTTTATTTCATTAATTGACTAGAAATTGGGAAAACATACTACTAATCATATAATTCGCTGAAAAATCATCGTCTGAAAACATTACACTGGGATTAAAATCAATTAGAAGTAGCAAATCCCCTTTTCTGCTTTATTATTCTAGTTATATATTTTTTCTAAATTTGGATCATTCAATATACTCACTAGGTAGAGGCAATTTCTGAAATATATCGAATATTTTTTCAACTTTCAGTTTTTCCGGTAATGACTTCAACATTCGATTTGCAAATGGAATGCCTTGTATATTATGACACATTTTCCTCATCATTTTATTTGTCTAAATTTTTTGTTTCATTTATCATTTTATTTTTCGGCCTTAGAGTCACTAAAAATGTACGATACTTCGTTTGAAAGTTACTGAGGTGTTTCCACGAGAAGAGAGGCAAATTTCGATATTTCGACCTTCATTTTTTTTTCAGTAATAAAATGAAGCAAAAGTATAATGCTTGTTCTGATAATAATCTAGGAGTCTTGTAAACTAACTCGGGGTGTGCCAGACTCAATTCCAAAGTTGACGAAAACTTGAAGGATTGTTTGGTGATGGTAGAGGGTGTGTTTCTTAGTTTTCGAACACGAGGACCCTGTGCTCTTTACAGGTTGAAGGGAAAAGCACGATTTTCCGGACTGTTTTTTGTTTTTTGCCCATATCTTCTTAACTATGTGGTTTAGCGAAAATCCGGAAAAACCATGTGAAAGAAAATTAAATTTCCTTAAAATTTTTTTGACATACTTAATTATAACCAAGATACAGGTGGTCAAAAGAGGTCAGTTTTTAAAAATGTGAGAAAATGCAAATCAATGCAGGACTGCTCCTGGTAGGGTTGGACATCTAGTTTCTTACATATCTATTTATTATTACACATATTATGCATACCCCTACTCTACCTAAGCCCTTATGTAATATCCAAAAGCTATACTTGCATGATGAGTCTCTCTTCATAATTGAAGACTTTGAATGTGTTGCTGACCATTGAAAGCATGGTTTGTCAGTTTATTGCAGAGCGATCCACACATAACAATCATTGGGGAAATGGGGAAATAGAACAATAGAGTGGTCTGCGCGACCCCCCCCCCCCCCCCCGATAACGGGATTTGGGACCATTTGGAAGACGTGTTCGTCTGGACCCTTCGCAGTTTTCCTACCTCTTCGGGCTCTCGGTCGGGCTTCCTTTTGATAACCCTCATGTCCCTCCTTCCAACTCTTCAGTTAAGTTATATTCCTTGAACGGAAAAGTTCGTTGGTGACGTGCAAGTGAATATAACGAGTTTTGGATAATATTCCAAGAAGGTAAGTAAGTGTTTCAACATTGTTTTATTATTAAAACATTTTAACGACATCGGTTGTATAGGCCCGCTCAATGACTCATCCAGACGACTATGCCCATCTCCCAAGCTATGAACTAGGACAGCGTCACGATCACGGGTGAAGATGTCGACCTGCTGGTTTTGCTGACGGCGTTAGGTTCTTCCAAAATCTTTTTTCAGAAGAGTGGCAGAGGAAATTTCCATATCGTCATATATTCGTTATATTTCTTCAAATTTGATTGCAATGACATCCTTTTCCTGCATGCGATGATCGGATGCATAACACCTCCCTTTGGCATCGGCAAAAATAAGGCCTCTAAGTAATCGGAAAACACCCGTGGCTTTCTGACACAGCCAGCATTTTCAGGGACCCTGATACGACGCCACATCAATTTTCTGATCCCGGGGAGAAGTTCCTGATTACGCTGTATGGATCGATTCTGCCAAATTCTATTCGTACAGAGCCTATGTCCAAGTTGAAACTTGGTTAGGGGATGATGGGATGCAGCGGAAGTTGCCATCTGCGAGAGGCTGAAAGTTGACTAAACAAGGTTGGTATTACTATCAGATTTCCACTGCATCATACTTTTCTTTGATATGACATTCATTTTCCAATTTGATAATTGTTCATCAAGAGAATACTAATTAGGTATTTCTTTTCGTTTTCTCCAGGATTCATACCCACAACTACAAGTATGAATGCTGCTCCATATGACATCTTGTCTTTCATCAGATGCAAGTGTATAACTGGATGCAGTGCAGGAAGGTGCTCCTGCAAAAAACCAGAGACTGACTTCAACGACGAAGACATGGATGAAAAAATCGATGATCAGATGAGTGCTCAGGAGGAGGAGGCAGCTGAGATTGATGACGACTTCCTGCTAAGGGAATGTGCAGTGATTTGTTTATAATTTATTTTAAATTATTTGTATATCTTTTTTAACATTATTAATATTAAATAAGTAATTTTGTAAGCCAAGTTTTTGTTTGAAGAAATTTAATATTGGAATTATGACTTAAATATAAGTGCGTATCATGCAATTTGTTCTTTATCTACCTGACACTACTTTTTTGAGGGTTCGAATCCATTCATAAAAATTAATGATCAATCTTGATGATTACCAACGCATTCATGTCTTCAATCACGAAGAGATGCTGATAAAATATAGCTTTCGGATATTAAATGAAGAATAGAATAGATATTAAACTAGTATTTTCCAAAGTTTAAACATTGAGACGAAGCACACATAGTCGGTGGATCCCCTCCGACGTGGAATGGGTGGAGTGAAATTCACTCGTTCTCATATCAAAAAACAACGTCGCATTATGCACATGTTGAGGGTACTTCAAACCAGAAGAGGGGAGGTCAAGAAGACGGGGAGTGGGAGAGAGGGGAGAGGGTATGCACAATATGTATACTAATACATAGATAAGTGTACAAAACATAATTTATTAGCCCAAAACCTGCATTGTTCTGCATTTTCTCACATTTTAAGAAATTTTATCTTTTTTTGACCGCCTGTATCTTGGATGTTGTTTTGTCCAAAACGTTTGTCCAATGAAGAAAATTTAATTTTCTTTCGCGTGGTCTTTCCGGATTTTCGCTAAACCACATAGATTAGAAGATATGGACAAAAAAACTAAAACAGTCCGAAAAAATCGCTCGCCTCTCGTAAAGAGCACAGGGTCCTCGTGTTAGAAAACTCAGCAAACACATCCCTACCATCCCTTAACAATCCCTCAAATTTTTGATAACTTTAGAATTGAGTCCAGGTAGAATTTTGGCTCCTATTTTGGCTCCTACTATATCATTTTTCGGAAATGTTGGTGTGCAGTGTGCATTGCTATTGGCGTGCAGTGTATATCACTTAAAATGATTCAAGGTTATGTTAATTTTTTTGGTATATCAGTCGATTCGTCGATTGTCCAATTTTCACAATTTTAATGATCTAATTGGAATGGAATGTAACATTGCCATAACACTTATGCATGTGAAGATTGAGTATACAGTTAGTATTTTTTTGAATCATTTTCCACAAGACTGGGCTTTATAATGCGTTTTTCTACGTTCATGCAAAAAACAAAACTTTATTGAACTATATTTGGTAGAAAAACTGTCTCTTATTGCACTGAGTGTAATAAAGACTTTATTGCACTCATCTGTCATCATGTCATCAAATCGACGCCAAATTTAGCCCATTTTCTGTGAGATTGTATTACGTTTTGAATAGTTGCATGTTTCATCATATTCAATTTATAATGTACTATGAAATTACTAGAAAATGCAATTTGTTAAAAATAAAATTATTTCCTTCGAATATCATCTGAACTACACAAAATCTTTTTGAATTACTTTTAGCAGATTGATTTAAACAAACAATGTGCCACCTAAATGAAACATTTTCTGGTTTTTGCATGAACGTAGAAAAAATATTGTATGAAACTCGTGCAAAAAGAATTTATTGCACTCGACGTGTTGTCCAATTTCACGTCGAGTGCAATAAACACCTACTTTTTGCACTTTCATTGTACCTACATTTGGATCAAAATACGTTCATGAAGTGCAAGTCTCAGCTGAATGATGGTAAAGTATGATTTTTTGGAAAGTTTGTTGCAAAAACTCGCGTAAATAAAATCGGAAAATCCTGCGGCATAATTTAGCTTCAAATGATTTCATCTATTTTCCCACCTGAAGGCTGTGAAGGAATTCGGAAACAAGGACAAGGTAGCGGCCTTATGGAAAAATTGTCACCAGAATTTTTGGTATGTTGTAAAATATGACTCAATCCTATCTAGTTTTCGAGATACAGTGTGTCGAAGTTGGAAAGTGGCCATTTCTTTAAAGTAATATTGATCTTAGGAAAACATCTTGAATGAAAATATGTTGCGCCACAAATGTTGCCTGTCCATGAAGCAATTATTTCAGATTGGTTTTTGATAAAAATATTATTAGATACAGGGTGAGTAAAGCATTATTCAAAATGAAATTCTTATTCAACCTCATACAATACAGATGTACCAAACCAAGTAACACACCAAAATGATCATCGTTTTATTATGACAAAATTGACTAATTCAACATTTTGTACAGGGTGAGTCAAAAAGTAACAGATTTTTTGGTGACATTTTGTACATTCTTATTTTTTATTTTGAGTTTTAGGGATACTTCAGTACGAACCATTCAATATACGTCTGGTCCGAAAATGATATACAGTATGAGACAAACGCTAGGTGATGACAAAAATTGCAAAAAAGCGATTGTTTTTAAAATTTCCTCGGTTCAATTTTCCAATTTTTTTCATCAAGGTTGGATACGCTTAGACAAACTGAAGGCGACGGGTTGCATATATACACATGCCACTAACGTACCAACCTCTGGGCAACTGGTAGATAATTGAACAAATTCTTACATTGAAAATATTGAATCCTGTCCTGATGTTAGGTTTTTGGTCAAGTACGATTTTGAAGACCTTTTTTTTCCTTTAACAATTATGATTTCCACACTAATGTTCACTAACTACCGAAACTTTCTGTAATGTCCATGTAATACTCAAGTAATACCTCTAATTCCCGACTAATGCCCATTAATTTTCAACTAATACCTCTAATTCCCGACTAATACCCAATTATTTTCCCCCTCGTAAACTGATAATAAAAAATAATATGTCTAGTATAATGAAACGCAGTAGATAGAGTGTACGCCTGGTTACCGAGAGATCTCAGGTTCGGTTCCCAGTCGGGACGAGCTTTTTTCATCAGATGTGTAGCCGTATGGGAATTATCCTTTACGATTTATTGTCGCGTTGAAAATCAACAGTGCTGCTCCTGAAGTGGCGTAAGGAGTTAGTAACACAGCCTACCCAGAGCATATGAGGCTAATGACCATAGCAGTCGATGCCAAAAAAAAAACGAAGAACTTTGAAAAATTTAAATATTTCCTTAAGTGTAATGACGATTGTATAACTCGCACAGAAAGTTTTTGTGTCGAACTCAAACAACTGCAGCCTTCGATTTGTAACTTTTCGACTAAATTGCACTTTCGACATACATACAAATAACCATTTCTTACCAAAATTATTAGAATTGTAAAATAATATGCAAGCTGAGAATAGTTTATTAGGTAGTGTCTCGTAATTTTGAACAATGTTTAAGTGTTAAGTACATAGCAATGTAATTTATGTATCATTGTCAAGTAGGAGGTTGACATCAGAACTTTAACCTATTAAAAATTGAAGTTTTTGACGATTTATAATGGAATATGAGTTTGAAAGTTGGTGAAAAGGAACAAATTGAAACGGTAATCGAAACGCAATCTGATTGGTCCTGCGTGTCATGACGTCAGAACTCATATCAATATCGTTTATTGCATCTGAAGTGTGGTTATTGTGATTGAGTTGATTTGTTGTTTTTTTTAAAGTGAAACATTAGCTCGATTTATTTAATACCAACGAAAAAGCATCTTCAAATAATTTACCATCGATTTTTATGGTGATGGAGTTTATTTAAAAACGGTAATCGTTTCAATGCAGCCGAATTTAGGAATGTGAAACCAACAGTGTAAGTAAAGAAATAACTAATTTCGTTTGACTTTCATTTTATTTTTTTCTTGCTTAGGCCATCTAAGGGTTTATTCATATAATGGCTGTGAATTCTGAACAGAGTAGATATTTAATTGAAAAAATAAAATAAATTTGAGCCTTTTCAGATTCACAGTTTTATCAGCTAGACGATCATGAGCCACCTGGAGCTTTTACCACCGCAAAAAACTACAGCATTATCCAGGTTAACATGTCATTTCTCCCGGCCTATATGTAGGGTTTCGAGGAATAGCGTGGATGCTGGAAGAAATAAAGATGAAAACATTGCAGGTTTTATTGCGGTATTGATTATAAAATCAATAAAATATGGCCAGGCAAAACGAAACGGGAAAAATATAGCTGATTCACACAACTGTATATTTATTCTATGGGAATTAAAATGTTCATGCGCAGCTCTATAACGTCCTATCTACCCGCGAAGAATGTAATGATTTTTTGGGGGTAAATTGGCGGAGAAGGGTGACAGGGGAGCCCTCATTAGCATAGGCGGCGGCAATTAAAAATAGCCAACCCTCGCAACTATAGAATCAGGCGCGGAAAAATATTCTAATTCGCCTCGCGGATCGATAGAGGTCTCAATTAAAAATATAGTATTGTTTTTTTTTCAGTTGGCATCTATTGGGGTTGCTTTGGTGATCTGATAATATATGCAAGGCATCTTTTCATGTTCAAAAGTATTCTAGTCTCTATTCAACAACATTTTCGTCGTAGACAGGGTGGTTCGTATGAAATAGAGCAGGGGTCACTATGAAGACTTAATTATTTATTATTCCCTTACATGTTTCAAAATTGTAAGGATAGTATACAGTATGTTATTTTTACAAATTTATGAACGTTTGTTGTGATAACCATTGAATACAACTTTCAGTGATTAGCATAGTTATTGGACCCAGTATTCAGTTTGAAAGTGATTTTATAATGCGAAACTTTTCCATATCTTGCACTGGAGATACCATAATAGTACTTTCATTGAAAATGATAGTAATTATAATGAGGTTCTTGTTTCTATACTTAATTCAAATCATTATGTGCAGTTATTGTAGTCGTCAGTATCTTCATATTACGAAATGTTTTCGTGAATCCAAGTTTCGCTTGGAAACAGTATACCGGGTGTCCACGGAAGGTGGATCGCCCATATAACTTTTTTGTTGATATTGGAATGAAATTTGGAGGATCTATATAATACATAAAACTGCATTTTTTGACAAGTGACTCAGCTTCATGCAACTTCCGGTCTCACCGGAAGTGATGTAAACTTTCGATTTTTAAATGAGACACCCGGTATATTTTATAGAGGGCTATGAATACGTTCAAATTATTAATCTTAGTCCTAAAGTATTATCAAAAATACAACTTTACGGTTTTCGGTTTAAATGCACCTACTGGGTAAAATTTAATTTTTAAATAATTAATACTTTTTTTTTTAAATGACAACATAGTGGCTCGTCGGGTCAGAAAGAAAGATCATTTCATTAAGGTTAATTTGATACCGCATACGATTAGGTCTCGAAGAAACTTTCGTCAAACAAACTTAAAAATTTTACGATAGATCTTTCTTCTTGAGATTAAAATAATATTAAAATTCATCGAGTAACCTGTGACCAACACAAATGATATAACAGAATCATCAATCCAAAAACTAATATCTCCTTGCATGAATGATATTATTAACATGATTTTCTATCAATAGCGTACACAATACTTCCCAATTTAGATTTGGAGAAGTGAGGTATCGACAAGTAATGTTTTTTTTTTCAATACACCTTAATTACCTTGTTCTATCAGTTATGTAGGTCATAGATTACCCATTGTATTTGAATCTCATATTAATCTGAAATGGTGTTTCATTTTAAGAAAGATCTTAAGTAATCTTTTAACAAATTTTTAACGTTTGTTTGAAACCTATAACAGTGAAGCGGTATCAACATAATCGTAATGGAATTCACAAAATTTCAATTAAAAAAAATTAATAATACAAATTCTAAAATTCAATTGTATGCAGGTACAAGCAAAAATATTTCAACTGAAAGCAATATTCCTACTTCCTACTTATACATGCCAAAATAAAAACTTTGTTTACTCCTGCCTCATTTTCAACTTACCCATAAAACCCCCATTCCCTTCAGTAAGTGTTGAAAGTAACACCCAGTTTTTTCTTTGGCATGTATAAGTGAGTGAGACTCAAATCGTTGCATATGGTCCAAAGAGGGTACTGATAACTGCTCCAGTATAATTATTTCATATCAACTAAAATATCCATGACTTTCGGATACTCCGTAAATATCGTAGAAAGGTTATGTGAAGTGGGACATAACACATTTGAGGTACTCAGATACTCACATGTTATATTTGCATGAGGAAGTAGAAGTCTTCAGGAACGATATACACTTTTTCTTTTCCTTCTACTATAATTTTTAGCAAAGTTATGACAAATCTATTTTTCGGCCCTGCCTGAACTTACAGTGGCGGGTTAGCGCGAGCATGAAATGTGACGTCGGCGTTAAACCGCGTTTTCTGAGAAAACGAGCGTATTTCATAAGGTATTACTGAAAATCATTCTTGTGGAGAATTGAGTTATCTCTCAACCTATCGAAATCGTTCTTTGATAAATTTTATATTTTCAACAACAACAAAAAAAATATATTTTTTTAAATGAAAGTTTTTTTAGGTTCCACCCTTGATTTTTTGGTAAACAATTTTTTTTCTAATAATACATGATGTCGAGATGTCATGTGCCGAGTTTCAGAGTGCTACAATTCATTCTTCACTTATTGCTCGAGTTTTTCTGTCGTTACTGGATTATATACGGACAATACTGTCCCCCAAAAATCATACTGAATAAAATCGCATCCAAAATCTGTCATAATCTCCCGGTCGATTATGCTTTATTCATCTGAACTTCTGAATCGAAATAATGGGTCTAATGAATAAATCTTAAGCAAATACTTTTACTCAGATTTCTTGAAATAGACCTATCCATTTTATTAACTAATGAGAAAGACGAACCTATATTATAAGCTTTTGCCAGCTTTTATTCATAACACCCAATGTGTAGCGATGAATTTATTTATTATCTGTACATATGTGCATGTTAGAACCGCACAAGATAATGTACGTACTGCACGAAACATGATTTCATCAGATAATAGCGAGTTGTCTTCTTCAAAACTACTGGACCAAAATAGAAAATAAAACTCAATGACCTTCAAGATGAATTATTGCTTGACCACCCTTCCCCTTTAAATATTGGGGTTTTTAATTCACCCTCGCTAGTATAGGGTTGAAAAGAAAAGGTGATATAAAAATTAACAGACCCAAGCGTTTTCTCCCAAAGTGACGATAATTATAAAAAAGTGGCTTGTTTTGTTTCCATTGGTCGACCCTGTACAAAATAAATATGTCGAAGAAAAAAAATGTATTAAAACATTAATAAAGCTGTCCAAGGAACCCCAAGTGTCGGAGACGAATGGATTGGGGAATATGATAATTATTTTTCCTTGGTTCAAGATATAAAATATGCCTTGACCGGATTTTTAAAAAATGTTTCTTTACCATTTCCTGAAATTGAATTCAGTTTAGAAATTGAAAAAGATTTACGGCAGGCAGGCCAAGCCGTCTGCCGAATACTCGGGTTGTATGCTTGTTTCGAGGAATCAAAGCAAAATTGATAATTAACATTTCCCCGTCCCAAACATTTTAGAATTTTCTTTAAGGAATTTCTTCTAATTAAAAATGTTTTAATTTAATATTAAAACTCTGCAAACAAAATTGGAGAGAAAGCTACCGAAAGTCAAACGAAGTGAATTATTGACAAGTCGGTTGATTTCGAGATATTTATGAAACAAAGTTCTGTGTAGCGAAGTTGAACACTCTATGTTAATTATTAAATAACCGGAGTGGGTGTTTTTTTTTCTATCGATCGGGAAAAGTTTGAGGGCCGATGTTAGGGAAGCGGAATCACATATATACTAGATGACTTAGAGAGTACTGCCTTCAGAATATCTCAATTATTATGAATGGAAACTTCTGGAATTCAGACTCGACACGATTTCCCTACAAAGGAAAATCCGGTTATCTTCAGAGAACATCGTGAGAACTGAGTAAAAGTAGGTAGAAACTGGTGGTTTTCCTGATTTGAAGAAGATCCTTTAGAAGAGCATCGGCCATGAAAAGGCGTTTAAAAGACTGCAGACAATTTCAAGAAAATTTACCCACCTGCCCACTCCTGAAATCTGGATGGATTACGTGTGAAAATTCGGGAAATTTTCCAACGATTTCAAACGTCAAAAATGACAGTGAAAAAGAATGTCGTAAAAACTCGCGAAAGTAAAATTGAAACAGCCCGTAATGAAATAAACGTAAAAAATATATTTAATAATAAGCTTTCATTTATAAACTATTGACTAAAAAGTAAAAAAAATTACATTTAGTCTATGAAAACAAAAAAAAAAAAATTCTTGAAATCTTGTGGCGTAAAATGTCATACACTTGAAATGAAGCCTAGCGCTTTTGAAAAAAATGTTTCTCGTTAGGGATTTTTTCGCTTTCGTTTTCGCGAGTTTTGGCAATTTTTTTTGAATGATATGGGGAATCCGAGTCCTGCAATCAATTTGTTTCTGTTGTAATTTTAATTTTAGGCGGACAGGTGGTAAAATTATTTTAAATCATCAATCATTTCATGATCCTAGGTTTTTCACTTTTTTATAGATTTTTCCGTTTATATTTCCACGAGTTTTCGCAAATTTTTTCTAGGAAGGGGGTAGGGGTGTTCAATTTTTTGAATTAAATTATTAGCTGGTCCAATGTTTTTCAGTACTTTCCGAAACCTTCGATATTTTTCCGAATTTATACGCGGTCTCTTTCTGGATTTTTGCGGGACAGCGGGGTGATATTGTTTTTATTTACATTATTCAATGATCCCATGTTTTTGAATATTTTTCCAATTTAATTTTCGTGAGTTTCCGCAATTTCATTCGAGAAGGAGGAGGGGTAGCTTAGTGTATTTTTTTTTTAATTAAATTTCTAAAATGGTTTCGTGTTTTTCACTATTTCAACTTTACTAATTTCACCAATTTTATTTTTTATTAAAAATGTTGCGGTTTTCAAGATATTTGAAGATGAATAAGTGCGTGCGTATCAAAATCTCCTGATTTTTGAATGGAATGTGATGGTAACTATTTATAACAATATAACCAACAGACTTCATACTTTGCAATGAGTAATAATTCAAATATTTCGGTAATTGTTAGCATTCACGAGGGATCTGTAGAATGTTCTCGAAATTTGAATGAACCAAAATAGAAGGTTCTAGACCGTTTTGAAAAGACACTCATGTGAAGTTTGGCAACCAGGTAGGTAGCGCTGAACTTTCTGGAATATGAAATGGACAAATCTAGAATGTTTTCGGAATTCAAGAAAATCTCAGAATGAACCATAGCAGAAACTCCAAAAGGTTCTAGAACTTACTGAAAAGGTACTCAAGTGAATATCTCGAAAGTTTGACTTACAAGTAGGTGGTGTAGAACTTTTCAGAGCATGAGATATCAAGCTCTGAAATGTTTTCGAAGTTGAAAAACAGGTTCTCTGGAAGGTTTAAAA
The DNA here is from genome assembly GCA_958298965.1 of Chrysolina haemoptera. Classification (NCBI taxonomy): domain Eukaryota; kingdom Metazoa; phylum Arthropoda; class Insecta; order Coleoptera; family Chrysomelidae; genus Chrysolina; species Chrysolina haemoptera. The sequence goes on along the minus strand of OY282599.1, from coordinate 20,944,842 downwards.
ATGTACGGAAACCACCCAAGTGAAGTGTTAGAAATTTTGGCCACCAAAATAGAGGCCCCAGAAGGTTCTAGACCGTTCTGAAAAGACACTCATGTGTAGTTTGGCAACCAGGTAGGTGGTGCAGAACTTTCTAGAAATATGGAATAGACAAATCTAGAATGTTCTCTGAATTCGAGAAAATCTCAGAATGAACCATAGCAGAAACACCGAAACGTTCAAGAACTTACTGAAAAGGCACTCAAGTGAAGTTCTCAAAAATTTGGCCAGCAGGGAGGTGACGTGGAAATTTTTAGGATATAGGATATCAAACTGTAGAATATTCTAGAAATTCCTGGAGAATTCTAAAAAACCTCGGAATGATCCAAAATAGAGGCCCCAGAAGGTTCTTGACCGTTCTGAAAAGACACTAATGTGAAGTTTGGCCACCAGGTAGGTGGTGCAGAACTTTCTAGAAATATGGAATAGACAAATCTAGAATGTTCTCGGAATTCAATAAAATCTCATAATGAACCATAGCAGAAACACCGAAACGTTCAAGAACTTACTGAAAAGGCACTCAAGTGAAGTTCTCAAAAATTTGGCCAGCAGAGAGGTTACGTGGACATTTTTGGGATATGGGGTAGCAAACTATAGAATGGCCTCGAAACTTCTGGAAAATTCTAAAAAACCTTGGAATGAACCAAAATAAAGGCCCAGAAGGTTATAAACCGTTCTGAAAGACACTCATGTGAAGTTTGGCCACCAGGTAGGTGGCGCAGAACTTTCTATAATATGAAATAGACAAATCTAGAATGTTCTCGGAATTTGAGAAAATCTCAGAATGAACCATAGCAAGAACTTACTAAAAAGGCACTCAAATGAAGTTCTTAACAATTTTGCCAGCAGGGGGGTGACGAGGACATTTTTGAGAGATGGGTTAGCATTCTGTAGAATATTCTCGGGACTTCTGGAAAATTCTAAAAAACCTTGGAATGAACCAAAATAGAGGCCCCAGAAGGTTCTAGACCGTTCTGAAAAGACACTCATGTGAAGTTTGGCCACCGTGTAGGTGTCGCAGAACTTTCTGGAATATGAAATAGACAAATCTAGAATGTTCTCGGAATTCAAGAAAATCTCAGAATGAACCATAGCAGAAATTCCAAAAGGTTCTAGAACTTACTGTAAAGGCAATCAAGTGAAGATCTCGAAAATTCGGCTTCCAAGTAGGTGGTGTAGAACTTTTCAGAGCATGAGATATCAAACTCTAAAATGTTTTCGAAGTTGAAATGAACCATAACTCTCAAGTGAAGTGCTTGGAATTTTGGCCACCAGGGAGGAAGTGTGGTGTTGGAACTTCCTGGATATTTCTAGAATATATGAATGGAAAGTTCTCGAAGCTTCTAGAAAATTTGAGAAAACCTGAAATGAACCAGAACAGAGTTTCCAGAAGGTTTTAGAACGTACAGAAAATTAAATCATAAAACTTATCTAGTTTTCAACTATATATGTCGTTGATTGTACATATTATACAAGGTGACCCAGGGTTAAACCCCCAAACGATCAGTATCAGTGTTTTAGGGGGAAATGAGATCTTCTTCTTCAACTGAGCGTTCTCGTTTTCAGTTTTCAGAAAAAAATCCCTTTTTTTATTCATCACTAAAAAACCTCTTGTTCAATTTTAATGTTCTTGGATTAAAAAAACTGATTCTTTCCAAAAATGTTGACACCCAGTATCTTGAAAACGACGCAAGTTGGGAAAAATACTTTTACCTAAAAATCCGATACTGAACGTTTGACAGTTACAACGTTGTGCACAGTTCGACCCTATCACTGGAAATATTACGGACTATATAGTCCATTGTACAGCGAATACGCATCGTGGGCGTGCATATGTTCACAGTTTCAGCTATGTTAGTGGAAATGTACCTACTCGAATTTGATATATTCTCTACCAGGCCAGGCCACTGGCATACTATTGGGCCTTTTCGACACCAAATACCTGCCATTTTTAATCCTGTAGTCGTTTTCGACACCAACCGTTAAGGTTCTAGATAAGGGCGTAGGCCTTTTCTTCACCAAATACCTGCCTCCGATGCGCGATGGCTATATTTTTAGGTTAATGAAAATCGAAAACCAGATTGAATATTTATTCTAGTTTATTTACCTACATATTATGTCCTTACTTACATGCTACAAATAATTATTCAAGTTTATGTACTTACATATAAATATTTGAATGCGTGTAAATTGAATACAACATTTTGCGAAAAGTAATTATTTAGTCTAATTGAACCGGAACGAACTAACCGTAGATAGACATTCAAGTACGTGGAAATTGAATACATGCATTTTACTGTACGAAACAAGAAGGCAAATCATGAATTATTGTCACTTGTAATATCCCAAGCTATTGATAATCTCGAAATAATTTGTGGCTAATTTTTGAAATCGAGTTGCCCTCCGCCTTTTACCTCTAAGTAACTTGAGGAAATTTAAGACAAATTATGAGAATTTATCAATAGTCGAGGGATATTCAGTAAGAAACATTTTTTCAGAGAATTAGAAAACCAGTTCACCTACATAACGCATTATTTTCGCAAACACAGAGTATTTTTCTTGTGAGAGTTTACCCGTCACATTCCAAATAGTTTTTTTTGATGGTGGCTTTTACGGGTAAAAATTTGGTTTACTGGAAATCTGTTATGAAAAAAAAAATTGAACATCGCGATTCTGTGGCATTAGGGGATTCATATGGTACCATTTTTGTTTTACGGAAATGCGCTGTTGCCAAGTTGACCTCTTCGGATTACTGGAAATCTGATATGAAAAAAACAATTGAACGTCGCCATTGTGGACCCTCAACTAATTCTAGTGGTACTATTTTTGTTTTGTGGAAATGCGCTGTTGCCAAGTTTTGGACACTTTGGAGATGTGGAAATCTGATATGAAAAAAACAATTGAACGTCGCGATTGTGGACCCTCAACTAATTCTAATGGTACTATTTTGTTTTTGCGGAAATGCGCTGTTGCCAGGTTAGTCAATTCGGATTACTAGCAACCTGGAAATTTGTATTGATATGGATAAGTGGGCAATATTCTATTCAATCAAATGCGAGTCAGTCGAGAATGCATGAAATCGTTTTTCGCTCGCGATTGACACACAAACCTAACCTGAGCAAGCTAACCTAGCTTGCGAGTCAGTCGAGAATTCATGAAATCGTTTTTCGCTCGCAATTGACACACAAACCTAACCTGAGCAAGCTAACCTAGCTTGCGAGTCAGTCGAGAATGCATGAAATCGTTTTTCGCTCGCAATTGACACACAAACTTAACCTGAGCAAGCTAACCTAGCTTGCGAGTCAGTCGAGAATTCATGAAATCGTTTTTCGCTCGCAATTGACACACAAACCTAACCTGAGCAAGCTAACCTAACTTGCGAGTCAGTCGAGAATTCATGAAATCGTTTTTCGCTCGCGATGGACACACAAACCTAACCTGAGCAAGCTAACCTAGCTTGCGAGTCAGTCGAGAATTCATGAAATCGTTTTTCGCTCGCAATTGACACACAAACCTAACCTGAGCAAGCTAACCTAGCTTGCGAGTCAGTCGAGAATGCATGAAATCGTTTTTCGCTCGCAATTGACACACAAACTTAACCTGAGCAAGCTAACCTAGCTTGCGAGTCAGTCGAGAATTCATGAAATCGTTTTTCGCTCGCAATTGACACACAAACCTAACCTGAGCAAGCTAACCTAGCTTGCGAGTCAGTCGAGAATTCATGAAATCGTTTTTTGCTCGCGATTGACACACAAACCTAACCTGAGCAAGCTAACCTAGCTTGCGAGTCAGTCGAGAATGCATGAAATCGTTTTTCGCTCGCAATTGACACACAAACCTAACCTGAGCAAGCTTACCTAGCTTGCGAGTCAGTCGAGAATTCATGAAATCGTTTTTTGCTCGCGATTGACACACAAACCTAACCTGAGCAAGCTAACCTAGCTTGCGAGTCAGTCGAGAATGCATGAAATCGTTTTTCGCTCGCAATTGACACACAAACCTAACCTGAGCAAGCTAACCTAGCTTGCGAGTCAGTCGAGAATTCATGAAATCGTTTTTCGCTCGCGATTGACACACAAATCTAACCTGAACAAGCTAACCCAGCTTGCGAGTCAGTCGAGAATTCATGAAATCGTTTTTCGCTCGCGATTGACACACAAACCTAACCTGAGCAAGCTAACCTAGCTTGCGAGTCAGTCGAGAATGCATGAAATCATTTTTCGCTCGCAATTGACACACAAACCTAACCTGAGCAAGCTTACCTAGCTTGCGAGTCAGTCGAGAATGCATGAATTAGTTTTTCGTTCGCAATTGACACACAAACCTAATCTGAGCAAGCTAACCTAGCTTGCGAGTCAGTCGAGAATGCATGAAATCGTTTTTCGCTCGCGATTGACACACAAATCTAACCTGAACAAGCTAACCCAGCTTGCGAGTCAGTCGAGAATTCATGAAATCGTTTTTCGCTCGCGATTGACACACAAACCTAACCTGAGCAAGCTAACCTAGCTTGCGAGTCAGTCGAGATTGCATGAAATCGTTTTTCGCTCGCAATTGACACACAAACCTAACCTGAGCAAGCTAACCTAGCTTGCGAGTCAGTCGAGAATTCATGAAATCGTTTTTCACTCGCGATTGACACACAAACCTAACCTGAGCAAGCTAACCTAGCTTGCGAGTCAGTCGAGAATGCATGAATTAGTTTGTCGTTCGCAATGGACACACAAACCTAATCTGAGCAAGCTAACCTAGCTTGCAAGTCAGTCAAACTTGGCAACAGCGCATTTCCGAAAAACAAAAATAGTACCACTAGAATTAGTTGGGGGTCCACAATGGCGACGTTCAATTGTTTTTTTTATATCAGATTTCCAGTAATCCGAAGAGGTCAACTTGGCAACAGCGCATTTCCGCAAAACAAAAATGGTGCCGTTACAATTGGCTGAGGGCCCACAATCGTGACGTTCAATTGTTTTTTCCATATCAGATTTCCAGTAAACCAAAGTTCAGCCCTTTTACGGCCCAATCTTCAAGCATACGCGGCAACTCTTTAACAGTACACCATTCCCTTAAGTCGTATTTTCTCACCGCACTAAACTCTTTGAACATTTTCCAGGTGTACTTTTAACTCAATGTAGTATTTGTGATGAATTTTCACTTATAATTAAGTAAATTTATTGAGTCATTTTTATTTGATATTTCCATTTCTGCTCGAAGTAACTGACATTTTAAAAATTTAATACTGTAAACGTCAAACTATATGTCATTTGCATGGTGACACGATTGTTAAACAGTGATAATTTTCCGGGGCACTTATCCGGGGCACTTATCCGGGGTCATTATTAGTATGGACCAGGATCCCACGCCTATTTTTAAAAATAACCAGGTCATTGGTACATGTTGGGAGGGGGACTCTTCAGTCCTATCATCCATTTTGTAAAACAAAAGTTTTTTCGAGTACTTTGGCGAATTATCTCGAGGTTCAACTAAAAAACTAACTGTTATTAATGACTTTTTTGCACTCACCAAATCGACATGATTGATGCCTGCGCAGTTTATTAGCTACCACTATCGAGAAATTTCGTAGAGGAAAAGTTGAGCGTCTCAGCAAAATGAAGCTACTCAGGAGGATTCAGCCTGTTATTAATCATTTTTGAAAATAGGCGTGGGATCCCGGTAGTAATAACCCAAGGACATTGATAATTATAGCAGATTCCGAAAGCTTGTTGCTTGGAAACAGACCGACGCGGAAGCAACAAGCTTGAGGAAGTTGTTATATTTATCAATGTTCGAGGGTTATTCGAATAGAAAATTTTTTGCTAATCGATACTTTGTAACATTGTAATAGTCTATAAATTATTTCCATACAAATTTGTTATTGTAAAGAGTTTATTTTGATATATTTGATAAGAAAATTTCTCAATCTCCTCGTCAGCATTACAACCAAATCATGATATCACTGACATTTTGACGTTATTGAATATTTGAAACTTCAAAATCGAAATAAATCAAAATATGTATATCCATAGCAACGTGGAGAGTGAAACCCAAGATGGATAGAAACCCTGGTGGATTGACTGATTTGCTTTTGTTTCACCCAAAGTTGTTAATGCTGTAATAAGATGGGATTAGCTTTCCCGTTGTCAGTAGATGGCGCATTATCAAAAAATAGCCGAGTTTACATTTCGAAGTACTGAGTCATATTTTTTTTGGAATATTTGAAATTTGACTGTTTATGACTATGTTTATAATTTTTGATTAACTGTGATTTACATTTCATCGGGATATTTATCGTTTTTTTTTCTGTTCTTTTACTACTTTTCGTTCAGTTCGCAATGACTAGTTATTTGTTTATTGATGAGTTTTCTGTAATTCTTGTAATTATTTGTAGTACATAATGTTTTTTCAAGTTTGTACTTGGACATGGCTGCGTTTGTATGAAATATCTAAGGTTAGTATCATTGTTAAAATATCCCGTACATATTACATATCCAACCAGTTAATTTAAAATTATTGTTCTGATTTTTGATGAAATAAGCACGTTAAACATGTTATGTCGTATTTTTTAACAAAATTGAATAAATACGAAATGTAAACATGCCATGACGATGACAATTGTCCAACGTCATCATGACAAGTATTCATTTATCAATCTGTAATGACTTTACCGCCATCTACGAACGATCGTGAAGCTAATCCGATCTAATAAAATATGAAGAATTACGTAGGCCGTACCTTAACAGTTTTGGTAGGCCGATTTCACAGGTATAAATGAACGCACCAGGGTTTCTATCCATCTTGGTGAAACCAGACCGTTGGGTCTGTTATCAGTATAATGTTGTTCTTATTGGTTGTATTCAATCACAAATTTTCACTGTAATGTTTGTCTGATTGGCTAATTCTGGTCACATCATCGCAAATACGTGGATATGATAGGTTCAAATTGAAATGGAAATAATTTTCATTAAAATATCGATAGGAATAGGAAAAGAATAGCACTGTCAGTCACTTAATTTGACAGTTGTCAAACATTCGATGGGGGAACAAATAATAAGACTACGCGTGTCCTTTTTGTGGATTTTCTGCGAAAAAATTTCTAAAAACACGATCTTGGCATTTTAGTGAGTATTATTTCATTGTGTATAGTCTGGATGGAGTGCATTAGTCTGCAGAGATGTTATAACATGGATTTTCCAATTAAAAAATGCGTTGTTATGATGATAGGTATCCGGACCATTTACCTACTTAAAATACGTAGAACAAAAAAAACGCTGGGAATATTCAGTTAACATTGAAGTCAACATTGGAAGATGTTATGAAAGACGGAAAGTTTTGTATTACTAGTAGATATTTATTGTTAAAGATCGCAAAACCAACAGCAAAGTTATTACTAAAATTATACGATTTCTCATCTGAAACAAGAGTATTTCAAAATATTATCAAATAATAGGATCACTGAATTTAGTAAAATATTAATCACTAACCACACAAAAAAATAATTTTCTTTTCAAACTCAAATTCTTTGTTTGTCCCCCATCAGCTGATCACCGCCATGTTGTGACGTCAGCTAACAGTGCTCTATTAATAATAATAATTATTTTATTGTTACCTACTTACTATTTGATGAAAGAATCAGGAATGTATTGATGCTGGTTGAACTGGGACATACTGTATATGAAAGTTATCTAAACCGTTCTCTAGAAGACAACTTTTCTGTAAAAACAAACTGAAGAGAAATAACATTCATTCGCTCATCCTATTCGACAGTATTCGTTCTTGCAACATTTATAGATATTTGTAGTTAATAGTTTTACGAAGATAATAAATTATTAATCTTACTAGGTGTTTGTTTGTAAGGGTTATTATAGGTGCGATTCATGAAATGCGTTGAAACGAGTTACAGCTTCTGTTCAGTTTAACGGCTGCTTTATCAAACAGTGCTCAACACGCGATGTTGAATCTCGGGTGTCGTATTCATGAGGAAGATTGTTTTCAAATTGCCTTTTCCAATTTCTATAATGAATGGATAAATAACAACTATTCTATGTGGAAGGTGAAAAATCTCTTGCCCATAGCAATTTGAATTGGAATGAAGTATTTTGTGTGTGACGAGGTAACATTTATTATTTGAAACAGTTAGTAGGACAGTTTTTTATAATTATGAACTACACAGTGTGTATTCAGCCATATTCAGCCATTTCAAGTTGTTGTAAATTGCTTTCAAGTAGGTACACATGAGATTAAAATCTGAAATATTCACCAAGAATGAAACTCTAGTTTTGGGAAAGTTCTGTCAATTGTGTATCATTAATATGAATAATTACATTATTTTCAGATATTTTCCTCAATGCTGTTTGGTGAAATTACTACAGTTTTAGAAGGATTGGTCAAAATACAGTAATTTTCAAAGGTGACGAATAATTCATTCAAATTCTGACTGATTTGCTTACACAGAATTTTAATAAGTTCACAGCAATTTTGAAACTGGACATATAAATCACGAATAATATAGGCCCAAGATACGACCTTTGCGGTACCCCAGCAATATTTTCAGGAAAATTTAAAAAATCGCGGTATCAACATAATCGTAATTAAATTCACAAAATTTCCATTTAAAAAAATTAGTATTACAAATTCTAAAATTAAATTGTATGTACATAGCAGAAATATTTCGACTGAAAAATATTCCACAAAAATGTCTGAACTTTCTGAAGTTTGTCAAAAAATGCAGTTTTAAGACGTATACAAATTCTCCAAAAATAGGATATTCATAAAATCTGTTGTGGAATCATCTGCGGCTGAAAGAAAACTTTAGTCGCTATTTTCCATTGTTCAAGATAACCTCTTCGGAGTTATTCATGTTGAAAAGGGGAACTTTTTCCATGAAAATTGAAAAATGAGATTTTTCATTTCCCTTTTCAATTTGAGTTCGTTTTCGCTATGGTTATTTATGGAAAATATTATTCTAACCAACTTCATTCAAAGAAGACATTTTGATGACAAGCAGATTATTTTAAACCCTCCTCCTCGGAGTTGGGCTCTTTCAACAGAATATGAAAATAAACTCATGCAGTTTTTAGACAACATGCCTTATGGAAAATTATCGGTAATTTTGATGCACTTAATTACTTCCGAATATTTCCCTCATGTATAATATTTGTCGTAAGAGGAATGCAATTATCGAAAAATTACAGAGGTAATTGAACTGCGGAGCGACAATTGCACTGCGAAAACATCCCGTCGGTGACACCAATAACAATAACACTGACTGACAATACTGATAAATGTCAGATATATTTCAAAAAGTGAAAAAATGTCGTGTTTTGGTGAGTGGTCCATACAATCTATTGAGGAAAATGTAGTTGAAAGTGAAACAGCAGCACATACATTTTTCTTTCAACTCCGTAAATATTCTACCGAATTACACTCGTGCATCAAAATAAACCTGATAATTTTCCATTCAAGCATGTTGTCAGTAAAAAACTGCATTCGGTTGTTTTCATATTTTGTCGAAAGAGCCTGACTCCGAAGGAGGAGGGGGGGATGAACTCATGCAGTTTTTAAACAACATGCTTTCATGGAAAATTATCCGTAATTCGTCCCCCTTATCACGTAGAGGCGTATCTGATTTCTGAATATTTTACAGGAGAGAGAAAAAACGAAAATGAATGACAATTTAATCGCCCTGTAGATGATCTCAATATGGTATATTTTAAAATATAAGTTATTATTCTGAAATATACCATATTGAGATCTATAGTGTCGATCCATTTTCGTTTTTTCTCTCTCCTGTAAAATATTCATAAATCAGATACGCCTCTACGTGATAAGGGGGACGAATTTTGATGCACGTATGTAATTACTTTCGATAATTTTTTCACATTATTTGATTGGATTTCTGTTAAAATTAATGCATAAAGAAAGTTAGCCATTGGCTTGGGTTGTCAAGATGACACTGACAAACGTCAGGTAAAAAAATAATCAAGCCGAATTACATTAGTGGTAATATTTTTTTTTTGGTAATGTTACCTAGATTCGTACTCGTAAAGCTTCGTGCATCTAGTTGAAATTATCATAAAATTACCACTACTTGTGTACACGGTAAAAACAATTTGTTGTACCAACAATCAATTTTTGGTCAAATTGATTTTTTGCAAAAATAACAAGACAAACGTTTTTTTCAAAATAGCACCTTATTCAAATTAACAAATTACTTCGATTGTAGTTTTAGTACAAATGAACAACATTTTGTTTCGTCCAACAAAACTTACAGTTGACACAAAAAAGAAATATCTTGGTTTAATATTATTCTGGGTGTTGGATCAATAAAATGCATTCCGTTCATTTAACAATAATAACGACAAATATCAACAAAAAAGTTTATTCATTTTCAATAATGTTGAGTCATGAGTCATTTGAGTTATTTTGTCCACTGAATCACTTGCATATTAGAAACAAAGTCCATATTTTGTTAATACAACAATTCCATTATCTTGCATGATCAAAGTTTTTATTTGAACAGAAACACATATTATTGTTTCAACGCCATGCTCTATGTTGAATGTACAAAGCAAAGCTCTGAATGATCTCTATACCCGGAGGGCTTCTTCTACCTCTCGCAAGGTGGCGCGGCCTAGAACCCGTTCCATCGCGATTCCATAATTTTTAGATGAAAAAAAAAAGTGTCAATAAAATGATGAAATTATATTGATTCAAACAAGTTTTTTCTTGAATCCGCATAAAATTTTTATCAATTCGACAATTTTAATATGTTATTGAAACTAAAAATTTCATCGAATTGTTCAATTACAGTAAACAGATATTTTATCATCTTGAAAATATATGTTGTCCTCCAAATACTTCGACTAAATTTATAAATGAAATTTTTGTAACCAGATACACATTATATGTCTATTCAATCCTCAACTAAGTCATTCCAACAAATAAACTGAGTTTATAACAGCAGATATTGTATTTTTGTATCAAAGTATGTTCTATTCTTGCAACCAATCACTATGTTAGGGTTGACATAATGATCTAATAGTTTTTTAAGTAGGCAGTATATTTAATTGGAAAATAACAAAAAAAAATTGTTGTTATAACAAAATATTTTGTCGTGGATATATGACCCTCAGATTTTGATAAATCCATGCAATTTTTGTTGATTTAAACAATTTTTTTTCTGCGTGTAATTACTGTTGAAAACATTCCTCCAACTTTTGAGCATCATTTGTCAAAATGATCGAAATACCTCCACAACTATCACTCCTCAAATACTAAGTATTGACGCTATCTGTATACAATGTCGTTTGGATTATTCAGAGGGTTCAGTTTGAAGTACTGCATCCTTTTATCTTTATTGAATTTTCCTTATCATTCACATTCGAGTTGTCAAGGATACCATGTAGCGTGCAAAATAAAATAATATAGTTTTGCAATTTTTTTATCAGTTGTTATCTTGATGGGTTTATTCAGATTAACACTGAACAAGTTTTGGTTATTGAAGATTACAATATGGAATTTATCTACGTTAGGATAACATGATACCAACTCGACTAATCAAGTTTATTGTAATTTTTCGAGATTTTAATGAATATCATTTTCTTATCGAATAATGAGAACTACATACCAAGAAAATGAGGTTAATCAAGATTGTATTCGTATCAGAGGGTAGACACACGCTAAGATGCTTCAACTATGGTGTACTGACTTATACCTGCAAAACTGTGGGATAAAACGAGAGACATTCGCCAACTTGATTACGAGAAAACAAATGAAACCATGGGGTGTTTTTCAAATATCCCGCGACACTTGAGTGCACCGCCACTGTCGGTTTTCTTGTTAGGGTTATAATTTTCATGAACAAAAGTTTAAAGTTTTGCCCACGATTCACGAACATGAAATGAATAAAACAATATAATTATGGGAATATACGGAATCACTGTCCCCAATCAGTTCTATTTATTACATTTTCGACATGATTTATTATTTTTTTTTGCTGAAATATAATTAAAATATAATTAACTCACATGCCCTCGCGCTGATATCTGTGCATTAGTGCCCTAGTTTTCACTCTAAAGTTTTTTAAAGAAATAAAGAATAATTTTGTCGCTTTGAGTTTAATTGCATTTGAGATTTGATATTTGTGATGAGTTAATGTGTTATTGTTCTTCCACTTTTAAAAAACCGTTCAATATGACATGTAATAGTGAAAATGTTTTTATTGTGCAATTTTGTTCGACAGAAAAGTGTATTTTTGTTTAACTAACTACACTATAAAGATTTTATCATTTGAAAATGAAAGGAATGCATGGTAAAATAACCAAAACCTTAACAAGTTTACTGAAGATAAAATATTTATAAATTTTAGTGGGAATGGAGAAAAATTTATATTTTATACCCTATCGCGGACTTTCGCTATACTTATGGAAGTTATCAAGAAACGGTAAGATATAAAAATTCAGGGTTGATTCAATTGATTAGAAAACATTTTTGCCATAAAATATTGTCAACATGCATGGCTTTTTGAAATAAAATGTATGATTCAAAGTATGAGATTCTAAGTGGTAAGTACTCAATTTCTATAGAGAATATAAATTAGTTACCTACTTTGTTTATTTTTCTGGATTGTCGGCACAAAAACGAAACATGATCAAATTATTAAAATATAAGGAAAATGAAGAAACACATCAATAATATAACACAACTTTTAACTTTCAAATGGTTTTTAGATTTTTTTTTGAAAAAATTAGACAATTTTGGTAGTGTTATTTTTTCAATAAAACTTGACCTTCCACTTCTAGTATGGGACTATTACTTTCGTATGGTAAAAAAAAAGTTCAATGAAATTCCTTAAAATTCAATTAGCAATCACAATCACCATGTCCTTGGAATGTTGACAGTGTTGACACGAGAAAGAGGACGCCATCTCTGGAGTCGATTACAAAAGTAGACCACTAATTCATTTGTTTTGTCTTAAAAAAATTCTAAACAAAATCTAATCAGTCGGTACACCAGTGTTTTTAGACATCTTAACATACGCTTAGCTTTGAAGCCAATGAGATTCTTTTGTTTATAGAAAAATCGTTAAAAATACTACTTGACAGATTTATCAGTAGTAATACCACAAGTGATTGAATTTTCGCGATAAGTCTGTCGATTCATTTCTGAACGAAACTGAATTGTTTCGAGAAAACACCACGAGTCCGCAGGACGAGTGGAAATCAATTCAGTTGAGGTCACAAATAAAAGACAGATTTATGAGAAAAATTCAATCACGAGTGGAATTTTATTATTAATATTATTTTTGAATGCGTACACAGCGTAATCACTTATATTTGACCTTTAACTGTCACATGCACTGTAAACAAATCTGAAAACACCGAACTTGATAGGCCAATCAGAGTCAAGAGTCAAGTTTGGTATCATCGGTAATCCGAACTTGACTGGAGCTTCTGATTGGTTCATTTCTCAAGTGAGCGAAATAGTCAGCAAAATGTACCTACTGATTTAAAACCAGACAAGACTTTTTCATGAAGAATGGTATCCTATGGGACTTTCTGAGGTTACCTACATATTTCGATAAAATTCTGATCGGTGATATTTCGAGACTTGATGTAGTCAGAAATGTTAATACAAATATTGTTAACATATTTTTTTTTTGCCTTGAATAATAAGAATAGTTGGCCCAGAAAATGGAGACTCATTCATGAAAGTTGGTGTCTTAGTGTACTTTCTAACCAATAAAAAAGAAAATATTCCAATAGGTTGAAAAATGTTTGTTTTATAAGGGTACTTCATTTTAAATGAGACATACCGTATAATACGATAGCTATGACAAATCATTCAGGAAAAATAGGGTTGTTGACATAAGTAACGAATATGGTGATGGATGAATTAAAAAAACTAATAAATTATCAACTCTTTCAACTCTTTGGTGCTATTACCTAATAACAGAATTTTTTCTACTATATATACCTACCTTACTAGAAAACTTTATTTTCGACCCCTAACGAAGGGAGGAAATGGTACTTTTTTCCTCCCTGAGAACAAGAATTTTGGATACTTGATGTCTATATTTTGCCTCATCAGAGAGATTTTTTGACAGGTCGTCTTCTCTGGAACTCATTTTCAAAACTTAAAACTTAAAAGGGTAAAAAATGTTACAGCGTTGTTTGTATTACCAAAAACTAAGATGCCTAAAAACCCTGGTGTACCGACTTATACCTGTAAATCTGTGGGATAAAACGAGAGACATTCGCACTTGATTACGAGAAAACATATGAATCCGAGGGCTGTTTTTCGAATATCAAGCGACACTTGAGTGCACCGCCGCCGTCGGTTTTCTTGTTAGGGTTATAATTTTCATGAACAGAAGTTTGAAGTTTTGCCCACGATTCACAAACATGAAATTAATAAAACAATATAATTAATGGAATATACGGAATCACTGTCCCCAATCAGTTCTATTTGTTACATTTTCGACATGATTTATTAATTTTTTTTGCTGAAATATAATTAACTCAAATTTCACATAGAAGTATTGCAGTTCAGCTGCATCTCATGGAAATTCGCCATTAGCACCTGTCAATCTTATGCTCTCGCGCTCATATCTGTGCATTTGTGTCCGAGTTTTCACTATAAACTTTTTTAAAGAAATAAAGAATAATTTTGTGGCTTTGAGTTTAATTACATTTGGGATTTGATATATGTAATGAGTTAAATTGTTATATTGTTCTTCCACTTTTAAAAAACCGTTCAATATGACATTTAATAGAGAAAATATTTCTATTGTGCAATTTTGTTCGACAGAAAAGTGTATTTTTTGATCAACTACACTGATTTGCCCATTTCAAAATAAAAGGAATGCATGGAAAATAACCAAAACTTCAACAAGCCTACTGAAGACAAAACATTGATAGATTTCAGTGGGAATGGAGAAAAATTTATGTTTTTTACATTATCGCGGACTTTCGCTACTTATGGAAGATTTCAAGAAACGGTAAGATATAAAAACGCATCCAGAGTTGATTGAATTGATTAGAAAACATTTTTGCCATAAAATATTGTCAACATGCATGGCGTTTTGAAATAAAATGTCTGTTTTAAAGTATGTTCAGATTCTAAGTGGTGAGTACTCAATTTCTGTACTGAATATAATTGTTCATTTTTCTGGATTGTCGGCACGAAAACGGAACATGATAAAATTATTAAAATATAAAGAAAATGAAGAAACACATCAATAATATAAGAAAATTGAACATTTTTTTTATTACACCACAACTATTGACTTTCAAATGGTTTATAGATTCTTTTTGGAAAAAATTACACAATTTTAGTAGTGTCATTTTTTCAATAAAACTTTTGATCTTCCATTTCGAGTATGGACTATTACTTTCGTATGGTAATAAAAAAGTTTAATAAAATTCCTTAAAATTCAATTAGCAATCACAATCACCATTTCCTTGGAATGTTGACAGTGTTGACACGAGGAAGATGACGCCATCTCTGGAGTGGATTATAAAAGTAGACCACTAATTCATTTGTTTTGTCTTCAAAAAATTCTAAACAAAATATAATCAGTTGGCACACCAGGGGTTTTAGACATCTTACCAAAAATCATAGCAACAAATCGTTGTCAACACGATGACGACGACGCAACACTTGATATTTTGTCATAAAGCCGCATATTTATAGTTCCACAACTTTCTGCAGTTCTTCTTATAAGTATGCACGCATTATAATTTTTAGGACGTTATAAAAATGACGATGTTAAAGGTAGTACAAAAAACTATATACATACCTCAGAAGGAAAATGCTTTCCTCCCACGAATATTAATGCCTTCCGCTTCTCTATCTATCGCTAACTATCCGCGGGAGGAAAAGCATGATTTTCTTCCCTTGGTATGTACATAGCTATTTAATCGAGCAAAATACCACTAATACGAGTAGAACACTGTATTTCAGAATCGGTAGTTTTACAGGCAATGAAAATCTTGTCTGAGGCTTATCTCAGTGAAATACACTGCGCGCCAGATGCGATGGAAACACTGATTTTCGCAAAAAATAATGTTGGGGGAAAAATAGGCTCAAAATGTCAACGGATGATTAGAAATCAGGACAATTATAATACCAATACATATTTTTGCCGAACAATTATGAGTTCTGAAAAAACTCAATTTGTCTCAGTTCTCATGGAAATACCTACCCCGTATTTTCTGTAATTATAAGAGTAAAACTCTGGTAATTTCAGTATCGGTAAATATACCGAAGATGAGTCTAAATCTTGTCTGGGGTTGAACTGAGTGACATACACTGCTCGCCAGATGCGATTGAAATACCGACTTTTGCGAAAAATAATCAGGGGACAAAATAGGCTCAAAATTTCTACGGATTCGAAATCGGGATTTCAATTTTAATCACCAGTACATTAGTCCTCTGAAAAATTTTCAATTGAAAAACAACCTCGTATCTTCGGTAAGTAGAGTAGAACTCAGTTAATTCTAGGATCGGTAAATATACGTGCAATGAGTCTAAATCTTGTCAAGGGTTGATCTAAGTGACATACACTGCGCGCCAGATGCGATGGAAATATCGATTTTTGTAACGAATAAAATTGGGGAACAAAATAGGTTCAAAATTTAAACGGATTCGAAAACATGATATCAATTTTATAACGAATACATATTTTTGAAAAAAAATCAGTACTGAAAAACCCAATTTTGTTTCACTTCTCATGGAAACACACTCGTATCTGTCGTAATTATTGGAGTAGAACTCTGTAAATTTCAGAATCGGATATATACCGAAGTAGCCTATATCTTGTGTGAGGTTGACCTGAGGGATATATACTGCGCGCCAGGAGAAACAGAAGGGTTATTTTTCCTGGCTGAATCTCGGCAAAATAACTTCCATTCTCGAACGCAAAAGTATTATTTCGCATTCTAGATACAAAAATATATATTTTCGAAAACTAAACTCAAATGTTCATATTTTCGTTCAAATCTCAGTTAGCGAAGTGCTTCTTTTTTATTCTAGAACGTAAAATACTTTTAAGTTCTAGAACCTAAAAAACTTTTGCGTCCTGTTTATCATTTATTACGTTGCTACCATACAAAAGTCATGCAAACATCAGTATCACCTCGTTCGTTCGTTTTATCATGAATTGTTACGAAATGTCAATTAACAATGACAGATTCTTATTTTTTAATTTTTCATTCTCATATTTTCGAAAAAATATTGTTCTCATCTTAAATGCGAATTTTTTTTGCGTTCTCGAATGGTTACTTTTCTTCGCTGAACCTCAGCAAAATAACTTCCATTTCGCATCATAGATACAAAAATATCTATTTCATAACTGCGAAATATAACACTTTATTCAAAGTTATTTTTTATGCAATAAATAAGTTTCCACATAATTTTCGACTGAATTTCAATTGTTTTCTGTTTAAAATTTTGTTTATGAGTATTTTTTAATTGGTTGTTCACTTGTACGGTATAAATGCGATAAAAAATAATCGAGAAAGTACCAATAGAGCACTGTCAGCTGTCGTCACAACATGGCGGGCATGGGGGGACAAACAAAGCATTCGACATTTGATGAATTCATTACCACAATGATGCAAATGAGACTTTCTCCAAGGAAATCACTTTTCGCAGAAAATTGACCAGAAAGATTCATGTAGCCTTATGGAAAATGGGTTCAATGGGTTTGTTTTTGTTCAGTTTGGTTTGTTTGTCTCCCTATCCCAAGTAGCACACCCGAATTGGTACAATATTGTGAAAATATTGGCAAAATATTCAAATAATAATATTGGCGAGAAAAAAATGTGAACATTCGGCGATATTGGTCCAATATTTAAAAAATAATATTGGTCTAATATTCTCGAAGCAATATTGGCCTCAAAATGTTAGGCGATATTAGTACAATATCGCTGTAGCACACTTACATTGGAATAACATTGGTAAAATATTGGCAAAATATTAAAACGTAATATTGGCGAGATAAAATTATAATTATTTCTGGATATTGGCACAATATTACTTGGACATTATACAAATAATATTAGTGAAATATTGAGAAAACAATATTGGCCCCAAAATATTTATAGATATTGATACAATATATCATTTGCATATATTGGTAAAATATTCAAAGTGAATATATTGCCTTGGAAACATGGATGAAATATTTCCAGAAAATGTCGAATAATTTAAAAATTCTACAATTCCGTTTCTACTTCAATTTACCACTGAGTAGATTGACTTGTAAACGCATTGTGAGAAGCCTTATTTAATATATGTTACTATGATTCAGCTGTTGTTCCATATGTGGGGCCACCTAGCGGTTTTTTACCCAAGTTTAATCATGATTCATTTCAATATTGTTTATTGAATATTTGGCCAATATTCAAATTTCAATCCTAGTGATAATGTATTTTGTAATATTGTATCAATATTGTCTTTCAAATATTGGCGTAAGGTTTTCGTAACAATCTTAATCAATATAGAGTCAACATAATTTTTAGAATATGGATTAAATAATATTCCACCAATGTGTTATCAAACTTGGATAAGTATACAATATTGTTTTTCATTTTTAAATCGATATGAGAGTAATATTGAAATCGCAATATTGGAGCTAGATGCTGGAAACAATATGTAGACAATATCGCTCTATCGATATTGGTGAAAATTATTGAACCAATATTGACCCAATATTTTATGAAACAATGTACATTCAGAACAGGCTGAGCCAATATTCCACCAATATTATTGATGAAATATTGTTTTTCCAATATGAACCCATATTGGTTCAATATTATTTTTATATTTACAATATCCATATTGGCCCAATATGAAAACAAGATTCAGCCAACATGAGGTGCTACCTGGGATGACCTTGTTCCGCAACTGTCTTATTACGTCACTGACAGTGCTCTATTCAGTTATTAGTTGACAGTTGTAATTGAATGAATTATCATTTCATCCTCATTCAAAAATAGTTTCAATAACAGGTCGGAATATTACCAATAATACCTCTCAAATGAGCAGAGGTTGCAGAAATCAACCTTTTTCCGGCCTCCATTCGCATGCGGAAAATAGATAATTTACACACTCTCCATTACTCATGTGTTTTTCTTACGAATCAAAGGCCATCTATGCTGGTAGACAGGCATTTCAGGTTTGTGTTTGTTTTTGATCAAACCTTGAATATCATTAATTCTTGAGAGCAACTAAAGTGTATAAAATACCCACCAAAAATAAACTCAGGTTCAAGGTAGTCTATTGTGAATTCCCTAGAATCGTTCACATAAACAAAGTCACGGTAAATAGACAAAACGGCGAAAATATGGTGAATGGTAAGGTGTGATGACGAATGCTTTGAAGTGTTTGTCAACATCATTTGAAAAAATACGTAGGTGCTACTACTGTCATGGTTGAAACGCTACCGTATTATTGAAGTTCATATCATTTGCACAGTTCTAAATACCAGCTTTTCCGAATTGTGATAACAAATAATAATAGTAATAATTAATAAATTTAATCAGAAAAAAATGGCAAATTACTTCTGAATCATGAATTTTGTTTTGATTTTAGTCACATGACAAGGGGTGAGGTGAACTTATTGTACTGCACCGATTTTTTTTTTGAACATTAGTATACAAAAAATGCATAAAATGAAATATCCTCATAACATTTTAGAAGTACCCAGAGATTAATGATTTTAGCGAAACAATTCAATATTTATTGATTTATGTTGAAAGCAGTAAGTTAGTAAATTCACCGTTAATAAAAATATGAAAATTTAATTAATCAAACTTTCGAAATGAGAACATTCAAACGATCAACGAATTCTGTTGATAGTTTCTTCTTTACCACAGAATTAACATGAAGAAAATATCTATTAGGATCAGATCTGAATATCCTGATGGCCAGTCTTACTGTAGTAAGCTTAGCTCTTGATTCAAGGATTATAGCCGTTCAGGACGAGGTTCAGGATCAGCATTCAATTATGAATCATCCTGTACAATACTTATCGAGTTTAATAATAAAATATGACAAAATGTCAATCTTCCTAAACGATGCATACTGTATGATACATTTCAATATAAAACCTCACTTTATACAGATATATCATAAATGGCAATAATTTCAGATATTCTAAATTCAAAGGATTTTCTTTCTCCTGAGGAATCTAACAATAAAAAAATACTGTGTCAATTTCTTTCGCTATTATTTAACTCATTTCTGGGCTTAAGTTATGATTGAACAGATTTCCAGTCATACTTATATCATTCCATATTCTTTTTGATTCGTTTAGCTGAGGTAATGAGAAACATTTTTTACGACAAGTATTAATATTCTTCAAAAAACCTCAGTAGATATTTATTTTCAAACGAGCGAAAATTTCAGTGTCTGAGATGGTAGAATATACAGTTTCAACTCCTGCTGATAGAATCTTAACAAGCAATGTAATTTGCAGAATAAACTAAAGTAACAGTTTTCGTTAGTGAGAATCATATTCCACACCCTAGACATTTTAGTTTCTGAATGAATTTTTTGGTGGAGGATGTTATAAAAGTAATTTAAATAGGAGTTCCTTGTCAAAGGATTAGTACAGTAGCGGTCATCCGTCATGAATAAAACCCCTATTGAAGTATATAAGTAAGAATTGAATGGAATGGCGACCGTTGAATATGATTTCAGGTGTTGAATCAGTGAATCAGTGGGAATTCGGTCGAAATGTTGAAGAAAACCAATTATTAAATTGTCGACGTTTCGAACCTTTATTGTTTCATCTTCAGGGCTCTGAAGTATAACAAGAACATACATATTAAAATGGTATTCTAAAAGGTGATTTTGATTAAAACAAAATGAATTATGTGAAATAACAATCGTTGAAAAATAAAACGCTTCGGACACTTTACAGAAAACAACAACAACAACAAGGGTACTTACATTTCGGGTGGCTTTCCAGGTTTAAAAAGGGTGAAATAAATAGATTCGACATAAAGTATAAATAAATACACAGGTTTATGAAACACTTTGACACACACACGATCGAAGACATGAACAGAAGAAATGACCATCGGGATTGGAAAAAGTTGCCTGCTAATGATTCGGAATTCAGGTTTGATTTTTCCTATTAGATTGAAATATGAGTTGTTTATATTTTCAATATTCGATATTTTGTTAACACATTTTGTTCCATGTTTTGTTATTTCAATCATTCGTTCAAGAGTCTTTTTTTCAATATTGTCTGTTGTCCTAAAACTTGACTTTAATTCTGTTAGTATTTCATTCACGAGCCTTTTTTACAATATAAAGAAACGATTCAACGACAGTTCAATTTGTTCATGTCTTCGATCGTGTATGTGTCAAAGTCTTTCATGAACCTGTGTATTTATTTATACTTTATGTCGATTCTATTTATTACACCCTTTTCAAACCCGAAAGCCACCCTAAATGTAAGTACCCTTGTTGTTGTTGTTGTTTTCTGTAAAATCTCCGAAGCGTTTTATTTTTCAACGATTGTTATTTTACCTAATTTATTTAGTTTTAATCAAAATCACCTTTTAGAATACCATTTTAATATGTATGTTCTTGTTTATACTTCAAAGTCTTGAAGATGAAACAATACTGTTTCGAAACGTCGACAATTTAATAATTGGTTTTCTTTAACATTTCAACCGAATTCCCGCTATTTCAACACCTGAAATAAGTAAGAATGTTTGTTTCCAATACAGATAGCCATTGGTGATTCTGTGAAAATATCTACAAATCAGACATAATTTGGCAGATGTTTCGAGAATGAACAAATTAATGAGTGAATGAGTGATATGATTAATAGTAAAAGAAAATTCCAACATTAATATAATGGATCAGAAACCATAGTTTTCCGAAAAGAATAAATCATACAAAAATCATTGAGAATGTAGAATTTATGCTGGTGTTATAACTTTCTCAATTAATGTTTGAATTTTCTAGAGAATATTTACTTCGTGTAGGAATGTGAAGAGTTTACAACCTCTTATTCTTGTATACAGGGGCCTATTTTTTCAGTGTAGTTGGGCAAAATTATATCTTTTGTTCGTGTGGAATACTGGTGACGGTGACTTGAATATTGGAGGATGCCACATTTTTGTGACAATAGAGACATTTATAATACATACCAATTACCTAAAGTTAAATGGTGTTCTAGTCTATCATGTAGACACACACACACACACACCCACCTGTGCAATATCAGAGCAATACGTGAAGATTTATATAATTAATTGTACGTCAACCTCCATAGACGCGCTACAGTACCAAGTTTGATGCAAGAGAAGAAACGAATAAATACTAAGTCTGACTGTTCATTTTAGAAGTATATACAGCAATACATTGATTTAATTGGTTCTGAACGTTCACTCAAAATGTCATACGCACGTAAATCTAATTAATTTTGACAGTTCTGAAGGTGTTAACGGGAGTATTACCATTAGCGCTCGCAATACTATTGATAGTAATTCTGTCAGAAATTAATGAGATCAAATTGATTGGTAACACTACTTGTCTTTACTGACTCGAATTTGATCGAGTTCAAGAAATTTCTACTGAGATAATTTCACGCACAAAGTCAAGAAAGTTGCATTGTCGCGATTTCTTCAATAGCTATAGCTTATAATGATAATTTACTTTTGCAATTTCCTATTGGGAATTTTCCTAAAACTTCATTTGAAATTATCAGCATCAGTACCATGTTTGATGAAAGACAGGGAACGGAGAAAAACTGAGTCTGACTGTCTGTGTCTGGAGGCAAGTTTTTTTATTCCGATTCTCAAATTTCAGTTAGTTTTCCACTTCTTTTGGTGAGAAAATCACACTGTATAATTTTTGAAATTGGTCATAGTTCACCCTGTATGTATTAGATAAAGTGAATATTTATTCCGAAGAAAATAGTTTCTTCCTGAATCCTCATGATTTAATTGGAATAGTGTAGGGATTTCGCATTTCTGAGTTACAAACGTGGATAAGCGTGGATAAAATCAATTGCCGTGTTGCATCAAACTACTGAAGTATGCAAAATATACAATTTTCGAGATTTGAAGATTAATGTTTGGTGTTCAACTGGTTTATATGCTCCATTCAATTGAGTTTCCTACCGACAGTTATTTTCTAGAATTTAGTGGAATCACTCGACTCAATACTTTTCCCTTTCAAGGTTACCTCATTGTCTTTCTATATGGATTGAACAAAGTATTTCGAGTTTTCAATGATAACTATTTCACGAAAACCAGTCTGCTAAACCATTCATTGTGGTTTGCGCTTTTGAGGCCACTGAGAACAACGCTAGTGTCATCGGCCAAAAAAACTATCACAGGAAAATTACAGACCATGTCATTGATGTAGATGAGAAACAGTGTCGGCCCAAGAATCCTACCCCTTCCTGATTGACAGTATTCGATTTTGTTCTGGGCCTTATATTCTATTCTTACCAAAATTTCCCTACCGCGTTGATAAATTTCAAACTACTGTTTAACGATCCATCGAATCAAATAGTTTTCCAGTTTGTTCAGCAAAATAACATGGTCCGCACAATTGGACGCATTGCAGAGGTTATAAAATATTCCAAGTCGAAAGTCTTTAGATTCAATATCATGCATTTTCTTCAACGAGGGTGTTTTTAGATTCATGCGAAAAAATTCAGGAGGAGATTCAACATTGTTAATTATAAGGAATATATCCTATAAAAAATTTCTCAGTCCAACCTCTTAGAAAAATAAAATTGAGTATTTAATTTTTTTCTGGTATTCGAGTTTATGTTTGAGTAACAATTTTAAAAACTTTCGTAAAGAGATAAATTTAGGTATTTTACTAGTTTTAACATTATGTTGTAAGGGAGTGAATTAACAACCTTTCTTAACTTTTTCGGGGTTGAGTTTTATAAATTGTAAATATTGTTCCTATTGAATCTTTGAACTATTTTGTCTCTTGTTTTTTTTTTTCTATAGAATCAATAGTTTTCCAACGCAAAAATTTAATACAAAGTACTTATGTGTATATTGTATGTCTTAATGGGTTGTATGTTATCATCATTGAAAACAACTGTCAAACAAGGAAAGATGAAATCGCTTAAGTGTTCCGATTTGTGTGACTGCCTGAGAGAATTTTGGATTCAAAGATAACTAAAAAAAAATCATTGTGTCGATTACTGTATAGAGAAAAAATGTATGGACCCGCCAATTTTTCTCAGTTAATATGGAAGTTATCAAAAACATGTTAGATGTATAAGTTGTAGTTGTATATTCAAAACTGTGTACCAGAACTATGCGATTCAAAGGAAAAGTGAACTTTTCTTTCCGACCTCGTAATATGCCAGTCACCGAAACGTAATTCAAACATGTTTTCAAAGTTTCAAAACGTGTTTTCAATGAAACCCTTATCCGATCATATTTTATAATATGTACCAATTTGAATCATGGAACTATCCAGTTAGTAAATTACACAGCAATACCTTCACAGTTTTTGAGATGCGTTTTTTCATAAACTGAAGAACGAAAACACATATAAATATTTGATTCATTTTTGGATAAGTTATATTTCAAAATGATTCTGTAGTATCAAACAAATAATTTTTCAAGAATAAAATTGAAACTGCAAATGTAATCATGCAAATCAAACGAGAATTTGTGAAAAAAATATTGGTAGTATACTTATTGTAGTCACAATTAAAATTACTTCCGGCTTTCGTGGCCTCCATTGATGCTCTCTCAAGGGAAAATATTTGAAGAACAGAAACACTTTCGATATAAAGGTTTTCTTGTAGATTTCGTTTGCGCTGCGAAGAAATTAAATATGAAATATTTTTTTGCTTCACACCAATAATTGATTTCTGATATCATGCGAATTTGAAAATATTTACTACTGAGAATATTTCCATCAGGGAAGTAGCCTGAAGCTTTTCCGAGTGGGCCCAAACAAAAAAAAACTCACGTGAAACAACAGCAGAACCAAAACAAATACTATAAACCAAACAAAACGTCGTAATAATTCAAATGTAGAAAAACAATAAATATTAAATTTATTTTTAGAAAAGTTTTATTTCAACAAACTTATGTGGTAGCAAATTAATAATATTTCAAGAATACAGTTCTCACTATTCTAAAATCGTGTTCTTTTCCGCACGCAAATACAGTTAGACGAACGACGCGAAGAGAGAGAGACTTTGCGGACGTGTTAGGAACAAAATTTTTCCTACGAGCTTCATATCAGATAACAACAAAAATTAAAAAAATCGTAATTCAATCAGAATTTTCTTGAAAGAAAGAACTAACCATACAACAAAAAATTACATATCAATGTGTCAAAGTCGACAGACGCACGCTTGACAATATTATAATTATTCACCATTAAACAAGGTAATTGAAAAAATATTTTTTTTTTGTATTAAGCTGAAATACCTACAACTATCAGAATTACGATTAAAAGTTAAAAGAAACAGTTTCTTACATATCATATAAAAGTCTACGGCCACTGAAGTAAATATAAATTTTTGCTACAAATGTGATTTTTGAGTAGTTTTTGTAAGCAAATATATGCACAAGTTTT
Organism: Chrysolina haemoptera; assembly: GCA_958298965.1. Classification (NCBI taxonomy): domain Eukaryota; kingdom Metazoa; phylum Arthropoda; class Insecta; order Coleoptera; family Chrysomelidae; genus Chrysolina; species Chrysolina haemoptera. The sequence goes on along the minus strand of OY282599.1, from coordinate 20,919,213 downwards.
ACTTGGCGCATACGCTCGTAGCAAAAACAGATTTTCTTATCAAAAGATTTGTCAGTGGTGACGAGAAATACCTAGATGTTTTGTCGAGTGATTATAATTTGATTTGAAATTGTAACCACAGTTAAAATTCCGGTTTTCGTATCCTTCCCTGATGTTCGATCAAGAAAAAATGTTTAAAGAACTGAAACCCATTTTGATATCAAAAACGTTTTCTTGTAATTTTATTACTCAATAATTTTTTGCGTCACAGAAATTCATTTTCGATATCTGACGATATGAAAATTGTCATTACTGAGGATATTTCCATCAGGGAAGTAGCCTGAAACTTTTCCGAGTGGGATCAACCAAAAAAAAAACAAATAAAAACTCACGTAAAACAACAGCAGAACCAAAACAAAAACTATAAACCAAACAAAACGTCGTAACAATTCAAATGCAGAAAAACGTCGAAGTTGTGGACATCATCCTCATGGGCGCACCAAGACCCTCACAAGAAGAGCACTGCACTAGCGTCTAACTCGTCGTAGAGTCTAGTAATACTCTAACATCACAAATGATCGTAATACTCCCGAAACCCCCTAAACTTGCAGGACCACTTTTTATTTGGTTGCAAATTCATAGGTACCTGCATGCACACCTCGGCGGGACGAGAGGGGGGAAGAGGCAGTCATGCCCCCCTTCTAGCGTCTGCCGAAAGCACAGTACAGTTATGCGAAAATCAAGATTTGCAACTTGAGGTTAGTGCACATCCCAAATTTAAGATCGTGGTCCATCTGCGAAGTTACCCTACGTTGTTGGCGCTGTCTTTATTCTGCTACAAGTTTCGTATGCGAAAGGGCACATGTGTATACTTAACATTTCGCGTGTCTATGCCAATTTTTAACAGTTTTAATACGGTCAACTTGTTCTATTCAGAGGGAGACTAATTTTATTCAAAGGCCTCGATGTATGCGTGATCTCGTGGATTTTAGGGTTTCCTGTATCGTATGGTGGGAGAGTCTGTTGAGAACGGTGGTGTCACAGTTGAAAGATTTTATTATTGTGTGAAGGATATTTATCAGGAATTGAAATCATTTTTGAAAATTCTTGGTAATTTGAAACACGACATCCAATCCTTATCCATTTAAATATTTTAAGTAAAATTGATCATAAGCAGTCCCTCGCATATTAACGATTGATTTCACTTTTTAATCGACAGAACGATTCAAAAGCAACGATGGTATTTGCATAGTTTTGGATGACATCTTGTTAAAAACTGAAGATTATTAAAAAAAAGGGTTTGTCTGTTCAAATTCAGATTCGAAGGCATTGTGATAGCAACTTCTAATAAAAAAAACCTTTATTTATAAACAACTAGCGGACCTTGCAGACATTGTCCTGCTCCATCATCCTGTCTAATGATGTGTATTATTCTTGATTCGTCGACTAATCCTTCCAATATAATTATATTATTATTTGTTATTGTTATTGTCAGACTCATTTTTATGGCGAAGTCGCGGGCAGAAGCTAATACTTGTCATATAAAAAATCAATGAATTTGCGATTAAAAATATTGAGGGTCGGGATGAAAACTATCCTACATCTCAAGTTGGACCAAAAATACATACTTATTTATAAAATTTCATTGAATTCGATTGAGAGGTTTTGGATAGCGTGAACAAATATCGTGAAATGGGATATTTATACAGGGTGTAACATAAGTACGTTGGAATATTCAAGTGACGTATTCCTGAGACAATTTTAAGAAAAATAGTCTAAATAACCTTGTGTCCGAAAATGCTATTTTAGTTGATATGAAATAATTATACTGAAGCAGGAATCAACACCCTCATCTTTGTAGCATATGCAACGGTTTTAGACTAGTGAGACAAGTCTCACTTATACATGCCAAAGAAAACACTGGGTTTTACTCCTGCCTCAGTTTAAAACTCACCCATAATCCCGGCAATTTCTTTAGTAAATGTCACACATCCTACATAAAAAATTAAGAAGATAATGAAGAGGCGATTATTTTCAACATTTACTGAAGAGAATGCCGGTTTTATGGGTACGTTAAAAATGAAACAGGAGTAAAACAAAGTTTTTTTTTGGCATGTATGAGTGGTACCTGTCACACTACTCTAAAATTGTTGCATATAGTCCAAAGAGGGGGTGGGTTGCTGCTTTAGTATAATAATTCCATATTCACTAAATTATTAATATCATCCGCAAACATCTCCGTGAAGTACGACAAAATAAATTTTATATTATTATTATACTTGTATGAGAAGATAGGAGTCTTCAGAAACGATATGAACTATTTCTTTTCCTTCTTCTTTTAGCAGAGAGTTATGACCAATCAAATATTTGGATCCGCCAGAACTTTCAGCGGCGGATAAGCGTGAACCTCAAACTTGATGTCGGCGTTCAATCACGTTTTCTGAGAAAACGAGCGCATTTCATAAGAAATTACTAATAATAATTTTTGTGGAGAATTGAATTGTCTTTCACCTTGTTGTTGTTTTGTCGATAAATCATGTCCTTTCCAAGATTATAGCAAAAATCTATTTATTCATTTTTATACGAAAAAAAAAACAAATGTTCCACCCCTGGAATTTCGGTAAACAATTTTTTTTCGTGTTTATCATGGTTCCAACTACTAGCACACCAAGTTTGGTAGTGCTACAATCGATCCTCGCCTCAAAACCCAATGGTACTGAATTATACCTACCTTCATAAAACTTTTCTGACACTAGGATTAATCAAAATGATATTTAAATTGTTACTTGGGATTGCCCAAAAAACTAAAAATCGCTGTAAAATAGACGGCAATCCATTCAAAGTTCAGTGTGCCTAAAATTTATGAAACAAACGATATGTCGGAAACGATACCTGGGCCTATCAATGATATTCACTCTAGTGAAATCTATGATCTTCCTGTTATTGACCCAATTCAGAAATATGCGTCGCCCTGGATACCTGAACATTCATACTTCATACTCATTACCCATTATTGTTGGAATTCTCTCCAGCGAAGCTGCAAAACAAAAACGCGAAAGCTTTCACAGCCCCCCTACTAGGCGCAGCGAAAGCTCATAAGGATTCTTTCAGGCAACGAGAGTATTTTAAAATGTAGTGGGTTCCTGAGAACTTCTAGCTTTATTGATTTTATGTAACTAAGACATTCTTCCCTACAAATTTTAAGTTTTGAAACTAAGCATCCGCGCTAGCTGCCCGGGAAATGTAAAGAAAATGAAGGGAAGAGGATGGGGCGTGCATACCGCCTGACTTTTTCACTTTCATTAGTGAATGTTTCAGGCTACGTCAAACTGATAATTCCGCTACCCCAGCATTCGAATCATTGTTATAATTTTGTTTGCTACGCGCTTTATGTTTTTTAGAGCGTATGGAGATGAAGTAAATTGTGATGTAACTTGAATACAGTTTCTGTCAGTACGGGCAAGCGAGCTTTTGTTCGTCGGATGTTTTGGCTAAATATGAAATACATTTCAGGGTAATTTCGTATATAGAAATACATTCGATTTCACGGAAGTAAATTGTTACTCCAAAAAAAAGAGTAATCAATGAAAAAATAAAAAATTACGATTTGGTGCAAAATTATCTTCCCACCGATATATCACAAAAATTTAATTCACAAATTACTGATATGATTGAGTTTTTATGAAAAAAATTCTTTTTGTATTCCTCCCAAATGAATGTGTTCTAAGTAACAATAATTTGATATCAAAGTTTTCACACTATATGATTTGTATGAAGAGATAACTATTTTTTTTTACACGCTCTATATTATCTTTCCTTGTATGTTTGTAAGTTTCTTTTTATGTGTGTTTGTATATTTGTTTGCATGTCTGTTTGTATGTTTATAACTGACTCTTTAGGGCGTGATTTTCACCCATTTCCAGACGTCCGAATGATTTGAAATTTGGCAGGTGTTCATAGTTCCGGTGACAATGCAATATGAACTTTTTTTTGTTACCTATAAAAAAACAAAATGGTGGCTCCAAGATGGCGGACGAGATTTGTGATAATGGTCCGATTCCATTCAAAATTGGTATATAAGGGTTTTCGGAGTCAGATATAATGATTTTTTTATCAAAATCCATGAATTCACAATGGCGGCTCCAAGATGGCGGACGAGATTTGTGATTATGGTCAGATTCGATTCAAAATTGGTATGTGAGGTTTTTTTAGGGGGTATATTTCGAATTTTCTGTCAAAATTCATAAATTAAAGATGGCGGCTCCAAGATGTCATTATGGTCTGATTCGATTCAAAATTAGTGGGTTTTCGGGGTCAAAGATTATGAATTTTTCGTAAAAATTTATGAATTCATGATGGACGACTATTGTGATTATGGTCAGATTCTATTCAAAATTGGTATGGATTTTTGGGTCGGAGATTTCGGTGTTTTAATAAAAAAAAAATTATAGATTTTTTACATTTGAGAAATGAAATTGTCAATTTTTTTTACTTTTTAGTCCATGGGAAGTAAAGCGTGTTCTTTAGTTTTTCTAAACTATTATTTTTTGTTTTTCTTTATTTTTCAACATCAATAAAATCATTTCTTTTAAATGCTAAAGGTCGATTCAGGTACATGGGTGCTCATGCAGAGTTTCTGAAGCAAGTGTAATCTGTAAGCATAGGCATTTTTGCCCCTGTGTCTGAAAACTGCAAGACTTACGTTTCTATCACAAAGACATATTTTTTCTATTTCTGTATTAATTTTCTCAATACTGGAGGAACAACATTTGAGTTTTTCAAATTATCCCGTCGCATATTTCACTGAATCTTTCATTATGTGAAGTAGAACATGTTCTATTCCGTGCTTGCTCACCCCGCGTTTTTCACGCACGCCGACAAGCACAAGTGTGAAGGTCGATGGGTGTGCATTTCTCATGCAAGGTCAAAAATGCAGGAATCGGCCTTAACATAGGATTTTTTGTGTAGGATAGAAACTCCTATCTATAGTGAAATACAAAACACGACAAGAACCACTTTAATCCAGTAACGACAGACAAACTCGACCAAAAAGTGAAGAATGAATTGGAGCACTCTGAAACTCGGCACATGACATCTTGACATCATGTTTTATCAGAAAAAAAATTCTTCACCAAAAAATCAGGGGTGAAATCTAAAAATATTTTTATTTAAAAAAATATACAGGGTGTTTCAAAATTCAGTATCAAGAATTAGGGGGCATATATTACAGGTCAATATAAGACTTTATTTCCTATAAACATATGTCCGCAACTGCTAAACTTCTAAGATACAGGGTGTTATAATTTAACAAAAATGATAATGATACGCTACTGTTTTTTTTTAAATGAATATTATATTTTTTATGAGTGTCCTTTATCTATTCATAAAAATGGTCCCTTGACTTTTTTCCCTACGAAGAACAGTTTTCGATTTAAAAAGCAAAATGAGACATACAAAAAGTCGCATAGGTACAAGCGAATGACGACCTTTTATTTTTTAAATCGAAAACCGTCCGTCGGACGGAAAATAGTCAAGAGATCATGTTTGTGGAAAAATAGAAGACAATTATGAAAATTATACTAATTCGCCAAAAAAAAAACAGAAGCGTATCATTATTTTGATCAAAAATGACAGAGCATGTTTACAGAGACGCCACTGATGAAAATTAAAAAACGTTCGCCATGGAAAAAATGTATTTTTATGTGTACTTTGCATGTACCAAAATTAAAAAGAAAAACCAAAGTGGTTTAGAGATATTGAAAAAGAACTGATTTTTTTGTTAAATTTCAACATCCTGTATCTCAGAAATGAAGCGGTTGCGGACACATGTTTATGAGAAAGAAAGTATTTTTTTGACCTAAGGAACACGCCCCTGAAATCTTGATACTGAATTCTGAAACACCCTGTATATATATTTTTGTTGTTATTTCAGAAAATATAAGATTTATCAAAAAACGATTTCGATAGGTTGAGAGATAATCCAATTCTCCACAAGAATGATTGTTATACCTTCTGAAATAAGCTCGCTTTCTCAGAAAACGTGGTTTAAATTTAGATTTGTCATAACTTTGCTAAAAATTATAGTAGAAGGAAAAGAAAAAGTGCATATCGTTTCTGAAGACTTCTACTTCCTCATGAAATATAGCATGTGAGTATCTGAGTACCTAAAATGTGTTTTGTCCCACTTCACATAACCCTTCTACGATATTCACGGAGGATCCGAAAGTAAGGGATATTTTAGTTGAAATAATTATTACTTAGTTGTTGGAACCATGATAAACAGGAAAAAAAATTGTTTACCGAAATTCCAGGGATGGAACATAGTTTTTTTTTCGTTTAAAAATAAATAAATAGATTTTTGCTGTAATCTTGGAAAGTATATGATTTATCGGAAAAACAACTGAACGAGGTGGAAGACAATTCAATTTTCCACAAAAATTATTGCCAGTCATTTTTAATAATATGTTTTCTCAGAACGCATGATTGAACGCCGACATCAAATTTCAGGTTCACGCTTACTCGCCGCTGCAAGTTCTGGTGTAATATTTAATTGGTCATAACTCGGAGATGTTTGCGGATGATCCTAAAATCTTGAATAAATTAGTATAATATGGAATTATCATACTGAAGCAGCCATACCCTCTTTGGACTTTGTGCAACAATTTTAGAGTAGTGTAATAGGTCCTACTTATACATGCCAAAAAAAAGGTTTGTTTTACTCCTGCCTCATTTTCAACTACAACTGTAGGATGTGTATGAGCGATTATTTCCATTATTTACTGAAGAAATTGCCCTAATTTTTTGATAAACAATTTTTTTTATACAAGAAGTCATGTGCTGGGTTTCATTCTTCACTTGTGGTTTACATTTGTCTGTCGTTACTGTACTAATCTTGATGATTCAACGTTTTCAATAATAAAAACAGCAGTTACCCCATTTTTCAGGTTATAAGCGACGATCATTTCTCATATTTTCTTTACATTCCGCCTCATAGTTATAACGAAAAATATCTGTACCTGATGCCTAATCAACGGTAGAGGGGAAAATCTGAAGAGCGTCGTAAAAATTTCCACCCTCAATAAGAACCTGTAAAGAAAAATAACAAATTATCCCTGCGGGATACTCGATATTGTACTTAGATGAATCTGGTTTTCGGTATCATTGTCACGTGCAGCATTGAAATTTCGAATTCTTCATCGGAAAATGTAGATTACGATCCATCAAAGTCGAAGGGCTTTATAAAGAATTCAACTGTCCCCTACCAGATCTCTTATTCTATCCGGATGAAAATACTCAAAATATAATGAAACATGCCAAGATGATGGCACCGGATTTAGGATTATGAGTACAGCAGAAGAATTAGGAAACCGGAAGATTCAAAAATGGACAGAATCATTTGAATAACATTAATTCCAGAGCAATTGAAAAAATAATTTGGCAAAAAACTAAAATTAATGTTAAAAATTTTGAGGTTATTTTCGATTTTCGTTGTTAATGCATAACCGTAGGAAGTAGCAAAGTTGAAATTCGGATTCAGCACCCCAAAAAACAAACGGAATCGAAGAAAAAACCGCCACTGTATTTTTTTCCTGGCCAAAACACCATATGATCGGACTACAAGTAGAACAAAGGTATCTGGGTGAGTGTCGGCATAACTAGTGACAAAGTTAAAAAAAAAAATGTACGAATCTCCCAGGTTTTCGAAGAAAATCCCTCGATTCGAAAATTCTGGGCGCAGTGACATCACAGTCACCGTGATAGGATTACTCAAAAAAAAAAATCTAAATAAATTCAATTCATTTGGAATCATCATTGCTCCTGATACTGCACCAGCTATGGATAAAAAATGACCTGGAAGAGATCATCTTCAAGCATATCAGTCGACTCATTATCTCCATTAGACACATCATTTTCTGCGGTCTTTACTTTCGCCTATCTCACATTTAACTGAACAAACAATATTTTTATGCCCCATATTGTATATTTATTATATTAATAATTTTTATCGCGTTTTTTATTTATTATTTGCAAATGTTATTTGCCTATTCCTTAGATAACCTTCAAACTATTTCTCTTGTTTGTAAATACTTAGTATCTGCTATCTCCAACCAACCGGATAAATTTAGCCTGCACTCGAATCCTTTGAACCATTTTTTATCACTTTCATTTAAAAAATATAATTAATCTTTGTTGAAGAACACATGTTTGCATCATTCACGGTTTGCGATGAACTTTGATGATAGATAGATACACAGTATCAATCAACATTTTTAAAATTTGTGAAACAGACAATAGGTTATTACTTAATTATTGGAGAAATATTCTTGATTCACAAGGAATATACTATTTCATCATTGCCCAAATATTTCCATCTTCAGAATTACATGAAAATGAATCCCAAATTAATATGAGAATCAACCCAAATAGCAAGTGTTCACATCCCACAGAATATATTAATGACACCCATCTTAGATTCACTGATATCTTCAGACAATATGCCCCCCCATATGAGGAATGTCCTGGCTCTTTAGGAATTTTCTTTATCACAGAGAAAGGAGGGTATGCTTTTGTTAGTAAAATTTGGGCGGTTCCTGAAAAAATATATTAAATTTCAATCCAGAATAAGTAATTTTATATAGTTAAAAAGGGGAACATTCTCCATGAAAATTGAAAAATGAAAAATGTGATTTATTTGTAATGTCTAAGAAAACAACTACTTCCCCATATATTAGTCCCCAAGCCCTCCTACAGAATCCAGCAACCAGCAAGTTGTAACATTGTATACTGTTTAAGTCTGCAGAGTCCTTCGAGATTTCGCAGAGAGGAAACCTTGACAGTGGCAAGTTTTCCTTTGGCTTTCTGAAAAACATGTCAATTTCGCATTTATATGTAAGGTAATGACCAGGATTTAGTTTTTAAGTTAAAGTGAAAGATATTCACTAGTAGGAATCTAAAAAAACTGCCGACAAAAAGTTTTGGTACTTCCAGTTTGTCCACCACTCTAAACGTGTCGATTTCACGACTTGTAAGTTGGCGTCAGGCAACAATCTGAGTTTTCTAGGAGCATACAATAATTAAATGAGATTTTCAATGGCACCATTGTCCGACCAAATTAATAAGGATCTTCAGCAGTCCGATGCTACAAAGATGTCGATTTGACGACAACAATGTTGGTGATAACCAGCAATGTTGGTGATAACCAGCAATGTTGTCTTGACTTTTTTCAAAGAAATAAAATATATAAGACAGTGATATACTTGTCCGACAATTAAGTTGGTAAATTTTTTGAAAAACTGACAAAAAAAAAATCAAAATTTTACTCTTTGTGTTTTAACACTAACCAAAACCACCGAGCTATACAAAAACACAGACATTCAGGCATGTAAACATATACAGGCTGTTTATTCCTGAAAAACAAATAGAAAAATAAAAATTTCTAAAAGATGTTTCGAAATTGCAATGAAATTCGCACGTGCGGGTATACATAAGAGGCGCACTAAATGATTGTCAGGTAAAATAAAAACCGAATGTTTCTAATAAACAAATATTCTCGTGTATGTCTCGTGGAATTATTTCGTAATAATAATAATAATAATAATAATTCACGGAGGATCCGAAAGTAAGGGATATTTTAGTTGAAATAATTATTACTTAGTTGTTGGAACCATGATAAACAGGAAAAAAAATTGTTTACCGAAATTCCAGGGATGGAACATAGTTTTTTTTTCGTTTAAAAATAAATAAATAGATTTTTGCTGTAATCTTGGAAAGTATATGATTTATCGGAAAAACAACTGAACGAGGTGGAAGACAATTCAATTTTCCACAAAAATTATTGCCAGTCATTTTTAATAATATGTTTTCTCAGAACGCATGATTGAACGCCGACATCAAATTTCAGGTTCACGCTTACTCGCCGCTGCAAGTTCTGGTGTAATATTTAATTGGTCATAACTCGGAGATGTTTGCGGATGATCCTAAAATCTTGAATAAATTAGTATAATATGGAATTATCATACTGAAGCAGCCATACCCTCTTTGGACTTTGTGCAACAATTTTAGAGTAGTGTAATAGGTCCTACTTATACATGCCAAAAAAAAGGTTTGTTTTACTCCTGCCTCATTTTCAACTACAACTGTAGGATGTGTATGAGCGATTATTTCCATTATTTACTGAAGAAATTGCCCTAATTTTTTGATAAACAATTTTTTTTATACAAGAAGTCATGTGCTGGGTTTCATTCTTCACTTGTGGTTTACATTTGTCTGTCGTTACTGTACTAATCTTGATGATTCAACGTTTTCAATAATAAAAACAGCAGTTACCCCATTTTTCAGGTTATAAGCGACGATCATTTCTCATATTTTCTTTACATTCCGCCTCATAGTTATAACGAAAAATATCTGTACCTGATGCCTAATCAACGGTAGAGGGGAAAATCTGAAGAGCGTCGTAAAAATTTCCACCCTCAATAAGAACCTGTAAAGAAAAATAACAAATTATCACGACTTGTAAGTTGGCGTCAGGCAACAATCTGAGTTTTCTAGGAGCATACAATAATTAAATGAGATTTTCAATGGCACCATTGTCCGACCAAATTAATAAGGATCTTCAGCAGTCCGATGCTACAAAGATGTCGATTTGACGACAACAATGTTGGTGATAACCAGCAATGTTGGTGATAACCAGCAATGTTGTCTTGACTTTTTTCAAAGAAATAAAATATATAAGACAGTGATATACTTGTCCGACAATTAAGTTGGTAAATTTTTTGAAAAACTGACAAAAAAAAAATCAAAATTTTACTCTTTGTGTTTTAACACTAACCAAAACCACCGAGCTATACAAAAACACAGACATTCAGGCATGTAAACATATACAGGCTGTTTATTCCTGAAAAACAAATAGAAAAATAAAAATTTCTAAAAGATGTTTCGAAATTGCAATGAAATTCGCACGTGCGGGTATACATAAGAGGCGCACTAAATGATTGTCAGGTAAAATAAAAACCGAATGTTTCTAATAAACAAATATTCTCGTGTATGTCTCGTGGAATTATTTCGTAATAATGGAGTGTTTTTTATGCTCATTTGTAAATCGCGATTCGTCAAAACGGAAATATGAAAAAGTAAAAAAAAATTGATTTGACTATGTGGTTAAATTGTCAAAATTTTTAATTTTAATTGGACACACTGTATAAATATTGCGATCTTAATAAAGATTTAGATGACGTTCACTCTACCAGTGCATCAGAATCCGAGACAAGCGATGAAAGTGATTTTTTCAGTGCGAGCGAAGAATCTACTGAAGAAGAAGATGATGAATAATTCTTTTTATTTTTTATGAAAATTTATGTTTAATTATCTGTCTTGTTAAGAGATGAACTGTGAACCAACATTGTATTTTTATATAATTTTAAATTTTTAAAACTATCTCGAGAAATATTGAAATTACAAAATTTCAACATTTTTTGTCGGACAGGCAAAACAGTCCAATATTCTTGTCGGACAATCGATAGTTCCGATGAGTATCATATATTTTTTTCAATTGCCACTTTTGTCTGACAGCTGGTTATCACCAACATTGTTGTCGTCAAATCGACATCTTTGGAGCGTTGGACTTCTGAAGATCCTGATTAATTTTGTCGGACAATGGTGCCATTGAAAATCTCATTTAATTATTGTATGCTCCTAGAAAACTCAGATTGTTGCCTGACGCCAACTTACAAGTCGTGAAATCGACACGTTTAGAGTGGTGGACAAACTGGAAGTACCGAAACTTTTTGTCGGCCAATTTTTTTTAGATTACTTCTAGTGAATATCTTTCACTTTAACTTAAAAACTAAATGCTGGTCATTACCTTACATATAAATGCGAAATTGACATGTTTTTCAGAAAGCCAAAGGAAAACTTACCACTGTCAAGGTTTCCTCTTTGCGAAATCTTGGCGGACTCGGTCATACTTAAACAGTATACACAAAGTTACAACTTGCTGGTTATCATTTAAGATTTTGTACGAGGGCTTGCGGATTAAATGGGATGCATACACTTTTTTGGTTTTTCGACAAGCAAGTAGAGACAGGATGCAATCCTGGAATTGAATAAACACCGCATTTGCATCTTTGTTTACTTGATTGAAATGTTGGCATAGGAGGTAGTCACTCCACTGAAACTGTTTATAGTCCCAAAATAGCCGATTATAAAAAATAAATTATAAAGTTTTGCCATTTGGGGATTATACACAACAAAGGAAGAGCTTTCAAAATCGAAAGAGTTCCTAAGTTAGTAGGGTGAGCTTCACCCCCAAAAACCATCCCTAATACGCACTGCCTTGGTTTATCTCGTTTTTATCAGAATCTATCGGTCGCACAGAAAATTGTATACATACTAAAAATGTTCCTCATGAAATTTTCTACCAAAAAGTTTTCATCAGTTATTTCATTTTATTCAATGCATTTCGAGCAATAACGATATTTCTTTTCCGAAGAACCTTCATCAACTTTTTTTTTAAAGACGGCTCTGTTATTTGTATTACAGAATTCGAAGCAATTTTGTTTTCTGAAAAACTTCATATTATTTATAGTTGTTTAAATAGCTAATTTATAATTACTTTAAATAATTCAGGAAAACCCTGCTGAAAGCAACCCCTAACTTCGATCATTTGTTGCTCGAAATCCATTAAAACAAAATAATCATAGGGGCCTTTTTTGTAAATTTTATAAGAAACATTTTTAGTAAGAATAAAATTTTCTGTGCCACTAATGGTTTGTGAGGAAAACGTCAAAAACCACCACAATGCTTGTTAGGGGTGGTTTTTGGGGGTGAAGCTCACACTTCTGACTTAACAACTGTTTTGATTTTAAAGCCCGATTTTGTTTACTGTATTGATGATTATTTTCGACAAGAGTAGGAAGAAAAACATCATGAATATCGCAGATTATTTTCACTTGACAGTTAGTAAAACAAAAACTAAGCAGCTTTATCACCGTGACAATACAGCGACAAGCTATATTTTCACTGTAATTCTGATTCTATTGGCTGATTTCAATATTTGAAATCCACTGATTGGTTGTAAAGCAACGAGATATACAGGGTGTTTCCTAACTACGGTTCCTAACTGCAGGTGGTGATTCGTTAGGTCATTTTAGGAAGAAAAGTTCCTATTAACATATGTCTGGAGTTGCTTGGTTTCTGAGATACAGGGCGTTGAAATTAAAAAAAAAAAAACGGTAATTATAAAATATCATGAATATCCTGGAACCGATTTGGTTGAAATTTGGTACTTTTATTTGAACTAATAAGGCGCTTATTTAGCCATATTTAGATTGAAATTATTGGGGCCAGTGGCGTCTCAGTGGGCACCAAAGCCAACAATATTGTAAAGAAAAGTTTTCAATGGTCAGACAAGGGAAGTGATAGCTCATTATTCATTTTATGAGAAAGGAGGCGAAAGATAATGAACCATTTCAAAATTATTTTATACTGTAAATTCTTCCACATGCATAATGGTTCCTATATTTCTGTATCCAATTGTAACTGTTTTTGCTCACTGACCCGAGCGAACAGTCTATCCTTTTCCTTCCTATTGCCTTCTCACGTTATTCTTTGCGCATTGGAGAGGTAATTTAACATTTTCAGCTTTGTTTTTTTCACTGTAACAGAACAAAGAATACTATACTTCATTTGGTAGAATTGACCACCTGCATACGCATGTTTCAATGTTCTTGCCTCTCATCAGTGCTAGGATGGGTCAGATAACATTAAAGTCATCTTGTTCAAGCCAACGAATACATTTTAAAGCTTTATGGCCTCCGTCACTGCTTCATTCGTAGGCCTTGAAACTTTCATGTAAGCAGGAGGTTATGTCAACCAAATGAAGGATATTATTCATTGTTTTATTACAAGTAGCAATTGTAATTGGGTCCTCCATGAGAAACGTTGCACGAAATGATTGCAGATATAATTTAATGTCTTTAAGGAAAAATTGTTGTTTTCTGGCAGATCTTTCTCTCATAATTCCCACTTTATGGGAATGTGTGGAGAGAAGGGTGTTACGTCTTCGTCGAAATTATTCGTTATATCGCGGAAATGCATCCTGTATATAGGGTATTCAATTAAAAAATTTGGATCACTGTCTCTCTTTTATGATATTTTTTATGATATTTTCAAATCAGGGATATCTTAAAAGATTGTTATCAATTTTGCTACGAAACATTTTTTTTTCTCAATAGATGAGTAATAATGAAATCTACTAATTTAATATACTGAAAAGAAAAGACATTCGATTCATTGGAAAGAAATCCAACGTATTAAAAAAATTCATACATTGAAAATAAATCCAATATATTGGATTCGAGTTGACACCAGCGATGAATATCCTTGATCCTTTTTTTAATACGCCCATTACAGTTTTTACCATACCTACATTTCATGATTTAAAAAAATTACATTTTTTTATATGCGTCCTTATACAGTGCGGCTTTTACTAGCCCCCCGTTAACTTTTGAACGGTGCGACGCAGAAACATGAAAAAAAAGTTTCTAGAGTTTCATCAATACTACTTACTTACATTTTCAAATGAAAAAAATGGTGATTGCCGACGGGGGGTCGAGTGGCACATCCTCGTAAAGAAAATTCCATTCTCTTTACAACCATTTAAATTTTTTTGAATTTCTTTAATATTTTTTTCGCAATTCGAATTCGAAAGATAAAATATAACATTAACCGAATCCGAATACTACTCATACCCGATAAATTTGAACGGTTTGATGTGGGACAAAAATTTTTTTTGAAGGGTATTACTGATACTACTTTTTGAGGGAAAACACATTGCAATTACTAGACAGATGGCGCTGGGGGCACATTAACTTAAAAATTTCGAAAGGCATAAAAATCAAAATTTGGAGAAAATTATGAAGAAAATTCCCAAAAAAATTCAGATGGTTGTGAAGATAATTGAATTCTCTTTCCAACTATGTGCCACTTATCCCCTCATGTCATTTAAAAATTTTGAGTTGATATGCCCCCATGCCCCATATTGAGTAATCACAATATTTTTTATTTCAAAAAGTAGTATTGGTGAAATCCTCGACACAGTTTTTTGTTCATGTTTCTACGTCGAACCGTTCAAAAGTTAACAGGGGGGGGGGGCTATTAAAAGCCGCACTGTATATACTGGCGGGTGTGAATTCTACGAAGGATGAAAATTCAACAAATATTATGTCTGTGTAGTGAAAATATTCTTCTATATCAGTTTTCTTGGGCAACTATACGTATCAACTTCAGATATACTCAACTAAAATAACATTGAGGTCAAGGATTACTTTTGGCAAAACTAATGCAATTTTTTTTCAATGTTATTTGATTAAGATATTCAGTTATCTAATTTTAATAATTAATTTTCATCAACGAATTATTCATATTCCAATCTGAGAATTAGACAGTTTTCACCGAATTCTTTCAATTCTTTAATGTACTTAAAAAATACCCAACAATATTTAAGGGTTTCAGAATATATTTTCTATAGAGACAGAGTGCGGTAAAGTAAAATTCATTTGTTTCACTTTTTAACCCAGGTGGCACCTCATGTTGGCTGATTCTTGTTTTCATATTGGGCCAATATGGATATATTGTAAATGTAAAAATGATATTGATCCAATATGGGTTCATATTGGAAAAACAATATTTCATTGATAATATTGGTGAAATATTGGCACAACCTGTTCTGAATGTCTATTGTTTCATGAAATATTGGGTCAATATTGGTTCAATAATTTTCACCAATATCGATAGAGCGATATTGCCTACATATTGTTTCCAGCATCTAGCTCCAATATTGCGATTTCAATATTACTCTCATATCGATTTTAGAGATAAAATACAATATTATTTATCCAAGTTTGATAGCACATTGGTGAAATATTATTTAATCCATATTCTAAAAATTATATTGACCCTATATTGGTTGAGATCGTTACGAAAACCTTACGCCAATATTTGAAAGACAATATTGATACAATATTACAAAATACATTATCACTAAATTTGAATATTGGCCGAATATTCAATAAACGATATTGAAATGAATCATGATTAAACTTGGGTAAGAAACCGCTAGGTGGCCCCACATATGGAACAACAGCTGAATCATAGTAACATATATTAAATAAAGCTTCTCACAATGCGTTCACAAGTCAATCTACTCAGTGGTAAATTGAAGTAGAAACGAAATTGTAGAATTATTAAATTATTCGACATTTTCTGGAAATATTTCATCAATGTTTCCAAGGCAACATATTCACTTTGAATATTTTACTAATATAGGCAAATGATATTGTACCAATATCCTTAAATATTTTGGGGTCAATATTGCTTCCTCAATATTTCACTAATATTATTTGTATAATGTCCAAGTAATATTGTGCCAATATCCCGAAATAATTATAATTTTATCTCGCCAATATTAGTTTCAATATTTTGCCAATATTATTCTAATGTAAGTGTGCTACAGCGATATTGTACTAATATCGCCTAACATTTTGAGGCCAATATTGCTTCGAGAATATTAGACCAATATTATTTTTTAAATATTGGACCAATATCGCCGAATGTTCACATTTTTTTTGTCGCCAATATTATTATTTGAATATTTTGCCAATATTTTCTCAATATTGTACCAATATTGTCCCAATATGGGTGTGCTACTTGGGAAATGTCAGTCTATTCATTGGAAAAGGACAACAAGAACTAATTTATTATTAATTTGAGTATTTATCCCGGGATTTATCAGGTAATAAGGTTTGAATTTTTTAATTTGTAGCGGATTCTATATCTGAATCTATTCTCTAATATGAACTAATGTCGATGAAATTTTAGTAAATTGGAATGAACGAGTCAAAGTTGACAGTTCGTAAAATAAATCAGCAATGGGCGCAACGCTTGCTTGTTGCATGATTCTAATATCATTAATACAAGGAATATTGACTAATTTTGAGTAAATAATTAACATTATTGATAGTAGATAAAATATTGTACAATATTTGTGTCGTAAATTCATATTACAATAATCGATGGGTTATCAAAGGCCTCGTTTGACAAATGTTCCATTTCATATCGTAATATGAATCTTTACGAGACTTATATCGTAAATATCTATTTTTAAATGGAACCGTATCGTTACGTGTGTAAAAACAGTACGCACGATAGTTTGAAGATGACGTAATAGTCAAAACGAGTCAAATACAAGGTGTCGTTAAATATATGCGAAAAACTCAGGAAAATATTCGTCGGCGTTGTATATTTATAAAAGTAATATCAGCTCCATGCCAGTTTATTTTTCCTATAATCAAAAAGTATTCAAAAGGTTCCTACTCCTATAATAGATTCGATGAGTGTAAGGATAACTGTATCGTCATCAAAATATTTGATCTTTCCTCAATTTTTAGAAGAATGATCAAATAATCTATGAAGAGTTGTTCTAAAACAGTTCCTTGTGGTACTTTTTCAAAAAAAATTCAGCACTCACTTGTGTCACTAATTTTAACCTATGTTCCCTTCCTAATAAATTTGGTCATATTTGTGGAAGAAGTTTCACGATATATACACAAAATCATGTTTATGATTTAGTTTTGTTATGAATGCATCCAAAAATTATTCTTATCGTATGTTTTCACTTATGTAGTGAATTTTAATAATTTTATTGACGTATACGTTGAATTGATGCATTCTTGGAATGTGTTTATTCGTTCGCAAAACATCGCTGAAATTATTTTCAAATCAATAAAACAGGGCAAAAAGTCATCTACATACCTGTACCAATATAAACAATTTTCACTCTAGGGGGATATTGAAAACTATAATTGGTCAACACCAATAATATGAATAATACGACTGTGATACCAAGTCCCAAAAGTTTTGTGATTTTGGTCCGATTCAAAATTGGTATGTGGAGAATTTTGAGGTCAGATATTATGATTTTTTTGTTAAAATTCATGAATTAGATATGGTGGCTCCAATATGGCGAACGAGTTCGGTCATTTTGGACCAATTCGATTCACATTTGGTATGTAGGGGTTTTCGGGGTCGGGGATAATGAATTTTCAGTAAAAATCATAAATTTAAGATGGTGGCTCAAAGATGGCAGACGAGTTTTGTAATTATCGTCTGATTCTCTTCAAAATTGATACGTGGGAGTATTTGGGATGGAAGATCCATGAATGTTTTGGTAAAATTCATGAATTGAAGATGGCTGACGAGTGAATATTTCGATGGCCTCCCCATTCAAGAGCTAGATAGCTGAAAACTCACAGGAAACAGGCCTTGTAATAATCATTCTTTATCAGAAATCCATAGTTTATTGGGTACTGACTAAAAAGCCGGAAATAAAATATAAAAAAAAAACTTTTTAAAGACTATTATTCAAATACCCTAAAAAGTTATTTTTTTAGATGTGTAATGTAGGTTGTTCTGTGAGTTACAGATTCAAAAGCTTTCCGCTTTCGTATTAGAACTGAAGCAAGCTTTTGAATCTGTAACTTACTGAATAACCTACATATACATCTAGTCTTTAAAAAGCTTTTTTATTAATATTTTGATTTTTCAAAAATGGTTCCTTTCAAGGGTCTAAAAATATTTTTGCTCGAACACTTGTGAGGGCGGTCTGGAGCTGTTATTTCTGTTATGAC
Organism: Chrysolina haemoptera; assembly: GCA_958298965.1. NCBI lineage: Eukaryota > Metazoa > Arthropoda > Insecta > Coleoptera > Chrysomelidae > Chrysolina > Chrysolina haemoptera. Next base: position 20,900,551 of record OY282599.1, on the reverse strand, counting down.
CTCATCTTTCCAGATGCCGTTTAGATTTCGAGTCAATTTCGTTAGCTAGATTGAAATTCTGGTGCACTTTTCCATTTCAAGGTTATTGAGAATTTTTGGTCTGGTCTCTGGGGCCCGATTCTCAAATGTCGACTACCTTACCTTGATCAGATATTTATTGTTTATCTAAGTCCTGACTGGTTGATAAGTGAAAAATAATTGGCTGTAAGAATATTTTTGTTTTCTCTACGCATCTTGTTTTAAAAGGGATTTGAATTCTTGTCTTTAAAATCTTACAAGTTACATGCGTTATTGCTCACATATTCACAGCTGACTTCTAAATTTTTGATTACTTTTATAATAGGTTCTAAGTAAAGCAGTGTCCGAAAATTGAGGAAAGCTTAGAAATATACTACCATGTCATTGTCAACTCCTTTTGCAATCCATGATATTTTTTATGAACGACATGAAATATCGAAATCCGGTTGTCCGACATTTTTTCTAAATCATCATTCAGCTTCCCATCCTCTAGAATTTTAGGTATGTTCTACAAAAATCATAGATGCCTGGATACAACCTTCAAATATACGTATTATTCAATGAATTTTATGTGTACTTTGATCTGTTTATCATAACCGAATTTGGAATTAAACTTATCTTATCAGGACTATTGAAAAAAAATATGACGCCAATTCATAACTGACTTGGTCAACAATTTTCATGTTACCCAACTGACTTGTTCCTTTGAAAATTTTCCACCTATTCTATTTCAATTACTGGTTGTACCAAAAAAAATAAGATGTCTCTAAACGACTGATATATTAAGAATCTCAGCACGAATTTTTAGTAGTCTGTGACTAAAAAGAGGAAAGCAGATATTTCACTGATACCTCGAGCGATTTCGAAGATACAGGAAAAAAATCTTCACAATCAAAAAAGCTTCAATTCGATACTCTAGCATTTTTTTTAGTATATCCAGTATTTTAGGAGTTATTTTGAAGAAAAGGACATTTTTTACGAAATTGCAGAAAATCGTTTTTGGCTTCAAGTTCCAATTTTTTAAAAATTAGGCATTTTAAATTGGTCAATTCTAGGATCTATTGACAATACATAAATGAAGAGAATCGCAGGAGGGCGATGATCAATTTCAAATGGTGGTAGTGGTAATTAGGGGGTTGTTTTCACTGATTTTATCGGGGATATTTTTGTGGTTGTTTTCGAATACTTACTTTCATTGGCAATTTAACGAAAGCTGTTCTGAGCGTAGCTCGTGTGATTTGTCAGATCAGATCGAGCTAAATTACCTATATGAAAGTAAGTATGAGAAAACCACCGTAAAAAAATATCCGGCTAGATCTGAGCTCGCGTGGTATTTGTTAAGCCAATCCCATGAATATTACATTGAATTCAATTAAACTTTATTTAACAAACTATAAGAACAATAAGTGGAAGAATAATGTTTAGAAAGAACCAAATCCCAATCTCGACAAACTTATTGGAATATTTTTTTTGTGTGTTGCATCGACTGCTATATGGTCATTAGCCACGTGTTCTGTATAGGCCTTGTTACTAATTCCTTACGCCACCTTAGGAGCAGCACTGTTAATTATTAACAGGGAATCGGGGTACTGGAATATTATTTCCTATTTAATTCTGTTTTTGACAATTACAATTGTCAAACTGATGCTACGCGCAATGCTTGATGAACGAACAGTAAATGCTAGCGTTGCTATGGTAACGTAATTTATCCGATATTTTTATCCACTTGCATTTCTGTTCCTTCCTATTTAGCCGATAGCAAATACGATTTTTGTACTCGCAAATGGGAATTATTATACTGAGTGGGATTGTCGTAGAAAAATGTTGGGACTGACCTCATTTTCATCGTAACTCGCTGATGCTACTTCCGTTTCTTGTAAAAGAAAAGCTCTTTTTATTTACTTTAAAAAACTCCTTTGAGTTTTTCTCGTAAAATTCACAGTTGTATCGCTATTTGACTCTGATTCTCTCGAATTTAGCATTTGACGAAAAAAAGCTAACCATTAATGAGCCGTAGCTCAGTCTGTATTGGTCATACATTTCCTTTTTCTTAAACGCTTCAATTTTGCTCTCCACATGTTTTTTGATGAAATGCATATTTTTCGATTTATTCATGAAAACCCGTTTAAAAACGTTGAATTTTTTGTCGAAAAGCTGTTACGGGTAATGTATGTCATTCATATCAACCTCAACCAAGATTTAGACTCACTGCCGATGCAGTACAACTACCGATCCTGAAATTTGCAGAGTTTTACTCCAATAATTACGAAAAATACTGGGGTTATTCCATGAGAAGTGAGAAAATTCGTTTTTTCAGAACTGAAAAGTTTTCATAAAAGAAATTTATTGGTATTGAAGTGAAACACTAAATAAAAGTATAGTCTGACAAACCTAGCTGAACTGGATATATTACGGACTATAGTCTATTGTGCGACGAGTGCTCATCATGTTTTCATGTTTTCACGTTTTCAGCTAGGTGAGTAGAACTGTGAGTATAAAAATTCGTTCCGATTTGGATATGTTTTTGTTTTAAAGATTTTATGTCTCCTATTATTCTCATTATTTTGATTGAAATATAAATATATATATATATATATATATATGTATATATATATATATATATATATATATATATAAGAAATCATGATTCGAGAGACATCTTGAGTATAAAAAGGTCCCCAACATTGGCTATTGTAAAACCCGGTATTTATCATAAAATCCTCCAAACATTCTGTAGGTATACCTACACACAGATAACCAAATTTTAGTTGTCGTAGGTTGTTTGATTTGTTTATTTTTTCCTGCGAAAACAGAAATTTTATTATTTCAAGTTGATAAAATGTGTTATTGGCTTAGACTGTCTGTGTTTTGTTTGTTAACCCACCGATAACAATGATTAGTGCTAATAATTATGATATTTGATTTAATCTGCTTTCTCATTTATTAATAGGCTGGTGTTTACCTAACACATTTTCATATCAACATGTCTTCGAATCCCAAAGCAGCTATAGTGTACTTGTTATAATATCACTACACTTGGTTAACAACAATGTATAGGTACTAAAATTTATAAATTTATCTTTCGACTTTCGACATATAATATTATCATTTTCTTTTAATCATTCTTAGTTGTGGAACCTAGTATTGTTTCATATCATGTTTGAAAATCTCTTGGGGCTATCTCAAGGATCAAACCATTAATCCATTGATATAAGCCTAATTAGAAAAAAAAAAAAGATACATGGTGTGTCTTAAATGATGTCATTATTTTCAGGTGGTCATTCCTTGTCATATTTTATGAAAAAAAGTGCATATAAACGTGTGTCCTAACTTGCTTCGTTCCCGTGTAACGCGGTGTCAAAAGTTTAATAAAAAATCGGTTTTTCATGAATTACTCAATATTCTTCACGCCGATTCTGATTAAACTTCCTGTGTTTGTGAGTAATAACAAAAAGAGGCCAAGTACCTTGGAGTAAATTTCGACTAAAGACTAACGTTAAACTCTCACGTCCAAAAAATCGCGCATAAAGCCACCATTGCACTCGGAATGTGTGGCAGAATGTGTGGAAAAAACTGGGGGCTCAACCCTAAAATGACCCTATGGTTATACACGATGGTTGTGAGACCTATGATAACCTATGGGTCGGTAGTGTGGTGGACAAAAGCACAGCAGACGGTGATCATTGGGCTATTAAATGGCATCCAGAGGCAGGCATGCCGGAGGGTGACAGGAGCCATGAGAACAACTTCTACGGCTGCTATGGAGGTCATACTGGACCTGCCACCACTACACATATACGTCCAAGGAGAAGCAAGGTCCGTGACACACAGACTAACGCAGGGTCAAGCTCCAATAAGCCAGAAGCACGGAGCAGACCCAGTAATGAGAATGCCGACGGACGCGATGGTTCCCAAATACAGCTTCAAAAAGAACTTCAAAATACTGATACCAGACAGAAAGGACTGGGAGAATGGGCCACCCGTGAATGCAAAATCGGTGTGGTATACAGACGGGTCAAAGACAGATAACGGAGTCGGCGCTGGAGTTTACGGGGCAAAGCCAAGGATTAACATCCAGCTTAGCCTTGGAAAATACGCCACAGTGTTTCAGGCAGAGGTAACGGCTATACAACACTGTGTCGGAGAAACACTGAGACGAGAGATAAGGAACAAAACAGTGGCCATCTACTCCGACAGTCAAGCTGCGCTCAAGGCAATCGGTTCCCACCAAGTCAAATCAGGACTGGTCTGGGACTGTTTGTGTGATCTGACCGAGCTGGGTAGTCGTAACAATGTGACCCTAGCTTGGGTGCCAGGCCACGAGGGACACCTGGGCAATGAGCGGGCCGACACACTAGCCAGAGAAGGCTCTTCGGCAGCGCTCATTGGGCCGGAACCCTTCTGCGGCGTAGCAAAATCCACCACAAAAGCCCACACCAAACAGTGGGTACAAAACAAATCTCAAGAGTGGTGGGAAACCCGACCAGGATTGAGACAGGCCAAGGAGCTCATCAAAAGCCGCTCGCCAAAATTCACGACGGAACTCCTCAGCTATAAAAGGGGGATCGTCAGACAAGTAGTAGGTTTGCTGACAGGCCATTGTGGGCTTAACAGACATATGAATATTATAGGTCTGGCGGAAGAAGCAATTTGCAGGTTCTGCCAGGAAGAAGAGGAAACCGCAATACATGTAATGTGCCAGTGCGAAGGACTAGCAAGGGTGCGGTTTCTACAACTTGGAGATGAAAAACCAAGAGCGGAAAGCTATCTCGAGAGGCCATTATCAAATCTGCTCAGTCTGATGAAATGGACGAAGCTTGATGATGTGCTATAAGCAATCGGAGCCTCCACAATAGATCTGAAAAGGTCGCAGTGGATTAGGCCAAGGGGCCAGCTCCCTTGTAATATCCAACATCTAACATCTAGTAATAACAAGGGCCTTCTTTTCATGAAATTATATTATGAATTTTAATTCCAGTGGCGTTGCAGTTGATACCCCGTTACACAGAAAATAAGCAAGTTAGGACATACGTTTATATGAACTTATGTTCTCAAAATGTGACAAGAAATCACCTCCTGAAATTAATGATATCATTCAAGATACACCCTGTGTATAAAGTTTTGATGTATTGAGATTATACGCACCGAAAGGAGACTTTTCAAGTTATTAAAGTGTCAGCTTCACCTCCAAAAACTACCCCTAACAAACATTGAGGTGGTTTTTCTCGTTTTCCTCAAAAACCCTTGGTCCCACAGAAGAAAGCGTGAGGAACTACGAACAACGCGAATTTTCATTCTAACCAAGTAACAGACTGTGCTTTCCCCACAACCACAAATTCTACTAATAATCAAATGGAAAGCAAACGAAAAATTATTTTGACATTTAATTTCACATCTTATCACTATGAAGTCAAGGCTAATGTAATTATTGCTACAACAATGTCAGAATATTATTCTTATACAAGTGATTGAATGAAATACACGCAAAATGCATAAGACAGCAAGTGTTGAGGAATGTTTATTCAATATCAAAAGCGAGAATGTTACCATTCTATTAGATATCAAATATGATTTCAGAATTGGCAAATTCTGTTATCGGTTGTGGGGAAAATTTCATTCCTATTAAAATTGTTCCTTATTAAATAAAGAAGTATTTCAAGTATATTTTGTTTCAAATGAATTTCGAGCAACGAGCGATCGAAGTTATGGGTTGCTTTCAGCGTACATTAAGGGGTAAGAAAGGTAGTATATTTTTAAAGTAATTTAACATACACTGAGCACGTAAAGGTTGGAACAAATTCGTTAAAAGCAAAAACTCGTACTAGAGTTATCAAAATTCTAAATTTCCAAACAGTGTACAGGGAAGAACAAAAAATAGGAATTTTAATCAAGAGTAAACTACCAGCATTTTTTATATTATCCAAAAATCTAATTAGAAAAGTTGTTGAGAATTGAAAATAACATTGAAATTTGAAATCACAGACACTTACCCAACAAAATATTGTTTTCCTATTTTTTACGATTAAAGTGTATTATTCAATTATTTAGCATCAATTAAATGATTTATTCAATAATTTTCTCCTATAAAATCTTACTGATAGTTATTATTGACATACATATAGAGTGAAATATCAAATTTGCACCAAAAAACTAGTAAAAAGTCAAACCATTTTCAACAAACGTCGATATTTTAGTACTAATAAATTGGTCCAAATTTCGTATTGACTTATTATTATAGGAATATGAGCCGCCCAAGGTCTATATGAGATACTAGTACTTTTTATGAGGCTAATATTTTATGGCGATGGCTTGATAATATTAAAAATAAGGGGAGTTTAATCTTGATCAAAATTCCTATTTTTTGTTCTTCCCTGTACACTGGAAATTTGGAATTTTGATAACTCTTATATGCGTTTTTTGCAATGCCCCAATTTTTATGAAGAATGCAATATTCTGATGAATGAATAAAAAAAAGTTTCCCACATGGTGCAAACCTTTTGAAACTCACTGTATAACATAAGAAAAATATGAACTCCATACATAGAAAAAATTGTTCTCTTTGAAGGTATTATCAAAATTGGGTATTGTCATTTAAAAAAAAATATATAATGACGTCATAACTCGAACAGTAATGACGTCATCAAAAATATGAGTAGATCAGAAAATGAGCAACAAAAAATAAAATCGACATGTCTGAGCTTTTTTTTCCATATGGTCTTATCAAGCTTTTAACGAATTTGCTCCATCTTTTATGCGCTCACTGTATATATTTCGTAGTAAATACCGGGTGTCCCAAGTTATCGTATACAGGCAATTTCTCGCTTATTTGACAAGATAATAAAAAAATAGAAAAACTGCCTTGAATGGCATTAAAGTATCTTTCTAATGACGTATAATAAAATAAATTGCATTTGTCAGCCCTGTGGTAGCTACCCCTCACTTTTTATTTTCAAATGGCACAATCTGTATATTGCAATGGAAAACTGTGTGTTATTCTATTTGGAATACAACGATAGCACATACTCGGTATTTTTTATCAATAAAAACAAAATCGTTAACATTTTGTGACTTTTTTCATGTCACCTAATTATCCTTCTAAAAATAAAAAATTACTTCTGCCCATGTTTATAAAAACTTGACAGAATAGGAGATTTTTCTTACATTCACCATAAACCAGCAGCATGCCAATGTACTCGTCTGAACTGAATGTAAATGGCATTGTAGGTATGTACTTATAACAAGATTATTTATTTTTGAATCGAAACTTTTGGATAATGGATGACACAAACAATTACTCCTATTCTGTCAAGATTTTTTAAACATTACTTCGCGCCCGGTGTCATGGTTACGAAGGAAAATGAAAAAAAGTGTCACTTCGCTTATTGTTGTCAATGCGTGAACCTTGCCATTTTTTGACGTTTGTAGAAAAATGTCATTTTAACTCACAATTTTTAATTTTTTCTATTTATCAACAGATTTCGATGAAATTCTGGCCAGTGATATTTTGAGACTTCCTGAATACAGTGATGTATTCCGAATTCAGATAAAAGTTCTGAAATTGAAATGATGGGTTGATCAAATTCCGTCCCCCTTATAACTTTTCTATTGATCTACGCATTTTAATGTAATTTATATATGAACCGTTTGAAAATGTCGCGAATCCAGTGGTTTAGATTTTTTACCTTGAAAAATAAGAATAGTTGTCTCTGAAAATGGAGATTTATTCATGACATTTGGTGTTCTAGTAGACTTTTTGAATGTCTAGCTAACGAAAAATAAAATCAGTCCAATGGGTTGAAAAATTTAAGTTTTATAAGGGTGCTTCCATCTTAAATATAGAACATTTTTTTTAAGAAAATATCATTTCATGAAATATTTTGAGAATGAGAATTTATGGCAGGCTGTGGAAAACCACATTCCGAGTCGATGGTTCACTTCGCTGGAAAACAGACAACTTCATGGTTGTCTAACTTACCCTAGCACTGATGAGGGGCAACACTCTCGAAACTAGTTTACAAGTGGTCCATGCTCATCGTGGTATCAGCCATTTCCCACCCAGTGGAAAAGTTCAGAGCAAACTGTATTTTGATATTTTCAAAATTGTTCTTTTAATTTTTTTTGTAACTTTGCGGCAATCTTCTCAGACATTGTTCGAATCCTTTATGTGTAATCCTTGGAAATAGCTCGAATAATTTCGGCAATAAAAAATTGGCGAACGAAACCGGTCCCCAAAATACACCACACAATTTATGATAAGCCTGAAGGCTAGGGCGAATTCTATAGTTATTGTACGAGTACATTGAACGTAGTGTGGTGAAGACAGGGTTGGATTTTCGTTTGGAATATGTTTTAATCCAATTACTCATCCTAATACATTCGTGGACAGTAGGAGTTTGAAAGATGTCAACAAATCATCACCCATTTTTTTTACAGAATCGAGTTTATTTTTGTCCAAATGTGACGAATTGTATGAAATAAAAATTTTTGTTTTGTACTTATTGACAAAAAGCAGATGACGGCTATAGCAACGCTGTCCCACTACACAAAAAAATTGTGACTGATCTGCTACAACCGTCACAAAAAAAACGAAAAACAGATGGAGACTGTTAATTTCCAACTGAAAGAGTAATCTCTCAAAATATAGCAAAAGATATACTACTAATTAAAGAAAAACGTAAATATGTCAACTTTCAAACTAGAAAATATATTCCTCAGAAGCAGAAGAATATTATGGTGATTTGTAGCACTCTGATTTTGGAATAAAAAACCCAAAAACAAAAAAAAATCATTTCCGACAGTTAATTTAAACATATTCACGCAGCCCCAATACTGACTACGCGCGAACTACATGAAGATACCTGCAATTTAAAGCGTCTACCCCTTCCATCACTCTGTGAGGGTTCTTGCGGTCACACGCTATCGAAATACCGTTTTCTCCTGTCTACTGGGACACACGTCAAAGGCTGTCATATGAATAATACGTATTTCAGGTCTACTGGGGACGGTTTGGCACAACATGAAATGTCTGCTATAGCAGGCGTGTCCCAGCACTCATGACGGCTATAGCAGATCTGTCCACGAATGTGTTTTGAGTACATACTACTGGGTCACACGTTGAAGGCTGTTATATGAATAACACGTATTTCAGGTCTGCTGGGGACGGTTTGGCACAATATGAAATGTCTGCTATAGCAGGCGTGTCCCAGCACTCATGACGGCTATAGCAGATCTGTCCACGAATGTGTTTTGAGTACATACTACTGGGACACACGTTGAAGGCTGTTATATGAATAACACGTATTTCAGGTTTGCTGAGGACGGTTTGGCACAATATGAAATGTCTGCTATAGCAGGCGTGTCCCAGCACTCATGACGGCTATAGCAGATGTGTCCACGAATGTGTTTTGAGTACTGGGACACACGTTGAAGGCTGTTATATGAATAACACGTATTTCAGGTCTGCTGGGGACGGTTTACCACAATATGAAATGTCTGCTATAGCAGGCGTGTCCCAGCACTCATGACGGCTATAGCAGATCTGTCCACGAATGTGTTTTGAGTACATACTACTGGGTCACACGTTGAAGGCTGTTATATGAATAACACGTATTTCAGGTCTGCTGGGGACGGTTTGGCACAATATGAAATGTCTGCTATAGCAGGCGTGTCCCAGCACTCATGACGGCTATAGCAGATCTGTCCACGAATGTGTTTTGAGTACATACTACTGGGTCACACGTTGAAGGCTGTTATATGAATAACACGTATTTCAGGTCTGCTGGGGACGGTTTGGCACAACATGAAATGTCTGCTATAGCAGGCGTTTCCCAGCACTCATGACGGCTATAGCAGATCTGTCCACGAATGTGTTTTGAGTACTGGGACACACGTTGAAGGCTGTTATATGAATAACACGTATTTCAGGTCTGCTGGGGACGGTTTGGCACAATATGAAATGTCTGCTATAGCAGGCGTGTCCCAGCACTCATGACGGCTATAGCAGATCTGTCCACAAATGTGTTTTGAGTACTGGGACACACGTTGAAGGCTGTTATATGAATAACACGTATTTCAGGTCTGCTGGGGACGGTTTGGCACAATATGAAATGTCTGCTATAGCAGGCGCTCATGACGGCTATAGCAGGTCTGTCCACGAATGTGCTAACAGCTATGAAAATTGTGGTTAGTTCCGTCAACCGGCTGTATCCTTTCGAGCAACCCTCAGAAATCTTCGAGAGACTTGTGCAAGCTAGAGAAGATGACTTCGCTGGGATTCGAACCCATGATTGTACTGAGAAGTGAACGCTCTAATCACGCACCACCTTCACCAATTGATGAGTGACTGACCGACTTGCTATGTATCATATCAGATTTCTATAAACATTGGTGTCTTCTTCCGATGCAGCGAAAATGAACAATTATCAATCATAAGTTGAACTTTCTGCTCTCAACGACGACAGTGTTCATTTAAGGAGTGAAAAGTGGACAACTTTTAAATTTGTTACTTTAATTGAACCAGATTTTCCTCTAGTACACAATTAGTGCGTTAGATGACCGCGAATTGGTCAGACCTTGTCTGACAGAAGATGAAAATAAACCGGGGAATAGTAATTTATGTATCAAGTGAGTAAAGTAATACTTAATTTACGAGTAGGAAATGTTCACGGCATTCCTACGAGTAAAACAACACTTTACAGTTTCATACAGTATTTTTTCTACAACAGTCAAAAAAATAACCAATTCATATTTTTTTGCAAATATGAAATGAATTTGGCATATTTTTATTGATTTATTATTCGAACATTTAAGAGTATGCGGGAGAGTTGAGTTTAAAACAAACGAAATGAATAATTTCGACTGAGTCGAAATCCCTTTCTCTTCACACTATCCCGCAAAATGGAAAATATGAAGCAAATATTAAAATAACATATTCATCGAGGTCAATATTATTATTATTAATGTTGACTTGACTTTCGAATAACTAGTCCATCGAAGTAACTTTTCATTTTCTTAGATTTGTATTCAAAATGAATAAACAATACTCGTGAAGCAACGAATACCTTTTTCTTTCTTTGAACTATGTCCACGATTTTCTCCGGTCAATCTTCATCACTTTTCATTTCTACTTGAATTAAATTTATAGTTATCAAGAATTCGTTATCTGGATAGATGCCCAATTTCACAAATTTCATTAATAATTATTGTTGTCAACTAGTTTCTGACGGCCAATCAGCCATAGCTACCTTGGATTACCTAGTGTAGATTAGGTCTAATAGTTCCTTAGAGGTATATGCTATTATTTTGAATATATATATTCGCCGAGATAGTTTGGAATTATGATAATACTTATTTAATAGTAAGAATGCTAAGAATATTATTGGTGAAACATTTGTATATCAAATATTTATAGGTTATTAGTTGCCAAAGAAAATGAGAACTCGCTTTATGACAGGATTTCTTTATTATTCGAATCTGTCACTGTTGTTGTAGCAACAGCCGTTAAAAAAAGTGCACTTTTTTACGCTTTTCCGTTTAATAATGAAATCGTTTGTTGATAGTGAAATATTGTAATACTTTACGCACACAAACCACACAAAAAAGTAGACTTTTTTTGACAGTTGCAGAAAAACATATTTGAAATCAAACTTTGCTACTTTTGTGAAGAATTAATTGTAAAAATGAAAATGTCAGTTCATGGTCGTATGGTCCACAGTCCGAATACTCCGGATTTCCCACTTGTGCGCCTGTAAAATAATAAATTGGTATTCATAAATCACAATTTTCCATCACTTGTTAATTATTAATTATTGACACATACTCGATAATTGTTAATTGACTCTGCATCAATTCAATTAACCTAAGATGAAAACCCACGGTGGAGATAAACGCAATTATGGCTGGATATTTGAAAAGCTCACCGCGACTTAATTTGTTTTCTCCTAATCACATTTGCGAATGTCTCACGTTTGATACCATTGTTTTTTTGGCACAAGCCTTGTAGAGTATGAGCTCAGGCCCCCCAGACATACTTTATTTTCTGAAAGACAAAATGTGGGGCTTCAAGTAGTGTTCATAATGTATATTGAACGTCCGCATATCTGCAGAGTTGGTTAGACGACCAATTTGTAGCCGGGTGAGAAAGGTAACTGAAAATAGTTATGATCAACCTATCTTAAACTCTGATGGCTGATTTTTATATAAATTTCATAAAATATTGTTAAAAACTAATATTGAACACTGCCAGACACATTCCGCCGGCTATAACTTCCGCTAGACGCTTTAAAGCTTCCAACAAATAATTTAACTCAACGTGCATGGTTTTTATATATTTACTTAACTTTCAAATACTCTACCCATAACTTTCTGTGGTAATAATTGAGTACACTAAATTTGTTTCTAAATATTTCCTCACATGTCAATTGGTGTCCCTTTTTACCTATTCAAAGCACGCCACAGCGTGTGCAAATCGAACTTTCAAAAACGCGCGTTTTTTCAAGTTACCCTGGATACATCAACTCGAGAACAGTGAAATCTGAATGACAATGTTATAATTATTGACCTGACAGGATTATCGTGTAACGTCAAATGAAATATTACAAACTCATGCAAAACTTTTATTCAAACATTAACGAAAGGTATACTCATGCCATATCACGAATTCAACCATTTTACATTATAAGTTCTTATTTCCATCACTTAAACAATTAAACCAGTATTTATGATTTCAAAGTGCACCAATTGAAAAAAATAACGTAAAGTATTCGTGGTTAACTGATCTTTCAAACACTTGCTCTATTTCGAGCACTCCAACTGTGCCGTCGTGCTCGAAAATTCGCGCGTGTTTGAAAGACCTTTTTATCCACTTATACTTTAATATACTATTGTAACAGTATTTTATGAAATATATATAAAAATCAGCTATCAGAATTTGAGATAGGTTGATCCTATTTTCAGCAACTAAGCAGATATGCGGACGTTCAATGTATATACAGTGTGTCCCACTTTGAGCAGCCACACCCTCATATTTTCTTGACAGTATATACAGTGGTTTCAAAATTTGTTTTTTATTACATTTAGTACCCAGATATATCTACCTTCAGGTTGATGAAACATTCGTATATCAATTTTCCACGGCTACCTACGACCAATTGAAAAGTGAAAAATTGGGAAAAACATACTAGGCATTTTTTTATCGCAAAAACAACACCAGGTTCTGTTTCAGAACACCCTAAAACCCCCAAATCTCAGTGCTAACTCTTTAGAATATACAGGGTGTTATCTGTAACTAACGACATTTTTCATTTGTTATTCATCCGTAATATTTGGTTGTTTTCGATTTTTTTTTGCCTTGGTCACCAAGTACCTAAAAATGTTTAAATAATGCTGTAGAGAATATTCAAATATTATTTTTTCATGGCTACCTACGACCAAATTGAAAAGTCAAAATTAGGGAAAAACATACTAGGGATTTTTTTATCACAGAAAAAACACTAAATTCTATTCCAAACACTCTGAAATCCCGAAATAGCAGTACTTGATTAATTAAAACGAACAGGGTGTCATCTGTAACTAACATATTATTGATTTTTATTCATCCGCAATGTTCGGTTGATTTGTTTTTTTTTCCATATTCACTAATTACTTAAGAATGTTCGAATAATGCTATAGAAAATATTCAAATATTACTTTTTTATGGCTAGCTATGACCAGTCGAAAAGTGAAAAAGTGAGGAAAACACATCAAGGACTATTGTGGCACAAACGTAACAGTGGATTCTGGTTCAGGACACCCTAAAATTCCTAAACCTCAATTCTTCAATCATAAAATATACGGGGTGTTATCTATAGCTGGCAAAATTGATAACGCTTATTCACCCGTAGCGTCAGTTGATTTAAAAAAAATTCTTCTCTGGTCATCAGTACCCAAAACGTTCAATAATTGATGCTGTAAAATAACGAAATATTACTTTTTGATGCCTAGATATGATTAGTTGAAAATTGAAACATCAAGGAAAACATACTAAAGATTTTTTTATCTCCGAGCTAACACCAAATTCTGTTTTAGAACACCATAAAAGCACTGGATCTCGTTGCTCGAATTATGAAATTATATAGGAAGTCATCTGTAAATGGAAACATGTCCGGGCAACGAATTCTGGAGGCTTTGCGGTATATTCTGATCCAGAATCGGTTGTCTCGGTAATAGAAGGATGTGTCCAATTTTTCAATTTTCAACTGGCCATATCTAGCCATGGAAGTAAAATATTCCGTTATTTTATACAGCATCAGTTAAATATTTTAGGTGCTTTTTGATTGGAAAAGGAATTTTTTGAAACAATAAATAAAAGTTATTACATTTGCCAGCTACAGATGACACCCAGTAAATTTTGGTGGGGGTTTTAGGGTGTTCTGATACAGAAACCGTTGTTACTTTTGTGCTTGAAGTGTCCTTAATAATGTGTTTTCCCCATTTTTTCACTTGTCAACAAAATATAAAATAGTCTGGCTAATTGGTATACCCCAAAGCCATCACACCCAATCACACACACCACATTAATTTCTCAACTGGTCATAGCAAGCCATGAAAAAGTAATATTTGATTTTCTATAGCAGTAATTGAACATTTCAGGTACTTTGTAACTATACAAAAAAAAATTAAAAACCACCAAATATTATAGATGAAAACAAATTGAAAATGTTGCTAGTCTGTAAAACACCCTGTATATGTTGATAAGATCTGGGGTATTAAGCGTGTTTTGGACCAGAATCTGATTTTAGTTTCGAAGTAAAAAATCTTGAAATTGAACACGTTTATGCAGAAAAGTGAAATAAATTTCGAAAGCAACCAAACATTACAGATGAATAAAAATTAATAATGTTGCTAGTAACAGATGACACCCTGTATATTTTAATAAATCAAGCACTGAGATCTAGGGGTATCAGGGTGACCTGAAACAGAATCTGGTGTTACTTTTGCAATAAAAAAATGCCTATTACGTTTTTCCCAATTTTTCACTTTTCAATTAGTCGTAGGTAGCCGTGGAAAATGGATATACCAATGTTTCATCAACCTGAAGGTAGATATTCCTGGGTACTATATGTAATGAAAAACAAATTTTGAAATATTTGTACTATCAAGAAAATAAGAGGATGTTGCTGCTCAAAGTGGAACACACTGTATGAACACATTTTGTTTTTCAGAAAATAAAGCATCTCTGGGGGCCCTGGGCTCTTGGACCATTGTGCTGTGAGACCTTTTGCACGGAAGTTGAGATCTACAACATTTATCAATCTGTACGGGGTCATTTGATGTACGAAGCGCAATATTGTCACTGATCCTGCCCTGCACGTAGACCCCTTCATATGAAATTCGCGAAGGGGAGCAAGTCTAATGCCTTTTGTCTAATAGACTGTTCTCCGGAGGCATTCATACAGGTCTATTCAGATACCTGTTTTATATATTAGCAAATATTATTAGCAGAGCATTGTGCCTTTTTCTATTCAAATATTCACACACGCATTGTGCAAATTCTGAATACGCGACGTTCAGGATATTTTATCGTGTCCGTATTTGCATAGAAAATGTTTTGAACATGTGACTTCTTCAATTCGGTTATACAGGCCGGTAAATTCATCATAGGTGTGAAAGAGGTTAAGTAGGAAAAAGTTGGCAGTTTTAAGGACAAGTGAAAATATTTTCAGACGTTTGAAAACTTGAAGTATTGAATATTTTGAACTCTGGTCTGTCTCTACATTTATTTATTTATTTATTTATTTATTTATTCATTTATTTATTTACAAATGGGAATACAAACGGGACTAACCCAAAACAGTATTCACAGATAGGTGATTTCTCAATATACAGAATCTACATATAATTCGAAAGTTAAATTACCGGAAATTACAAAATTGGTGATAAACATAAAATAGTTATTTACCTAACAAGTGCGGAAAGTAGTAGTTTTCCGCACGCGACGGCAGTTGCACGAACGACGCGGACCGGAGTTCGGGCAAGCCGTTAAGGGCGGAAAAGACATTTTCCGTAAGAGTTAGGTACAATATTTTTCCTACGAGTGTTTTTGTCCAACTTATTTACGAAAAAACAAGGTTTTCAATAAACAAGTTTTTATAATAATGCTACAAAATGACTAATAAGACAGAATAGTACATACATCATTTAGTTAGTCCTAAATATCTTCATTTTCAACAATACAAAAATCATGTGGAAAAGTAAAAATCGTACGGAAAAGTAAAAATCGTGCGGAAAAGTAACTTTTCCGCATGATTTTAAATCGTACGGAAAAGTACAACTTTCAAAACAAAAAATCGTGCGGAAAAGTTACTTTTCCGCACGCTCGTAGGAAAAATAAAAAAACAATAAGAGTAATGAATTTACTGCATGTAGTAATGAGTGAACGAAAACGAATATGTCTGTGAAGCAAGAAAGTGTTTTTTCAAAATAAAGGAAAACTTTGACAATGAGTAAGAGTAAATATCAATATAAATGGAATTTGATAACGCATTATATGATATGTTGCATCTAGGCATGGGAGAGTTCAAAAAATAATTTGTTTGTGAAAAGATGCTGATGCCTAGTAGTATATGCAGGAGCATTAAAATAAATGTTACTAAGGATGGCAGGCGAGTCAACTAAATTGTTTATGATTTTGAAGAGGAACTTCACGTCTGAAATTTTTCTTCTGTTCTTCAGTGTTAATATGTTCAGTTCATTCCGAACATTGATACGGTTGTTGAGGTTGGATGGAAAACATCTTTTGTTGACATAATTTAAGAATATATTCAAGTTCAAGTTTTTTTATGTAAGTGTCGTCTCCAGGGTTCCATATTACGGAACCATAACTCAAAACACTATTGACGTATGACATATAGAGAGTACGGAGAGTCTGTGTGTTTTTAAATTCTCGACAAGTTCTCATAATGAAACCTAACATTTTGTAAGCCTTTTTAGAAATGTAAAATATATGCTTATTATAAAACATCTTAGAGTCGAATATTATTCCTAGGTCCTTTATTTCTGTGACGGTTTTCAAGGGTAGAGAAGATATTTGATAGAAGTGATTTAGAATCCTTTTTCGGCGTCCAAATGTAATATGGTAACACTTATCAAAGTTCAGGTATAGACTATTTGCATTGCAGTAGTCATGAAAGGTATTGATATCCTGTTGCACGAGTAAGATGTCGTCAGCATCAGAAATTGAGTGGGATATTTTTAGATCGTCTGCATACATTAAAAAGTTGGCGAAACGGAAACATTGAGAGATATCATTAATATAAATATTAAATAGGAGTGGCCTCAGATGAGATCCTTGAGGAACCCAGGAGGTGATTTGTGGTTACCGATTGGTACTGCTTGACAACGATCGGTTACATAAGATTCAACCCAATTTAGTAGATTGCCATTTATCCCAACTCCAGCAAGCTTCTGTAGCAAAACTGAGTGATCTATTTTGTCAAATGCTTTGCTGAAGGCGGTGTACATAGCATCAACCTGGTGCTTGTCATTGAGGCTATGCAGGATATACTCAGTATATGTGAATAAATTGGAGTCTACTGATCGTTTCTTCATGAAACCATGTTGTTCAATATTAATTATGTTTTTAACGTCGAAGAATAGGTTATCGAAAATAATGGACTCAAAGTTTTTGCTATGATGGACAATTTTGAAATCGGTCGATAGTTTTTGACGAGTTGTCTATTACCAGATTTTAAGATTGGGACTATGTGAGCTTTCTTCCATACTGAAGGAAATACACCCTCTTCAAGGGATTTATTGAAGATTATATGAAGTGGTATTGCAATATATTCAGCACAGTGTTGTAGGTAGCTCGTCTGGTTCCACACCTTTGTTTGGAAGATTTTGAAGTTTTAGAAGAACAGATTGTACAGAAATGTTATAATAAGAAATGTTATGTGATTCTTGCTATGTTACATTATGAAATGGAATATTTCTTCTTGGATTAAAAACCGAGAGAAAATATTCATAAAATATTTTGCAGATTTCATTGTTCATTTTCATGTTCATAATTTCGAACAATTTTGCATACATTAAAGCTGAAGCAATTATTGACAAGTATCTTCATCATGAAAGAAAGAAATGAATGGTTTCGGATTTTCGGAACTCAAAGTTGCCAAGTGTTGTGCAAGCTACGCTAGAAGTTGATCGGGTTCATTTGAAGAATGGAAGATGCTCTTGATTCATCACCAGGTGCAAACAGTTCACAACAATGAGTATGGGATATCTAAGAGATCTCACTATCGGTATTCACCAGGTTTATTCAGATCATCTTATGTTGAGGAGCAGAAGAAATTTTTTTTTTTGCCGAGGAGAAGGAATTTTTTTTAGAGAAGTAATGACTCTTTATTATTTTATCCATAAGCCCAATGAGTGGGAGAGACAAACTTTTTCTGGCGGGTCAATAAATTCTCTCTCATACTCATTGAGCTTATGGATAAAATAATAGGCGATATCTCAGTAGTCTTTGGAGATAACAGCATCAAACTTGGTATTGTTGGATTCTTTATAATCATCCCTAACCGATCATGTAATAAAATACGGGTGTCCCATAAAAAAATAAACTTCTGAATCGCTGCACTTTTTTGAGACACTGTATAAATGAAACTCAAACCATTAAGGAGATCGAATGAAATACAACGCCTTATGTGTTTTGTGTGTGTTTTGTGAATGTTTTGTATGTGTTTTGTGTCTGTTTTGTGTGTGTTTTTTGTTTGTTTCGTGTGTGTTTTGTGTAGGTGGTACTATACTTGTGACAACTTGTGTGTGAATATACCTGTACTGTGGCGCCTCCTCAAATTGTGGCAACTTACACGCGTTGTCACAATTTCAAATGACTTTTCCCGGTCTTCTATTCCATCAGTATGTCACCTGATTGGACAGTTCATGGCTCGAAAATATACGCAATATATATCTCTCTCTTTTTCCACGAAAACACCCAAATGACGGTTATAATTATTTTTTTGTAAAATTGTGTATAATACGCCAGAATTCAGCATACGGCACACACTTTAATATTTGTGGTAACTTCTCCTATGAATGGTTAGTGGCGCCCCCTATACAAAAAGACCTTGTTGCCATATTTTGCAAGTGTTGTATTTAATTTGCGCGGTAAGCTCATGTTGAGTACCTTATCATTGGATATATTAATATTACGGATTATAATCCTTTGTCTGACAAATGTGCTGCAAGTAATACTGTTTCATGCTAGGTTGGTTTTACTGTGATACTTATTCTGATAAGTGAGCTAGCTATAAAAGAATATTTTGTTCATTCCTTATTGGTCGTTGTTCTATCCTGAGAAACATATTCATTTCTTGGCATAATTATTAGCAAACTTTAAATTGAAGTTTCACATGATAAAAAATCGCTGTTGTGCGGTGAAGGGATTTTTCAATTAACTATATTTTTCAGGCAAGGTTCAGTTTAACAATTTTATCAAAGTGGGAAGTATGGAATATTCGAATTTATACACTGTAGTGGTAGTAAATGACTTCAGTAAATACATTGATACGGATGATGAAGAAATTGTTTAATACCACTACTTTATGTGATCGTCTTCAAAATACATTTCATAATAGTTTTTTATGCAACGAGTGCAAAAAGTGAGTATTTATTGCACGCGACGTGACGCGACAACACTAAAAAAATAACAAACACTTTTTGAATGACTTGCATACAATATTTTGCAAAAAAAGTTTTTAGGTGGCATCAAGTGTAGGAAAATAGAAATCGTAATTGAATAGCAAATTATTTAATATTTTTTGTATTTCATTTGATATTCAAAGTTTAAAACGTAATAATACCCCAAAGAAAATGGATTAAATATGGCGTTGATTTGAATATTTGTGATTGTAATGATCATAAAACGCTGTAGCAGAACTACTGTCAGATGAATGCAATAGAATGTTTATTTATTGCACTAATACAACGAAGAAACAGTTTTTCCACTAAATATAGTTCAATAAAATTTTGTTTTTTCATGGATGAATAAAATAGTTATTTATGCAAGAAGTGGGAAATGTAAATGTTGATTGCACGCGTCGTAAAATTGTCGTCGCCGTCAGGCCGAGTTGGACAACACGTCGAGTAGGTACAGTAAATAGTTTTCGCACGAGTGCATACAGTCTTTTCAATACGTTTAATTTGGGAGGCACCAGGTGTAGAAAAAATAAAAAATATAATGCAAAAGGAAATTATTCTATAGTTTTTGTAATACAGTTGATATGCAGGGAAAACTTATTTTATTTTTAATTATTGAAATTTATTTTCTAGTAATTTCGTTTTCCAGTATGTGATACATATTATTGAAAATAACATAAAATATGCAATTGTTTAAAACGTAATACAATCTCACAGAAAATGGATTGAATATGGCGTCGATTTGAATGTTTATGTTTGTCATGATCACAAAACAACCAGTTTTTTCACTAAATATAGTTCAATAAAATTTGTTTTTTTGCATGAACGTATAAAATAGTTATTCACGCAACAAGTGCAAGCAAGTGGTAATTGCACGCGACGTGAAATTGTCCAACGAGACCGACGAAACGACGAGTGCAATAAACACTTGTTCCAAGAATGGCATACAATATATTTTCTACGTTCATGCAAAAACCAAAAAATGTTTTATGCAGGAGACGTCTAGGTATATTCATCCCCAACAATTCTTCGCCGACAATTTTTCGCCAACAATTCATACCTAAATCATTTATATTATATATTTATCTATTGAAATATTCTTGTTTCGTACACTGAATTAATTGATGAATTTCTGGGTTCTCGGGTTAGTCTGATCTAACCAAAACGAACTAACCCTACGTAGACATTTCAGTGCGTGGAAATTGAATAATCAAAATTTGCAAAGAATAATTTTTTAGTCTGATATAACCAGAATGAAGTAACCTTACGTAGATATGTGAGTGCGTGGAAATTGGACGCATACATTTTGCGAAGGATATTTTCTTATTCTGATCTAACCAGAATGAACTAACCTCACGTAGACATTTGAGTGCGTGGAAATTGAACAAATACATGACCTATAAAAAAAATGTCATTAATGTTGGAGGCATGAACTTTCGGCGAAGAATTATTGACAGAAAATATTGTTGGCGATGCACATTCCGGATATCATTCTGGAGGCACTAAGTGTAGAAAATTGAGAAGCGAAATTTAATAGCAAAATATTTGATAGTTATGCAGGTATTCAAAGGAAACTAGTTTTATTTTCAATAAAATACATTTTGTAGTAATTTCGTCATCCATTATTACAATGAAACATGTATTTGTAAAAAAACGTAATACTATAGAAAATGGACTAAATATGGCGTCAATTTAAATGTCATGTTTGTCATGATCACAAACAACTTGTAGTAGAATGTCAGATGAGTGCAATAGAAATGTTGTTGCACTAAAGTACCAGTTTTCTTGCTGAATATAGTGTAATAACGTTTTTTTTTCATGAACATAATTGAAGTATTATATTTTGGAATGCTATTACCAAAATTGAATTGCAGTTTGTACAGTGTGGGCCATAACGTTTGCAGCATATGTGAAAAAAAATGTATTATGAGTGTTACAAAAAATACGTTATAGGGGATCGTTTCTGCACTTTGGAAATCCTAATTGTTGATTTTGACATACGTCACGTGACTACCAATATGATGGCAATTTCGAAAAATTTATTACGAATTGGCAAAAGTGGGCTTATTTGTAAAGATAACAAAAAAGTTATTTGAGAGAGTTCGATTCGATTCAAAATTGGTATGTGGTTTTTTTTTTTAAGTCGTATATTCCGAAATTTTGCTAATAATTCATAAATTAAATATGGCGGCTCCAAGATGACGGAAGATATTTGTCATTGTGGTCTGATTTCATTGAAACTTAGTGTGAGAGGGTTTTCGGAGTCAGAGATTATGAATTTTAAGTAAACATGTATGAATTCAAGATGGCGGCAAACTTGGTATTGTTGAATTCCTTATGATCATTACTACCCGAACATGCAATGATATACATGCTTTTTTGAGACTCTAGGTATGAATGAAACTTACACCAGTAAAGAGATCGAATGAAACCCTACAACTCATGTATTTAAAATTTTTGTGTAATATGTGAAATAAGGAATTTACGGAAGGGGCGACGGACTTCTGGTCCTCACTGTATATATATTCTGATATTATTATCAAACAATCAGATGAAGTCTGACATTATTTTAGTAAGCATTTTAGGACGGTATCATCATTAGTTTTGATAAATCACATTTTTTAACATCAAGTATTTCTGATATATGTTAATAAGGGATGTTTTCGTGAGTAATAATCCCAGCATGAATTTTCAGGAAGTATATATATTTGGATTTCACTTTATTCAATTACCGTAGTGAGCAAACAAATAATGTATTTTCCCCTCTTCCACACTATTCGATGTGAGAGTTCAATAAAATATATCCACTTCTCCAAATCCATGTTAATGTGTATGCCAACATAACTTATATATTTGTGACAACTTATGTGTGCATGAACCCATATTCTGGCAACTTCTGAAAATTGTGACAACTCACACAACATATCTTATTTTTTCTATAGAAAATATAGTCAACAAATATTCAAGAATGGCCTCTTACGCGGAATGGCCTCAGACAAATGTGGCTGTGCCAAAATTCTTCATGAATCGTTATAAGAGAATAATGAAATACATTTCACGCAATACTCTCACTTTGGAAAAATGAGATGTTGAACGCCTGGGATGTCACCAAATGAGACCAAATAATATGTACGGAAAATGTGAGTTATGACTCCATGTCAGAAAACAAAACAAGTCAATAAAAGATATGAAGTTCCCCAACTCCATGTTGATGTGTATTCAAACATAACTTATATATTTGTGACAACTTATGTGTGCATGAACCCATATTCTGGCAACTTCTGAAAATTGTGACAACTCACACAACATGTCTTATTTTTTCTATAGAAAATATAGTCAATAAATATTCAAGAATGGCCTCTTACGCGGAATGGCCTCAGACAAATGTGGCTGTGCCAAAATTCTTCATGAATCGTTATAAGAGAATAATGAAATACATTTCACGCAATACTCTCACTTTGGAAAAATGAGATGTTGAACGCCTGGGATGTCACCAAATGAGACCAAATAATATGTACGGAAAATGTGAGTTATGACTCCATGTCAGAAAACAAAACAAGTCAATAAAAGATATGAAGTTCCCCAACTCCATGTTGATGTGTATTCAAACATAACTTATATATTTGTGACAACTTATGTGTGCATGAACCCATATTCTGGCAACTTCTGAAAATTGTGACAACTCACACAACATGTCTTATTTTTTCTATAGAAAATATAGTCAACAAATATTCAAGAATGGCCTCTTACGCGGAATGGCCTCAGACAAATGTGGCTGTGCCAAAATTCTTCATGAATCGTTATAAGAGAATAATGAAATACATTTCACGCAATACTCTCACTTTGGAAAAATGAGATGTTGAACGCCTGGGATGTCACCAAATGAGACCAAATAATATGTACGGAAAATGTGAGTTATGACTCCATGTCAGAAAACAAAACAAGTCAATAAAAGATATGAAGTTCCCCAACTCCATGTTGATGTGTATTCAAACATAACTTATATATTTGTGACAACTTATGTGTGCATGAACCCATATTCTGGCAACTTCTGAAAATTGTGACAACTCACACAACATGTCTTATTTTTTCTATAGAAAATATAGTCAACAAATATTCAAGAATGGCCTCTTACGCGGAATGGCCTCAGACAAATGTGGCTGTGCCAAAATTCTTCATGAATCGTTATAAGAGAATAATGAAATACATTTCACGCAATACTCTCACTTTGGAAAAATGAGATGTTGAACGCCTGGGATGTCACCAAATGAGACCAAATAATATGTACGGAAAATGTGAGTTATGACTCCATGTCAGAAAACAAAACAAGTCAATAAAAGATATGAAGTTCCCCAACTCCATGTTGATGTGTATTCAAACATAACTTATATATTTGTGACAACTTATGTGTGCATGAACCCATATTCTGGCAACTTCTGAAAATTGTGACAACTCACACAACATGTCTTATTTTTTCTATAGAAAATATAGTCAACAAATATTCAAGAATGGCCTCTTACGCGGAATGGCCTCAGACAAATGTGGCTGTGCCAAAATTCTTCATGAATCGTTATAAGAGAATAATGAAATACATTTCACGCAATACTCTCACTTTGGAAAAATGAGATGTTGAACGCCTGGGATGTCACCAAATGAGACCAAATAATATGTACGGAAAATGTGAGTTATGACTCCATGTCAGAAAACAAAACAAGTCAATAAAAGATATGAAGTTCCCCAACTCCATGTTGATGTGTATTCAAACATAACTTATATATTTGTGACAACTTATGTGTGCATGAACCCATATTCTGGCAACTTCTGAAAATTGTGACAACTCACACAACATGTCTTATTTTTTCTATAGAAAATATAGTCAACAAATATTCAAGAATGGCCTCTTACGCGGAATGGCCTCAGACAAATGTGGCTGTGCCAAAATTCTTCATGAATCGTTATAAGAGAATAATGAAATACATTTCACGCAATACTCTCACTTTGGAAAAATGAGATGTTGAACGCCTGGGATGTCACCAAATGAGACCAAATAATATGTACGGAAAATGTGAGTTATGACTCCATGTCAGAAAACAAAACAAGTCAATAAAAGATATGAAGTTCCCCAACTCCATGTTGATGTGTATTCAAACATAACTTATATATTTGTGACAACTTATGTGTGCATGAACCCATATTCTGGCAACTTCTGAAAATTGTGACAACTCACACAACATGTCTTATTTTTTCTATAGAAAATATAGTCAACAAATATTCAAGAATGGCCTCTTACGCGGAATGGCCTCAGACAAATGTGGCTGTGCCAAAATTCTTCATGAATCGTTATAAGAGAATAATGAAATACATTTCACGCAATACTCTCACTTTGGAAAAATGAGATGTTGAACGCCTGGGATGTCACCAAATGAGACCAAATAATATGTACGGAAAATGTGAGTTATGACTCCATGTCAGAAAACAAAACAAGTCAATAAAAGATATGAAGTTCCCCAACTCCATGTTGATGTGTATTCAAACATAACTTATATATTTGTGACAACTTATGTGTGCATGAACCCATATTCTGGCAACTTCTGAAAATTGTGACAACTCACACAACATGTCTTATTTTTTCTATAGAAAATATAGTCAACAAATATTCAAGAATGGCCTCTTACGCGGAATGGCCTCAGACAAATGTGGCTGTGCCAAAATTCTTCATGAATCGTTATAAGAGAATAATGAAATACATTTCACGCAATACTCTCACTTTGGAAAAATGAGATGTTGAACGCCTGGGATGTCACCAAATGAGACCAAATAATATGTACGGAAAATGTGAGTTATGACTCCATGTCAGAAAACAAAACAAGTCAATAAAAGATATGAAGTTCCCCAACTCCATGTTGATGTGTATTCAAACATAACTTATATATTTGTGACAACTTATGTGTGCATGAACCCATATTCTGGCAACTTCTGAAAATTGTGACAACTCACACAACATGTCTTATTTTTTCTATAGAAAATATAGTCAACAAATATTCAATAATGATCTCTTATGCGGAATGGCCCCAGACAAATGTGGCTGGGCCAAAATTCTCACAACAAAATGATGGTGACATCACATTCACACAAATCCTGTATTCCGAATATTATGGCGCAGGTGCCACAATTATATATACACTGGTTATAGATTCCTTCAGACGGAGTGTATCTCTATCAAATCAAGATTTTTCAGAATCGCGTGAGATGGCGCTTCTGTGGTGGGTTTATTTTTGAAAATGCCACAATTGAGTTGAATTCATGTGTTGCCACAAATATTACGAGGCGTGTATGGGTGTACAGAAATGTTATAATAAGAAATGTTATATGATTCTTGCTGTGTTACATTATGAACTGGAATATTTCTTCTTGGATTAAAAACCGAGAGAAAATATTCAGAAAATATTGTGCAGATTTCATTGTTCAATTTCATGTTCATAATTTCGAACAATTTTGCATACATTAAAGCTGAAGCAATTATTGACAAGTATCTTCATCATGAAAGAAAGAAATGAATGGTTTCGGAACTCAAAGTTGCCAAGTGTTGTGCAAGCTACGCTAGAAGTTGATCGGGTTCATTTGAAGAATGGAAGATGCTCTTGATTCATCACCAGGTGCAAACAGTTCACAACAATGAGTATGGGATATCTAAGAGATCTCACTATCGGTATTCACCAGGTTTATTCAGATCATCTTATGTTTAGGAGCAGCAGAATTTTTTTTTTTTTTGATGAGATGAAGGAAATTTTTTTAGAGAAGTAATGACTCTTTATTATTTCATCCATAAGCCCAATGAGTGGGAGAGAAAAACTTTTTCTGGTGGGTCAATAAATTCTCTCTCATACTCATTGAGCTTATGAATCAAATAATAGGCGATATCTCCGTAGTCTTTGGAGATAACAGCATCAAACTTGGGATTGTTGGATTCTTTATAATCATCCCTAACCGATCATGTAATAAAATACAGGGTGTCCCATAAAAAAAAAACTTCTGAGTCGCTGCACTTTTTTGAGACACTCTGTATAAATGAAACTCAAACCATTGAGGAGATCGAATGAAATACAACGTCTTATGTGTTTTGTGTGTGTTTTGTGTGTGTTTTGTGTATGTTTTGTGTGTGTTTTGTGAATGTTTTGTGTGTGTTTGGTGTAGGTATGTTTTGTATGTGTTTTGGGTGTGTTTTGTGTCTGTTTTGTGTGTGTTTTTTGTTTGTTTCGTGTGTGTTTTGTGTGTGTGTTTGTTGTGTGTGCTGTGTATGCTGTGTGTGTTTTTTGTGTTTTTGTGTGTTTTGTGTGTGTTTTGTGTGTGATTTGTGTGTGTTTTGTGTGAAGATAATCCAAAGTTTGGATTGACATGTTCAAATTATCAATGGATACCTTTTCGAATTTTTTTATGACGGT
Source organism: Chrysolina haemoptera (assembly GCA_958298965.1). Classification (NCBI taxonomy): domain Eukaryota; kingdom Metazoa; phylum Arthropoda; class Insecta; order Coleoptera; family Chrysomelidae; genus Chrysolina; species Chrysolina haemoptera. The sequence continues at coordinate 20,873,417 of OY282599.1, read as the reverse complement.
CAAAAACGATGTGGAACGTGATGAAACCGCTATAGGTAGTATATTACTGAATTCAGATTGATTAAAAAAAACTTTTGAAGAACTCTATCAACAAAGTGCCTTATCCACGAAACAGTATTTGTTAAAACAATGCCGTATTCAACAGAAAAATCAAGTTGATGACGGTAGAACATCAACGAAACGTCGGACACTTAAACTGATATCATCACGAAATTGATTATAAATAGTTACTGTCTATCCCCAATGATATTTTAATATCTTCATCAAGGACATCCATATTTTGGAATCACTAGACTGATTTTCAATATTTTTTTTTATCTAACTTTACTTTTCATTATATACATACTGTATTCACGATGTCGATGCCCACATCAATCATTAATAAAATAAAAACAAATTCATCCGAATTTAAAGAAGCCTGAAAGTGGGTAGGTAATACTATAGTGAAAAAAAAATTGATTATAATATAACACCATTTACAAATGTGTGCTCTATTTCTCAAGATGGGCCACCCGGTATGATACAGTAAATAGGGCAGGAGACTCCAGATAAAGAATTCTGATTATTTGTTCAGTGAAACGCATCGTCGTAAAAAAATATTCTATAAACAATTGAGAATATTTCGTGGGAAATGATTCGCCAAATCGGTTTGCTATATCAGCGCCTAGACGTCGAAAGATACTCTAATGGCTGTTCGTCTGTTTTATTTTGTGAATAACCGCTTGCTCAGATGGACACTCATTCAGCTATAAATCCGACATGAGCAAGAAGGCCCAACGTAATCGGACCTCGTCGTACGATTCGAACGTGTAGAAAAATAATATTAAGCTATAAAATTTCAAAGGTGGTCGCCCTCCCAGCTCTGTTCCCATGTTGTGAAATTTTTAGTTCTTGGCCGGACATCTTTTCCAGCACGGTTCAACAGTGAGCCTTCAGCAGTGGCGAATATCAACTAGAGTATTTTTATTAGCTTCACTACTAACATATTATTCCTGTCTTTGTACACTTATCACTCACTACAAGTCGGTACGCTACACTCTCTCTCACGTCCCGGCAGTTAATGAATCCCTCTCGTAAGGTTGAATAATAAGAACAGTCATTCCCATGAATCAGTCCTTATTAATTCCAGACACTACAACTACTAACAAACTAGAAAACAATGTACTCAAATCTTGAAAGTTAATTTTCACTCACTTCCTGTCGTCAGAATAATCTGAACTCAGGCACACATATCAAGGACAGATGACAATACAAGAACTTCATAATATTAATGTAATAATAAGAATAATGATTGATCGAGTTGATCGAATGACCTGAAATTTGGCAAACATATCAAAAAGACCGACGAAAATACAAGAATATCATTATAATTATTAATCTGATGATGATGATACGAAGACGTAGAAGGGCCAACAACAAAATATTTTTCAAAACATTTGGAATTGCCACTTCGAAGTGACCGTTGCCACTTTGAACTGACAATTGTCACTTTGAACTGACAATTGTCACTTTGAACTGGCAATTGCCACTTTGAACTGGCAATTGTCACTTTGAACTGACAATGAAAATAAAATTAAATACAAGCAAATAGGCCTGGTGTAGTTATTCTCGACCATCATGGGAGGACGATTTTCGTGAGAGTTTTAGGCTACTGGTGAAACGAACATGGTCCAAAAAGATAGAAAAAAAAAAAAACTGAAATAAATCTGAAATTTATCGCATGTCTTTGTGATGACGTCATCAAAATTTCATTGAAGTGGTACTAAATCAGTTTGCATGATTTGACCTAAACCAAGAGCCCAAACTAACACACACACTATAATATTGCAATGCATGGAAGCTTTTAATAATGTGAATCTTTAAATTTAATTTTTTCCCGCTTCCAGTTGTCCGAATAATCTAAAATTCATCACACATATCAAGGAACGATGGCTATTATTGAATTTTATAATGATAATGATGATAATATTAATATAGTGACGTGATTTCTTAAATTGATTTTTTTTCACTTCCAGTCGAATAATCTAAATTTTTTTTTAAAACCGATGACAACACAAAAATTTTATAATGATAATGATAACGTTTGTTTGATCGGTACAAATTTTGCGATAGATTAAAGTAATGTTAAACATAACTCAGAACTGGATGACAACGCAATATTACAGCATAATCTTAATAAAAATGTTTTAATGAATCGTCGTATCATTGAAAATCAAGCTTCCTTTAAGTCAAATCTTCGTTAAAAATCATAAACATCATAACATCATAACAACATATAATACATTAGTTACAAATCAATACTTTCGTTACTTTATAATAGGTACCAAATGGCACGCTCAAATGACAATAACGTGACCTAACCAAAGTTGCTTATTTCATTTTCACATTATCTTGTCGATATCAATGATACGATAAAGCTTTGAAATTTGAAAGTAACTTGATTATTATTCAATTTAAATAAATCTCGGAGGTTGCACAGACTTTTATAGTAATATGAACCAAAAAGTAACAAATATTGTTCTAGAATGAACTTCAATGTTTTAATAGCGTGGGTTGCTTTTTACATGAATTTTCATAATCACGAAATTTTTTACAAATAGCTACTTATAGCCATGAAAATCAAAAATAACTGATAATCCAGTAACGACAGACAAACTGGAGCCAAAAGTGAAGAATGAATTGTAGCAATCTGAAACTCGGCACATGACATCTCGACATCATGTATTATTAGCAAAAGAAATGTTTACCAAAAAATCAGGGGTGGAACCTAAAAAATGTTTCATTAAAAAAAAAACAAAATTTGTTGTTATTTCAGAAAAAATAAGACTTATTAGGTTGGGAGATAATTCAATTCTCCACAAGAATGATTTTCAGTAATACCTTATGAAATACGCTCGTTTTCTCAGAAAACGTGGTTTAACGCCGACGTCACATTTCATCAACCTAACCTGAAAATTAGATTTGTCATAACTTTGCTAAAAATTATAGTAGAAGGAAAAGAAAAAGTGTATATCGTTCCTGAAGACTTCTACTTCCTCCTGCAAATATAATATGTGAGTATCTGAGTACCTAAAATGTGTTTTGTCCCACTTCACATAACCCTTCTACGATATTTACGGAGGATCCGAGAGGCATGGATATTTTAGTTGATATGAAATAATTATACTGAAGCAGGAATCAGTACCCTCTTTGGACCATTAAAACGATTTTAGACTAGTGAGACAAGTCTCACTACATGCCAAAGAAAGAACAGGGTTTTACTCCTGCCTCAGTTTTCAACTCACCCATAATCCTGGCAGTTTCTTCAGTAAATGTTGAAAATAATCGCTAATACACATCCTACAAAAAAAATTGGGTATGTGATTTCAAGCTTGAGGTTTGCACTTCACAACAGTGTTATTTAACAAGTACGCGGGATAAGAATACGCGATTATTTTCAACATTTACTGAAAAGAATGCCGGTTTTATGGGTAAGTAGAATATGAGGCAGGAGTAAAAACCAATTTTTTTTGGCTTGTATAAGTGAGATCTGTCAAACTACTTTGAAATTGTTGCGTATAGTTCAAAGGTGGTATGAGTTGCTGCTACAGTATAATAATTTTATATTTACTAAATTATTTATGATTTTCGGATCATCCGCAAACATCTCCGTGAAGTGCAACAAAACACATTTTAGGTACTCAATTACTCGTATATTATATTTGCATGAAAAGGTAGGAGTCTTCAGAAACGATATGAACTTTTTCCTTTCCTTCCCCGATCATTTTTAGCAGAATTATGACCAATCAAATATTCGGCTCCGCCAGAACTTTCAGCGGCGGATAAGCGTGAACTTAAAATTTGATGAAGGCGTTCAATCACGTTTTTTGATAAAACGAGCGCATTTCATAAGAAATTACTAGGAATATTTTTTTTGGAAAATTGAAATGTTTTTCACCTCTTGAGTTTTTTTTCCGATAAATCATATACTTTCCAAGATAACAGCAAAAATCTATTTAATAAAATAATTTTTTTTTTTGAATTTCGTTAAAAAAAAATTTCGTGTTTTTCATGGTTCCAACTACTAGCATACCAAGTTTGATGGTGCTATAATTGATCCTCGTCTCAAAACCCAATCGTACTGGATTTTGATGATATCAAGCACCACAGGCGTTTTCAATTTTTGAGGACTATTTTTCACTTTCTATAGTCCACGTTACTTTAAAAGTTTGTGTTTTTTACCTTTTTTTAAATTACATTTATTTTATTTTTTATTTTGCATACTTAGACACAAACTGGCATGTTCCCAATAATGAATACATAAGATATTTAGACAATAGTATTTTACGTAACAAGTGTTATAAAGAGTAATTCCATGAGTGCGTGATTGCTTTACCACACGTATTACGTACTATACTTTACCTACGGCATTATACAGTGTGCCAAAATAGTCTGGCCATATGACAGGGTACTTCATTTCTTCAAATGTATTTTACTGCAGCATTAGATTTTTAGATCATACAGTATAATTCGTTCTATTTATTACTACTTTGGTTTTATTAACATTAGGAACATAACATAATATTTATGGTTACTGTGCAATTATCAAATAAATTAGAACTATTTCCATGTGCCCAACCACATGACATTTTGACAGTTGCTATGACTAGCGCGCGGTCATGACCTACTTGCGTAATTATTGAATGATCCGCTTACTTTTACGTATATATTTCAATATATTTAAACTTTGCGTTTTGTTTATGAGAACTGTGTGTTTTGTTTACGAAAACTGTGCAATTTATTTACCGTGCGTAAGGAGCTATTTACTGAGGCTGTGAGTCGTTTGTTTTTGCCTATTTTCCACAGTGGCCGTAGGTAGTAAATTATACTCGCCTCATTCAACAAAATTCACGCTCATACAGAAAAGTCCTTCATGAACTTGTATTTCTTTTATCGACGTATTAGTATATTACGTACTATACTTTACCTACGGCCATATACAGTGTGCCAAAAAAGTCTGGTGATGGAGTGTACTTCATTTCTTCAAATGGTATACTCTGTATCACAATGCATCTTTAGATTTTTTAAACAAATTAATTTCCAAACATAATTGAATTTTAAACATAATTATGTAATTGTAGAGTAGGTATATATGTTTCTCAACTTTGATGATCATATACAGGATATAACTTCATCCAAATACAAAATTTGATCCAAATCATTAGATCTTTTTCCGAGATCTAAAAATTCATATTACTATTATTATTGAAAAGGGGGAACATTCTCCATGAAAATTGAAAAATGTGACTTATTTGTAATATCTAACAGAAAACAACTACTTCCCCGGCACAAGCCACGCTGGACATTGAACTACATCTGATAGATATTGTGAACAGACTCTAACTGAAAAGGAAAGAAAAAATCTGAAAGTGAAAATTTGCATTTTCATTCAGATAGCTGACTTTTTTATATCTTTTCAGTTTTCCTTGAACAAATCATTAAATAAATTAGATGATTCCACAAAAGATTTTATGAATTTCCTATTCATATTTTCGAACTAAAAACTATTATTATTATTAGTAAAATGACGTTTTTTCAGAGAAGGCGCCTATAAAATGCGATTTGTTTACCGTGCAATAAGATATTTACTGAGGATATGTGTCGTGTGTTTTGCCCATTTTCTTATACACAAATACCAAAACAACGCTGAATTTTCCTTGTTTTGCGTTCTTCTACCAAGTATTATTGCCTATACAATGGTTCAGCTATACATCGTTATTTCAAATCAATATTGTTATTGCTGTAAAGTATCCTGCCAAATTGGTTAATCATAGAAGTTCAAAATCCCTATATTAGAGACGCTACCTGAATATATGGAGGGGAAAACGTGAGTCGCTTCGATGAAGATTACTGTTTCCCTCAAAGAATTCCCCATCCCCTTGATAGATTATCGTGGTTTTAATATAATTTTAAACCGTGAATTTCTCGAGAGCCCAAAAAATCATTTTCCTGTTCAAGATTGAAAATTCAGATTAGTCTTCCAGTAATTTCCGGTCTGAATGAAAATAAAAATTCTTTCTAATGAAAATTGATTGTTTTTTGAAGTTTTCTCGCTTGTGATTTAATATATTGCATACTCAACGATAAAAGGTTGAAATGAGACATTCTAAGTTTGAAATAATAGTCTTACTGAAATCTAGTCTTGAAATAAGGTAAACCAACTCATGTGAAATGACTAGATTAATTAATTAATACCATGTCTCCAAATATGTTTGAATGAACTATACCTATGGGTCTCAAAATGGGTGAATTGTCTCTTCATTCTTCTTGGTATCCTCACAGAAACAGGAAATGTGTGGAGTAGTTACGAATTTTGTGAAAAATTAAATAACTGAGTCCCCTGTATACAAAAATTAATGTGAGATATAAGATTCATGAATGATCTATTCTTTATTTCTAAGTAATTAAATAAAATATATTTTTGAACTTTTTAATTTAAGTGAAATATTTTCAAAATACTCGCTTACGTTTTATACAGGGTGTCCGGTAAACCTTGTACAATATTGAAACTGGTGATAGACCAGGTCATGACTGTTCAGAATATCAGAATTTCACCTCAGTAAAAATCTCACCGTTTTCGAGATTTTGGCATTTTCTGAATTTCTAAAAATTTTCTACCTCCCATTAGATTTTTGAGTGACATGTCTACAAATCCAGACCAATTCAAATATCCTTGCTGTTTAAGATTACTAATGAGTGATGCTTTCAGATGTACAGAACAGTTTTTCAGAAAGTGATAACATTTTTCAAGAAATGGGGGTAAAATGCCAGATTTGAGTTTCATCAATTTTTTAAAACAAAAGTTTGACATTCTTATGGGAAAAAAGCATAACCATGTGGATTTGCAAATTCATTACAAAAGAATGCGCATTTTGTCCAGACTCTACCATGGTATAGAACATACTACAACTTTTGGAGGGAGTAATATTTCCAGTAAATCAGAGTGTGGTGTTATTCTGAGCTAAAATCAACTGTGTAGACTTTGTCAATAATGTATTTTATTATTATCCTATCAAGACGAAATGATGAAATAATCATGAGTAATAATGAAATAGTTACTTAGAATCATTCAATGATATGTAAAAAAGTAAACACTAAATCAAAGTTTTTATGAATCAACATACACTAATAAACCACAATAACGCTTATTCATCATTGCACTGAAAATATTACAATAAATGTTAATGTAATAATTGTTTCCCATTCACTCGTATGCGGAGACGACATCTTTTCAAGAGGAACCTTTTCAAATGCGGTATAGCCCCCGAATCAGCGATACTCTGAGCGGCAGTGTGAATACGCCGTCTCAATTGCTCCACGCCAGTTATAGTTGTGGAGTGAACGAGTTCTTTCAAATATCCCCAGTAGAAGAAATCTATTGGATTTAAGTCTGGGGACCTGGGCGGCCACAGGATTGGACCAAGGCGTCCTATCCATCGCCGTGGGTATATTTGATTCGAATACTACCGAACTCGTACGTCATAATGCGCCGGGCAGACATCATTTTGAATCCACATTGTTTGTTTCAGTACTAACGGTAGATTTTCTAAAAGAAGGGGCAGTTCATTTTGCAGGAAATTCAAATAAGTGTTGCCATGTAAGGCAATTCATAAGGGCCAATTACTTCATTTAAGATTCCCGTCCATAAGTTTATTTTGAACTGGTGTTGTGATCTGTTGAAATACTTTTTCATCGTGAGCATAAAAGAAAGAAGCCTAGAATAACACCACGCTCTAATTCAGTGGAAATATTACTCCCCCCAAAAATAATTATTCTCTATTATACTCTACCATGGTAGAGTCTGGACAAAATATGCATTCTTTTGTAATGAATTTCCAACTCCACGTGGTTATGCTTTTTTCAGATAATAATGTCAAACATTTGTTAAAAAAATTGATGAAACTCAAATCTGGCAGTTTACCCTCATTTCTTAAAAATGGTATCACTTTCTGGAAAACGTCTGAAAGCATCACTCATCAGTAATCTTCAGCAGCAAGAATATTTGAATTGGTCGCGATTTGTAGACATGGCACTCACCAATCCAATGAGAGGTAAAGATTTTCTAGAATTTCAAAAAATGTCCATTATCTGGAAAACGGTGAGATTTTTACTGAGGTGAAATTCTGATATTCTGAACAGTCATGACCTGGTCTATCACCAGTTTCAATAATGTACAAGGTTTACCGGACACCCTGTATAAGTGAATAAGTTCTGTACATATTTTCGATAACGAATAATTCATTATAAGAAATCACGAAAGATATGCCCCGCAGGAAAAAACATGCCTTAGGTTTAATTTTAATTGGTTATTATTCAAAAATTATTTCAACAATCCAATGGTCTTGAGTGTTCCCATCCCAACTTTCATGATTTTATAAAGTGCAAAGCTAAATGTCATACAGGGTACAGGGTAAAATATATGCTTGTAATTTTAGTTCGAAAATATGAATAGGACATTCATAAAATCTGTTGTGGAATCATCTGCGACTGAAAGACAAACTTTAGTCGCTATTTTACATCGTTCAAGATAACCTCTTGGGAGATATTTATGTTGTAAAGGGAAACATTCTCCATGAAAATTGAAAAATGAAAAATGTGATTTATTTGTAATTTCCAACAGAAAACAACTACTTCCCCGGCACAAGCCACGCTGGACATTGAACTACATCTGATAGATATTGTGAAAAGACTCTAACTGAAAAGGAAAGAAAATATCTAAAAGTGAAAATTCGCATTTTCATTCAGATAGCTGATTTTTTTAATTATCTCTAGTTTTCATTGAAAAAATCATTAAATTGTAAATTGCACATGCTCCAAAAACCCTGCTTGGGCACCCATGTATTTGAATCGGCCTTACCACAATTGTTTTTGTTTTCAAAGTTACTGGAGAAAGCTATCGGTTTCTGTAAATTTATTTCTCGGAGGTAAACAATTTCTTCAAATCAAGGAATATAATCTACCCAAAACACCAAAACTACGTCACTTTCACTCGACGCGCGTTTCGCCAACAAAGTTAGCATCCTCATGAGCTATAAGCTATGTGCTATGAGCTATTTATGAGCGCGTCGACTGAATGTTACGTAGTTTTGGTGTTTTGGGTAGCTTCTATTTGTTCAATTGTATTCACACTGAAGGTTCCAAATATTCATTTTCGATTTTCCTCAACGTTAACGTCATTGAAGATGAGTTTTAAGTACATTTTTCCAAATAAACCATAAACATTGTTTTTACATGGGTTCCTCCGAGGTCGTTATTAATGATCCAACTCATCTTTGACTAATTTTGGTTCATACGAGAAGCCTTCAGCTTCAGATCTGTGCTTGGGATCACACGATTAATGGTAAGAGCTTCGTCTCCTAAATACTTTTAAAAGTTGCTTTCAAGAATGCAGCTAGAAGACAGGAAAAAAATGTGTTTTTGGAAAAATTCCAGAACATTTTTTGAGCTGTTCATGATTTATTCGATATTTTATAAATTCTCAACTATTCCGTATGAATGAAAAACTAATGTATAGATGAGATATCATGATCCAAATGGGGTCTCATAAGAACGAACCTAGTCACATTCTAAATCCTTGCTCTGCCGGTTATACTTCTGTGACAATGAGACGCAACATTTTTAATTTCGTATTTTCCTTTTTTGTCACTTATAATTGCACAAATTCCATGCAACGCACAATGCTAGTGTTCATATACCGCGAAGACAGCCACATATTGACCTAATTTCAAGAATGGATTGGATGAATATGCAAGTACCAAGAAATACACAATGCCAATAGCATTGACGAGTAAATACCAAATATTCAATCCAACGACCTCAAAGCTACCCGAACATTGGGTCACTGTGCATTTGAATTCGTCGAAAAAATGTTGTTGCATCAGAGCGTCTCATTTAAATTGAATAGGCAATACATATCTACAATGAAAACTAAAATATGGAGTCATGACCGAAAAATGTAACCAACTCTATTTTCGCTATCACGACGTGATGTTCAAAGTTGTTTTGGTAATAGATTTGTAGACACTGGACGAGTGATACAAAACAAACAAACAATATGGAAATAAGGATGACAGTGTCCGCCAATTTAATTCCACATCGCATGCGTGCATTTATTTGAGTAGAATAATTTTTTTAAAGGACGGGCGCAAAATATGATGAAAGATTAAACAAATAGTGCAAAAGAGATGAACTATTCGTAAAAGGGCCTCTAGGGGGCAAACGAAAGTAAAACTATGATAATGTATAACATTTTGGAAAATAAAAAAAAAACTGACCAATCAGCGGTTTACATCTCTTAACCATCTTCTTTAAATCGAGAATAAAATTGGAAAATCTTGGATACTCGCATATTATATTTGCATGATCGTAATGATTAGCAGAGTTATGACCAATCAAATATTCGGCTCCGCCAGAACTTTCAACGGCGGTAAGCGTGAAACTGAAAGTTGATGTCGACGTTCAAACACGTTTTCTAGGAAAACGAGCGCATTTCACAAGAAATTGCTGGGAATAATTTGTTAAGTTGTTTTTCCGATATATCATATACTTTCTGAGATTATAGCAAAAATTTATTTATTTATTTTTAACTGAAAAAAAAAATGTTCCACCCCTGGAATTTTGGTAAACAATTTTTTTCGTCTTTATCATGGTTCCAACTACTAGCGTACCAAGTTTGGTGATGCTACAATCCATCCTCGTCTCAAAACCCAATCGTACTGGATTACTATAACTGACTTGCCTTATTAAAACTCAAACCGATCTCTGTCAATGAATTACTGTCACAAAATATCAAAATGTTTCTTATTTTCCGAAAAATATAACTTTTTATATTTTGTTAATTTTGAAGTGCGTTTTTTCAAGAAATTTGAGATCACTCAGTATATCTGACAGGTGCTAAGTGGGTTTCATGACGAATCTAAGTTGATGACAAATTCATTTGTTATGAAACACCTGTTGCGTACTTTTTGAATGTCTGTGTAGAAAAATACAAGTTTCAACTAAATTACTGTTTCAGTTTTTTCAAATGTTTGGAAATTGGTTCATGATTATTGATTGAAAGTTTGATTTTGTGAACACAGTATACTTCTCTTTTTTTGAAAATTGTTGACGTTTCGGAGGCTGTATCTGCCTCCGTTATCAAAACTTCTTGGAAAGACGCTGAAGAAACTGAATTTGAATTGCGGTTTTGGAAATAAGATCTTTCTTTGACAGGGTCAAATGAAATAGAAAATAGTACTACACTTTCCAATCGAACAACACAACACACAGACATACGACATCTTCATACACATCCAACAAACAACATTATACCTTATGTCCCTGGACTGTCTGAAAAGATAAAACGGATTGGCCAAAGGTATGATGTAAGAACAACATTTAAAACAACCAATACATTTAGATCAATACTCACACATACAAAACCCAAAAACGCTAGTGAATTTTCAAAAAATTGTGATTACAACATACCTTGTTCGTGTGGTAAGAGTTATATAGGTGAAACATCAAGACCATTGATTGTGCGCCAGGAAGAACATAAAAGTTACATCAGAAATCGAAAAATAACGGGTTCGAGAAAGAAAGTTAAAGGAAACTTCGTGCATTCTTTTATCGAACAACTGCTTTTCAACCAATTCCATCGAAATGGACCGCACCTGGTTACCTCTCCTCAGAGATGAAATAAGAACTAATAGAATGGTGATTGATTGATACCGAACACCCTATGTATCAAGATACCAAATGTCAATCAAAACAATGTATGACAGATTTCGTTTGACCCTGTCAAAGAAAGATCTTATTTCCAAAACCGCAATTCAAATTCAGTTTCTTCAGCGTCTTTCCAAGAAGTTTTGATAACGGAGGCAGATACAGCCTCCGAAACGTCAACAATTTTCAAAAAAAGAGAAGTATTCTTTGTTAATTCGATCTCATTTTTTCAGATAGGCAAATTCAGTGTAGGGTTCGTTACTGACAAAAATTAATTTCTTTCAAGACAGCAGTCGTGTGAACGCAGTAACTTATCGGGCAAATTAATTAATTTGCCCTTCTACACTTGTACAGATTTCTTTGGATTAAATTTTTTTTTCATTTTCAGATTGTGGAAGGTCATAAACCCAAAAAATTATGTCAATAATCGGATTTCCTCCACAAAATCAAACTTTCAATCAATAAGTTCATCTTATTCTTATTTCTATTAATATTCTGGGAACATATCGGGAGACTAACACCAAGTCCATGCTGTAATGCATTCATCTCCGAAATACTTCTTTGCCTTTTTTTTGTTATTTTATACGGTGCAGTTATTCATTCGTGCAGTAAACTTTATAGCCGTCTGTTTCAAATTAATAGGTGCCCACCTTGATAAACTTTCACCGTCCACCATTTTCCAAAGTATTCGCATTGTAATTTATACGTAATTATCGCAGCGTGTTCGTTACATCAGCCTGTTGGAATTTGGGCGAAAATCTTTCAGAATAAGTTTTAAAGTTTGATAATTAGCAAAAACAGAATGTGTATCCGTGACAAAATCAACTGAATCCCAGAAAAACAGACTAATGTTGGAAAAACTGCTATGAAAAGTAGCGTATTTCTCATAGCTCACTTACTTTCAAAACCATGTTTTGCTCATACTGTGAGAAATATTATTTCTCACGGCACTTTGCCCACACCACATATATTTGTATAGAAAATCAACAAAAATCGACAAAAACTAGTTGGCTGCTGCTGTTCAAAACCCGGTCTTGACAATTTTTTTTTTATATTAATTTACATGGTGATATTTTTATTAAGTCAATTTTAAATAAATGATTCAAGTGTTAAGATGTAGACTACTTTATTGCAATTTTAGTTTTGCTAATCATAAAAATGAATATTGAGTTACATTATTTGCATAATTTAACATGTGTCCAACATGTGGGGAAAGTTACTTTTCCCACTCGTGTGTTTGCGGGCCCTTCAGGATCGTGCCACAAACCTACACACTCGTGAGAAATGTTGAACTTTCCCCACTTGTTGCACAATATAATATTTTGTTAATATTTAAGACTTGACCTAACACTTTGGTGGTATAAGATAGTATTATCTGAAGCAAATGTAAGTGAATAGGATATCACCGTTGTACAATCTGAATTTCGTAAAATAATCCAGTCCAATTGGGTTTTGAGATGAGGATCGATTGTAGCACCACTAAACTTGGTATGCTAGTTGTTGGAACCATGATAAACATGAAAAAAATTGGTTACCAGGGGTAAAAAAATAATTAAATAAAATTTTGCTATAATCTTAGATATTATATGATTTATCGGAAAAACAACTCAACACGGTGAAAGACAATTCAATTCTTCACAAAAATTATTCCTAGTAAGTAATTTTTTATGAAATGCGCTCGTTTTCTCAGATGGAATTATTATACTAAAGCAGCAGTCCATACCCTCTTTGGACTATATGCACCAATTTTAGAGTAGTGTGACAGGTCCCACTTATACATTCCAAAAAAAACTTTGTTTTACTCCTGGCTCATTTGAACTCACCCATAAAACCGGCATTCTCTTCAGTTAATGTTGAAAACAATCGCTTATTCATATCCTGCATATATGTTTAATAACACTATTGTGAAGCGCAAACCTCAAGCTTGAAATAACATACGTAATGTTTTAGGTAGGATGTGTATGAACGATTATTTTCAACATTTACTGAAAAAATTGTTCGGGATTATGGGTGAGTTTAAAACTGAGGCAGGAGTAAAACCCAGATTTTTCCTTGGCAGGAATAAGTGAGACTTGTCTCACTTGTCTAAAATCGTTGCATATGATCCAAAGAGGGTAGGTACTGATTCTTGCTTCAGTATAATTATTTCATATCAACTGAAATATCCATGACTTTCGGATTCTCTGTAAATATTGTAAGGGTTATGTGAAGTGGGATAGAACACATTTTGTGTACTCAGATACTCACATATTATATTTGCATGAGGAAGTAGAAGTCTTCAGGAACAATATACACTTCTTCTTCAGCTACCTATACTCTGAGTTGCTATATATACTCAGAGTATAACGGAAAATCTCCGGATGTCAGCAATATTTCAATTGAAATGGCTTTAGAAAATGTTACCTAACAAAATATAAATAAATTTGATCTGTACCAGCTTGGTTCAAAAGTTTCCTATTGAATAGAGAACAGTTTACAAAAATTGGTAATGTGTATTCAGATAAAAAAAGTGTCACCTCTGGAGTACCCCAGGGAGGTGTACTGGGACCTCTTTTATTTATCTTGTACCTTAATGATGTGAACTATATTCAAGATTGTGAGTTCCTTAATCTATTTGCCGATGATATGGTAGTGACTGCAAGTAATGTAAGCCTGGATAGAGCAATTGATAAAATTAATTGTACTTTAAAACACATATTAAACTTTCTAAACATCAATAAACTTAAACTTAATGTAAATAAAACCAAAGCCATGATCATAACAACACAACATAAATATAATCTAATTGACAAAAATATGATAAATATAAATATTAACGGCGAAACTATTGAAATTGTTGAAGACATAAAATATTTGGGATTCATTGTTGATAATATACTTAGTCTTAAAAAACATTTCCAGTACATACACAATAAAATATTAAAAAAACTATTTTTCTTTACAAGAATTAGTAGAAATCTCACCCTTCAAACTACGCTAACTGTTTACAAAACTATAATACAACCACATTTTGATTACTGTGCTAGTATACTTGCATTGCTTGATGGAAGTAGTATCGCTGCACTGCAAAAATTGCAAAATAGAGGAATGCGTATTATTCTGAGATGCAGTAGGTATACCCCTATTATAATAATGCTTCAGACATTGGATTGGCTTTCTGTTAAGGATAGGTTGTTTTATTATTCAATGATTTTGATCTATAAGATTGTATCTGGTATGGCTCCTCCTTATTTTGACCAATTTATTGTATTCCAAAACCAAATACCCAGCTATCCCACCAGAAGAAACAATAATTTTTATGTTCAAAGAACAACTTATGCCCGCACTACAAATTCATTGTTTCATAGAGGCTTGTTAGAGTACAATGACCTTTCTGTCGAAATCAAACAAGCCCACTCACTCAGTGAGTTCAAGCACCAACTACTCCTGAACATTAAAACAGAGTATGAATAAAACAGGAAAAATCCAAATTTAGATTACATATGTCAGAAAGAGTTAGTCTAGCTTAATTAGTTTATTAAATATTATAGAAAATGTACTGTAATGGATCTTGTTAATTGATAATGTTACAGATTTGAATTCTGTTGTAACATGTAAAAACGTATGTATATTAGGTTGCCTATTTGAATAAAGATTATTATTATTATTATTCATTTTACATTTGTTTAATGAAATCTTCGTGACGTACTCTGTATATACAACAATAATACCCAACACATATAATACTGAACTAGCTGACGTCGCTAGTTTTCGAGAAAACAAAATAAACCGTATCAACAGCCTTGGAAGGCTCAGCCACCTTTGCCTTCCCAGAAAAATTCGCGAAGCGTTGCATTAATGCATACATAACCGACAATATTTTCCCGTAGAACAAACATTAACGATAAGGAAAAACCGAACTGCCTATCAAACTCACAACGGCGTTAGGTTGGTTATCTGCACCGACATTTCCGGTCTCGAAGCCAGCAGATTGCTGTTAGAGAGTGACTAACAATAAACAAATAAACCATAAAAGCCCCACTGCAGATCGGCATTCCAGACCGCGTCTAGCGCTCGTCTAGCCGAGTTCCTAGACATTCACCTACTTACTCATTGTAGCTTGATAAACAAACCAGAATTAGCACGGTTCATTTCGTGACGAGTTTGTTAGGTGCATTTTGAATGATTGAGTGAATTATCTGACGAACGATATTCGTCAACTTTTCAGATCATGACATTTTTGCCATTATATCGCACGGAAGTGTATGAGGCCCACTACAGCCGTCTACCTATATTCTCTGTTTTTCACACAAACAAGAAGTTAAATGGGGAATACCCCAGGGTTCAGTCCTGGGACCAACACTTTTTTAAATTTATATAAATGATCTAGCCTCAATTATTATTTCCGGAGAGTTTGCCCAATTCGCAGATGACACCAAAATACTTTGGCATGATAAAAATGACTCAAAACTGCATCGAATGATTGAAAATTATATCAGTAAAGTGAAAAATTTGTGTGATGCCAATAAGCTGAATTCAACTCTGATGGGAGAAAATTAGATTAACCAAAATTGTTATATTCGCACAACTATCCTTATGGAAGTGAAACTTTTTATGGGGCACTATAGATTTTGGCATGAGATTAAACTAGCTCGAGCTAACAAATCTGTTAAACTCCTTGTCTCTTCCTAATTACTATTTGCTTAAGCAGAGTGAGAGAGGCGGAAAAAATTTACGAAGATCCGCAAAAAGGTGAGATACCGAGAATAGTAGCCGGGATTTTGATGGCGATCATGTTACTTATTGGGAGTAAATAAAATTTAGGACTAGTTCAGTCTTGTTAAGTCGGTTTTCCACTAAACGGACAAAACAAAACGAAAACAAAACACAAAATCGTGTCGAGTAAAACAAAACTGTAACTTTTCGCAAACTTTTTGAAGACTGGCGTGTTTTGCGTCAGTTGGAGTTTTGTTTTTTGGGTCCCGATCGAAAGCGGTAACATCAAAAGGTTTCGACGTGTTTTGAAATTCAAGTCTGTTTAGTGGAAACGGTCGTGTTGTGTTTTCTATTTTCGCCTTGCTAGTCTGAATATGAATTTGGTACCAAATTGGTAAACAAATTATATTTCAATCATTTCAAAAATATTCACATGTACACAGACGCAGTTTGTTTATTATATCGACACCGTTCATATATTCACTTACTTTTCTCCAAGGATTTCAGTATAAACCAGCCATAACTGAGAAGGAAAAAATGTTCTCTAAACATGTTGATTGGTTATTGAAGAATGATGCATGTGTTTTAACTACTTCGCGACAACCAGTGGAAAAGGTCCGAAAACAAGAGTTTTGGGTTTGTTTCAGTTTTATTTTTGTTTTTCCGGTTTTAGAAAACACAAACATAACATAAACTCAACTGTCTGTTTAGTGGAAAACCGCTATGAGATCTTGGGTAGTAGGGCAAATAAGTCTCGTTTATCAGAGAGAGTCTTTGTAACTAGTGTTGTCTCATTTATTAAAACATTATTTGATGATACATTAGAATGAATGGAAAATAATTTCAATTGTAGTCATTGGCGATTCAGATGTTTTTCTTATTTTATTTTTTCAACTCAAGAATATCATTAATAGTGAAATTCATTAAATATATATGTGGAGAAGGAGTATACGATATACAAACTTCAAATGATCAAGATTATTACAACCATTTATCGAAACAACGAATCTATGGAGGTCAAGGTAAAAATAGTCATACATCAGGATAATAAGCCACCTACATACATGGAAATAATATATCTAATTTTCAATTAATATTGAAACTCAGTTGTGCAGTTGATTCTGAACATTACGATATAATTCAAAGTTATAACGAAAATTAGAAGGTCCAAATATTCCAAATATTCAGTCGGATCAAGAATTAATTTGAGTGGAGTTGATCTGGACATTTCATTGTTCAAAAAATAAAATAATAAAAAAATAGAGAAAACTAATTCTCTAAGTCAAGATGTTTTAACTATTACGTTCTAGAGTCTTCTCCAAGGGAGTGCCACACAATTGAGGCGAATATTTATCAGGCAACAACTACTTCCCCTTACGAACATTGAATTACTTCTGAAATCTATATTCGTTACCTGTTGATGTCCACTGAGTGGGAATGATACTTCTTCGATCTCGGGTATTTATATATGCCATGTTCGTTATAAATGGCCTCCTCATGGCCAATGATGCGTAATTATCATCTCAGGTACAGAAGAGTTGAAATATTCGGAAATATCGCTGATGCATCCATCCGTGTGTTTGATTGAGATAGGTAGGCAATGCTTCAGTTTGAGTAAACTTGGTGTGGACTTGTCATTGCACGAAAGAAAAAAATATAAATGAAAGAGAGAGAAAACTAATATGTACTCTACTCTTATTGAATCACGACGTTTCGATTATTATTATTTACAGTCGTTTTTAAGGCAGTTTCACACAACGACAAACTAAGGTTAATATTTATCGGTCAACAACTACTACATCTGACATATTATTATATTCCTTGCTTGTTGTCCCCCGAGTGGGAATGATTATTTTTCGACCTTGGGTATATTTGAATAAGTCATATTCGGTGTAAATGGCCTTCTAGTAGTTAATAATGCGTAATTATCTTTTCAGATACAGAATTGTTGTCCCCCCATCTTCGGAAATATTGCTGGTGCCTTTTCCACACCAAACTTGTCAGGTACGAAACTCTGCAGAAGGGTGACAACAATTCACGATTTGCCTTCTTGTTTCGTACAACTAATTAAAATCTATGTGTTCAATTTCCACGCACCCAAATGTCTACGTGAGGTTAGTTCGTTCTGGTTCAATTATATATATATATATGCAGGGTGACCCAGGGTTAAACCGCCAAACATTCAGTATCGGTTTTTTAGGTGAAAATAAGAAAATAGAGAGAGAAGAGAGGTAGTCTATTGTTGACTAGTTAGAAACAAATCTTGACAATTTTTTGGGGCAGCAGCAAAACGCAAGTGTACTCTTATAACATTATATTTCCAATATTTCGACAGTGGTTACTGTCATCATCAGGGAGCTACAAAAATGGATGAAACTATGGTAAAATGGTGAGGATGAGAGTCCAATACTTACAATGTTAGTGAGATTGGTCGCTTAACAACGATGTTGAAAAATTAAACAAGACTAAAATCATGTGCAACATGGGGTACTGGATAAAAATTATGTAAAACATTTATAACAATTAAAAATCTAAAAATGTGTCGGATGCAGACAACACCTGTAATATACCACGAGGAGCGTGGGATAAGAGAAAATTATTTGGTTAGAAATTATTAAAATTAATTATATGTCAAAAGTCAAAAGTCAAATTTTCATAGAAATTATGGAACAAGAGAACAATTGGCCTGAGCTGCTGGGGTTTCCAGTCCAGTTGCAATTACTGCTAAAGAGAAAGTATAATTATGGATTTCATGTAATAGATGAGAAAATTGTATTTAACATTATTTGAATTTAAATATTTAATTTTGAGAATCAATTGGGAAATTTATGGGATGTCATAGAGTAAAAGAATTACAAAATTGAGATTAAGTAATGCCAAAGGAACTGTTGTTGAGAGCACTTGGGTTCTTGTCCAACATTATATATATATATATATATATATATATATATATATGGTGTTAAATAGTCAAGCTTTCAAAATTTTTTAATTTCTTTATCAAGACATTAACGTGAGGATAGTTTGAAGAAAATAGCATGTGCTTTTCCCTTGGTCATTGTATACACAATAGGTTTTACGGAGAAGATATGAAAAATCCAGTGCATATTTTTCGAAAAAGGTTAATGTCTTGATAAAGAAATTAAAAAATTTTGAAAGCTTAACTATTTAACACCAGAGTGTTACTTCAACGAGGCCTTTTATTCCTGACTGCATCCCCAAGGATATTCTTACTCATCAGGTTGAGAATATCTTAATTTAAAGAGTTTTTTATATATATATATATATATATATATATATATATATATATATATATATATATATAATTAAAGTAGAAAACCATAGAATGGCTTCGTGAGGGGAATAATAAATACAAAGGAGAAAATTAGTGGGTAAACCCTCATAATGCAACCGTAGACGGATCCGTTTCGGACTCATTAGACCTCTTCAGTACGGTATAGCCAAGTGTAAAGTTGTGCAACACTTGAACGCAAGATCACACAAATATTGGAGCCAACCACAGGAGCCAGCAACACATTTGTGGTTGAAGTCAGAACACCTCGTGTTTACAAGGCTTGAACTAATATTACCACGGAGGCAACTATAGCTACCTGCGTGACATCCTAACCCAGGAATATATAAATGAAGTAGAAAACCGTAGAATGGCTCTTTGTGAGGGGAATAATCAATACAAAGGAGAAAATTAGTGGGTAAACCCTCATAATACAACCGTTGCTGGCTCCTATGGTTGGCTCCTATATTTGTGTGATCTTGTGTTCAAGTGTTGCACAACTTTACACTTGGCTATACCGTACTGAAGAGGTCTAATGAGTGGGAAACGGATCCGTCTACGGTTGCATTATGAGGGTTTACCCACTAATTTTCTCCTTTATATATATAATATGTACACAAACTTGGATAAATATTTGTAGTATGTAAGGATATATGTAGGTACATAAACTTGAATAAATATTCAATCTGGAACTCTAATTTTCTTTAACCTAAAAATATAGCCATCTGAGGCAGGTATTTGGTGTATCTAGAACCTCGAAAACGACTGCAGGATTTAAAATGGCAAGTATTTGGTGTCGAAAGGCCTACGCCCCCTCATCCGTCCAGGTGTTTGATTGTTATTGGTAGACAATGCTTCAGTTCAAGTCGATCTGAACTTTCCCATTGCCAAAAAAAAATCATAAAACATTTTTTAGGCAATGAAAAGTCCAGATCAAATTTACTCGAACAGAAGCATTGACTAACCAATCTCTCAATCAAGAATTAATTCATTGAAATATATCGTTTAAAATAGAACTAAAAAAATGATGGTGATTAGCACACAAATTAGGTACCTGCTAACAGACCATGATATGAATTTGTTGTTTTTGGCTCTCAAGACACAAAACAGTTGGCGTCACTCAGTGGAACAACTTTAATTAATATATTTATTAGGGTTAGAGAGAGACCAACAAAAAATGTACCTACTTATGGCTGATGCTCAGTCATTATTAACTATTAAAGTGGCATTGTTGCTCTCTAATTCAATTACTAAAGGAAAAGTATCATTTGGAAAATAGATCAATGCTGAATTTGTTTACTAACAATCATTTATAAAGTTGTTCTCAAGTCAACAGAGCGAGTCGTCTGAATTAATGACGCGCTGCGCATACCCAAAAAGTTGCAGAGAATGTTATTCATTCAGCTTAATAGTTTCCACCCATGTTCTGACTAATAATAGAAATCCATTGCATGAAAAACAAACAATTTGGTATTCACGGTGACGGCCGAATTGGCGAATAAAAATTTCACTTTCAAATGTTATATTTGAACGGCACCAGCTCGCTATGTAGTCCGGCTCAGAAGTGATATTTTGTCAAAAAGCTGATCTAGACCACCGACAATAATTGTGATTTTGGTCTCATTAGATTCGAAATAGCATCTAAAATGTTGAACTGGAAAATTGGGGACGGCAAAAATTGCAAAAGTTATAAACAATTAAGTAAAAAAAGAATGTTTTGGTTTTTTTGGAAAAAGATCCTTAAAGAACAGGAAATTTCCTAAAAAAAGTCTTACCTCTCGGAAAGGTACCGACAATATTTATAAGTTTAATTCAGAGGTGAAAATTAGGATGAAAACGGGTAGGTAATGACCCTCGCAAGCGCTTCGACAGAATCAGAAACATGATAAAAAAATATTTTAATCTTTATATTTAATATGAATATTTTGAATTTATGAATATTTAATATGAATATTGAGAAATATACAATTTTGGTACTATCTAAACACGTAAATGAACAATGTTTACCCAATTTTTTTAATTAACCTTTCGAAAGTTACAATAAAAAACCAGAATAACCTAGAATTTTTCAACTTCTTGGATCCATCCGAAGATTTACAAAAATCTCCGATGAAAAAATTAGCAAATTTTGATTTTTAACTTTTTTATTAACAATTCAAGGCATTGAAAATGAATAAGGTAAATTGAGCAATCAGGAAATTTGTATTCTTCAAAAAACGCAGGTACTAATTATCAATTTTTTGTTGCTGAATGTTAATATTAGGGATTTTTTTTTATTTATTATTCATCACTTTCTCTCATATTATGAAATAGTTTTTCATTCACTTTTTATTTGTTTCTGAAACAAATAATTTTAAAGAATTTTTGCGCTGTATTTTTTTATATATAAAATACTAAACACAACCGTGTGTATTTTTATATCGAATTTTTTAAAATAATTTTTTATATAACTTTAAACAAATATCGTACATTTGTACTTGTCGCTCCGGTTAAGAGCTCAATTTGTTCATTGTTTAATGAAGAATAAAAAAGACTTAAAGTGATCTGCCGTATCTTCAATAATTTATAAGTTATTTCAATAACAATGAGGAAAAACAGTAAGGAAACGACAAGTAAAATATTTCTTTTTAATTATATAAAAAATGGAGAACCAAAAATTCTCATACAAAAATATAAATGATTGTTTTAAGTATTTTAGTTTTTTAGGAATAAACAGAAAACCATTGATAATTAGCAATACATTATTAAAAAAAAACAATTTTTGTTTTAAAAATCATTATTTTTATCAAGGATTAGATTCCCAAAGAGTTGAAAAAAATCTTATCAACAATGCATTTGTTTATGACAATTATTCGAATAAAGGAAGTTGATAATTGAAAAAAAAATCTGATTGTTTAATCGACGTTTTTCATTTTTCAATTTCTTAGATTGTTAATAAAAAAAGATAAGTCAAAATTTCTGAATTTTTCCAAAGGGGATCTTTTCTGAAACCTTTCACGAAAAGCTCCAAGAAGTAAAGAGAATTCTTGGTTTTCAGTTTATAAATAATGAAGTAGGGTTTTTATGTTGAATCTTAACAGGTAAAAATTAAATTATCAACAAATGCATAGTCAATTAAAAAATTCGGGTAAAAATTTGTTGTTGACGGATTATTGTTTATTAATATGTTTAGATAGTACCAGCATTTCTTTATTCCTTGATATACATATTTAATTGGTTAATATAAATTTTAAACTATTTTTCCATGATGCTATTTCGATTCGAATAAGACCAAAATGATAATTTTCGGTTTTCTAGGTCAGCTTTTTAACGAAATACCACTTGTGAACCAGACTATTAGTTTCCATTTCCACCTATGTTCTGACTAATAATAGAAATCAGTTGCATGAAAAACAAACAATTCGATATTCACACGGTGACAGCTGAATTGGCGAGTAAAAATTTCGCTTTCAAATGCTACATTTGAACCACCAGCTCGCTATGTGACTGTGCTAGACTTTCCCATAACATTAGTCGAGACCTTGGTGGAATGTGCTCGGCCGGCATGGCAAGGCAACAAGTAGGCTTAGGTCGAATGCAGCAGCATTGCAAGGGGGCCAGCAAGGGGGGCCATCGGCAGGGAGGGCGGGGAAAGTTCATGGACCCCGATTGCAATTCGGCTGTCTGCTAGGAACGCATGGGCGCACTTTCGCCGCGGACTATGCAACTCTTTACCTTGTCCTCTCGCCCCTCTACCGTTACCTTCCTGCTTGCCGAAATCCGAAATTGCATCGAGAAGGCGATGCCGAATTGGCGACCTGCTCTCCCCCCACACACACTTGCACGCACACATTGCTAGTTGAAACGCAGTGGCGTAGTTGTATGAGGCTTTCCAGTAGAAAATACTAAGAAGACTCAGTAACTCGGAATTCCGATTTCGTATCAAGGAATTTTCTAATTCCGACTTGGTATCTCGAAGTTCCGACTTTTCATCTCGGAATTTAATAATACCGAATAATAATCTCGCATCTCGGAATTTTATAATTTCGACTTTGTATCTGGGAATTCCGACATTTCATCAAGGAATTTAGTAATTCCGAATTAGTATCTCGGAATTCTGACTTTTTATCTAGAAATTTAGTACTTACAAATCAGTATCTCAGAATAACGACTTCGGATCTAGGAACTCAATCATTCCCATTTAGTATCTCTAAATTCCGGCTTCGTATCTCGGAATTTTATAGTTCAGAATTACTATCTAGGAATTCCGAGTTTGTATCTCGGAATTCAATTACTTATTCCGATTTCATTTCTCGGAATTCCGACTTCGTATCTCGGAATTGTATAGTTTCGACTCAGTGTCTCAGAATTCCGACTTTGTATGTAGTATCTTGATTTCCGAAGTCGTATTTCAGAATTTCTTAATTCCTACTTTGTATCTAGGAAGCACTCTCAGAATTTATTATTTCGAATTAGCATCTCTGAATTCCGACTTCGTGACTCGGAATTTGATAATTCCGAATTGGTATCTCGGAATTCCGACTTCGTATCTCGAAATTCAATAATCCCGAATTAATATCTCGGAATTCGAAGTCGTAATCGTATATCGGAATTTCAAAGTTCTGATTTCAATCTTGTAATTTAATAATTCCGAATTAGTATCTCGTAATTCCGAAGCCCGACTTTTTATCCCGGAATTTATTAATCCCGAATAAATTTTTCGGAATTCCGACTTATTTCAAAATTTTATAATTCCGACTTGGTATCTCAGAATTTCTCTCGTCCGCCAATATGAATAATGCGATTGCTCATAGGATCCATCTTGGCAGTTACCGAAAAAATTGTGTACGCAACACGTCCGAAAACAGTTTTTTTTTGGACTCGCAGACTTCCAGGACTCGCTATGCTCGTCTTAGAATCTTGTCCACTCGTCCAAAAAAACAGCGTTTTCCGGACTTGTTACGTAAATTACTATTTTATTGATTGATGCATTTCAGTGTCATTTACATACTGTCCTGCTGATGATAAAGGTGCAGTTGTTGGTGAGATATGAAGAACGTACATTTAACATGTTATGGTTATGCAGTATATTTTTCCTTATGTATTTTATTTCGAAAATATAGTTATGAATTACTTTATCCAAGATCCCAAAATTCCTAAAAATACTGACGAACGCGCCACTGAAAAGTAGATTCCGTTGGACCAACTCGATCTCTCTCTTTCTGTCTCTTGGCTCTGTAAATTATTCGGTATTGATGGATGGTCTTTCTGAAAAAATATTTCATGTTGTTTGTTACGAAGAGAAACATGACCGAAGTAGTGGGAATGGTGAAAACTGAAATATATTTTTTGTAGAGGTTGTGTAACGACTGATTTCTTCATATTTTCTGTAAATTTTGATTAGATGATGATATTATGTTAGTTGCACTGATGTGTTACACATAAGGGAACAAAATTTGTTGTCAGAGATTAACAGAATCGAATTATTTTGTTAGAGATGTTTAGATTTATTTAGATTTTTTTCAGAAATCAGAATTGCACTCTACTCATTTTATAAACTTTGTCTTAATGGTCTTGAAAAAATCATTGAAAATTCCGCCTAAGTACATAATCCAATTTTGAAAATTTCGATAATCAGATATATGAATACCTAAAAAAATTAAAAATATGTGCCATTGTGTTACTTTGACAAAGTTACGAGACTTAAAAAAAGATCATCCCCTCTCCCGGTGCACAGTAGAAACGATTCTAATTATAAATGTTACATACTACCACTCTGAATAACCATTACCTCGTTGTTTATTAATTGAAAACTGATTATGGAGTAGGTTGATGTTTTACGAATTTTGTGACATTTTTGATATAATGTCAGAAAATTAATAGGAGTGTAACAAACATGAGAAACAAATATTTTGAACCATCTTACGAAGACGTGCACCAGACACATGTCTTGCGAATAAAAATAATTTCCTGGGTTTATCGTGACAGCTGTTGAATCATATTCGATATACTCGTGGTAGGGATCGCATGGTAAAAGGTACGAACCTCCTCATTCCAGCTCATACAAATCTTCTCATTCTAACTAAAGTTTTTCTTCAACCAGCTTGATACACTTGAAATTTCCCTGAAGCTCAGATTATTACTGGTTAGGAAAAGTTATCAATCCAAGTTTCGGTGAGAAAATTTCACACCAAAATAAAATTAGCAAATGTCATCACTGCATGGGTATCTAAGGTATTTAGTAAATAATTATAGATACCCGTTTAGACATAAAAGGTGCTTAGTTATTTCTACTTTGCTCTTTCTCTCTTTTTACATATTTCTTCTCACAATATAAAAGAGAAAATTCACTTTTTTAAATTGTTCCTACGTGTCACTCACTATGATATTACTGCAGAATTCAAAGTTATTTTCTATGAGGGGTTAGGTTATTTCTTTATGTAACTAATATACTCAGATTCTCTTCTTCCAGATCATTCCAAAGTCTAGTTGAAAATGACGCATGCTGAATAGTTAGTACTATGCGTTTGTAGAAAACACCTTGAGAATATCACTCAAAATACTGTCTCCTTGTATTCTGGGAATACCCACTTTGTGTAACTGCATTCGAGTTTTGAAATCTAGTTGTTTTACTTATTATCATATTATGAACGATTGTCTGGAATGAAACAGGTTTTGTTTGTGAATAGTCGTAATAATAATGATCAAGTATAACAACGATAACCATTGGAAAACAATGATTCCATGAAATATGTATAGGTACTTTGAGAATGGAATTGATGCCTCATTATTCTGGGTGGGTTGACTGATATCTTGATTCTTTCAAGATTTTCTGAGCAATAGTCGGACATATTGTGGGGTGAAGCCACTGTATAATAGTTATTTATGTATCAAGGGCGTAAAGTAGTTGTTTATGGCCTACGGCGTCATCATACGCCGAAGGCCATAAACGCATTTTACGCACGTGATACATATAAAATTTTATGCACTAGCGGTTTATTAGCGCGAATCACAAATACTGACTTGAATTCCAATGGTCTACACGTTTCATACGTTATGTATACAATAATAAAGAGTAATATAGTATGGGGAATGTGAAACTATAGTAGCTGATGGCTTTTATATTGAGGAATATATTTCAAATAAATTGAACTGAAAAAATTGACAACGATTGTGCCGGAATGATACCAGACAGTTATTTGAACCAACCATTCACTTCTAAAATGAATACTTGTTCTTGTATCGATGCAGATGCTGTAACGACGCTTTCAATATGTAATGCATATGTTCAAGAGAATATCTCATCTTCAACATCAGTAACTGAACCAACTTCATTTCCAATGTTCAGGCTTATGACCAAATCACAAGTTGAAAAAATGTTAGGAAGGGTCCTTCTCTATTGAACTAAAATAATTCTGATTCGTGTTACGTCGTGCATGAAATGATGTGTGAATATAGACAATTTGAGAATTTTGTGTACTTCACGGCCAGCGGGCCACAATGCGCCCGCGGGCGGTAAAGTACCACTTCACGCTCGCTGAACCGGACGGTAAAGTACTTTACCGTCCGGTCCGATAGTGCATAAAAAATATTATACCTGTACAATATTAATTTCAATTGCATTGTTGAGAGTTATTTAAAGGCTGATTCAGATACATGGGTGCCCACCCAGGGTTTATGAACCACGTGCAATTTACAAGCATGATCAGTTTTGACCCGTATGTCTGAAAACTGCAAGACCATTAACATACGTGCCTTTTGCTTGCGTTTCCATCACATAGTCATATTTTCTTTGGTTCTGTATTGATTTTCTCAATACTAGAGGAACGGTAATTGAGTTTTTCAAATTATCCCATCGTATATTTCACTGAATCTTTCATTATGTGACAGGCACAAGTATGAATGTCTGTGGGTATGCATTTCTCATGCAGGGTCGAAAAATTAGGGTGGGCACCCATGTATCTGGATCTGAAACAGGAATGCTGTGATAGACGTATGGCAATGTTTACAAGTTGTCATGAACTGTCAATTTGCAATCGCCGAAATAAAGTAGTTATTTATGATACAAGTGTTGAAAGTGGTATTTTATGATTCCTCTTGAGTAGGTGTTCTGATTATATCTGATTGAAGTGTTTCTATTAGAGACTGAGTATTCATCATCTCATCTGTCATTTTACTTTTAACACTATTGTTAAAAATACTTTTAACGCTAGTGTTAAAAGTGATTTTGTGAACACGTCAAGTTCATATGTCAATGAATTGAAACCGTCATTTTTAATGACAGTTGTACAAAAAGGTCGTTTTTTACGAGGACTTCTTTTTTGCAGAATTCATGAACATAGTCAAATTGGTCCAAACGTTGGAGCCAACATTGGCCCAGTGTGTGGGCCGGCGTAAAAAGTACCGCTTGAAGTTTCTCTTCATGTTAGTAATTATGGTGAAGTTTCTTCGTCCAATATTCTCATGAATTGTGAACATTTCCTAATATATCTAGCTTTTCATAGAATAATTCATTGAGGATTTCTAGATTTCAGGAGATTCATATGGTAGAGTTTTTCTTCGATGTGTTGCAAGTTCTTTGATAACTAGAAATACACAAACCTTTTTTATTTTCTGAAAAATATCTTTGGTCTAGGATAGTTTTGTTTACTAGCGCATTCACCATAGTTTTAAATGGTTTTGTCGTTTTTGGACTAAGAAACTTCATGGCCGTTGATTAATCCATGGCGAAAAAATAAATTGTCTCTAAGTAACCATTCATTATTTTCGTTCTATAATTTTCAACCAATGAGAACGTCCAACATCCAATTGAGTCAGTTACCTCGTATAATATCGTATCGTATAACTCGACCAAACCGAAATTTAGAAATACTTGAATTTTCATAGTAATCAATTCATATTGTTACATACAAAGTGAGTCGTAAAATTTTGACATTTATATTATCATTGTGTCAAATTAACTCAAAAAATAATCTCAAATACAATTCGTACTTTGAAATATTTAAGATTCAAGGTTCTTACTAAGAGACACTTTTTGACCAATTCTGGGGCTTTTTCCTTCTTTTATTTCCGGAAATGACATGTGTATTTTTGAACGTAATATGTATACATACAGGTGGGAATTTGAAAACTTTCTACCCTTAATATCTCCCTCCCAGTAAATGATATGATGGGGACACTTTCAAGGAAAATTTGTAGCCCTCGTGGTTTAACCCCATGGGAGGGGTAGATGTTACGCTTAGAATCTTAAATGGAAAGGGGGGTCAAGTGACACATAATTTTGATTGGCCTTCAATTCTTCTTCCAATGATACCCTGAAGGTTTTGGATGAGCAGTTTCCGAAAAATGGAGTTCTAAACGTACACATGTAATTAGAATTTGCCTGTTCTGAGATGCATTATCGTATTGACTTCTTTCAATAAAAATGGTTAGAAGAGTAGGTGAAACCGTTCCATCCCTTGAATGACAGGAATACATTTATTACGAGTGTAATTTTTTATTTGGTGGTTATATTTAAAAAAAATGTAACATCCACCTGCAAACGTTCATTACATTCTGCATCAATTTGAGTTTCTAGCTCATGAGTTATAAGTGATTGCCAGTCAAGTTTTCTTCCAGAAATAATGGACCAATAATTCCAAGAATACCAGCCCAAACATTAAATTCTTGTGGGTGTTGTGTATGCCCTTCCCGAAAAATATGTGGGTTTTCTTCACTCCAATAGTGACAATTCTTTCAATTAATATTGCCATTCAAAAAAATGAACACTCATCGCTGAAACAGATGTTTAACAGAAGATTAGGGATGGTATTGATTCGATGAGACATGATTTCACAAGACTCTTTCTTCTATCAAAATCACCCTCATGGAGATTTTGATTAATCTGCATTTCATATGGATGAAATTTATGCATTTTCAATGCTTTTCTTACAGTCTTGCGTGACATTCTCGTCTGTTTTGATACTGATCGTATGGAGCTCGTGGGCTCTGCAGCAAAAAATGTTCCCAAAACTTCAATTTGATCTTCTTCATGTAGTACTCTAGGGTTATTTCTTTTTTTATTCGTCGCTGAACCAGTTTCGTAAAACTTATTTACCAAATCAAGCACATACCGGTGACTTACATTACAATTTGGATGTCTGCCGTTAAAAAAACATGCCGCCGTTCGTGCGCATTTTCCAACTTCTCCATAAATTACAGTCATTTCAATTCTGTCTTGAAGGATGTAAACCATTTTTATACTTTTATACACTTATTAAAGTAATCCCTAAACAGCCCAACAGGTAAAACTATTCACAATACTACCACATCGTTCAAATTTGCTAACCAATTTTTTCTGAAAACAGAAACTTTTCACAAGTAGCAAAAAAGGATGGCTATCTTACTACCATCTACGTTTTACTATTACACTACTTTTTAATGTAAATTGTTTGGAGCTAATGGCCAATGTTATCCCTAATATAGGATTGGAACGGTCCCACCTAATATTCTAACCATTTCTGGTCAAATCATGTATCTCAGTTTAGGCATACTAATAATCACTTCTGTAAGTTTCGAACGCTATTTTTCGGAAAATGCTCAACAAAAAATAATAAGTCAGGGTACCATTGGAAAAAGAATTGAATGCCAATCGAAATGATGTGCCACTTGACACCCCTTCCCATTTATTTTAAAATTCTGAAGGTTAACATCTACCCCTCCTAGGGGGTTGAAAGTGTCCCCTTTTTAACATGAATGAGGTTATTTCGAACGATGGAAAATAGTGACTAAAGTTTGTCTTTCGGCCGCAGATGATTCCACAACTGATTTTATGAACATCCTATGTTCATATTTTCAAACAAAAATCAAGGCTCAGTATACATTATAAGTGAATATACAATTTATACTACCCTCTTTTTCCTCCTTATACTTTCTCATTCTAATTTCTCACAGTTACAAGTAGCTGTGACAATGACAAATCTACAAAAAAAATCATATTCATAACATATAGTGTCAGTGTGTTAAAAATGTTTACTATATAAATACCGAATTGTATAATTTGTTCAGTTTTCTTTGCTGCAATGTCACCTAACGATAGTAAAGTATTTCTCGATATTCTAATTCATGATAAATGTTTCGTATCGGAAAATCGTTGTTTTTGGTGAATGATATCAATATTCTTGGTCGCGCAACACGTCACGGTATACACAAATACACCACACAGATTTGTGTGGCAGCGAATCCCTGACGAAGTAACTTTTTTTTTAAAGTTTTGTGATTAAGGAGTAATGATCATCTCACTAACTCATTTTAGAAGATATATTATACAAATTATCAAAATTATTTTTTTGTCTCACTGCTAGAAAATAACAAATGTTTATTTTAATCCTTGCTATAAGCGGAGCTCTGACGAGATCAATTGGCCAGTGTTAAAATATACGATTTAAAAGATCTAACATCATCTGCATTAATTGTGAAGATTCTGACATACCTGTTTTCATGTAGGTCGTCGGAAAAGTATAGTGTACAACTCGTGCGGAAACGGGATATTTCATACTCGTTTGACAAGATTATCTTGTCAAACTCGTTTGAAATATCTTATTTCTCGCACTAGTTGGACAATATACTAATCTAATTCTAGACCTAGCGAAGTGAGTTTTTCGCTTCTAATCAAATCCTTAGAGGATATTGGAGTACGGGGCTTACAAATAGATCTATTTCGGAACTATCTAGAAAACCGAATGCAAACCGTAAACATAAATGGAACCCTCAGCACTCCAGGAACTTTAAAATATGGTGTACCTCAGGGAACCGTTCTGGGTCCCTTGCTAGTCATACTATACGTGAATAACCTATTTCTTCTGGATACAGCTGGAGAAATTATCACCTTCGCAGACGATACGGTCATATATTATAACGATGTGGATTGGGACAAGATTAAAAATAAAGTTGAGGAAGATTTTCTTCAAATTGGAAAATGGTTCAAAAATCAATTACTCACCATAAATTTTGAAAAAACGTTTTTTATACCTTTCAGCTCGTATAAAAAAACATTTTAAAAAACTACAAATCGTGGACGATCACAAAACTATCGAGATAAATTCAGCCACGAGCGTAAAATACTTAGGTATTCATATTGACAGCCACTTAAAGTGGGATACCCATATAGAATATATCATGAAAAAACTACGGTCGTTAATCTATTTATTCTATAAATCCAGAAAATTTCTCCATCAAAATGACCAAATTATCCTGTATAATGCCTTAGTAGTACCACACCTCAGCTATGGAATAATTGCATGGGGTGGAATACTGAAAACCCACCTACTTCCGCTAGAAAATATACTCAAGCGTTTTTACAAAATTATTCTAAGAAAACCCCATGCATATCCTTCGGAAAAAGAATTCCAGGAAATCAAGCTCTTTAATCCAAGACAAATATATTTCTATAATGCTGCCAACCACCTATACAAAAATAGACACACTTTAGAAACCGCTTACAACTCCAGATACGACACCAGATCAAAAACCCTATTTTCTGTTCCACATATGAATAAAACTGTTGGACGAAGAAGTTTAAACTACTTAGGCCTCAAAATTATAAACTCGCTTCCGTTCGAAATCATAAATATACATTCCACAAAAAAATTCAAAATACTCCTAAAAAAACTCGTATCAGAAAATAAAACAACAATAGAAAAAATCATAGACCCTAAAAATAACTGAAAATAAAATATTTATATCCCAAACTTTTATACTTTTGTATTTTAGATTACATTTAATATTTTAACTTAAATTATATGTACATATATATTGTCATTTTACTTTTCGTACCATCTTATATTTTATATAGCTTGTATATTATATTGTATATTATCATAAAACTGAAACATTTACATTTATATATATTTTTTTATCGCACACAGTGACTAGTGCTTATCCCTTATAAGTGCTCGACACTCGCGAATATATTCCAACGTTATATTGTAATCATAGGAACTTTTTCTTGTGAGCCTTGTTCAATAAACGTTATTATTATTATTATTATTTATAACTAAATACTACTTTGTAGAAACTATACAAGTTGCCTTTTTATTTTTTATTCATGTCTGATTGAAGTCTTTTTCATTTTATTATAATATTCAACTTTTGTCTGTATTTGTCATTCTTTGTGTCCAGTAAAAATTGGTGCAATATGTCTCATACAGTATATTATTTAATACATTTTGGATGAACCTAAATGTAGATAAATTTGGAATTTTGTACGTTAAATTGGTTTATTGTTACCAGTTATTGTTCTTGTCTTGTCTAGGGGCGAGTTGTACACGACAAGTTCTACGAGGGTTCAAGTGAACCGAGTTCAGTTGCAAAGGAACTGAACCCTAGCAACTGAACTCACTTCACTTGAACCGTTGTTGAACTTGCCTTGTACAACTTGCCCTAATTCGCAATTTCTTGTACTACGTTGTTTCCTGTTAAATTGAGACTGGTTTCTTGTGCAGGGTTATTCTGGTAAAAAGCTATAAAAGTGGCTACAACAGCGGTAGGCTACACTTATAGTCCAATATTTATAGCCGAGAAGAAGAAATATAACCTCAATAACCTCTTCGGCTCTTATGTTTTCAAAGACGAATACCGAAAAAAAACCTGCGAGTTGGCGAAATTGCATAAAATTGAAAAAGTAGTTTGTTATTGGATGAACAAAAAAAAAAAAGAAACGTTGT
The DNA here is from genome assembly GCA_958298965.1 of Chrysolina haemoptera. NCBI lineage: Eukaryota > Metazoa > Arthropoda > Insecta > Coleoptera > Chrysomelidae > Chrysolina > Chrysolina haemoptera. Next base: position 20,840,009 of record OY282599.1, on the reverse strand, counting down.
TCGGAAACGCAACTATAGGTCAGGAAGTCAATGGAACAATAGCGGATGGCAAGAAAGTCTGTATGGTTGGAGACATGAATGCATACTGTAAAAACTTCAATACCTTCTGCTCACTGTTTCTTGCTCTTCTACAATGGATGGAAATCGCACGGTTTCATTAAGGAACACATTATTTATTGCCGAAGTTACTTCAAGTATACACCTGCTTACTGTCCTTACTGATATGGTTGGTTCATTTCAAGAAAAAAGCCTTGTCCAACCACTCGTTAGTAACTTCCAAAACCAAGGAATCTTAATGTTATCAATACCTACAAAATTGGAGACATTCTTCAATGCTTCTTTTCGTTATAGCTCTCAAGGCACACCTGCCCAATTCCCTCATAATATAGACTGATTATCTGCCGTGCTAAGCATTTTATTGGTTTTGAAATCATCTTACTTCAAGTGCTTTTCAGTGCTATTTATGGATTTAATGACAAATTCAACATAGATTAAGCATTTTCATAGAGCTCATATTGTTGGAAGCTTTTTTATTACATTCATATTAATCAACAAAAATGAAAAAATATATTTGAGAAAGGCAGATAATCTCTTTTATACAACTTTACCTATACATGACTTTCTTTGGCCCGGCATGGATAGTAATCATTATGTTTCAACAATTTCTCAGGAATGTGTGGCAACTGATGTTGAAATATTTTACTGAGATGGTGAGGACACCTCAATTTTCGGAGATAAACCATCCGCACGAAATGGAGCTAGATAGTCTCGTAATATATTATTTATGAGATATCTTGCCTTTTCTCTGTCTGCTCTAAAAAACTTCACGAATAGTAAATCTGTCAGTTCAAAAGCATTTGACGCATTTCTTAACTGCCCTCTCTGTAAATTTAAATGTTCATTTCGTATCCTGTTTATATTACGTAGATGTAGAAGAGCGCCTAACCCTTGAAGAGCCATATCAAGTCTTTAGAATTCCTCAACTACCTACCTCTATCTGCTTCAACATACTAGTATAACCACCTCCATCGCGGGTTATAAGAGGGTCTACAATAAAAGTCCAAATTGAAAGAGACGAAAATGACTACAAATCCTATATACGAAATCCAAACAAGGAGCTAGATCTATCCAGTGAACATAGCTACAGGAGTCATTTGGTCTACAAAAATCGCTTTTAGCCCGGCTACAAAATTAGTAGGATAACACTGATGTTTGTAATCGACTAGTTGGCTAACAGTTGGTAATGAATATGTGAAAATAGGCCTCTACAAGTTTGGGTACTGTACTATGAACATGTTTATTTACTACTCTCTTTTCAAAAAAAATTATTTTATATATTGAAATATATACAAAATTCTATGTCATAAAAATACATACGTGTGGTGACCTTGTTAAATATTTTGTGAGAAATAAGCAAGACTGTTGATAAATGAATAAACAAATATTGGAGGGGATATAAGTGGTAAAAATATACATGTCAGGGACCCAATTTTTAAATTGACGTCATTTTCTTTAGAGAATCTTTTCCTACAATTTAAAAAATTGGGTCCCAGATAGATTCTCATATACCATTTTCCCCAGCATGTTTGTGGCAATTTTCCGTAGAGTTGTTGGTTTCTCGATATCTTGAATAATTGACTAAGTGAATCACCTGAAAGTGTCTATAGCCATATCAGTGAATGAACACTTGATAATTGACGCTGAACATGAAACCGTATAAATTTCACTGATGATGCGGCTTGGCCTGATTTATGAGCAGTCAAATAATAGAAGTGATTTAATGGGGGATTATTATAGGGTTAGTTCTCTCGGTCACACCTCTTATCCCCCGAGGTCAAGTCCCTATTAGACCGTTTAACTTCAGAGTTTGAATAGGAATTCTCGATAAAATTACTGACCTAATTTCATGTCCGTATATTGAGGTTGTTCCGTGTTTACTAGTACCGACTTAGAAACGGCTATTCAATAATTAGCGTCATTGTAGGTTACCTTAGGGATTAAGTTATTCCAAGGAAACTTTATCATTATTGTAAATATTGTATTTCTATGAAGATTATTCGATCCTTATGAAGAAGAAATGACATGCCTTAGTACAGTTGTCATAGTACCGTTCACCAGGAAAAGGAAGCTGGAACATTTAATACCTCCTTCCATCAATGGTGTAACAATTTCATTTGCGAGTGAGGCAAAATATCTGGGAATAATCCTAGATAAAAAGCTGAACTGGAACTCGCATTTGGAAAAGACTATCCGAAAGGCTAGCCTATCATTATGGACATGCCGCAGAATATGTGGCAAAACATGGGGCATGTTACCAAAACAAGTTTACTGGCTGTACGTGACCGTCATACGACCAATGATCACGTATGGCTCTGTAGTCTGGTGGAACAAAGGCCAACAAAAAATGGCCAAGGTTAAACTTAACGGACTACAGAGACAAGCGTGCCTGGCGATTACTGGGGCCATTCGCTCCACACCAACGGCAGCAATGGAAGCTCTTCTTGGACTACTTCCTCTCCACATAGTTCTGGATCATCATGCCTAAAACCACTAACCTCAACATGTCCTACACCGTGGTCTTCCCTGAAAGAGAAGACTGGGTTCGGAATGAAACTGACCTATGTAGGGCAAATGAAAGGTGGTTCACCGATGGTTCCAAAACTTTGAAAGGTGTCGGAGCCGGAATATATGGTATGAACCCAGTAGTGAAACGCTCATTCAGTTTGGGTAAATTAGCTACGATATTCCAGGCAGAGGTATATGCCATTGAAATGTGTGCAAGGGAGCTGGAAAACCGACACCTCACACGAAAAACAATAAAAATATTTTTAGATAGTCAAGCAGCATTGAAAGCGCTTGAATCCAACTGCTTTAAATCCAGAGCAGTATGGAACTACAGAGACACCTTGAACCGACTAGCACAAGGCAACAACGTTACCCTAGTTTGGATACCAGGTCACACGGGCCTAGAAGGAAACGAAATAGCGGACGCCCTAGCAAAAGGGGGGCCGAAACAACGTTCACTGGGCCAGAACCGGTCATCGGTTTAGCATATAGCACTGCCAAGAATGCTACAACCGCCTGGGCAGACAATAAAAGACTTGAGTATTGGCTCAGTCTACCAGGACTAGCCCATTCCAAAGCATTTATTGCTTGTACAAGGAAAAAACAGGACTCTGACAAACTTCTAGAACTCAGTAGAGCACATCTCAGAGTTATAGTAGGTTTGCTCACTGGCCACTGCAAACTCAAACACCACAGGATGCAGAGTGCCGTCTATGCATGGAGGATGATGAAACGGCTAAACACATCCTGTGTACATGCCCTGCAGCAGCCAGAACCAGATTTTCAATATTTGGCAATACAAAAGTAAGGCCAGAAGATCTGGTAAACTGTTCTCCCAATATGTTACTCAATTTCGTTAAGAGATTGGATATACTGGGAGAAATATAACCATAGGGTGAGCCACAATAGGCCATTGGCTGTAGTGGAGAGCCTGATATGGGCTCACTCACATTTAAACCTAACCTAACCTAACCTAGTACAGTTGTGTGCATAAAAAAGTCGTACAAGGCATTGCACTATTTGCATTGTATTGCACTAACTAATTGAGCTAAAAAAATGTTGAAAGCGCGTTACTGACAAATATAATTTGAATTTTGACTCTACTTGTCGATAATTTAATTAAGATTGACAAGTCTGGCTCACAATAGCCTTTAAATGCTGTACGAATTTTTTCTGCACATATCTGTACGTTGTTATATTGTGTTAGCAAAAAAAAATATTAATTTATACCCTAGGTACTATTATACCGGGTGTCCACGTGGCTCGCTCCTATAACTTCTTTAGTTTTGCAGATATTGAAATGAAATTTGGAGGATCTGTATGAGACATAAAACTGCATTTTTAGACAAGTGGCTTAGATTCGTGCAACTTTCGATCTCACCGGAAGTGATATACATTTTCGATTTTTAAATTAGACACCTGGCATATTTTCACCTTTTTTGTCTCCATATGACATTCTGAATACAACCATGTATCACTTGTTACTTTTTGTGACCACATTTTTTTTTATTTCGATATTTAATTTTTAATCTAGAGGGCTATGGATACGTTCAAATTATTAATTTTATTCCTAAAGTAGGTATTGGGAAAAATACAACTTTAAGGTTTTCGGTTAAAATGCAACTCCAAAATGTAAAATTTAATTTTCAATTTATCCCTACTATTTCATTTTCAAATGACAATATAGTGGCTGGTCGGGTCAGAAAAAAAAATTGTTGGATTTGTATACAACTTGAAACTACATTTTTTGGCAAGTAACTCAGTCCCAGCATGTTCTAACATTTTTGTGGACTATTGGTTTTCAATCGAAATATTTCTGCTATGTACATACCATACAATTTTAAAATTTGTATTATTAATTTTTTTAAATTGAAATTTTGTGAATTTCATTACGATTATGTTGATACCGCTTCACTGTTATAGGTTTCAAACAAACTTTCGTTAAAAAAACTTGAAAAGATTACTTAAGACCTTTCTTAAAATGAAACACCATTTCAGATTAATATGAGATTCAAATACATTGGGTAACCTGTGACCTCCATAACTGATAGAACAAGGTAATTAAGGTGTATTGAAAAAAAAACATTACTCGTTGATATGTTATCTTACATCACTTCTCCAAATCTAAATTAGGAAACTATTGTATACGCTATTGATTGAAAATCATGTTAATAATATTATTCATTCAAGGAGATATGGTTTTGTTATATCGATTGTGTTGGTCACAAGTTACTCGATGAATTTTAATATTATTTTAATCTCAAAGAAACATCTACCGTAATATTTTTAAGTTTGTTGGCGAAAGTTTTTTCGAGACCTAATAGTCTGCGATATCAAAATAATCGTAATGAAATGCTCTTTCTTCCTGACCCGACGAGCCATTATGTTGCCATTTGAAAAAAAAAATAGTAATAATAATTTAAAAATTAAATTTTACCCAGCAGATGCATTTTTACTGAAAACCATAAAGTTGTATTCTTTATAATACTTTAGAACTAAAATTAATAATTTTAACGTATTCATAGCCCTCTGGATTCAAAAATAAATTTCCAAATTTTGAACATTTTTGGTTACAAAAGTAACAAAATTTCGTAGGGAGACAAAACAAGTGAAAATATACCGGGTATCTCATTTGAAAGTCGAAACTTTACATCAATTCCTGTGAGACTGGAAGTTGCATGAAGCTGAGGCACTTGTCATAAAATGCAGTTTTCTGTATTATACAGATCCTTCGAATTTCATTCTAATTCTTTAAAAACAAAAAAGTTAAAGGAGCGAGCCACCTTCCGTGAACACCCGGTAGATTAGATTAGAGAAAACTAATACAATCTAAAAACTAAAAATCTATATGCTACTCTCTGAAATTATTTTGGAGTATACAGGCTGCACCTCAAATCCAAGGCCCAACATTTGGTATTTTTTTAAATGGACAAATCGATAATGAAAAAGTTTTTCATATGGTGCAAATTTTTGAAACTCACTGTATATAGTCTAGACCACATTTTGATAGGCAACCCATTTAAGGCGTATTCGTCTATTTATGAAATTTCATAAGAAGTATGTTTCATCCGTTAAACAGAACGGTGAAGGTCGACCTCTCTTCGGCTCTTAGACTAAGTGGTTTTGATAGTATTTCAAGAACTACGGTAGAACGGGTTTCAAAGAATCGGAGATTTCGAATATCTTCTAAAATGAAATCTTGTTCGAATTCATTATGTAGAGTTCACTATTCTTTGTTATCCTCACACCAGAGACCACACTTCGGAAATAACGGTAATATACCAAATGGTTAAGGCTTTCGCGGCTGAAGTTTTCAGTTTCACTATTTTTACTGGAATTCCAAAAAAACGACGGCCTTCGAACTCGAATAAAATATATATAAAGGGAATATAAATAATACTAGAACTGTAGTTTAGTACCCGCACTCAATCTCGATCTCTGTCTCCGACAGACCACGTACGACTGAAGTCAAGTATCGGAAAAAGATTAGCAATAAATCGGAATTTATTTCGTAGCGGTTAAAACACTACAATGAATATCTAGTATTTACAATGTAAAAGTTGTTTATTTTGACGAGATCTACCACATACTTAGTTTTTCACTTAGCGCCCTAGGAGCTAAGTAACATGCATAAATATAGAAAATTATAAATATCTCGAAAACGATCACCTCCAGCGTTGTTGAGGAAGTGTACCTTTTTTACTCGGAAAAGGTGTGAGAATGAGGTTTTTTCATGAAAAGTTTCAAAAGTTTACTGTCAGAAATGTTAGGGCAATTTGAAATTGATAATGACAGCGTACGCAGCGCCCTCTAGATGTTACATGAGATTTCCCACGCCAAAAAAACCCCGGGTGCAAAGACCTTATTTCTTGCAAAAGTCATTTTCAAAAAGCGAAAAATTGTCTCAGGAATACGTCACTTTTTTGTTAAAATTGTTTTTTCCGTTAACCAGCTGTCGTCCCCTTACGAACGGCAGCCCTCAAAAGTCGAAACTTGTGCGAGCCAAGGATTAACGAGGCCTTACCTTTTAACGTGCGATTCCTAGCACTTTCTCGGGCCATCAGATAAAAATCTGAAGTCGCTGAGGATTCGAACCTAGCCGACCAGCAGTCAATGGTTTTGAACGCTTCAGTCTCAACCACTGAGCTACTTGACCCTTGAATATTTTAACGTACTTATGTTACACCCTGTATACATAAGCGAACGTTTTCTCAATTTTGTCGTAATACTTGGCCATTTGAGAAAAAAGTTTGACGCGTGACGGTATATATATAAAGTAAAAAAAAAGCTCGCTTCTCGGAAAAGTGCAACTTTGCGCTTTCTTTTTGAAGCGCAACATGGCACCTACTTTTGCTCGGTTGTAGAAAAATAGTTATTTATTATACAAGGGAAAAAAGTTTTAGATTTTAGCTCGAGGTTGTGTTGTCTCCCGACGCAAAGCACCATATGGTAAACTTTTTCATTATCGATTTGTCGGAAAAGTTTATTTCACATAAAAATTACTGCATTGCAGAATACTTGCATATTAGTTGTCAAAATTTCAAATTTCCAAACGGTGTACAGGGGGGAACAAAAAATAGAATCTTGATCAAGAGTAAACTACGCTAGCTGTGACTCCAAATTTTAATATTGTTTTCAATTCTGAACAACCTCCTTGAATGAACTTTTTGATAATGTCAACAATAAGGGGTATTCTACACTAGATCAAAATTTCTATTTTTTGTTCCTCCTGTACACCATTTGGAAATGTGAAATTTTGTCAACTTTTATGCAAGTATTCTGCAATGCGCTAATTTTTATGAAGAAAAATTTTCCAATAAAAAAGTTTTCCATATGATGCATATTTTTGAAACTCGCTGGTCACATTTTGATAGGCAACTCATTTTATGTGTATTCGTCTTTTTATGAAACATGATGGGAAGTATGTTTCATCCGTTAAACAGAACGGTGAAGGTCGACCTCTCTTCGGCTCTTAGACTATTAGGAATAAAGGCTAGTTCGGTAAGCAGTGTGCAGGTTGAGTGATGAAGGTAGAAGGTTGGGTAGAGCCCCGAGCTCAACATCGGATGCGTGCGAGATAAGCTTTTGTAATAGCAGATATCTACCTTTACCTATATATATATATATATATATATATATATATATATATCCAGGAAAGAAGTTATTTGAAAAGTCATATTTTAGTACCTGTCAACAGAGATAAAATGTCAAATTTTTTTCCCGTCACAGAAAAAAATATTTTTTTGGTTCTTTTGTGCCTTTGCACCAGGAAATGTGAATTACATCTGGATTTGTAATTGAAGTGATCATATTGTTTATTGTATTATGGCAGCTTCGATTTGAGGTTCAGATGAACAGAGAAATTGTTTTCAGTTTGACTTTTATTCTATATCAAATTCGATAAGATCAATCCAAAATAGACTGACTATTCTAATTTACTGTACACTACACATTATATTTAGATAGTCAGATTGACTTATTCTGTATGTTGATATAGTTTTGAATATACATATATAGTTTAATAACGTGTTTTCAATTATATGCTTATTTACCAATCAAAAGTATTATGACTGTGGCAAAACAATAAGAATTCAATCAATGTCATTCCGCTACTATTCGAATCTGTTATAATCTGAGTCAATGATTCGAATGTCGTTGAAAGATTCAAAGAGGAATCAATTCCATTCAATATTTCATTGAAAAATGGAAAAATCGTTGTCAATTTCAATAAGAATCGAATTTCCCTAGATTTGAGTTGAGATATTCCTTCCGACTATATATCCTCCAATTTTCTGACGATGAATAATTCTAGAAAATATCTTCCAATAAGCAGAGATCATGATTGCTTCGACAAGTCAACCCGTGTCAACACTGTGAGGGTAATTAGGAAGATTACCCTTTAGCACTCGTTTTCCATTCGAGTGCTTCTAGCCCCTGCGTTCACAGAGCGAGAATACTTGTTTTCCTGCATGTAAACGTCACGTTATCCAGAAAATATCAAAGTGAAAACGTATGATAATGGGGGAGACTTCATCGCTACAATCTATAATGTATGAAAGTTGAAACAAAATAATTAGGTTTTTGGATATATTATGTGTCTGACGTTTCGTTCTTTAATGATATCTTTATTGACTGTCAATTTAGTTGCGAATCAACAATTTGGAACAAGCACCGTTGAAAATTACAATCGACAATCGAGATTTTGGAAGCATTACTTTCAAAATAGTAGCTTGTCGATTCTATTTTAATCCAGTAACTACAGACAAACTCGAGCAAAAAGTGAAGAATGAATTGTAGCACTCTGAAACTCGGCAAATGACATCTCGACATCATGTAATATTAGAAAAAAAATTGTTTACCAAAAAATCAGGGGTGGAACCTAAAAAAAATTTCATTTAAAAAAATATAATTTTTTTTGTTGTTATTTCAGAGAATATAAGATTTATCAAAAAACAATTTCGATAGGTTGAGAGATAATTCAATTCTCCACAAGAATGATTTCAGTAATACCTTATGAAAGACGCTCGTTTTCTCAGAAAACGTGGTTTAACGCCAACGTCACAATTCATGCTCGCGCTAACGCGCCACTGCAAGTTCAGGCAGGGTCGAAAATTAGATTAGTCATAACTTTGCTGAAAACTATAGTAGAAAGAAATGAAAAAGTGCATCTCGTTCCTGAATACTTCTACTTCCTTATGCAAATATAACATGTGAGTATCTGAGTACCTAAAATATGTTTTGTCCCACTTCACATAACCCTTCTACGATTTTTACAGAGGATCCGAAAGTCGTGGATATTTTAGTTAATATGAAATAATTATACTGAAGCAGTACCCTCTTTGGACCATTTGCAACGATTTTAGACTAGTGAGACAAGAAAGTAGGAGCCTTCAGAAACTTTTTCTTTTCCTTCTCCGATCATTTTTAACAGTGATATGACCAATCAAATATTCGGCTCCGCCAGAACTTTCAGCGGCGGGTAAGGGTGAGCCTGAAATTTGATGTGCTCAATCACGTTTTCTGAGAAAACGAGCGCATTTCACAAGTAATTACTAGGAATAATTTTTTTGGAAAATTGAATTGTTTTTCACCCTGCCGAGTTGTTTTTCCGATAAATCCTATACTTTCTAAGATTACAGCAAAAATCTATTTGTATATTTTTAAACGAAAAAAAAACATATGTTCCACACCTGGAATTTTGGTAAACAATTTGTTTTTCGTGTTTTTCATAGTTCCAACTATTAGCATACCAAGTTTGGTGGTGCTACAATCGATTCTTGTCTCAAAACCCAATCGTACTGGATTTGTGCACTTCCCCTTTCTTATGTCCATTTTTTGATTATTCAAGGATTTCAAAATTGTATACAGGGTGATTCAGAGAAAGACCAACAAACTACGATGACTGATTCTTTAGATGAACACAAATTGAAAACGTAAAAAATCTTTTGGAAATATCTCAGAATAATATAAGACCCAGAGATGCTGTGCCTATACATAGACAAATACCTGTTTTGAAGTGGACATAGACTATTTTCTCTACAATTTGTGGGCAAGGGGGGTGACGGATGGTGAGACTTTATGGACAGTTTGTTTACATTTGGAGTATGTTGGACCATAATATGAAAAAAGAATGGCAAATTGACTCGTATGAAATGAGCGGGCCGGGCATACACGAAACTATTCATCCAATTCAATACGGACATAACATGGTATAAGGTCCTCGTTTGTAAACAAAATTATGTTGCCTCCAAAACAAGGATGGAAAGCGCCTCTCTATGTATTTTATTACCCTGATGAAAATATGCTTTCATTTATAAACTTTGGAAAAATAAAAAATTATAATCAGTGTATGAAGAACAAGAAATTTTCGAAAATTTTAATATTTTCTTGAATGCTTCAAGCTTTATAAAGTGACAATTCACGCCTCAAACTTTTAAGAAAATATTTTAAATTTCAATATTGTACCTACATAGACGAGAGGAATCACTTTTCAATATTGTATTAAAAGAAGTGATCATAAAAAGTTCAGTCGAAGGAACTATAATCAAGAAATTTTGCTTGTTGCCGCCTAATGTTGTCAGTTCGGATAAGAAAGCGGCAATCTGTTACTCACAGAATAACCTATATTACGAATCTAAAAAAAAATATTTTTAAATTCTGAGCGTATTTGAATGAAAGCTTTAGAAAGTTTTTTAAATAAGTATTTTATTCTGCGCTTTTCAGTCGGCATGCCTTAATTCATTGATTTTCGATAAAACATGGTTATTACAAGGCCTGGTTCTTGTGAGTTTTGAACTATCACACTCTTCAATGAGAAGGCCATCTAAATATCAACACGTCCTTTTTGAATTAATCAATTTTAACAAAACATCCATGATCTTTGACCCCAAATCCCCTTAAATACTAATTTTGAACAGAATCGGACTGTAATTACAAAACTCGTCCGCCATCTAGAATTTATGAATTTCGAAAATAAATTCATAATCTCCTACCTCGGAAACCCCCAGAATAGAATGGAACCATAAACACAATAATCCTCCGCCATATTGAATTTATAAATTTTGATGGAATAACGATAGTCGTCGCCGACCGATGTTTTTACCCTTTTTACTCCCATATACACCTACTACGTAGGCTAATTGTGGCAAATACCTGTCAGAAAACAACTACTCCCCTGGCTAATACCACGACGGGTATTGAATTATATCCAACAGATACTTGTGCAATGTACCCCATTGCAGAGGAAACAATTGCAAGCGCTCCCTGTAACCAAATGGCAGAACTTTGTTTTGATTCGGACAGGGGGACCACCTGCAGACTAGTTTTGAGGTCACTACAGACAGCTTTGAAGCCATCTGTTCCCTGTCTGAATCATCCCACAATGCCGTCATTTGGTCAATCTGGTCTCGCGCTGATGAAACGGTTGTAAGTCGCTCCACCTGGTGGCGAGTAGATCAAGAATCACTCCGATTCTCCGGGTTGAGAGATTCAGTCAGATATCTGAAACAAAGAAAGCTCAGAGTTCTTTTGGGAGATCGTTTGATAACGATAGTCGTCGCCGACCGATGTTTTTACCCTTTTTACTCCCAATTGTTTCCTCTGCAATGAGGTACATTACACAAGTATCTATCTGTTGGATATAATTCAATACCCGTTGTGGTATTAGCCAGGGGAGTAGTTGTTTTCTGACAGGTATTTGCCACAATTAGCCTACGTAGTAGGTGTATATGGGAGTAAAAAGTGTAAAAACATCGGTCGGCGACGACTATTTATCAAACGATCTCCCAAAAGAACTCTGAGCTTTGTTTCAGATATCTGACTATTGATGGAATATTTAAAATCTCCGACCCCGAAAACCAGCATATACCAATTTTCATCCAAATCGGACCAAAATCACAAAACTATTATGCCAGTTTAGAGTTCTTATTTTGAATTCATGATTTTTTTCAACAAATCCATAATCTCCGACCTCAAAAACTCGCACATACCAATTTAAAATGGAATCGTACTATAATCACAAATCTCGTCTGCCATCTTGGAGCAGCCATTTTGTTTTTTTCTCTAGCAAAAATTCTTTAATGCCTTGTCATCGGAATAATAAACACTCGCTAAATTTTAGGTTAATCGAACGACTGGAAGTGGGTCAAATTTAACTTAGATTTTATAACAGACATACACGGGGACAGGTGAACTAAATATTAAAAAAAAATTGTAAAAAATGGGAGTAAGCTCCGAATTGATTTTTTTTATAGAGTGCGGTGCTAAATTATAGAATAAATTCATTATTTCTGAATATAAATATATTTCGGAAAAATCCTCGGACAGATCGATTTTCTTTTCCGATGGGCCAATTTTTTAACCCCATTTAAAATATATAGGGTTATCCACATTTGAGTAAAACTGACTTTGGTGATATTTTTAAAAGGGACACCCAGTATATTTTTCCATATTTGGTAAGAGATCGTCATTACGAATCCAGTGATACCAGGTTTGATGGGATTATGTCAAACGGCTGCGGCGATATGGACAAAAAATTTCCTCGTATGTCTAATGAGAATGACCGAGAGTTGGTATCACTGGATTCGTAATGACGATCTCTTACCAAATATGGAAAAATATACTGAGTGTCTCATTTAAAAACACCACCAAAGTAATTTTTACTCAAATGCGGATAACCCTATATATTTTGGGTAGAGTTCAGAAATCGGCCCATTGGAACAGAAAATCGGCTTGTTCGAGGATTTTTCCGAAATATCTTTATATTCAGAAATAATGAATTTATTCCATAATTCAGCACCGCACTGTATATTGAGCCAACATATTTTTGGATATTTGATGATTCCACCAGTAAATGGCTAACTAAATGTGCGAATACATAATGAAAAATTATTGTTTAAAAAACTAAATAACACGCTTAACTTCCAACATGGACTTAAAAGTAGAAAATAATTGAGAATGAACGAAAAAAAAAAAGCGTGGGTGCTATCGATCTATATTCTCATATTTTTTATTTTAATTTAACAATACTGAGCGTTCAAGAGCTCGAGAGAACTTTGTCAAGCACCCTACAACACGCTTTTTTTACTTTCATTGAGTAATTATATTGTCACTTGAAAGACTTAAATATCCGACTCCGAAAACCCCCACAAACCAATTTTGAATCGAATTTGACCATAATGACAAATCTCGTCCGCTATTTATTTATGAATTTTGACAAAATAATCGAAATCTACAACCTTAAAAGCACCCACATTCCAATTCTGAGTCGTATCGGACCATAATCACATATCTCGTCCTCCATATTGAAGCCACCATCTTTAATTTAGGAATTTTGACAAAAAAATCAAAATCTACAACATAAAAAAAAACTATCCAATTTTGAATCGAATTTTACCAAAAATATCGTCTGCCATATTGGAGCCGCCATTTCGAATTGATGAATTTTGCCAAAAAATTATAATCTCTGACGCCGAAACCCCCACATACCAATTTTGAATCGATTCGAACCATTATCACAAATCTCGTTCGCCATCTTGGAGCCGCCATTTTGTGTTTTTCTATAATGGCATATTCCATTGTCACTGAAGTTATGAACACATGCCAAATTTCGAATCATTCGGACATTTGGAAGTGGATGAATCACGTTCAAATATTGCGTTAAAAACATACATACATACAAATATACAAGTGAAGCTGATATAAGCATGTTAAAAATGGAACAGATTCACTTAAAACAACAGAGAAATCATTTATGATATTTGGAATGCCTGAATATCAGTCGACAGTTTTGTAGGTGGTATGCACTGAAATCAAATTATAATGATTATTTTTCATACGATCCTGTCAACCAATCGTCATGGGAAAACATGTCAAATCGACCAATAGTATCAAAATAACACGGATAATTTCTTAGTACCAAATTACAGCGACTATTCCACTCATGCTAAAATAGGCGTTTTTGATTGGTGAAAATTTTTATATTGATAATTGTTATCAACATGTTCCCGACATTTTAGTTCGGCTCTCGATTGGCTATTGGGTACCTATGTGGTATGTTTGAGATTTTGTAGTTCGCTTCGTCATTGGTTGTTTTATAATATAAACTCACCCCATCAGCAAACTGCTATGATGACACAAAACTTTGACCAAAACCATTATGAGCACTAACTGTTAATTTCATATAAACTTCACAATTTTCCACAATTCTTTAATACAACACCGAACTTTGACCAAAACCATGATACGCCTCAATATTCATATCAACTTCACATAACCTGCAACAATAATACAGTAAAAATGCACGACAGAGGCACTATGTGATTGGTCACTGGAATAGAGGGAAGTTTGAAACAGCAAGGCAACAGATAAAACTCATGATATGGATGATTATAATAAATTCTTTCTTTTTTTCGAAACAAATTATGTTGCTTAGAATCCACACTCGCGCTTCGCTCTCGTATGGTTGCAAAATAATTTGATTTTCAAGTCGAAGGAATTTTTATTTTGATAAGCACCAATACACTTGTTGTATTACCCACGATAATTATTTCACGTTGTTTGATTGGTTCTTTGTTCAAATAAATGTGTATAAGAAAGTTAGGTTGTCAAGATGACACTGAAAAATGTCCGGTTAAAAAATAATCTAGCCGAATTACATTCGTGGTATTAATTTTTTTGAAATAATTTCAACTAGATTGGCACTCGTGTTTGTTGCTATTGAGAAATCCCGCTCATGAAATTTCTATAGCAACAAAGATTCGTACATCTAGTTGAATTATCAAAAAATTAATTATTCAAGATAGTATTCAAGATTTATATTCACCCCTCATCACTCTCTGTAGGTCCAATGATCTTGCCAATTATTAAAAAAACAATTTCAACTTTTCCAAAAAATATTTCACCCTGTATATCATTCTTGACTATCTCGATAAATATATTTTTTTATTGTCTAAGATAGAAGATCCCCTGTAAATATTATTAGCTTCGGTAATACTCCCGCCATTTGCCCTCCTTAATTTCCTCACAGGACGATGAATCAATTACCCTTGATTAGTTTACTACCTAACCCTCTGTTCATGTTGGAGCTCAATTATAGACGATAGGTTTTGGTATAACATATAAATTGAGATTGAGTGTAGTTATTCCCTTTATCCAACTTTCATTGGGTTGGATATTGTATTGAGATACAATTTTCATTTCGAATACAAAAGCAGCAAGCTTTCGAATCTGTAACAGAATAACATAACATATAAATACATTACCTTTTACTTTTAAGTGCATTTGAATAAAAAATTGTCTTAATTTTTTTTTCAGTATTTTATCTTCTTCTTTTTAAGCATGGTTATTACAAA
Source organism: Chrysolina haemoptera (assembly GCA_958298965.1). Lineage (NCBI taxonomy): Eukaryota > Metazoa > Arthropoda > Insecta > Coleoptera > Chrysomelidae > Chrysolina > Chrysolina haemoptera. The sequence goes on along the minus strand of OY282599.1, from coordinate 20,824,593 downwards.
GCATGTTTCCTGTAAGTTTTGAGCATCTAGCTCTTCAATGAGGAGGCCATCTAAATACTTACTCGTCCGCTATTCTGGAGCTGCCATCTTTATGAATTTTAACAAAACATTCGTGATCTTCGACCCCAAATAATCCCACATCTTCTGTATTATCAAACAACGCACATACCAATTTTGAAGAGAAACAGACCATAAATACATAATCTCCGACGCCGAAAACCCCCTTCAATTTTGAATTGGACCATAATCACAAAACTCGTTCCCTATATTGGAACCGCCATATTAAATTCCTGAATTTTAACAAAACAATCCCAATATCCGATTTTAAAAAACCCCCATATACTAATTTTTGATAGATCGGAATGATAATTCATGTCATAGAACTGTCATTTTCATTATTACCATAACTCTGGCTCTTGCTATCGGAGAGGAAAAAACAATACTTTTATGTTCCTGCACGATATATCGACAAAATTGTATAGTTTCTTACCAAGGTAGGTAAAGTTGTGTCGCCTAAACTTATAGTTTAATGATAGTACTAGTATGTTTCTATTTGAAACTGCTGTAACTTCAATAAAGGACAACACATCAGAACGACTGGAATTTTTTTGGGTACTACCCAGTGGCGCAGCCAGGATTAGCCAGGATTTCAGTTTGGGGGGGGGGGGGGCTCAACATACAATTCATCAGTTACCAGAGCTTTTTTTTTGTCATCCGAATGTTATGAATAACAGTAGAAATTTAGTAACTTGGGGGGGGCTACGGCCCCAAAGCCCTCCTGGCTGCGCCAATGGTACTACCAATGAGTTTTTGAGATTTAATTTGCCGTTGTGATCGACACGGTAGAGCGTTGGCTTCTCAGGCAAATCATCCGTAAATGCGTGGATTCAAATCCCAACGCGGTCACTGGTTGGATCAGTGACTATTAAAACTTTAAATAATTTTTTAGATAAGATCTGACAAATTCTGATAATAAATTCCTGTGGTGTAGCCAATGTTTCCGTAATTGTAATGCACTGTGTGATAGCATAGAGTTTTAAGAGTCTCGGGGTCTAAGGTAACAGAATATGTGGATTGTTTTCCTACCTCGAAACTAGGTTTGATTTATGCAAATTTCATAATTGTTTATGGTTAATTAATATTCCTAGGTATTGGAAGGTATTTACACAGTTGCTTTTCTGTCTTTTGATATACATTGTTTGGATATCACCAATATAATCGCATTCAAAGGGAATTTTTCCATATTCAACGTTGAACGGATTGCGATTTGCAAGGCAGAACTTCCTGCCATGAGTTTGCTACAAATGTCATCAGCATATGCCGTGGAGGTTCCCTGAACATTTAGAGGTAACTCTACCTTGTAGAACCCCATAGATAGCAAAATTGTATATGCTTACCTCATCATGAGTTCTATTGAAAGTTTTTGAGAGTTTGTCACCTGAGCATTGTTCAGCTTGTTGAGTGGTTTTTCATGATACACGGTGTCGAATGCTTTCTTCAAATCAAATACGATCGTCAAGATTTTTTTGGAACTATCGATATTTTTGTAAACGTTTTCCGTAAGTTGCGTCACTGCATTATTGGTGCTTAAATCTTCCATAAATCCGAATTGCGATATGCGGCATTTTTTCCAAGAAGACCCAGTTGCAAATGCTCATTGTCATTAAACACCAGATTATCCTTCATCTGGCTGTAGAAGACCACCTGCAGACTAGTTTCGTAGTTTTTGCCGCTCGTCAGGGTAGGTCGGACAACATTAGAGCCGTCCTGCCCCAGCTCAATGAATAATAATCCACTGTATAAAATATTTTCCAACAAATGAAGCAGCCACTTGCAGTAAAAGACAGTCGCAGCGCCACCCAATGGCAAAAAAAAAGGAATCCTCGGTATCAAATATATGAAATAGTAAAATTGAAAATGTCAGTACCTTTCTCCCCAAATATAGCAGGGCAGGACGACTCTAATGTTGTCCGACCTACCCTGTTACTGACGAGCGGCATGAACCGCGAAACGCGTCTGAAGGATAACCTGCTGTATAATTACAATGAGCAATTGAAACTGGGTCTTCTTGGAAGAACTTTGCACAAATATCAGTCAGATGTACCTAATTCAATTTCCGTCGTGGCATTAACCAGGGAAGTAGTTTTCTGTCAGATGTTGGCCTCATATTTTCAACCTGGTGGGAATATTTGGAGAGAGGGGTACTCGACATTGTCAATTTTACCATTTCATTAATCTCAATATCAGTCGTTTCTTTTTTTTTCAATCTGCTATTTCATTACTGGCAACATGTCTTCGATAAACATTTTCGGTTACCTTCTTGGAAATTATAATTTCTACTAAGATGCTAATACCTTTAATGTGACAGAGTTTAATATAGATTATGAACAAGCATAACAGAATATGGAACAATATTCCATTTAAACTACACTGAGCTCCACCAGCAAGCACATTAACGAACAAATCTCATATGCCAAATGTATCATCTACCCTCGGTCTAATCGCTGGATCGTTAAAATATTCACCCCGTCTCCATCTAAATTCCTTAGAGTTGTTTTCGGTTCATTGTCATACTAAGAAAGTTTTTTCGCTCAGCTTTGTAATATAATGTACCATTATGCGTATGACCAAATTCATGTTTCAGCAATGGCGGGTAAGGAATGAGACTATTGAGACTACAATAATTTATGTGTCATAATTCAATTTCATGTTTCATCATTGCAACAACGTTCCGTGACAAAAGATAATGCCGGATGGAAATAAAAAGTACCAATGAATGTTGAATCGAAGATTCTGATCTCGTACAATTTGCTTGCATACTAGCAGAGTAGTGTTTTGCTAATTCATTACAAAAAAAATTATAGATATTCAGAATAGTTTAAGTAATTTAGGTGTTGAATCTGTTATTTTTTCATGCTATATGTTATTCATATTTGAACACTTTGTATTTTTTTATTTTGAAAAAGGTCATGTCATGACAAGTAAAATAATTTGAGTAAAACTAGTCCAATATTTCATTGATTGGACGACTAAACATTGGTCCTTGAGCCGTATTAATTAGTTCTGTTGAAAATACGACATAAATATGAAGAGAAAAGTTCGAGTTTATCATCAGCTATTCGCTGACGAGGTGAAGGTTTGAACAGAAATCTTGATGCGAACTTCGTATGGCCGAATGGATTTGATTCGCAAAACGTTCTCGTGAATGCTGTCCCGTCCATCATCACTCCAGTAAAAGAAGGAATCCAAGACGAAGATACGAAAGACGGAGCTGAATGAATGAAGAACTTAGGTATGCCGAAACCAATAATAGTAAAGGAGAGTATAAAAAGACCACAACCATGAGTAGAGACCTCAATTTTCCATCTACTATCGATATTCTGAAAATCTGCCAATTTATTCAGCCTAGTGATGATGTTAATTATAAGGAAAAAAGTATGTCAGTCCGAAGTTTCTAAAAGTTAACAGCCGTCAGTAAAATCTCGTTGTTATCATCCACATTCAATTGTTCAGTCAGTTGATTCGGATTAAGATGTCTAGAAACCCTGGTGCGTGCACTTATACCTGTAAAACTTTGGGATCAAACTGAAGACACCTGCCTACTTGAAAATGCTTGATTTTTTGATAATTAGGTTCGGGTTCCGAATTCCGATGTTCAGAGGGCGACTCAGTTATGTTTATACACAAGGTGCTCAAATTTTCGTGAACATTTTTCTTCCATGACCATAGATTTCTCTTTCTGACTGTCTGAATTTTGACAGTTTGTGACGTTTGTGTTGAGAGTTTGTGTCTGTTTTGATAAAATGTAAAGTAATGTTATTTTGATAAAAATTCCAATCGATTAACTTCGGAAAACTGTGAAAACGCCATAATGAGATATTTCCGGTATTATTATTATTATAAAATGCACACTCGGGTCATTTTCTAGGCACTAATTTAAGCAAAAATGTTCAAGAAAAACTCTTGACTGAAGTGTTGAACAATTTATAAGATGAAATAGGTAACAATCCAAAAATCAGGAAAACAAGAAACTTGATCGGAAAACACCATAAACAACGAAGAACTAGAAACAACACAATACACAATGAAAAATAGGACAAAAACTCCAATCACTACTAAACCAGAATCAAAATGAAATCAAATTCCTGATAAACTAATTCAAAATTCAAATTTATCGAAGTAACGTCAAATGTATGACAGCTTCGAGCGTTTTTAACGGAACCAATAAGAGAACAGAATAAAAATAAAAGTCGTGAACGCAAAACGTCGTTATGTGTAAGCAGCCTAACAGTTTCTTGTCAGCGCTATAAGCGCCACGTACTAAAGAATGTGAACTAGGACCTAATCCAACAGGAGGTGCCGTCCATAAAAATCAAAACAAAATCGAATCGTTGAATTCACCAGGGTTTCTAGATATCTTAATTCGGATCATAAAACAGTTGACTCATATACTGAGCGTGTACTAGATTCAGACATAAGAACCGCTCAGTGGGTTGATAATATTTCTCATCAAATTGTATGTAGGTGTTGAATCTGTTATTTTTCCATGCTATATGTTATTCATATTTGAGCCCTCTGTATTTTTTTATTGTGAAAAAGGTCCTGTCACAGACATGATAAGTAAAAGGATTTGAGTAAAAACTAGTCCGATATTTTATTGATTTGACGACTAAACATTGGTCCTTGAGCCGTATTAACTAGTTCTGTAGAAAATACGACATAAATATGGAGAGAAAACAATGAATCATAACAACTTAGCCAACTTTGTAAAACTGTAGCTGATGCTATCAAATTTGTAGCTAATGATTCATTTCAAAATAGATTGACTGCAAGACAGATAGTTGAAAAAGATTTTCCGTTCTTTGACGGTGTTTCCGAAGATTGGATAATATCTATTAGCCAACTTCGAAGAAATTCTTCGTTATGTCAGTATACTCACGAGAAGCAAATGATCAAACTGCGAAAATGTCTACGGGGTGAGGCAAAATTAGTCGTGTCCGGAATGATGGTGTCCCCTGACAATTTTGACTTGGTATTGAGGACATTGGACATACGTTTCGGACGACCAGACTAGATCATCGAATCACTCGTCGTTAAATTACAGTCGATTCCTGAGTATTTCGAATATGTTATCCACTTTTCGAATAATGTCCGTTGCCTAGTAGATACCATTACCTAAATCTCTAGAATGTGTAGATCATTTGAAAAATTTCCAAGTAAAAACTTTCCGATATGCTCATACTGAGATGGGGCGAAGAAGTTGTCAAATATAATGGTAAAGTAGATTTAGAACAATTTTCAAATAGGATATGTGATATATAATGTATCGAACTGGGCGATGAATTGTTATGATGATTCAGTCAGTTATATAATATGTAACCGAATAACGAGGCGAGAGGAACCAAGATATTGTGTCAGAGAGGGAGAGTGAACGACAACCTACATATGATTGTTGATAATACAATTGTTGAAAGAAATAAAAGTGTTTTATTTAATAAAATAGTGAACACCACAATTGGCGATGAGGATTAACTAATCGCAAAAATTACCAGTAAGTACAAGGAAGAAGTTTAATATTACTTTATACCGAAAAAGAAAAGACTAATGAAGGAAAAGATTATGAGAAATTTTATTAGTGTACGAACTCAAAGCTACCATTTAGTAGAGTATTGATACTAACTACCTTGCCCTTTTGTCTATTTCATTGAGATACTATCTAGTACGACTTATCACATAGTTACAATAGGTCAGAGAAAAGTAAATGATAATAATGGAAAAGAAACCTGCAGTATAAAATCTATCAATTTAATAATTTAAATTAACAGTGTTTTTGAAATATTTGTTTTGTTTTGTTTTATCACAATAGTGAGAAAACTTAGAGATATATACAAAGTGAAGTGAGAACAGGTATTATAAAGAAATGTCTTTTTAAAAGAAAAACAGTCTCAAGAAGAACAGGATGTTGTAAAGACAGGTATAAAGAAATACCTATCTGAGAGAAACTGTATCAAAAAAATGCAGAGTGGACTAAGGACAGGTATAAAGAAAAACATATCTGAGAGAGACTGTTCAGTGCCAACAATCTGAAGTTAAACCATGATAAAACCCAAAATCTAGTTCTTCCCTTCAAGAACGCAGGTGACGACAACAGTGTCAAATTTCTTGGGGTTATAGAAATTGTTTTATTTACAACCATATATGTAATGCTGTCATTACTGACGTCATTGAAGGTTGGGAAGTGTCACATTACACGCCTCTACTTCCCGACCTCATTTCCCGCCCTCACTTTCCGCCCTCACTTCCCGTCCTCATTTCATCTATTCTAGATGAATATTTTTCTGAAATTTATTGACTTTATCTGACATTTATTTATATTGGTGACAATTGTATACTCCGTAGTCACGGTAACAATATATTATCTACTTGATTATTCTGAGAAAACCGCGTTCTTGGTAATTTGTCGTTAAATGTAATATTTTAGGTATGTTCAGAACGAAACAGATTTATTGATTTTGATCGAAATATGATGGTTGTAAATAAAATAGTATACAAACCTCGGTAGGAAGTTTCATTCCTGTCTCGAGATCATAGCTAACCTCGACGCTTTGCGTCTCGGTTAACTAACTAATCTCACGACAGGAATGAATCTATTTCCACCTAGGTGTGTAATATACTATTGCTCAAACGGAACTCCAATGAAATTAGTTCTGACTGAGGTCACTGAGGTCATGTGATTGAATAATCAGAACAAAATTATACTGACTATTTCACTCATCTTAAAATTCTCACCTAATCTGACCAATCGGAAGCCAATGACAACTCGTGTTATCGCGATAACACCAATTCGATCAATAATAAATATAGCTGGATCTCAGAGCAAATATAAACATAGAGATGCCTTTCTATCCTTGTTTTTTAAGCCAACATCACCTTGTTTATATTTACATCTGTCCTCCAACTAACGCATCTAGTTGCATTGTCCTCTGAACTGAATGTTTACATCCCCTCAGTCCCCTTGACCATATTTCATCGTTGAGAGAGATGGACATCGTGGTTGTCTACAAATCTGTTATGTTTGAGTAGAGAGGGCATCTCTATGTTTATTATTGCTCTGAGAGCTGTATATGTCAGAATGAGTCGCTTCATTGCAAATTCAAATGAAATTATGAAACGAAACATTATAATATTGACGATTTTAGTAATTTTTTTTATGACTGTCATACATTATTCGTATTAATATTAATGAAGAAACTTTATTCGTGAAATATTAATTAAATTCAACTCGTGATTGAATTTAATTCTCTCGAACATTGATAAATATAACAATAGGAAATTGAAAAAACTTACAGTCTAACTCCACCAAAAATATTCTTTATTGTAGCTGTCTGTCATGCAGTCAGAAGACTGACATCACGTTGAAATCATGTAGTCAGAAGACGAACATTAAGAGGGAGGACATGTTTCGAAGGATTAATCCTTCATCTTCAGCAAATTATGAGTTAGTTACAAGTCGATCTAAGAAAAAAACAAAACGGTTACCAAAGAGTTATAAATAACAATGAAATGTGTGAACCTACCATATTATGGTGAAAAAAACACAATCAATGGAAAACTTTTAAAAAATTCTTAAACTAAACATTTTTGGATAAATAAATATAACAACTTCAATATTGCCTCTCCTAAGAAATGTGACACTGTTTTTTAGTATTCTTTTGGCATGTTTCATTATGTTCTGACGTTTTCATCATATTTTTTTACATATGACTATTTTACCCAAACAATTTTAATGTCATTTTGATTTTAGTTCGAAAATATGAATAGGAAATTCATAAAATCTATTGTGGAATCATCTGCGACTGAAAGACAAACTTTAGTCGCTATTTTCCATCGTTCAAGATAACCTCTTGGGAGGTATTCATGTTGAAAAGGGGAACATTCTCCATGAAAATTGAAAAATGAAAAAAGTGATTCATTTGTAATATCTAACAGAAAAAAATGGTTTTTTCAAGGAAAACTAGAAAGAATTTAAAAAGTCAGCTATCTGAATGAAAATGCAAATTTTCACTTTCAGATTTTTTCTTTCCTTTTCAGTTAGAGTCTTTTCACAATATCTATCAGATGTAGTTCAATGTCCAGCGTGGCTTGTGCCGGGGAAGTAGTTGTTTTCTGTTAGATATTACAAATGAATCAATTTTTTTCATTTTTCAATTTTCATGGAGAATGTTCCCCTTTTCAAAATTTTAATGTCGTTTTTATACATTTTCAAACCTGTACCAATGACTTGACAAAAACATAATTGTAACTTGCTCGAATAGATCCATTCTATTTGATTCTATGGTTAACAATTTCCCGCTCAAATCGAAGCACGATGCTCTCGGAAGAACGAAAATTTGGAAAGGAACAGATACGTATATGCAAACCTTAACACTAGAGTACAATGTACTCTGAGATGCGATAAAAATACATTCAGCAATAACAAATGCTACTCAGAGTGCACATAACACATTTTTTAAAGGCGTATTTAGAATTTTAAATTTAGTTTGCCAAACAATTTATTCGTAGAGACGGGTGCAATAATAAAAAGTTTATGCACAGACGAAAGAAGCGAATGTTTTGGTCTCTTTTTCGACAGTTTTAAAATAACGAACACTAACAACATTTTCCTTTTTACGTTTTGTGTAGGTTGACGTGCACGCTTGTCCGTTAACCTATTTTTCTGTTTATTTTAGCCAGAAGTGCAAACGGCCTCCTGAGATCATCGAAATGACTAATAATTGTCGACGATTTTCTTGGATAACTATGTACAGTGTCGGATTTATACTCACGCTGGGGGCTAGTTCTAATGATATCGCCTCCGAATAATAATGATATTGTTTCAGGGAATCACTTTTTAGTCCATGTAGGCAAAATGTTTCTAAAACGTGACAATAAATCCAATAGTCATTATTTTTGATACACGGGCTGTTTTTGAAGAGTACTTGAAGAACAAAAAAAAGTTCTGCACGCGAGCACCTATGGAAAGTGGGGAAAATTCCCTGGAAAATTCGGAAAATCGGTATTCTATCAATAATTAAATACTAAATATTATTTTTTACTTTTTAGTTCAATAGTTTATGAATGAAAACTTGTTTTCAGAAAAATGGCCGAGTTGCGTCCCGCAAATAAAATTTCATAGCCCAGTTGCGTCTCATGGTCGCCTAGTTGCGTCCTGCTGTAGGTATACCTGAAATAGATTGATTTCAATAATAGTTTTATGGTAAGAGAACGATCTTACCTAATCCTATCCAAAAAGTATGTATTCAATTTCCACGCACTCAAATGTCTACGTAAGGTTAGTTCGTTATGGTAAGATCAGACTAAATAATTACTACCTAAACAAGTGTTATATTTCAATATACAATTGTTCATTTTTATACTACGTTAGACAAACTCCACACACTTGAATGTCTACGTAATATTAGTTCGTTCTGGTTATATCAGACTAAATAATAACAAGTGTTATATTTCAATGTTCAATTGTTCATTTTTATACCACGTTAGAGAAACTGATAGACAGAGGCACTTCGGCTGTTCTTCGGCGTTACCTTTCTAAAGAGTCAATATTCTGACCACTGGACGCAAGTGGGCTGCCACCCGTTACGCAACTGGGCAGCAAAAGAGTAAATTTTCTGACCGTTGGACGCAAGTTGGCTGCAGGCCATTACGCAACTGGGCAGCAAAAGGGTCAATTTTCTGACCGCTGGACGCAAGTTTACTACAGCCCGTTACGCAACTGGGTAGAAAAACGGTCAATTTTCTGACCGCTGGACGCAAGTTGGCTGCAGCCCGTTACGCAACTGGGCAGCAAAACGGTCAATTTTCTGACCGCTGGACGCAAGTTGATTGGAGCCCGTTACACAACTGGGCAGCAGAGGAGTCAATTTTCTGACCGCTGGATGCAAGTTGACTGCAGCCCGTTACGCAACTGGGCAGCAAAAGGATCTATTTTCTGACCGCTGGACGCAAGTTGATTGGAGCCCGTTACACAACTGGGCAGCAAAATGGTCAATTTTCTGACCGCTGGACGCAAGTTTACTGCAGCCCGTTACGCAAAAGGGCAGAAAAAGGGACAATTTTCCTACCGCTGGACGCAAGTTGGCTGAAGCCCGTTACGGAACTGGGCAGCAAAAGGGTCAATTTTCTGACCGCTGGACGCAAGTTGGCTGCAGCCCGTTACGCAACTGGGCAGCAAAAGGGTCAATTTTCTGACCGCTGGACGCAAGTTGATTGGAGCCCGTTACACAACTGGGCAGCAGAAGGGTCAATTTTCTGACCGCTGGACGCACGTTTACTGCAGCCCGTTACGCAACTGGGCAGAAAAGGGATAGTTTTCTTACCGCTGGACGCAAGTTGGCTGAAGCCCGTTACGGAACTGGGCAGCAGAAGGGTCAATTTTCGGACCGCTGGACGCAAGTTGGCTGCAGCCTGTTACGCAACTGGGCAGCAAAACGGTCAATTTTCTGACCGCTGGACGCAAGTTGATTGGAGCCCGTTACACAACTGGGCAGCAGAAGGGTCAATTTTCTGACCGCTGGATGCAAGTTGACTGCAGCCCGTTACGCAACTGGGCAGCAAAAGGGTCAATTTTCTGACCGCTGGACGCAAGTTGATTGGAGCCCGTTACACAACTAGGCAGCAAAATGGTCAATTTTCTGACCGCTGGACGCACGTTTACTGCAGCCCGTTACGCAACTGGGCAGAAAAAGAGATAGTTTTCTTACCGCTGGACGCAAGTTGGCTGAAGCCCGTTACGGAACTGGGCAGCAGAAGGGTCAATTTTCGGACCGCTGGACGCAAGTTGGCTGCAGCCTGTTACGCAACTGGACAGCAAAACGGTCAATTTTCTGACCGCTGGACGCAAGTTGATTGGAGCCCGTTACACAACTGGGCAGCAGAAGGGTCAATTTTCTGACCGCTGGATGCAAGTTGACTGCAGCCCGTTACGCAACTGGGCAGCAAAAGGGTCAATTTTCTGACCGCTGGACGCAAGTTGATTGGAGCCCGTTACACAACTAGGCAGCAAAATGGTTAATTTTCTGACCGCTGGACGCAAGTTTACTGCAGCCCGTTACGGAACTGGGCAGAAAAAGGGTCAATTTTCTGACCGCTGGACGCAAGTTGGCTGCAGCCCGTTACGCAACTGGGCAGCAAAAGGGTCAATTTTCTGACCGCTGGACGCAAGTTGATTGGAGCCCGTTACGCAACTGGGCAGCAAAAAGGTCAATTTTCTGACCGCTGGACGCAAGTTGATTGGAGCCCGTTACACAACTGGACAGCAAAAGGGTTAATTTTCTGACAGCTGGACGCAAGTTTACTGCAGCCCGTCACGCAACTGGGCAGAAAAAGGATGAATTTTCTGACCGCTGGACGCAAGTTGGCTGCAGCCCGTTACGGAACTGGGCAGCAAAAGGGTCAATTTTCTGACCGCTGGACGCAAGTTGGCTGCAGCCCGTTACGCAACTGGGCAGCAAAAGGGTCAATTTTCTGACCGCTGGACGCAAGTTGATTGGAGCCCGTTACACAACTGGGCAGCAAAAGGGTCAATTTTCTGACCGCTGGACGCAAGTTTACTGCAGCCCGTTACGCAACTGGGCAGAAAAAGGGTCAATTTTCTGACCCTTGGACGCAAGTTGGCTGCAGCCCGTTACGGAACTGGGCAGCAAAACGGTCAATTTTCTGACCGCTGGACGCAAGTTGGCTGCTGCCCGTTACGCAACTGGGCAGCAAAAAGGTCAATTTTCTGATTTTTTATGCCGTAGCTACGACATCTGAAACCATTGAAAATTTTTCCAAGTTTCTACGTATTTCACATGTCTTATTCGATTCCCATGTTTTTCACTATTTTCAAGGATTTTTCCGATTCTATTTTTACGAGTTTCCGTAATTTTTTCTAGGAGGAAGGTGGGAAAGTATCATTTTTTCAAATTGAATCATTCTTTGGTCCCACGTGTTTTACTTTTTTACAGATTTTTTCTATTTTATTTTCGCTAGTTTTCGCTTCCCGATCGACACTATTTTTTTTGCAGTAATTTCCAGCCTTCGATACCGTCAGTAAATTTTTTGAATTCCTATGCGTTCTCTGTCTGGCTTTCAGGGAGGACAGGAGGTATTTTTCAAATAACATTATTTGATGATCCCATATTTTTCACTATTTTCACCAATTTTTTCTGATTTTATATTATATATATTTAATATATTTTTGCGAGTTATTGCAATTTTTTTCAAGAATTACCTCAAGCCCACCAACCAAAATATTTTCTTTCATAATCTTTATTTTTTTACGTCCGAAACCGTCTATCTAGCCTTCGGGGCGGCAAAGGAGTGAAATTTATTGAAATTATTGTATTGTCGTCCGATTTTAATATGTGTGGCAAAATTTCAGCTCAATTGGATGACAGAAGTGCTTGAAAAATGGGTGACAAGTTTTGAAGTGGAAAGACAGAACGACATACGAACAGAATAAGTTAAATAAAAGCTTGCAAAAAAACATGAAAGAGCAAAAAGTTTAAGAAATGAAGGAGTCGCTGTTGCAGTTGTCATATTATAGTGATGGACTACATTCAGTCTTTGAGACAACTTGAGGTTATTAATTTCTATGGTTCCTAAAAGCACCAGCTCTTGAGAATGCTAACTTTGTTAACAAAACGCGCGTCGAGGGAAAGACATAGTTTTGGTGTATTAGGTAGCTTCTATTTCTTGAATTGTATTCACACCAAAGGTTCCAAATATCCAGTTTCGATTATTTTGTGGTATTAACTAGTTTTCAAGAAGTCTCAACATAACGAATAAGGTATTCCAAAAGTGAACTTTTCCGCACGCTAGTAAAAAAATGTTTTTTCTACAATATTTCACTATCAACATACGATTTCATTATTAAACGGAAAGGCGTAAAAAAGTGCACTTTTTTAACAGCTGTTGCTAGGAAACCGACAGTTTCATGCAACAACAGTGACAGATCCAAAAAATAACGAAATCCTGTCATAAATCCAGTTCTCAGTTTCTTTGGCAACTAATAACCTATAAATATCTGATATACAAATGTTTCACCAATAATATTCTTAGCATTCTTTCTATTAAATGAGTATTATCAAAATTCTAAACTATTGTGGCGAATATATTCAAAATAATAGCATATACCTCTAAGGAACTATTGGACCTAATCTACACTAGGTAATCCAAAAGATAGCTATGGCTGTTTGGCCGTCAGAAACTAGTTTGACAACAATGATTAATGAAATTTGTGAAATTGGGCATCTATTCAGATAACGAATTCTTGATAACTATAAATTTAATTTAAGTAGAAATGAAAAGTGATGAAGATTGAACGGAGAAAACCGTGGATAGTACAAATATGAGATTTCCTTGACATAGTTCAAAGAAAGAAAAAGGTATTCGTTGCTTCACGGAGATTGTTTATTTATTTTGAATACAAATCTAAGAAAATGAAAAGTTACTTCGATGGACTACTTACTCGAAAGTCAAGTCAACATTAATAATAATAATATTGACCTCGATGAATATGTTATTTAAATATTCGCTTCAAATTTTCCATTTTGCGGGATAGTGTGAAGAGAAAGGGATTTCAACTCTGTTGAAATTATTCATTTTATTTGTTTGAAACTCAACTCTCCGGCATACTCTTCGAACTCTGTTAGAATGATGAATCAATAAAAATATGCTAAATTCATTTCATATTTGCAAAAAAATATGAATTGGTTATTTTTTTTGACAGTTGTAGAAAAAATACTGTATGAAACTCGTGAGTAAAGTATCACTTTACTCACTTGATACATAAATTACTATTCTAATCCTAATGATGCTTGTTTCTAAACTTCCTCGGAATTTATCACTTTGTATATCGATATTAACAGTTGAATAATACAGTTTTGAGGGTGTCTGGTGGTATTTCAGAAATTATGCCATAATTTTAAATTTATCGCTAGTTCATTTTGAATACTGAATGCATTCAAATCATATTTAAAAGTAGTTTTGCATGAACCATTTCTAGATTGCATTTTCTGGTGTACCGTTGATAATATTTGTGTCACATCCGGCCATAATTATTATTATAAATTTCAATAATAGGTGTGTTTGGTAAGCGTTATTTTATTTGCATAAATTTCATTATAATCAACAATGGGTGGATAATAAACAGTGACAAAAGAGATAGGCAATTCAAATTCCGAACACATCAAAACAACATATTGTAATTTTTTATTTCGTTATTCTGTTATGATGGCCCAGAAACGATTGACCTGTCGAATGAGAATTTAGTATATTAAAGTATAAGTGGATAAAAAAGGTCTTTCAAACACGCGAAATTTTTCAAATAGAGCAAGTGTTTGAAAGATCAGTTATCCACGAATACTTTACGTTATTTTTTCAGTTGGTGCACTTTAAAATCATAAATACTGGTTTCATTATTACAAATAATGGAAATAAGAACTTATAATGTAAAATGGTTGAATTCGTGATATGACATCAGTATACCTTTCGTTGTTTGAATAAAAATTTTGCATTTGTTTGTAATACTTCATTTGACGTTACAAGATACTCCTGTCATATAGATCAATAATCATAACATTGTCATTTAGGCTTCACTGTTCTCGAGTTGTTGATGTAGCCATGGTAACTTAAAAAAACGCTCGTTTTTGAAAGTTTGATTTGCACACGCTGAGGCGTGCTTTAAATAGGTAAAAAGGGACACCAATTGAAAAATAGTTATTTATGCAACAAGTGCAAAAAGTAAGTACAATAAACAATTTTTGCACGAGTTCCATACAAATTTTTTTCTACGTTCATGCAAAAAGCAAAAAATGAATTATCAAGGTACGGCACTAGGTGTTGGAAAATGAAAAGCGCAACTTAAATAATTGATTATTACTATCGATTTCCATTGAAACAGATCACTATCATCTATTTTCAAATTCAAATCAAAATCATAGTATCCGTGAGCGCGTATATTATCACGAGGTGTGGACATAGTATAGACAGTTTGCTCTATTCAGGTAGACGGTTTAGAACAAAGTGGATCAGTTTTGATTATGGAGTTTTTCTCGGAAAGGCATTGGTTTAGCTCTGGCTATACAAAATAATATAAAATATGTAACTCTTTAAAACGTATTGCCATTCTCACAGAATATCTGCTAAATATGTAGTGGGTTTGAACATTTATGTTTGTCATGATGACAGCACGTTTAAGTTGAATGACAGTTGAGTGCAATAAAAACTTTATTGCACTAGTGCAATAAAGCACCTATTTTTCCACTAAATATAGTTCAATAAAGTTTTGCTTTTTGCATGAATGTAGAAAAAAGTAATTTATATAGATTTAAGAATAACAATTGAATATTTTCTATGGATTTTGAAGATGTTTGATGAAAAAGGCATGTCTATGTGTAGTCCCCCAAAAAAATCTGTTCTTCCTGTGTTTATCAGTACACATTCATCCCTTAATTCGTGAGGCGTGTGATCGTAGCTGTATCTACAATGTATTCACCTTCAGTGTGCCACATAGTGTAATCTTGACTATTGTGAGAAACTTCATTGACTTCTGAGTCCTACTTGAAATGAATAGAATAATGTTCACAAACTGGCTCATTTAGGAATTGGCTGATCCGTCACTAGTCCCAACCAATGGGGGATAAAATGCAATCCTTAACTGCGATTAGCACTTGCAATTGTGTCCTCTTAGAGGAACATTGCACAAATTGATGTCAGATGTAATTCAACGTCCGTAGGGGGAAGTAGTTGTTTTGTGACAGTTGTTTGCCTCAAATTTTCCACTCTGTGGGATAGTGTAGAGAGAAGGGGAATTCGACTTCATCGAAAAAAAAAAAATTCGGTTTATTTATTTGGAACTCACCGGACTTTGTTGGAATTCTTACATTTACTCTTTCGGGAGTCTGTGCTACCGAGGAGTGCTTCTTGTTTTTGAGTTTTGGGTGTTATCGTTCATTGGGTGGGCCAGGATAACTCTAATGTTGTCCGACCTATCCTTGC
Organism: Chrysolina haemoptera; assembly: GCA_958298965.1. Taxonomy (NCBI): domain Eukaryota; kingdom Metazoa; phylum Arthropoda; class Insecta; order Coleoptera; family Chrysomelidae; genus Chrysolina; species Chrysolina haemoptera. The sequence continues at coordinate 20,808,552 of OY282599.1, read as the reverse complement.
ACTGATGAGTGGGAAACAAACCGTGAAACATGTTATATCTGCAAGTGGTCATTTCCAGCCAATGGGAGATAATATTCAATTTTCAATTGCAATTAGCACTTGCAATTGTGTCCTCTTGGAGGAACATTGCACAAATCGATGTCAGATGTAATTCTATGTCCGTAGGGGGAAGTAGTTGTTTCCTGACAGTTATTTGCCTCAAAATTTCTACTTTGTGGGATAGTGTGGAGAGAAGGGGTCTTCGACTTTGTCGAAATAACTTTTAGTGACAGCATTCCCATTCAGTTTTTGTTAAATTTAGTTTTTGTTAGATATTTGAATAGCTTGGTCTGGATTCTTCGAAAGCATGCATGATGTTGACAAGATGGCTAATATTAGTTAGTTGATACATATGAAAAGTCAGTTGTTGATTGTTTTCCCTTATATTGATAGGTGGTCACTCTACAAAGAACTGAGAAAGAATTATAATAAAACAGTTATATAACTACTAAAAAATATCTATTAATCTAACGAGGTTATTACGCAATTTATAATAATCGAGAACTTTGCCAGACGACGAGCTTAATTCAATTCAATATCAATACGATAAATGGCTCAAACTTATATGAGAAGAAGCTTGTTTTTCTGCAAACAATCTGCAACTCAATAGAGGAAAAACACAAAATTTTGATGATTTCCAGTAACAACCAAATCACAGTAGGAAAATACTCTTTGGGATTGTTAAAGATTACTGTCTGAGCTGGACACACCACGTGGAAATGCTCACTACGAAACTTAGCAGAATCACTCCGTCTGCTCAGGGCACATGATTCTCGGACCCGGTAATCACTTACCCCACGGAGGTGTAGAGAGGTTGTCTGGGTAAAGGATCCTGCGCTCCCTCCGGATGTGTCGGAGCTCCGGATACAGGGCCCGACTGGTATAATCCAAACGGATACAAAAATAATAATAATAATAAAAATAATTTTTTAATATGAAAAAACTACGACGACTCTTTGATTTATGCATTATTATCATGAGGATATACGGATATTACTGTCCTCCAAAAGGCATACTGAGTGAAATCGTATCTCAAAATCTGTCATCATCTCCCGGTCTAAGTAATAAGAATATTAGAGGGGGTGGAGAATAAAGAACATTGTCAACCAATATTCAAAATATTATGTATTTTACCACTTCCCTGTATTTACATAATTCAAAATCTGACTGTAATTCATTCCAGAAGGCAGAAGACTCCTAAAGTTTTCAGCGTTAATCATCATAAATGAATTTATTGTGCTTCGGTACATGTTAGTCAGATCAGAAAAAAAAATCATTGAATTTTAAACTGTACTATAAACTTCCATTTCATATGAGATCTATGAATGAAGTGTATGAAAAATAATGTGAAGAAAATTCTTCTTGGATATTGGCTTTTACTCTATTGATGAATACATTCTTTTTATCTTTGTTGTGTATTTGTTTGTTGTTGTTATCATCTTTTCTGTGGCTACTTTTTTACAATCTAGTTATCTTGGCTTTTCTGTCGTTTGAACATACATTCGCAACTCTGACTTGCTATGAAGTATTGAGCGTTTTTTTGTTCAATAGTTGCGTTTGTAGAAAAAATATTATTTGTATTTCGAACACAAAGTATCATTGTCGCTCTCCAAAGATTACTGCGCTTCGCTTCGCATCGCGCTATAACTCTCTTTGTCGGACACGCTCTAAATACCCAAATAACTATAATTCTATTAACGATAGTCGTCGCTGACCAATGTTTTTACCGTTTTTACTCCCATATACACCTACTACGTAGGCTAATTGTGGCAAATACCTATCAGAAAACAACTACTCCCCTGGCTAATACCACGACGGGTATTGAATTATATCCAACAGATACTTGTGCAATGTACCTCATTGCAGAGGAAACAATTGCAAGCGCTTCCTGTAACCAAATGGCAGAATTTTGTTTTGATTCGGACAGGGGAACCACCTGCAGACTAGAGGCAAGAACCTCGAAACTCGAAACGATCTCCCAAAAGAACTCTGAGCTTTGTTTCAGATATCTGACTATTATTCTATTGTTGGTGTCCAAGTCTCTTAATGAAACAGGATTCCTTGAAAACAAATTATTCCAAAGAAATGTAATGGCTTTAAATGAACCCGTTATTTCTACTGAAGAAAATACTGTTATTTCTCATCAGACTCGTTTAATCCACATAGTCCAATGACGACGCCTTCTCTGACACTCAGAACATGGAAAACACGTCCCTCTCATTTCCATTGTGTACACAACATCCGATGGAAAATGAGTTTGTATAAAGAAAATAAAGTAATTAAAACCCCCGGGATACGTCCATGACCCTATTTGCACACATCTACGCAACACACAATTCATCTCTGCAGAGCACATAAAAAAATCCATCCACGTGTTTTACCCAGAAATATTAAAACGAGGCCATCTCTAATATTATAAACACATAAATCTAAAAAGTACAGCATATATCAAGCAAACAAGGGCTGCCAGTATCCCCTCCCCGCCTCCCACCGTCACTAAATACTAAGGGAAAAGAGAATAAAATCGAGAGAGAAAGCTAAAAACGCAAAATAGAGATGCGAAAATATGTACAATGAGATCCCTAGCAAAAATTGTGTGTAGGAGTGGGAGAGGGGCACTAGGGGAGCGGTGGGTCGCACGAAGGGCCAGGGGTAAATGTAAACTGCGGGAAGTCCCAGGGCGGAAGTTCCCGGCTAGATCGCGGGGAGCGGGGAAAGTCATCCAGCATCCGGTGGAGCGCCGTTTGCACCAATGCTTTAAGGAAATTAATAATTTGTATGGAAATGATTTCGATGGAAAAATGGAAAGTATGTTACAGAGTTGCGCTTCAATCGAAGAATTAGGAACACCCATCGCGATTACTTGATGATGTTAATTGTTTCTTGAATTGCGTCATTTACCATCAGATATTGAAATTCAAATTATTAAACGACCAGTCAATTTTTCCCACTAAGGCAAAATTTTTACAAGCACCTTTGGCACTGGACCATACATGCAAGATACTACTGACCTTGCTTTCTGCTTGAACAACTCGAACTCGAAGGTACAGCCATTGGCAACCCTCTGTCTCTCTTCCTAGCCAATTTGAATATGAGTAGGTTCGAGATGGAGGCAAAAGAGAGCTTCAGCTATTTTCTTAGGGTTTGGGCTAAATATGTGGACGACAGGTTCTCTATCTTTGATACAAAACAGGTCGACGTAGAAAGTTTTGTTTCAGAATTGAATAGCCAGTTTCAAACCATATTGATTTTTTTCGAAGGTTCAAATAGGGCTTTAATCGTCGTTTTTCTCGTCACAGAAAAAAATTGGGTATTATACACGAGAAAAATACCAGATTTTAGCTGTCGGCTTGTTGTCTCAACACAACCTAGAACTAAAATCTATTACTTTTTTCCCTTGTATAATAAATAACTATTCTTTGTTTTATTATAGCTATTGATGTAACGATATTATTATGCGATTTATAATAATCGAGGATGTCACCTGTGCAACCTCCGAGATTTATTTCAATTACATAATAATCTAGTTACATGCAAAGCTTTATCGTATCATTGACATTGACAACGATGATGTGAAAATGAAATCAACAACTTTGGTTATGTCACGTTATTGTCATTTGAGCGTGCCGATTGGTATCTTTTATAAAGTAACTAAAGTATTATATTGTTACTAATGTTAATGTATTATGTGTTGTTATGATATTATGATATTAATAATTTGATAAGATTCAACTTAAAGGAAGCTTAATATTCAATGATACGATAAAAATATTGAATACAACAATAACAGTAACAAAGTAAAAACATAAAAAATAATCAATCAGCGCTACGGGGCGGCTTAAATGGATTCGGTGGAGCATTCGCTTGTACAGCTTCGGAGAAATCTGCAACATAACTATCTGGAGAATTGAAGTTTATTGCATGAAAACTCCTAAAGAGGTCTGTCGAATTGTGAATATCTGCTCTGCGGTAAAATAGGATGTATGATATCTTCAGATGCTCCAAAAAGTCTAGCTCGAAAGAAGACATTCTATTCACTTTTATAAAATGTGTACGGGCTGTTCTGTCTTTGGCTAAAGTGTGGTACTGGCCAGAATATCCAAAATAACAGTGAGCGATGACTACATAAAGCTCGTAACGGCTGGCGGATAGATTGGGATGTCATAACTGAAGAACTTCAAAGTTATGATAATATTTGCGAGTGCTTCAACTACTGTACTCGCTATTATTTTATGGCTTTCTGTTTGTTTTGCACGGACTGGATTTCCGAAAGATAAGGAAAAGCTAGGTCTTATTCCAAAAGAGTCACTGGAGTTTCTGATATTCATTCTGTATTTGCTAGGTTCTTTCTTTCAAGACATTTTTGTACTGAAGGAGTAAGAGGTTGTGATTTATTCCCATCAGGGCAGTCAAAAATATTGATTGATTAATTCTCCTGCTCACGATGTGTACTCAGCAGGAATTCAAAAAAATTCGGGACTGTCTTGTTGTTCTGACGAAAAACTAGTTAGGACCAAAAACATTAAATAACATTTTGAAAAAGATGACAACCTTTCGGAAAATTTAAGTTATTTGAGGAAATATATTTGATTTTTAACTGCTCTGAAAAGGAAGAAGGATCAACAATAATTGGTTCAGCATTTTGATTGAATGTATCGATTTCTGCTTCACCCAAAGATGATTTGCTTTCTGACTGAAATAGAGGAAATACATAATTTCATACAGACAATGAGAAGGGGGAGTTCTGAAAACCAAAGCAGTATTACGTAATGCTTATTCTCTCTATCAACAAAAAAGTTGAACGGTAATCTTTCGTTGCTTGGCCTAATCTACTTCAAACTCCGTGAATGAATGACAGAAAATCAGATCCATAAATACCGAAAGTTTCAACAGCAACTGAATACAAAGAAATATTTACTACCAAGATTCTCATATTTTCTACGCTTCCTTTCTTTTTTTCTTGTCGCAAGAAATGGCTGTAGATATAGAAGACTTTGAGCTTTTAAATACGTGGGAAGTTGGGTATATCTGTGTCATTATTTCAAGACTTTCCTACATTTTCTTATAATATTGGATACACCTGATAAAACCAGAATATTGACATTGGAGTGAGCGCCATCTATCATGTATGGTGAGAGTTAGAAGAACGAAGAACGGCGAGGTTGACGTCATGTCGATGTTAATGATTCTGAAAGGAAAAGATTAACCAGATAGTATCGACGAAACACTGAAACATGGAAACATTTATTTCACAGCTACGAGGGGAGGTACGTCCCCTAATTTCTCTATAGTTTTGAAGATACAGATTTCAAATTTCACTACTGGTAATTTACCACTTCCGGTTTTTCTGGAAATTACATCAACTTTCTTTTTTCAAATGGGACACAATGGATATTATTACATGATCGGTCAGGGATGATCATGAGGAATCCAACGATATCAGGTTTGATGGTGTTATTTCTAATGACTACGGAGATATCGCCATTTATGTTATCCGTAAACTCAATGAGTGGGAGAGAGAAACTTTTTCTGGCGGGTCAATCCAACACTCTCTCCCAGTCATAGTCATTGGAGATAACACCATCAAACATGGTATCGTTGGATTGCTCATGATAATCCCTAATCGATCATGTAATAATAAATATACTGGGTGTCCTATTTGAAAATCGAAAGTTGATGTAATTATGTCAAAAAGTGTCCTCTAGTGAGTAATTTCAATGTTCAAAATTTCAAAAATATAACTGGAGAAACAACGTAGAAAACGGATGCGTACCTCATCTCGTCACCCGGTATAGCCAAAACTTGAACTTAATTCATCAATTGCTCTTAATGTTCAAAATATGTCGAAATGTACTATTTGCATTCAAGAAATAGAAGCTTCCCAAAACACCAAAACTACGTCACTTTCACTCGACGCGCGTTTCGTTAACAGAGTTAGCATTCTCAAGAGCTATACGCTGGTAAGCTGGTAAGCGTATAGCTCTTGTTTTGTGTGTTTTGGGTAGCTTCTATTTCTTGAATTGTATTCGCACCAAAGGTACCAAACATCCATTATTTTCGATACAAGGAAAAAAAAAACTAAGTACCTACCGTATATTTGGATCGCTTGGGACATTGGTGTGAATTGGGACAAATTACACAACATCAGACATTATTTTCTACCATCTATTGGTTAGAAGTGAAACCAAAATTGTTATACTGGAAGGCTTCGGTAGATGTCAGGGTAGTTATCCATGAAGGTTACTATATTTGTTTCTGTTGAGTGTCGGTGTGATTCATCTTCAAATGTAGGTAAGTAAATAACAATTTTTTATGAAAGTTACACTTTCTATGACACACGATGGAGTATTTGACACTGGCATGTCTAAGATTTTTTTGAGTTCTCTAACATGTCGTAAAACTTTGTCATTTTTTATATTTTTTGTGGTATTACTATCTTTATTGTTTTGTTTTTTTTAGGGTGACTTGGGACATGCCATCCAAATATAAAAGGCTTTTGGGAAGTCGCAAATATTGCGACTTTTCAGATTAAACACTTACTTCAATGGGGCTATAAAAGATGGAGGAGGAATGGTTTTTGACGAAATCGCTCTGAGAAAATTTATTTTCGATCATTAATATTTTTTTTCTACATTCATGCAAAAAGCAAAACTTTATTGAACTATATTTAGTGCAAAAAGAAGTTCTTCATTGCACTAGTGCAATAAAAAATTTATTGCACTCATCTGTCATTCTACTTCAACGTGCTGTCATCATGACAAACATAAACGTTCAAATCCACTTCATATTTAGCAGATATTCTGTGAAATTGGCAATACGTTTTAAACAGTTACATATTCTATATTATTCTGTATTAATGTTAAAAGCCAGAGTTAAACAAACAATGCCTTCCTGCCTTCCATAATCAAAACTGATCCGCTTTGTTCCAAGCCGCCTAACTGGATAGAGCAAACTGTCTGTACTATAACCTTGATTTTTATAATGCAACTGTGGTTAGAGAAATGTCAGTCAAAAATTAATTCTGACAATTACAGAATTGAAAGTTTTAAAATGAGTATTAATAATGGAAAAATAGATGATAGTGATCTGTGTCAATGCAGATCGATAGTGCCGCACCTTAATAAATCATTTTTTGCTTTTTGCATGAACGTAGAAAAAATGTTGTATGCAACTTGTGCAAAAATTGTTTATTGCACTCGACATGTTGTCTAACTCTGCCTAACGGCCTCGTCGGCAATTTCACGTCGATTGCAATAAACACTTACCTACTTTTTCCACTTGTTGCATAAATAACTCTTTTTTGTTCTTTGAGTTTTTTTGTTTTGTTACATTCTACGAATGTCTTTGTTCAGTTTATTTTGATGAGATATTACAGCTGCAGTATTGTGCATTATTATTAAATTAGCCTAATCCTAAACATATTATTCAATTTGGTTCCCGTTTTCGATATATTTTATTGATAATTTAGAAAAAAATCTTCAATGCGTCCCAAAACACCTTGAAAACGCGCTTTTTGACGACAAGCCTGCAAATTAATAACGTGTCCCAAGTGTTCAAAATCAACGGGTGACTTGGGACAGCATGTTTTTTATTTATTTTTTTCGAAATGGGTTGATATTTTTGGATACAGTTGTATCTTAACTTGTAGTTCTGAGTATTTAGTATGATAGTGGCTTTTTCAAATGTCAATTTTTTCAAAAGTTTTCCAATTGCGGACAATTAAATCTCAAAATTCTATTGAGTCTCCCAATTCTACTGATGTTACCAGTGCAGTAATATTTTATTTCAAGCCCTTATTATAAGTGTTTATAATTTACGAGCAAAACATGCCAAAATAAATTTCACACAGTATTTTGGAAATATGTCGAAAATGGTAAACTTTCAATACCGGAATTATACAATTTGAATGTTTCCATGTAATTTTTTGGCAGCTATGCCTTCTCTTCAGATAGAATAATTAATTTCAAACTACTCGTGACGAATTTTGTGTTTTCTTTCATGTGTAATTAATCATCCATTCGTAATTGGGGTTCATGCCACGATATTTCACTCATTGTCGATGAAAATAAAATTGCATTCTTCTGACAACGAAGATTATTTTGATTAATTGATCATTTTGAATGATGAAAATACTGTTTGCGCGAACGACATTATGCACTGAATTGATTATTTCTGCACATTCATTATGATACAAACAATGGTCAATGAAAAAAACATAATTTCGACGAAGTCGAAATACCCTTCTCTCCACACCTTCTTACAAAGTGGAAAATATGAGGCAAACATTTTACAGAAAATGCTTCCCTCAAGAACATTGGATTAAATCTGATATCTATTTATGCAACACTCTAATGCAAGTGCTAATTGTAATCGAACATTAAAAAAATATCACATGTTTTGTTAACACGGAAGCTCTTTCAAGTCAACACATTTATATACCATTTTATTGTAATCAATAATAAGAACCACTGGGGTACTAATCATAATTATCGTGGGTATACCTAACTCGTTTAATATCTGCATTGATATAATAACATTAACAAAAAAGAGTAATATTAAATTCCAATTAGTTTTAATTATAAGAAATAAAGTCAACAATGGTGAGTTATTCAAATCAAGTTGGTCGTTAAGTAGTATGTTTGAATTTTTAAGTTTGTGAATTTCTAATGATTCTGAATGATTGATGCTTCTTAAATTGAAATTTAATAAATAAGAAAAGAGAAGAAATAAAATGAAAACACACGCTTTTTAGAACATTCATTATTCATTTATCAGAATTCGTCAAATCAAAACATAAAGCAATGGTGAGGTTCAGACAGAAACTATGCACTATCTATGGTTGTATGTACCGTGAAACTTTTGCACAATTAGAATTAATAACTTTTCGTTTGGTATCCTTGAAATCTCCTGGGGATCTAATGTGGATGCTGTGGATGAATCCCTAGTCTCTGGAATAGTTGGTTTCATTAATTTTTCGCATCTTGTTATTTCCTTACGTGAAATCATGCGTAAGTATAAATACATGGCGTATTTGGAATTTGGAAATGAAATGAAAAATATATTGAACTGTGAGTGAAACTTCTCTAACAAAATTGAAAATAATTCAGTGTATGCTAAGAAGCATTCAGAATATAAGAAAATATTATATTGTTTATTACATTTTTTTATAAAGAATATGGCTCCTTGGAAATAAAAAACCTGTTTTTCAAATTCACGATGTTCAATTTTCCTGTTGCTGATGTTACTAACGGCACTTTTTTTATATATCGAAGAATAGAAGTTGATGGACCATGAAAACTATAAATGTACGGAGAAATGAAAAAATTATGTTGTGACAATCACAAAAAAGTAATGGTCTTGCGAGACCATATAAGGCGTTTTTTTCGTATACGAAGATATCCCCTAAACTTTTAGAAAATGTTGTTGTCGAATGCAGAAGAATTCTTCAAAAAGTCAAATTACAGTAACAATTTTCCCTTTTTTTGTCTTCAATGTCCTGTATCATGAAATTACCGCACAAGATCATCCGAAAAATTTCCATTTCAAGGCGATATGAACGGAAACATAACACACTAATACAAAATGCCAAATATATATTTTCATCGTCATGGTAAAATAAGAAATGAAACTTCTAAGTAGAACAGTTGAAAGTGTTTTTTGAAAATTCCGCATTTTGTAACAATTTCTCTCAATTGACCTAAATTTTCCATTTCAAATCAATGACAAGATTTTTGAAAACACTGCTTCAACTATCGGGTTTCTTCAAACTGATGTTTCGATGGTTCCATAGTTCTACATTTCCACAGTTCCAATATTCTGAGGATTGACTTTTCGAATTACAAACCATATCACCCAGGTCTCGTTTTTCCAACGAACGGCAAATCTTCGGAACTCACTGGCTCGGGAGATGTTTATTGAGGCATACATTCTGTAGAAATTCAAGAACACCATTTCCCAGCTAAATTTCCTCGGCTCTCACGATGTTCTCTGGATTTTCTGGATTTTCCTTTCATGGGAACCAGAACATGAAAAAAAAAACGCAAAACGATACAGTAGATACTCGTTTTTTCACTTATATTTGATGGTTAGAATAGAATAGAATAGAATAGAATAGTGTTTATTTGCAAAAACATTTCTCACAAGATAATGAAATAAAAACAGTTTCGGTAGCTTTCATCAATATAAACACAGAAATATCTCACAGAAGTTTTCACTTGTTTGTGAGATGGTCACATATGTGAACCAACAAAGTATACTAAAAGTAAATGTATAATATATATATAAAACTAAGAATAATAAGAAGAATAGAATTATTTGTTCACGCTGGTGAAATATGAAACGACAATTTAAAATTTATAAATATTTCTAACAGTACAATTTAAAATATTTCAATAATCTAGATATAACATAATCGTAAGTTAAACTAGACATCAATAAATTTAATAATCATAAATTAAAACTCATAGATTTTTCTACATTTCTGATTAGGTCAATGAGATTAAAAAATATATTTTTTTCAAAGAGAAATAAAATGTATTCAATTCGAAAAACATGTAGGAATTTGGTTAATAAACATTCACCCAAACAAATTATGAATGAAATCCGAGGTTATATTCTTCATATGACATTTCAAGTTTCTCTTAAATATAAAATTTGATCTACTTTCTTGAACGGTCGGCGGTAGAGTATTATATAATTTGGGACCTAAATAGTGGTAACTTTTCTGTCCGATAGATTTGTACCATTCCATATTTTTGAAAGTCAGTACTCAAGGTGTTGACTGAACTACAAAATAAAAACTCTATAAATGTTCGCACTTCATGAAAATGTATATGGTTGCACACATTGTATTGCCATTTTCGCAACTGATCCTGATTCGATTCTGGCCGCGGTAAAATTAAATTAGCATTACCAAAAAATTTGCTTCAAACATGAGCATAAGTAATTTGAGCCTCACAAGAAAATGTATGTAATAATGCAGGCAGGTGGAATGCAGACCGATTCCGATAGTATACGGACAGCAATTGACAATAAAATTGATCAGGCAATCAAGAAACTCAACCAAAATTAGTATGAAACTGGATCTTATTGAAAATTGCCTACACATCGAACGAGAAAGGACCCGGCACGGAATACATGGGATTTTGGTTTATTGCGGAACTCAATGAAACTCTGGTATGTGGTAGATCACGATCTGTAGGTAACACTTTAAATGGACCATAATCAAATCGTATGGTTAGTTTCTGCGAAACAGGGTGATTTCACAAACAGAAAATAAATTTGATGTATCATAAATTGAGAATATTTCTGGTTTATTTCCGTGATTTAACTAAAATATGTCATGCATTATAAGGTTTTGAAGAGAAATGAAAAATATTTCACCATCTCCATCAAAGGACAACAAAAGAATATATCAGTTGACAGTTTGAAGCCTGCCTTTATAGAAGATGATGAATATTCTAATGAAAACCAATCAACCGTCTCTGTCAAATCTAGCCAATTTGAAGATGTAAATATATCTGCTGATAGTGAATCAAGCAGATCTACGAATAATCAGTATATCAGTCGTTATGGAAGGAAAGTTAGATTTGTTGTACCACACTGAATATCATTTCATTATTATTTTTTTTAAGGGGGGAGTAATGTAGTGACATATATTTTATGTATTTTATTGAATGTGGCTATATCACTCTGTAAGGAGGATTTTGACGTTTTTGTATTTGACGCAAGTGGAGAGATTTAAAAATCAGAATAAAATAATTGTAATTTTCAGTAATAAACCTATTACAACTTACTTCATTCTTTCAATGGGAACTTTCAAGAATCGTATGTTTTCAATGTTTAACGTTAATATGTAAAAACCCTCAATCTATAATACGTGGAAAACCTTGAGTCGAACCTATATTTTTGAAATACGAGGGGACTACAAAACATATTTGTCGGCGACAGTATATCTTTCTACTTTCTCTACTAAAGATTCGAATGTGGCGCAATTTTAATAGGTTTATTATTTTACTACGTTATAGGTATATTTGAAGATATAGGTTGGATAGAAAACACAAAAATTGAGGTGTTTATCCAAAACGTGTGTGTTTTGTGACATTTCTTGTAAATAAATTTCGGGAAAAAATACCGTCGCTGGAAAACATTGTGAAAAAAGTGATAAAAAAAGATAAAAACCCTGCAACAGGCGAATTTTTAGCAAAACTCCAAAAATATATAAGGAGCTCTGGGGGTCATTACTAGTAATTAAACAAAAAATATCAAGATTATCCAGAAGAGGGGATCCAAGAGAGGGAGTAATTAGTAATGACCCCCAGAGCTCCTTATATATCTTTGAGGTTTTGCTAAAAATTCGTCTGGGGCAGAGTTTTTATCTTTTCCATCACCTTTTTCACAATGTTTGCTAGCGACGCTATTTTTATCTGATATTTATTTAGGAAAAATGTGACAAAAGTACCTATACACGTTTTGAGCAAACACCTATTTCCAGTTTCTAATCCAACACATCTCCAAATTTACCAATTACCTATAGTAATATAAACAAGTATGGGCGCGGGATTCGCCTACGCTAGCATCCGCCTTGCGCCCACACTTGGCCTGCCGGCGGCTTAACTATCGCGCTTCGCGCGACGATCCTAGCCCCCCGTGTACACGTATATCCTTTCCGTGTACACGTATATCCTTTCCGTGTACACGTATATCCTTTCCGTGTACACGTACATACCAATTATTTGAATACAACGATCTTAAGGCGTTGTTCTTATTTTTAACGTTCATTGTCAAAATGATTAAAAACTATAATTGGACACCAATAATGTGAATACTACGATCAATGCATGTCTGTCTTTATCATTGAATCCATTTGATACTATAATTGGACACCAATAATGTGAATACTACGATCAATGTGTGTCTGTCTTTATCATTGAATCCGTTTGAAACTATAATTGGACACCAATAATGTGAATACTATGATCAATGCTTGTTTGTCTTCATCATTGAGTCCGTTTGAAACTATAATTAGACACCAATAATGTGAATACTACGATCAATGCGTGTCTGTCTTTATCGTTGGGTTTGAAACTATAATTGGACACCAATAATGTGAATACTACGATCAATGAGTGTCTGTCTTCATCATTGAATCCGTTTGAAACTATAATTGGACACCAATAATGTGAATACTACGATCAATGCGTGTCTGTTTTTATCATTGAATCCATTTGAAACTATAATTGGATACCAATAATGTGAATACTACCATCAATGAGTGTCTTTCTTTATCATTGAATCCGTTTGAAACTATAATTGGACACCAATAATGTGAATACTACGATCAATGCGTGTCTGTTTTTATCATTGAATCCGTTTGAAACTATAATTGGACACCAATAATGTGAATACTACGATCAATGTGTATAATATATCGATTTTTCCGCATTTTTTTCAAATATTTCATGAACTATTGATTTTGAAAAAACAATTCATTTATATTTTTTGTATATTTTCCAAAAGCAATCATAAAAGGTTCTATGAAAAATTGGGAAATATGCAGCCGTTTGGGAAATATTTAGAATTATTCAAAATTGTCGAAATTTTTTTCTAAGTCCCGACGAATTTTTTTGGGTTTTATTTTTTTCTGCTCTGGTAATGAATTCGAAGAAACCAAATTGGGATATGTTGATAGAGTTAATTGAGAGGTATTTTTGACAAAAAAATCATTTCTCATTTTTTATTGGTTCTGGAGATATATCGATTTTTCCGATTTTTTTTCGATTATTTCTCGGACTATTGATTTTGAAGAAACAATTCATTTACATTTTTTGTAGACTTCCCAAAGGCAATCATAAAAGGTTCTATGAAAAATTGGGAAATATGCAGCCGTTTGGGAAATATTTGGAATTATTCAAAATTGTCGAAATTTTTTTCTAAGTCCCGACAAATTTTTTTGAGTTTTATTTTTTTCCCGCTGCAGTAATGAATTCGAAGAAACCAAATTGAGATGGGTTGATAGAGTCCATTGAGAGGTATTTTTGACAAAAAAATCATATCTCATTTTTTATTGGTTCTGGAGATATATCGATTTTTCCAAATTTTTTTCGAATATTTCTCGGACTATTGATTTTGAAGAAACAATTCATCTACATTTTTTGTAGACTTTTCAAAGGCAATCATAAAAGGTTCTATGAAAAATTGGGAAATATGCAGCCGTTTGGGAAACATTCGGAATTATTCAAAATTATCGAAAATTTTTTCCAAGTCCCGACGAATTTTTTTATTTTTGAAATAGGAAAAAAATTCATTCGAAACTTTTTGTAGTACTAATGGAGTACAATGAAATTGTTTTCATACACTTTTCCATATCTTGTTTAGTTTTTGAGATTTTGGTGCTTTTATAAAAAAAATTTCTAAGTCCAGCCTTTTTTTTGGATTTTATTTTTTTCCCGCTTTGTTATTGAATTCGAAAAAACCAAATTTACAGGATCGATAGAGTTCATTGAGAAGTATCTTCTGCAAAAAATTGATTTCCAAGTTTTTTCTTAATTCGGGAGATTTATCGATTTTCCCGTTTTTTTCAAATATTTCCTGTACTATTGAAAATAGGGGAATTATTCATTTACATATTTTATAGATTTTTTGAAGGCGGTCAAAAAAGGTATCGTGGTAAATTGAAAAAATATCAGCAGTTTCCGAGATATTTCGTATTTTAAAAAATTACAATTTTTTTATTCATATTTTTCAATTTTTCTCAGTTTTCCGGACATTTTCTTAAAAGTGTTGAAGGGGTATGATTTTTTTGTATTTCCAAGCTCTATCCATTGCATTGTTCAAAATTCAGTTTCGATCATCGGTGCGGTTTTTATTCGAAATTTTCACTTTTCGGAAAATCGTCCGGAAAACTCGTTTATATTTTCCGATCCTTCTCAAAAACTATACACCTGAGAAGGATATATAGGCGCATATTTCCAAAAAAATTGGAAGGAAAAAAATCATTTCCTGAACCGCTATCGAGTTACCGGTGAAAAACATGAAAAACCATTTAAAAATTTTCCGGATTTTCCGATCGCAAAAAAAAAATTTTTGAGAAATATTGTCCTCGAGTTATTGATGTGGTTCAAATTTAAACGCGATATCTCCAAGGGCTCGGAAAATATAAAGGTTTGAATATGACACGACAGAAAGTCACAAATCGGACAAAAATTTTATTTTTTTCAATTTTTTGTTTTTTCATTTTCATATTTATTTTTCAAAGGGCCACATTTTCTCTTTATGAAAAATGATTCTATCTTGCCAAATAAAAAAGTGAGTGTTTACTTTATTATTATTATTATTATTATTTTTTCTTTTTTTTCTTGGTTTCTTCCTAATTTTTTACAAGGATCAATTTCTTTTTTGAACCGTGGCTCTATCTTATCAAATAAAAAAAATAGCCCCCCTCTATATTCTCGGCCTATTTCATATTTTAAATCATTTTTTCACGAAAATCAGCTGTTTTTTCGTTTATTTATAGGGTATCGAAAAAATTTTTACGTGACTTTTTTGTAGGTCTATTTAAGAGGAACAAAATTGTTTATATAAAATTTTTCGATATCTCGTTTGGTTTTCGAGTTTTGGGCAATTTTGGAGGGGGAGTACAAATTTTTTATTTTTTTTTTCATTTGTTTCTTATTTTTCCCATCTTTTTATGGGGTTGGAGAAAAACTGTTTGGAAGTATTACTGAGGCATGTGTTGCGGATACGATGCACTTTTATTTTTTTCATTACCTCTATTAGTACGGTCAATATTTCGATTTTCCAATTTTTTTAGATATCTCCTGGACTATTAAATTTGGGAAAAAAATTAAAAATGAAAATTGTAGATTTTCCAAAGGCAGTCAAAAGCTGTCTCGGTGATTCGGAAAAATATCGACCATTTCCGAGTAATTTCGTATTATCCGAAATTCAAATGTTTTTTTTCATATATTTGAAATTTTCCCAGTTTTCCGATCATTTTAGAGAAAATATCGAGGAGCTATGATTTGTTGGTATATTCGTGCTCTACCAAAAACATTTTTCACAATTCAGTTTCGATTCTTGGTTTCGTTGTTTTTTGTGTTTTACAATATCGGAATTTTTCGGAAAATTTCCCGGAAAACCCGGTCATCATTTTCCGATCATTCTCAAAACTCACAGCCTTCTGTAAGACATATTGAAGTATATCTAGAAGAAATTTGAAAGAATTCGAATCAATTCTTGAACCGGTATCGAGAAAAGTAGGAACTTGAAAAAAAAAATCGGAAAATCACCGTAAAATTTTTCCGGATTTTCCGATCGCCAAAAAAAATCACGTGACAAATACCGTCATCGCGTTGATAAAATGACTGAAAGTCCCGAGCGATATCTTCGATAGTTTGGGAAATATAGCGTTTTAAAAATTTTCGACACACAAAAAGTTTTTTTTATTTTTTTTTATTTTTTTCAATTTTTTCATCCTTTATAGTGTCAGATATGGAACATTAACCCGTTTGAACCATCTCTCTATCTTTTCGAATAAAAAAGTTAGACACCCCTACAGGTCGAAGTTATTATTATTATTATTATTTTTTTCTTGATTTTTTTCTATTTTTTATTAAGGATCAAGGTCCCGTTGGATTCAAAGTTCTATCTATTCAAATAAAAAAGTTAGGCTCCCTCTGTATTTCTCTGTCCGAAAGACCGTAGAATACTACTCTCTAAAGATCGTAGTATAAAAACCTATGAAAATTGCGCCATATGTGAATGTTTAGAGTAAGTCCAAAGAAATAGTGTCACCGACAAACATTTGTTCTAGTACCCTCGTATTTCAAAAATTGTTGGCTCAAGGTTTTTCCCGTATTATAGCTCGAGGGTTTTCACATTTCAACGTTAAACGTTGAAAATATAGGGTTCTTTAAAATTCCTATTGAAAGAATGAAGTAAGTAAATACTTCGAAATAGGATATTTTTCAGTACTTTTCTGATGACCCCGACATAGTAAAAATACCATGTTTGTAATAAAACAGTATTGCCTTTTCAAACTATCATTATTACTCAGGAAAATATCGAAATTAAACTAGAAAATATCTCAATTCTAATAAGTAAAATAAACAACGCCGAAATGGTATATTTTTGAGAACGTTTGTGACGACCCCGGTAAATTGAATACTATTTTGTATTATAAAAGTGGTGCATTTCCACAGGTATGAAATATTTTATCCAAATCACGAGACTAAACCAGAAATATTCTCAATTTGTGATAAATAAACTTTATTTTCAGTTTGTGTAAATACTTTTAAAATCACCCTGTTGCTCAGAAACTAATCATACGATCTGATTTTGTTCCATATAAAGTGTTACCTACAGTTCGTGATCTACAACATAGCAGAGTTTCATTGAATTCCGCAATAAACCAAAATCCCATGTATTCCGTGCGGGGTCCTTTATCACTATCATTTAAAACTGAATAATGGCCGAATATTCAATAAACAATATTGAAATGAATAATTATGATCAAACTTGGGTAAGAAACCACTAGGTGGCCCCACATATGGAACGACAGCTGAATCATAGTAACATATATTATATAAGGCTTATCACAATGCGTTTACAAGTCAATCTACTCAGTGGTTAATTGAAGTAGAAATGAAATTGAAGAATTTTCAAATTATTCGATATTTTATAGAAATATTCCATCAATGTTTCCAAGGAAAACTTATTCACTTTGAATATTTTAGCAATATATGCAAATGATATTGTACCAATATCCCTAAATATTTTGAGGCCAATATTGCTTTCACAATATTTCACTAATATTTCATGCAAAAAACAAAACTTTATTGAACTATATTTGGTGGAAAAACTGTCTCTTCATTGCACTCATCTGTCATTCTACTATAGCGTTCTGTCACCATGACAGACATAAACTTTCAAATCGACGCCAAATTTAGCCCATTTTCTGTGAGATCATATTACGTTTTAAATAGTTGCATGTTTCATCACATTCATTATATAATGGACTATGAAATTACTAGAAAATGCAATTTGTTAAAAATAAAATTATTTCCTTCGAATATCATCTTAATTACACAAAATGTTTTTGAATTACTTTTAGCAGATTGATTTAAACAAACAATGTCTTCCTTACAGTTTAGTGCCACCTAAATGAAATATTTTCTGGTTTTTGCATGAACGTAGAAAAAATGTGTGTTGTCCAACTCGGCCTGATGGCCTCGTTGGACAATTTCACGTCGAGTGCAACACCTACTTTTTGCACTTGTAGCATAAATAACTATTTTATAATGTCCAAGTAATATTGTACCACTATCGCTATGTTATTCTTGCTTTCCAGAATCGTAAGAGTACGTATTAAGTTCTATAGTTCACCCAGTTGTCATTTCGCTTGTTGCAAAAATACAAAACAAAATCCATCATGCTAATATATCACTTATGAATTATTAATACAGAACGAAATTTTCGTTTCGCTCCGAAGTTTCGAATTCCCAATCCATATTTAATATCAGCTTTGGGAAATAACCATTCCAAAATAATTCCAGATACCAAATAACGTTCCGAAAATTTGGACATATCTGATGTTTAAAATTTCATATATTTCTCGTTTGATGTTTTATTATATTCACCACAAGGGTGAGTAATTTGGGGGTAGGTACATCTGCTGCCATTAAAATGTACGTTTCGTAATCGATTTTATATAAAAGTTCGCTATTTTATATGAAAGAACAGAACGCCCGAAAAAGGGTGCAAAAGGGAAGGGATGATGAGTTTTGCGAACTAGAGAACCGGGTCGCAAACAATTAGATTTTCATGGAAACGTCGGTTATTCCAAATATTTGTATGTGGAACCGTGTAACCCTCGAAAAATATATGAAGTTTAGAGTGGGTGGGTATAAACCAGATGTTGATTTCAAAGACGATATAAATCAAGAAGTCACAGATGACAGAACTTATTCGAATTATATGTTTAAATGTATTGAATCTCCACAAGTGTTGCAGATTTTTTTTTATTACACACATAAGTGGCAATTCTGTAAGATTTATGTTAATTTTTACTCATTTAACATATTTTTTAACACGTTCATATAATTTTTACAAAATAAACAGATATGTTAATATGTGTGAACATGAACATTCAGGCCATACAGCTTGCGGATATACCACTACATTTAAATTTTTTTTAGAGAATAGTCAGATATTAAATATGTATGAAAATCAACACCCGTTAAAAATTAACATAAAGCTAACAGTATTAACCCAAGTTTCAGTTATATTTCAAAGACTGGGCTATCTACGATTATAGCCTGGATAGACGAGAAAATTTGGCACAAAACCCAGTAAATTTGCTCAGACAAGCGGATCGAGATGCGTTTTTTTGTATTCGAATCGTTAGCTCATGTAGAAACTTTGTTTGTATTATGTGTTCCAGATTTATTGAAAAATGCATTTGTGCATCAAAAAGTGCATTCTTTCAACTCCATAATTTTAAGTGAAAAAAATTATATCTGCCACAAAAAACACCCGAACTGTACGAAATTTTGCAACCTGGAGTTTCTGCTTAACTTGTGATAAATCAAGAGAAACTCGTGCTTCGGGGGGTTTTTGGGCCGCCCGTCACGAATTTGACATCGGCGATTCACCGCGGAGGACCTGGTGCACCGGACGACCTTATTAGTAACGTTATCCCCTGGAGTTGTGATGGAAAAACTCACCGAATCGTTGGAAACTCGTCGTACGGGAGTTTTTCGAGTCGCTCCTCACGAATTTAACATCGGCGCCCTATACCCCGGAGGACCTGGTGCACCGTACGACGTGACTAGTATATAACGTCATCCCCTGGAGTTTTGATGGAACAAGTCACCGAATCGTTGGATAATCGCCGTCCGGGGGTTTTTCGGATCGCTCGTCTCAAATTTGTATTAACACCCGTTAAATATTATTTATGAATTCAATAGATTCTAGTGCTAGGAATCGCACGTTAAAAGGTAAGACCTAGTTGATCCTTAGGTCGCACAAGTTTCGACTTCTGAGGGCTACCGTTCGTAGGAGGCGACAACAAGTTAACGGAAAGCACAATTTTAGCACAAAAAAAATGTTTAGTGCAAGGTATGGGTCCAAATGATATGTAGACATAATTTCCAAAATATCTGAATTTTTTAATTACAAACACCTGACTTACAAACATTCTAAAAATCGCACACATCATCATCTATAAAATTCTCTTCTTGAATTGTTACTCAAAAAAGATATTTATTGCCAACTGCATGCATAAATATTGTTTTTTTTTTAATTAACAATTGCCAGTTCAAAGTGACAATTGTCAGTTCAAATTGACAATTGCCAGTTCAAAGTGGCAATTGCCAGTTCAAAGTGACAATTGCCAGTTCAAAGTGGCAATTGCCAATTGAAAGTGGCAATTGTCAGTTCAAAGTGGCAATTGCCAGTTCAAAGTGGCAATTGCCAGTTGAAAGTGACAATTGCCAGTTGAAAGTGACAATTGCCAGTTGAAAGTGACAATTGCCAGTTCAAAGTGACAATTGCCAGTTGAAAGTGACAATTGTCAGTTCCAAGTGGCAATTGCCAGTTCAAAGTGACAATTGCCAGTTCAAAGTGGCAATTGTCAGTTCAAAGTGACAATTGTCAGTTCAAAGTGGCCTTCGTAGGGTCGAGAACCAGCCAGCGAGATAAGAATATCTGTTATGCCTCTCTCTTTCTTCTCTTGCCCATATAGAATATGCTGGTGATATACTTTTTTTATAGGGATGTTATTAATGATACGAAGGAAAGCGTCAACTCGAAAAATGATGAAAATTGTCCAGTAAAAGATCGAAGTGATAAAGTATCTTCCGACGGAATATGTAGCTTTTCCAACGATTCGGTCAGTTGTTCTATCAAAACTCCAGGGGATGGCGTTACTAGTCAGGTCATCTGGTGCACCAGGTCCTCCGGGGCGGGTCGCCGATGTCAAATTCGTGACGGGCGGCTTCAAAAACCCCCGGAGTTGAGTTTCTCTTGATTTATTACAAGTTGAGCAGGAAATCCAGGAAATGACGGTTCTAATGCCGTCTTAGCCTCCAAGTGTACAGGGCGGTAATTCGGACATAATAATCAGATTCCGAGACCCGAGAAACCCCCAGGTGCCAAATTTCGTACAGTTCGGGTGTTTTTTGTGGCAGATATGTATTGTTGCTCTAGAACATTATTTCATCACAAATGAATAAGCAGCGACTCACAGTAAATTCGGTCGCAACTCCACCTGAGGGGAAAAACAAAAAAAATCCTTGGTAGCAAAGACTCCAGGAAGTGAACAGCGTTCAAGGATTTTTGCTGGAGAGTTCCATTTGGAAAGCATGAGGCAAACATCTGACAGAAAACAACTACTGGCCTAACTAATTCCACGACGGACAATGAACTACATCTGACAGATATTTGTGCAACATTCTTCCAAGAAGACCCAGTTGTAAATGCTTATTGTAATTTAACAGTAGATTATCCTTCATTTGGCTGGAGAAGACCACATCAGACGCGTTTCGACTGTTCCGAAGTTCTTGCCTCTCGTTAGTGACAAAGTAACGTTTCTCCTCAAATCGCGATTTCCATGTCAGCTTTTAGCTTCCGGGCTATGCTATCACATGGCATATTTGTACTGGGAAAGAACGTTTCGGGTCAGGCGATATTAATACTTTTGTAAACCATATACAGGTAAGTAACGTGAGTAGCCCGAACCTACATTATTGCCAAAGTGACTTAGCAGGTTCTTTCCGTGAGATCTTCAAATGAAACAGTAAAATCGACAATTTCAAAGTAGGTACCCTTCTCTCCAAATATTTCCATATATGTGAAAAATGTGTGGCAAACATCTGAAGAAAAACAACAATATCTGTCAGATGTAGTTCAATGTACGTCGTGGTATTACCCAGAGGAGTAGTTATTTTCTATCAGATGTTTGCCTCATATTTTCAACATGGTGGAAATATTTGGAAAGAAGCTATGGTACTTCGATATTGCCGATTCTACTATTTCATTTATTTGATACTTTTCGAAAAAAATTCTTGAACTCTCTTCACTTCCGGGTCTTTGCTTCTTGTGTTTTCCCCGCGGGTGGCGTTGCGACTGACTTTACTGTAAATTCGCTGCTTATTCATTTGTGAGGAAATATTATTCATACATTGGATTATAATGCATTGGGCTGAGGCAGGACGACTTTAATGTTGTCCGACCTACCCTGTCACTAACGAGAGACAAGAACCTCGGAACAGTCGAAACGCGTCTGCGGTGGTCTTCTCCAGCCAAATGAAGGATAATCTACTGTTAATTTACAATAAGCATTTACAATTGGGTCTTATTGGAAGAATGTTGCACAAATATCTGTCAGATGTAGTTCAATGTCCGTCGTGGTATTAGCCAAGGAAGTAGTTGTTTTCTATCAGATGTTTGCCTCATATTTTCCACATGGTGAAAATATTTGGAGAAAAGGGTACCTCGACATTGTCGATTTTACTATTTCATTTATTTGGTACTCTCTATTGAACACCAATGCTCAATTCGGTCTATTTTCATAAGTCAGCCTTAATTTCGAGTTGTAACTAATTTCGAGTTCAAATTCGAAATTGAGAAAAAAAATTTGACATGTCCGCTCTACGCCTTCGTATGTTCTCGAGTCCAGACGAGCCAATGAAGTACTCAAAGCGATAAAATGATCGAGTAACCACGTGCGACATAAAGACATTATCACTCGAAGGTCGCCCGAATCGTCATTACGCACTATCCTGGTGCAATTCGTACGAAAGTTCTCGGCAGCCTGTTGAAATAAAATCCACATTTTAAAGCATATTCATATCGATCGGGAACTTTTTAACGCTGCTGGAAGGGCCCTCTCGCGAGAGCCCCCCCCTTCCACCACTCAACCCCTTCATTCCGCGTATCTAAATGCGTAGTAATCACCTACGCACAGCGGAATAGTTCCACTATTATTTTTTTCGAGTTTTTACATTAATTACGCGAGCAGAACTTCACTGAACGACTGCCTGACGCGATCTTCATCTGTCGTTCCCATGGCAACGTCGGAGTTATATCTCTTTAGAGGAGTAGTAAATAGTAAAAATTATAGATTTTTTAATCTGCAGAGCACACACAAAAATGTAATTCTGCGCAGAATTAGTGGAATATAAAATTTAGGCGTGGTTGTGTTGTATAGAAAGAAACGAGGGAATATGCATGCAGATTGTATAGCTGTATTGACGTTTCTATTTGCGATTTAATTATGTATGTGTTGTCTTTTTTCAGTTGTTTGCTTTCGGTTCGGATGGATATTCAGCCCCACGGTTCTATTCTGATGGGATTATATCGGTCGATCTCGAATGTATTCTCGTGGTTTCGCAGAAAATGCTTTTGATGGCTGGCTACGTTTGAATCTTTATGGGAGAACGATTATTTATCATTGATCACGGAATATTTCGTTGCTCAAAGTCGTATTTCTGGATTTGTCGAATGGAGCGGAAAGGAAGAGGTTTATCTCCAAATCGGTATCCACACGAATGTTTTGGTATTTTAAGTTTCTAGTAATGTCAGTTGACGGATTAGATCAATGAACCAAATTTCAATCGGGTGCTATACTATATTAGACGATTTGGTTTATGAACGAATATTTTTTGTAACTTTCGGAGGTAAATACATAAGAGATCATATTTTTATTGATAAATACATCTTTCATTGCATGAAAATTTTATTGTCAGGACAAAATATTGAGAATCAATGGAGTGAAAAAATCGCTTGCTCGAACGATTTTTTTTCTTCGCTTGAACGACATAATTTTGTAATTTCACGAGAAAAACTGACATGAAAAAATTGCGAGACCGTAGGTCCAGCAATTTTGTTTAATGTAAGTTGTTCGAGTGAAATTATTTATGGAAAAATGTTCAATTGAAAGAAATTTATTCAATAAAAGAAAAGTTCGAGTGCTTTTTGACAAGATAAAGCAATGACGATATACAGAGTGGGCCATTGAAAACGAAACAGCGGCTCTGTAGGTCGGCAGAACCGAGTTATATAAAAACGCTCGGACACGTCAACAACATTTTCGAGGGGGACATCGTTCACGATGAAATTCACCTGAAATACATTCCATCCCTCGGAGCTGTGACCGCCACCCCTAAATTTTTAAATGGCAACATATGGCAAGTGATACCTCATTTGAAAGGTATTTTCCTTCTTAATATCAAACAACAAAAATAAATTAATTCTATCGATTCGTTTCCGAGATATAGGAACTTGAAGTTGGAAAATCACTTTTTTTTCACTCAATCAATAAAAATAAGATCTAACAATGCAACTGTTTAAAGATAATATCATTGTCAAGGAATTAAATGATCTAACTGTTTACCAACAAATAACATGCAATTCCGTTTCAAATTCTTATTTCATCTTCAATTACTTGATCGAAAAAATGTTAAAGTTCTTGAGAATCGATAAAAAGACGTTTTCTCGAATTCGACTCCAATGCGCGTACAACAAAAACATGTATGCGATAATTTTTTTCGCCAAATCGCATTTTTGGACGTCTGGCAATGTCAAACTGATCGTTGATTGAACGACATTAGAGTGAATTACAGCTGCTGAATATTTCTTCAATAATGGTGTATACGATCGCGGAAAGAGTTGAAATAATAACAATTTTTTTCAAGAATGATGAGTGCGGTAACCGTACAGCTAATTTGTTCAATGAAACGCATCCAGATAAACTTGTTGCTAGAAAATACGTTCTAGAATTAGTGCAAAAGTTTCGTCAAACTGGATCAGTAGCCAACAAGAAACGAGACCTAGAACGTGAATTTCCTGTGAGAAATGAACCTGTTGAAGTTGCACTTTTAGGACAAGTTCATGCAGACCCAACATTGAGCACAAGGAAATTGGCAAGTGTTACCAATATTAGTAGAACCAGTATCCGCCGAATCCTGAAACATCATAAACTTCACCCCTACAAAATACATTTGGTACACCAATTGAATGAAGATGATTTTGATAGGCGACAGGAATTTTGTGAAATTATGACTACGAAAATAGATGCTGATGAGAATTTTCTTTTCAACATCTGCTTTTCTGATGAGTCTACATTTTTTTTGAATTCGACTGTGAATCGTCATAATTTTCGTTATTGGTCAGATGCCAATCCACATGTTTTCCACGAAGTCCATACTCAAACTCCCGAAAAACTCAATGTCTGGGCCGGTATTTTTGGGGACCGTTTGATTGGACCAGTATTTCTCGACGGTAACCTGACAGGAGAAACTTATTTGGAATTATTGAATGAATTTGTTTATCCACAATTAGTAGACATCATTGAAAATGACAATCGTTACCATGAAGACCACTTGAAATTTCAACAAGACGGGGCACCTCCACATTATGCACAGCCTGTTAGGGCGTTTTTGGATAGAATGTTTCCTGGAAGTTGGATTGGAAGAAGAGGCGCTATAGAGTGGCCACCCAGATCTCCAGATTTAACCCCACTCGACTTTTTCCTGTGGGGTCACTTGAAAAACAAAATCTATGCAACCGAACCAGAATCTCTGGAAGAATTACGACGTAGAATTATTGAAGAATGCCGTCGAATAACGCCGGAAATGCTACGAAATGTGAGGTCTCATTTTGAGCAGAATTTGTACTATTGTATGGAAATGGGTGGTAGACAGTTTGAACATTTAATTCATTGACAATAATAATTATTGCGACAGTTGCTTTATCAGATATTGTTTTTATTGATTGAGTGAATAAAAAGTGATTTCCCAACTTCCAGTTCCTATATCTCGAAAACGAATCGATGGAATTGATTTATTTTTGTTGTTTGATATTAAGAAGGAAAATACCTTTCAAATGAGGTATCACTTGCCATATGTTGCCATTTAAAAATTTAGGGGTGGCAGTCACAGCTCCGAGTGATGGAATGTATTTCGGGTGAATTTCATCGCGAACGATGTCCCCCTCGAAAATGTGGTTGACGTGTCCGAGCGTTTTTATATAACTCGGTTCTGTCGACCTACAGAGCCGCTGTTTCGTTTTCAATGGCCCACTCTGTATAAATACACCAAAATAATAATAACCTTGATTGAAACAGTTATTTGAAGAAGCAGTTATTAACAACACAATAATTATAATAATACTTTTCGTAGTCTGTTTTGATGAAACTATGTGTTTTTGAGGAACAGGCATTTTTATCGCGATAAAAAAGTTGCATCCTTTTTTATCGCTGTTAAACTGACTCAGACGTCATATTTAAATGGGTTTATTTCTACAGGAGTTGATTAATCACTGTGATTGACCGTTGATTAGTCGTTTCTCAGAAATTGAAGGAGTTTCTTTGGTTGTTAGAATAGATGTGTAATAATCACTCATAATCCTCGAAGTGCTGGAAATTGCAGTATATCTTTCTTGTGTGAATGATTTTTGTTGGCAAAATTAGTAATACTCACTGGTACTTATTACTAACCTTGAGTTGACAGTATAGGAGCACTAAGCTCTGAGCACTCTTTGAAAAGTGCTCCAAAATATCGAGCACTAAGCACTTTTATTTATGAAATGCTCGCGATTTCTAAGCACTTTTAAAAAGTAATTTCAGTCAGAGAGCACTAAGCACTAAGCACTTTTCAGACTGTTTTTTTTTGTTTTGGCTTTGGATATGAACCTTTAGCCACACACATTACGTTAATTCTATTCTTCTGTATAACTGTAGGTCTTATATACATATTTTGTTCGCTACAACAAATTCTATAATTAGGTCATATATAATTTTCAGACTATTAGATACTTAAGTTACTGAAACTTAATCAAACACGAAAGATTTTCACAAATAATATTACATCGCGACATGTTTCGCTATACTGTCGCTTTTTCAAGGGGTTATTATATTAACCGCTTGGTAAACTACAGTGTATAGCGAAACATGTCTTGATGTAATATTGAATTATAGTATTGTTGAAATCTTATCGTGTTAAATTAGTTTCAGTAACTCACGTTTCTAACAGTCTAAGAAGTGCTATGGATTTCTATCAAGTATAACAACCTAGTCAATTAAAAACTGAAGTTACTTTTTCTACTCACATATCTGAAATGGCATTCAGCGTACCACGATAAATGATCAATTAATCACATATTTTTTTTTTTAAAATATTACCATAGCAACTCAGTTTTTTTTAAGTACATCGCTAGGGTTACTGTTCGATTTCAGTGGTTAAAAATCCAGAGAGAGTAGGCCGTTCTTGACCTGTCAATTGAAACTGTTGTGATAAAAAAAGATATCAACTTAAAAACATACAATTTTGTTCTTATAATATGAATTCGTAAGAAAAGTATGGTATATATAAAGCATTTATGAACTCCTCGAGACAAATGTTTTTTAAACGGTCGTTCCGCAACGCTGCACTCGTGAATAGAATACTGAAAAGACGTTTATAACTCTGCTAACATAATAATAATATACTATTTTGAAATAGAATTGCTGAAATCAGCAATTTGATTCCAATAAAATTAGAGTATTGATTGAATGTTTAGTTTTGTGGCTTTCTTGACATCGTTTTTTGAGTGTTCAACCTCGCACAGTCTGAAAAAAAAGCCACAACATGTAAATCAAAATGGGCTGCATATGGTTACACAGAAAAGAAGTTTGAAATGGTAGGTAATTGACATACCGCACATCCCCTGTATCAAGATAGCAAATGTCATCCATACGAAATATTGGTAGACTTTTTGGTAGACTTTTTTTGACTTTTGTCACAGGAATAACAATTTGACTCGATAATAAAAAATAAAAAATGGTTGTATTATAGGTTTTGATAACGAAGACAGATTTGGTCTCCGATACATCAACGTAGTTTGAAGGAAAAGTAATATTTAGTTATTTTGAACTCATTTTTTTAGATTGTACTATTTGTTCAAGACAGTAATCTTCTAAACGCAGTACTTAACGTAGAAAATTGATTTTTTGTAGGGGGTGCCGCCGGGTGCCATCACAGACCACATACCCCTAGACGATTCACGTAGGTTACGTGACCATGAACCTTTTTTTTAGTACCGATACGAATCTTATGGGGTCGCTGTGATCTGTCGATTTGTTCTTCTTTCTATGCTTGATTCTAAAACGTTCGTCGTGTGGTCACAGAACTCATAATTATGAGTTCTGTGCGTGTGGTATCAATGGTCATGTCAAATTTAAGAAGAAGAGAGTATATTTCTGAGAACAAAACATGTATAAATGAAATTTTAATGAATGGACTTTGAGAAATATTACGTTTAGTGTGTTTCTATGATAGTGAACATTGTTATTGTTAGTGTGATTTAAAAGTTTTTACTGTGAAATTCTGTAGTGATTATTTATTTTCACCATTCATCATGGTTTACCACAATAAGTGTTGTGTTCCTCATTGCGAAGGCTCGTCTGAAATAAGGCAATCATTTCCTAATCCAAGTAAAGATGCTCTATATTACTTACCATATTATGTACACAACGTACCAAAATGGTTGGTAATAAAGATTATTATTATTATTTATCTAGTACCTTTGTATACCTTATGTACTCTCTTATATCAGGACCCATATATTTTGTACTGCACCCATGTTGTTTTGTATTTTATTTTTCAAACAATGTGTATGATTATTTTACCCTTGTCCAATGAGATTTTACATATTCGACAATAAACCACCTTTTGACTTGAATTTTTTTTTTACCATTACATTAATAAAAAATGTTTTAGCAACAAATCCTATACTCTATTTCAAGTATAAAATAGAGTAAATTCTCAGAAATACATAGGCATATGCACTTATGCACACCAAATTAGATTGATATCTGAGAATTTACTCTACGTAATATACTATGAACAAATTTTTACATTTCATTCAATTTCATGTTTTAGCGTGTTGTTTACAACTTCATACAACACTTGATATTTGGAAAACTTTTTAATCGTGATATCAAGTGTTGTTTGAGGTTGTAAACAACACGTTGAAACTTCTCACAAACATTTAAGTATCAAATTCAAGATTTGAATTTCCCGCATCTTTACGATAGTACCGATACGAATCTTCAGATGGCGGTTATTTCCGTCTTCATTAGTTAGCGTTGTCGTGAACCGTCTAGGGGTATGTGGGCTGTGGGTGCCATCTGCCGCGACTTCATGTTTCGACAAGATTCATTTATATGGAAAGGCTTAGTGCTATCAGTATAAAAAATATGTTGATGTCAGAACTATGAAAATTAATGTTGCTAATACACATAGGTAAAACAATGCCACTCAATTTTGATCAATGATTTTAATTCGATGAACGGCAATAATCATATGAACGGCACTGCTTTGTCTCGCCTACATCATACTCCTGAGCGAATTGAATTCGAAAGTTTCCTAATTTAGGTCCCACAATTTGGTGTGCGACATTGCACTGGCGTTTCTGCATTCATTTGTTTGGCGTCCAATACTAGACCTACATTGCAGAAGACGGAGGACAGTACACAGAGTAATTCGAAAGTAATAATTCAACAGTCAGATTTTCGAATAAAAGGTGTAATAATAATGTTTACCTACCATCAATAATCCAAATATGCACTCAAATAATGATAATAATAATAATATTTATTCGCAAATACAACATAGTTCAATGTCACAATTTGTACTAGGCAATTACAGAATAAATATAAAATTCCCCCACCTGGGCGTGGGTTCTTCACAATTTGAGTACTAATTACAATTTCAATAAAATTAAACATAATATAGAGTAACTAAATAACTAGACAATTAGACATATCAATTTAATTATATCTTCTAACTTTCAAATGAAGATGTGAATCAGTTTCTGTGCATTTCACTGTGATAGTAAACAATTTTCATGTCAACGAATTGGTGTATCTGTTGCCTTGGCAAGCTCGAGATCCAGGTTTTGAGTTCCTTTTTGAATGAATTGTTACTTCTGATATTTTTTATATGATGTGGGGCGAGATTATATACCTAGTCGAGAAGCTAGGTATGAGTAAGATCTTTGGAAGATGTTTTTCCTTGAATTTGGAACATATGAATTATCTTTGTGTCCAGTTTCATATTGGTGTTCTTTTTCTCTTAATTCATGTCTATTCATATGTTGCCTTATTATAGTTTTGAGGAAGTAGAGTTGTCTGACGACTAGAATTGATGTTTCTTTATATAATGAGTCGGTTGGGTAAGTTCTTTTTTGAGGTGGATTATTTTCAATACTGATTTTTGTACTTGTTCTAGGTGTTTTAGAAAAGTTGTGTTTGCTGCTCCCCAAGCAATTATTCCGTATGCGAGGTGAGTTTCGAACAATGTATAGTATAGGATTCACATCTGGGCTGTTTGTAGGTATGGTCTTATGAATTTTAATCTGTATGTAACGAGTCGTTGTTTTTTGACTAAGTAATCAATATGTGCATCCCATTTTAGATGAGCGTCAGTATATACACCAAGATATTTCAATTTATCTACTGATGAAACCGAAAGTTCTACGTCATCGTATTTTATTGAGAGGGATTAGAAATCTGGTAGATTCTTGGCGTACGACGCGAAGGTAATGTAAAATGTTTTGGTTATATTTATACTCAGTAATTTACTTTCGAACCATTTAATTATCGACATTTTTTTCAGCTTTTTGTTTCAGAGAATTCCATGATTCCGATGAAAAAAAATTGCAGTGTCGTCAAACATAGTTAACAATCTTCAGAATAGTGATTTTATAGAGAGAGAGAGCCAGCAACGTATTTCAAGTTGTCATTTCAAAAGCCCAAATTTGACATTACCTCATTTTCAATAAATTCATCATAAACTCTGATAATGTTTATGTTCCAGTATCGTAATGGAGTAACAGTGTCATAATTAAGTTCCAGTGTCGTGATGAACCTCATTACGAAACTCATATCAGTATCGTTATGATTGATATTACATATTGATGGTAGGTTACATTTTGTACAATAGGTATTTGTATCGTAAATTCATATTACGATAATCGATGGGTTATCAAACTCGGCCTCGGTTGACAAATATTCCATCTCATATCGTAATATGAGTCTTTATGACACTTATATCGTAAATATCTATTATTTTCTAATAAATTAATAGAAACATGTCTGGAGCACATACCGCTGGATAATAATAATTCAATATAATGCTTTGAACATAGGTATTTGTGGACTAGTTTACAAATGCCTGCAACTTGTGATAAATCACGGATAGTTTTTGTGGGAAAAATCTTATTACGGATTTTTTTCATTGCCTTCAATGCCAGAGTGGCCAGGAATCCAGAGCCACCCAATAGACCAGGCTGTTCTATGTTATGTCACGAATTAAGATCAAATAAGAAGCGGTGTGATATCACAGAAATGATATAACAGATATATTTATGAGCTTTAAAAAATGTTATCATCGTGATGAAACAATGTTTCATCTCTTTGATCTATGAATGTTCCATATTTTACTCATATTCAATTACATAATATAGTTTCATCGCAAGGGTATCTCTATTATATAACTAAGAACAACTGTTCTGAAATGAATATGTTTTTGATACTTCCACGATCTTAGGTTAGGTTAGGATAGGTTAGGTATTTAAAGAAGACAACCCAGAGAGCACTGGACGTCTCGAGGATGTCCATTTTATGTCCGAACGTCCCAGAACCTAATATGGACATCCCGGGGACGTACGACTCGGGACGTCTGATGTGAATATCCCCAGGACGTCCAAACTCAGGCCAAATTCATATTACCGACTTACAACATTATTTTCGTGTCTTGTGCCTTTTTAAAAAATTTAAAACGTGTTTTGGTTCAATTTTCCGTCATAAATTTCATACATTTTCCACTGAGCTTATTTAGTTCAGTGAGTTTCTCCAGTTGTCACCAGTATTAGATGAATAGTCGTTATATCGTTATCAATTTTGCATGGTTATTCTGTTCGCGCTAGGTTAGTCAGGTCAGGTTAGGTTTGCTAATAATTCACGCATTTTCAACTTAATTTTCCTCATTCTTATCTTTTCATTTAAACTTCCCGACATTTCAGTGACCAATCACAGAGCGCTTATTGCGTTCCTTTTATTGTCGTCTATATTTCAGTGAGTTCACAGTCTCGAGTCGTTGGGATGGCGACTTAAATCACACTCTTGATAGTTTATTATTTCTTTAACAATTCTCCAACTGTTTTTTTTTTTAATTAGACTTTTATTTCAAACCTGTGACTGAGTGCATCGAGAAGTCTGTGATTTGTGCCATTTGTGGTCCTGTGCTGGGAATTATCTCTTGCCTTGTGGTTTCCTAACCTAACTTATGAACATAATTTCTGGTTGTGGCGGAATTAGAAGTTATTTTTACAATAAAAAAAAAACACGATAATCTGAGAAAATATAATATGACGTATTTATTGCTGTTGTGAGCAGTGACTTCTGTACTGTTCTATAGGTATTATGTTTTGTAATTGATGTAGTTTGTGTCAGAATTTAAAATAATTTATTAATGTTTTTTCTAGAATCACTTTCCATCATTATCCTTTTCACTTTTTCTAGTTGGTATGTCACTTTCTATTGACTAGGATCATGGGTTATAGAAAACCTTGAAAAGTGATATCCTAAAAACACCCTTAGGATGTCCAAGAGACGTCCATGGAAGTCATTACAGGGACATATAATGGACGTCCCCAGAACGTTCCAATTTGTAACATCGGATGTCTCCAGGACATCCTAAGGACGTCTTATGTCCCAGTAATGGACGTCTTCGGAAAGTCTTGAATGTCTTAGATTTATGTCCTGCGGACGTACTGAGGACTTCTTTGTGTTATCTGGGAAAATTTCGCAAATATAATATGATTGAAGTTTCAAAACCTCAACTTACAAGAAAAACAATCACTCATGAACATCAACAAACCACACAGATCAGATAATAACAGTTTCAGAAACATACGTCCCTGGATTGCAAATGCAATATCCAAAAAATAGGGAATCACAATATTTTAATTATTTTAGGTTAAGTTTCGGATTCACCAGATCTCACAAAAGAAGTTTGAGGAAACTGAATATGGCAAGGGAATGGAATGGAAAGATGAAGTCTAAGAAAATTCTGAGGTATATAAGTATGACATAATTTTAGGATATAAAAAATACCTTGGTAATGCATGGTAGAGGTTATAAATAATGTAAAGTATCATATAATCGCTGAGAATCGAATAATAGTAATTCAGTACATAACATGATCATAGAAAAAATTGCATCTTTGAATATTTTGAGTTTTATATTTTTTACATTAACACACACGTGCTAATTCCAATCTTTAGTATCACAACTTTTATTGTTTGCAAGGCAGAAGAACCAGATGAAGAACCAATTCATTAAGAGATAGTGCAATTCCAGGAATGAATGATTGCTAATTATAACATTATATGACATGTGCAAGTACCACCTTGAATCAATTAAAAAAAAAACATCACTTTTTCATTTGCTGGCATGCAAATTTTACGGAACAATTTTATCCCATATACAATAAGGACCAAAAGTCCGTCGCCCAACCCGTAACTTCTTTAATTTACATATTACAAAAAATGTTGAATAGATATTTGTAGCGCCGATCAATCATTTTGATGTTTTTACTTTGTTCTTGTTAGTTTCAATATGTTGAATAGATAAGTTGTAGGGTTTCATTCGATCTGTTTGATAGTTTAAGTTTCATTCATACACAGTGCCTCAAAAAGCACAGCGACTTAGAAGTTTATTTTTTCAAATAGGACACCCTGTATTTCATTGCATATTCGGTTAGGGACGATCATAAGGACTCAAACATTATCAAGTTTGATGCTGTTATCTCCAAAGACTACGGAGATATCACCTGATATTTGATTGAATGAATGAGTCTGAGAGAGAATTCATTGACCCGCCAGAAAAAGTTGCATACACCCGCCTTATATGTTAGCTTTTTATCCAGAATGATATCTTTTTGCTTTCTTCTGCTGCAAATGGAATGACCTCACTATTAAAAAAAAGTGGAGTTAAATATTTCACTTTCCTCTTCCTGGCGTAGGGTACATTTACAGTCTTGCTGGGGTTGACAGTCGTCTGTTTATTTCTTCCACCACCACCAACTGTGTACGTCAATCAACGCTTCTTGGAGGATATTGAAAGCTACCGCTCCTTATAATGTCCTTACCAAAATGACAAGGTCATCAGCATATGCTTGAAGCTCTACTCCTCTTCTTTCAAGAACGTGATGTAGATTGTCTATCAGGAGTTACCACAGAAGATGTGATAGTGCCCAACCTTGTATGCAGACCGCGGAGATCTTTAACCGAAAAGCTTCGTCTTGTAAAGATCTAGGAGATGATCTGTTTATGAGCATGTTGTAGATCCAGCCGGTAATGGTTGGTTCTACGCCTTTTTCAGCCAAAGCTGATGCAATAAGAATTGGTAGTGCATTATCAAATGCTCCCTCGATATCGAGAAATATGACCACCGCAATCTCCTCGTTATAAAGGGATTAAAGGATTGGGTAATTTTCCCCACGGATGTTAGTTGTATAATGCTGAATATGTCAATTTGCCGGTTTGATAGGCATACTGGTGGTTATTAAAGGGAGGACATGTGAAACGTTAAAAAAAAGTGAAAAGTATTTATTCAACTACGTTACATTTTTAAAATTTTCGTAGCAAGTCACAAAACAAAAGTGTACAAAAAATAGATAAAAAGGTAGGAAATACCAATCTTTTTAAAATTAAGTCATAATAGTTATTACGAAGCAATTGAAATGAACTGACTGATAAATTTTTATTTTTTTTGGTGAATATATTCACAAATATTTGGAAATGACTAACAGATTCATTGGCAGAGTAGAAGCAATATCTCAAGAGATAACTCTTTAAGGAATTTTTAAAATGAAACATAGAGAGACACTTTAAATCAGCTGGCAAATGATTGCAAAGATTGAAGTCTAATGTATTTCTCTTGGATTTATTCAAGCGATAGCGATTTGTTCGAATATTATTTGCGGATCAGAGCTGCTATTCTCTAACCGCGTGGTTTCAATTCGTCTATGAATGAAAGGAGACAAACATACACACTTCGTGTGTGTTGGAGTGAAACATTTGATCAAATTCGCATACGTAAAAGTTAGAAAATACCAGCCCTGGTATTGTGATAATGAACGTCAAATTGTTCGAAACATATTTCCGTTCTTGCGAATTTATAACAGGACACTGTATAGATATAGGGTGGGTACTGGCATCATCTGAAGTTTCAACAGAAGAGGTTGACAATGATATTTACAGCCTGAATTTATAATGATTCTGATTGCTTTTTTCTGGAGTCTGAAAGTCTCCACTGTTTACCGAGAGAATGATCCCAAAACTGATGTGAGAGTGGAAAAGAGAGATATATGTAGTTTTCAGTATATCATAGCTGGTGATATTCGTCAATGGACGTGAAAGAAAAAGTGTAGTACATAACCTACTCTTCAGTTGTTTTTTGTGATCATTCCTGTGCATGGCATCACAAGTTGAAAAGTATGGGCTGCTTCTTGAGGTTGCTCGTAAGATGGCAGCCGGTTGAAGAAGTGAGAAAAAGGGAACATAGATTAGATCTTTACCAACAAGTTAATTTTTTTTCACCCACTAATAATGAAAAATAAACTTTGAAAGTTGGGGAAAACAACACCCTTGCATCACAATATTTTGTGTGAGAGCGAGTGAGAGAGTTTGTAATGTATCACTTCCTTAAAATATGGTTTGAGCATACACCACTCCTTGGTCTAGTGCTCTGATTGATTAGAAAACAAAGCCTACAATGTTGTTCATGTTATTATAATCGAATATTATCACAATCCGGGTTTTGTAATAATATGCATACAATGCTTATATTCCAACCTAGTTTCAATATCAGTCAAAATCGTATCATTTTTGTTAACGTCCCTTCGTTATAAAATGTTTCATATTTCCTGCCTTATCCACCACATCGAGTTCATTCATCTCAGAGAAAATGATGTGGTCAAATTGCCCTTTGAAAATCAAAATATCAGAAGTTCATTCATATAAAATGATGAATCACTCGAATGTCGTCGCTTCGGCTTTGTCATGCTCATTTTTGAGTTTTGTAGGAATACTAACTTTTGATGAACTTTTTAATGAATATCCATCATAATATTCCCCCAGTTTCAAATTGTTAGGACAGTGGTACAATCTTCATTCAAGGAATCTCTACATTTTTACAGGGTGGAGGGTAGTATGAAAAGCCATTATTTACCAAATTATGTTTATTCTGCCTAAATATTTAGTGATAAGAAATGGTTGTATCACACATTTTCTCAAATTGTAGGAACAATGAAGTATCGAAAGATAACTTCTTTTCCATTAAAATTCCAAGTATTATGATAATATTATACGAAAAATGTGTATGACTTTCTATTGAATTTTCTTGATAAAGCACACGTGCACACATCATTGTCTGATTAAATTGACTCAATTTCGATCCCAAACAAAGCTTCATTACCCGCAACAAAACTTTCGCAGAAAAAGTTGAAAGGGTTGGGTTGACATAATAAAGCACTGTCAGCTGACGTCACAACATGGCGGTCATGGGGGGACAAAGCATTTGACATTTGATGAATTAATTATCACAATGATGCAAATAACTTTTTCCTAGGAAATCACTTTTCGTAGAAAATTGACCAGGAAGATTCACGTAGCCTTATGGAAAATGGGTTCAATGGGTTTGTTTTTGTTAGTTTGGTTTGTTTGTTCCCCTATGACAATTGTTCCGCAACTGTCATATGACGTCACAGACAGTGCTCTATTGTGATTTGAGGTATGCTTCATCATGGTATTTAGATTATTGAGTAGTTAACAAATGGGCGGTAAACAAACTGATTTTTCGGAAGGAAAATATTCACACCCAGAAAATGTGCCTGTTACATTATTTCCTTCGGGATCCGAAGCTGAAGCTCTCGGGTTTTATCAGATTATTAATATACAAAGTACTATATCGATAGAATTATGAAGAAAATAATAGTCGGCTATTTGTCATAGTCTTGTGATATTACTACGACAATATATTTCCTTGCTTAACAACCAATAAGTGGATTTCAAATTTTGAAATTCACATCCGACATATTCTAAACTTCAATAATCCCATTTACAACTTCTATTGGTTTCATCTCCTGTGTTAAAATTTTGTGAATAGCTTCAGTATCATTTCCAAATTTAATGAATGAAACAACAATCCATTCAACCATCCATAGTATCCATGTCAAAGTAGCAAAAGTACATATTTATGCGAGGGCTCTCGAATCAGTGAAGAAAAGAGATCCAATATTGAGTATGCAGAGGTTCAGCAAAAATCACTTTGACGGTGCGATTTTGGATGAATTCTTGCAAATTTTTGTGACAAGGAAGATAAATGTATGAGACAGGCACCTCTCAGAGTACTTATTGGAAAAAAAATTACCTAGTGGGATAAAAAATAGTGAATCTGGTGAAATTTTTGCTATTTTTTCAAGGTCATTTTTAACAAAAATTAAAAAAGTACTCCGAGAGATGCCTAGATCCAACCTTTTGAATTCAGATGGTGAAAAAAATTTCAAATTTATTGAACGAGCTCCGCACTGAGAGAAATCTGGAGAACATATTGGTATATTCAAGAGATTATCATAAAAGTTACAATAATTTATGGTAATCCTAATAACTCGGATAGTAAGTGGTAAAATACCAATAAAGAGTTGAAATATTTTATGTTTAACGTTAATATAAATTATCACATATAGTACCAGAAATTATTGTAAATATCATTATACATTTTTCTCCGTGCGAGTATTTTGATTTCTCCTGCTCCTTGTTTCACTAATAGCCACTTATAGGGTTAACCCCCTCTTTAAGGTTTGGAACCTTTTAATTACTGAATGTTAATAAGTTTGTGTTAATCGATCTCCGTGTCATAAACCCATGTTGCTCCGGCGCTATACATTTACTAATAGAACTATAAAGTTTAGAGTAAGTAATTTAAAAAATGTGAATAAAGGAAATGTGAGGGAGCAGATAAAAACCCGTGAGGATCGATCATGCCAATAATAAATAATGTATGTCACAATATAAATGGTAAGTTTTTGGATGCCATTTTTTTAGACAGGACACTGTCAAGTCGCAAATTATTTGTAACACGTCAATGAGGACACTGAGTCGACCGTAAAAATATGGAATCAATGATGATGGAATTAACAAGTTTCTTTTAACAACAGTAATACGGGCAAACTTGGTATCTATTCTTTTCATGGTTACATCCTGTATATAAGAGATTGTACCTGCAGTTAAGTACCATAGTACCTACTCGGGGAGCAGATGAATAGTCCATCGTCAATTTTTGTTTGTTTTTGCTGTCCGATCGTGCAACATCATTTGTTTGTGGGGAAAGTTTGAAGAAAAGATTCGACCAAATGATTGTGCACTTTGAGCGTTTTCTACTGAGAACCAATTAACTTTGCAAATTATTGGCCGGGTGTGTGGATGACCTACTTTTTCAGTTCGACGGCTAACAGCACTCGGATAACATAACTTACCATGCTACACTTGTTATTATATAAATTGAAATTGTAAATAATTCGTTGTCAACTGGATGTTAAGTAGTTGATAATTTGAGATATTGTTGAATATTCCACTGCACCATTTTCGAACAATTAAAAGCCTGTATTTTTTATCGTTACCATAGCAACTAAAAAAAATTCTCGAAAGGCGAGCCTGAGACCACAGACGTTTAGCGCTAAAATACCTAAACTCTAATAATCTATTTCTCAGTCACTTATTGATGGATTATACAGTTTTTTACCTGATTTATTAGTTTTGACCTATATTTTTATTCCATCTCGTTAAATATAGTATTAAAAACGTCATGAAACTTGTCCTCGTGTAAATTTTCGCTTCATAAATAAAGAGTACATGATAAAAATACGTATATTGTGAATAAATAAACTAAACTAACCCAACAACTATTTACACATATTTTGCTACAAAATAAAAATGTTTTTTAAATTCTAACAATTCTTTTTTCAAAGGCGAATACGGAGGCCAACACGATTCAATAGGCTCGATAAAATACTAATGTTTGAGTAAGTAAATATAATATTTCGATACTATTTTGTCCTGCTTACTTTTGGATTGATGATTCAAAAAATTGGATTCTCGATGTATTATCAGCTAAAGTGCCCAAAATACTTTTTTCTAAAGAGAACATAAAAGCATTCACATCTTTGTTAGGCAAGGCAACTTACTCTGTGGTATATCTTTATATATATTATTATTATTATTTACAAAATTATCGCCTCTATTTGCCTCTGAATACATTTCAATTTTCTCAGGACCTTTTCTTTGCTTTAACGTAGGTTCAGTTCTTTTTTCCACAAGAGTCCTGTTTCCTATTTCGTATCGCTTATTCGTCTTTTTCTTATTTCTTCAGGAAACAAATCGTCTTCTTTTTTTCTTCATTGATTTGTCCGGTATATCATCAATAAAAAAAATTCTTGAAGAAAATCAATCATCTTCAAAATTTTCACAAATTTAATTAAATGCTGAATTCACTCTTTGCTGATGTATCACTTGTTCCAAACAAGTTTTTGTCAATATTGGGTTATGCCATCCCTTCTTTATTCTTCTTGGTATTGTGAGTGGCCAATTATGATGACCTATCAAAAGAGTTGGCTTTGCGTTATGTTGATGTATGGGAATTTTTTTTGAGATTTCATCATTGTCAATATCATGTTAGTATAGATAGAAACTTTACTGTCCTTATGTTATTCATAATGAAGGTTTCACTGTCTTTCATCATAATTGTGGATAGTGGAAGCTTTATCGAACAGCGCATATATTTACATTTCATTACATGTAGGTGCTTCTAAAATAACCAGTACAACAAGGACTGAATTGTAACATTATTATTAGGTTTTACTAATGTTTCATTCTGTTGCAATTTCTTCCAAATCCTCATTGGAATTGTAGTTTTCATCAGCTTCTGAATTGTTACGAAACAATTGATGTCGAACATCCTTTTCTCTGGTATTGTTTTTCGAATTTGCAATATTTTATTTGATGATTATTTCTCAAACAACACAAGAAAAAAAAATTTCTTCTTCCAACGGTTAGATAGTAAGTGACATACATTTTCTCTATTTGATAAATTATTTAGTTCGGACGGTTCTTTAAATTGGCTCATAAAACTTGACCACTCCATTGGATTGCCTGTGAACACGAAAATTTTCTATGGAATAAACTGTTTTTATCAATTGCAGTCTCATTCAATTGATTCATATTATAGGTACTTTGTTCAGTTTTTTCATTTCAGTTTCTAATTCAATTTGATTACATTTCTTTCATTTCTAGTGCTTTTAGATCTTCTTTCTTTTTCAGCTACGACTTCTTCAATTTTAATTTCAGTAGTTTCCTTTCTTGATACTATGAATCTTTTGACTTTGCTGTGCTTGTAGCATGTACTGGAGAAAATTCCATAAAATCACTGGTGTGACTTTGAATTTCTTGACATTTTTGACAATACAATCTCTTCTTCTGATTTTTTTTTGCGAAGGTGTATTCAGTGAATATTAATTGATACTCAAAGAATCAATGTCTTATTTTGACTACGCTTCTGAAATATTTATGTTGGATTAAGAAACACCATGTATATACTTTGATTACCACTACACCATTTCCAGTAGTATTTCAGAAAATATCAATTGCATTCCAGATTAGTGATTTGATTTTCGGAAAGCGTCAATTGTATTTCAGAATAGTGTGTTGGATTTCAGATAGCATCAGTTGAATTTCAGAAAAGTTAATTTGGTTTCAGAAAGCATCAATTGTATTTCAAAATAATCAATTTGATTTCAGAAACCATCATTTAAATTTCAGAATAGTCAACTGTTTTTCAGAAAATATCATATGTATTTCGGAATGTGTCATTTGTATTTCAGATAACGTGAAAAGAAATTCAGAAAGCATGATTTGTGTGTGTATGTGTAGGTTCGAAAAAATATTGAAGGAGTGGACTGGTACTACATTATCGTTTAGAAAAAATAATATGAATTCCGTAACGAATGATAGATATTGATGAATACCGAAATACATATGATATTTTCTGAAATACAAATGATGGTTTCTGAAATCAAGTTGATTATTCTGAACTGCAACTGATACTTTCTGAAATTCAACTCACTATTCTGAAAATAAATTGACACTTGCTGAAATACTACTGGAAAAGGTGTAGTGAAAGAATCATAAACAAAGTACTCATTTTAAACAGAGAACCACCGTTATTTCTCTTTGCTTGGCAATAACGATACTTAAAACTGAACCTTGAATATAGAACTTAGGAAAAACATTTCAGTGTACAATTCATGTATGACTTGAGTCACTTTCCAAGAGTTGCAAAACTCCCAATCACTCCAAAAACTATGAAGTTTTTATTGAGTTCATTTTCGATATTTGTTGTTCATGAGTAGACCTATCACCACCATAAATATTGACATATTTGAAATTATAAGAGCTTTCTTCCTTTGCGTTGTCAACATTGTACGGATCAAATAGTTTCTTAAACCTCCCTGTTCTCAGTCTATTTTGAAAATTCCAATCGGCAGTAGAAAGTCGCGAGTCTGCTGCAATATTTCTTCAGATTTCTTCATTGTTAATCAGTAACTCATTCTAGAGTACCGTTATGTGGGCATCCTTCAACAAAAGCTTCGGCTACGGCCAATTCAGCGTGACGTTTTTTGTTTTGTTTCGGTTTGGATATTTTAACTCGATTGGGAAGTAGTACACTGCAGAACATAGTTGTTTATGTTGTTTTCGGTCGAACGTCAAGAAATGCTGATGATTTATGGCAATCAATATACCTACTTGGATACAACTTATGGACTCCGCAAGAAGTGACGTCGAAAATATCAAAATAGTAGTTGACTGGTTCCAAACAAAAAAATTTCGTAGGTTGTTTATACATAGGCGTGGAAGATAATTTTATACAATTTACATAGTTGATGAATCAGGACATTCCATCTACCTCCCAAGATTTCACTGTCCAACCCAAACTTATGTATAAACAAGCAACAAAAATCTCTGTTTGGAACCAGTCAACTACTATTCTGGCATTTGTGACGCCATGCTTGCGGAGTCCATTGCATTTATGAAAAATCAAATAGGAGCGGTGAAATTAGTTTACCAAAGTCTTAGATGAGAAGTATTTCAACTAAAAGTAACCACCAAATTGAGAACCTCTGTGTATCTTAATTTTTGTAGCAAAGAATCACTACATATTTTCTACTCGAAGGAAAGAGTTGTATTTCGTATTTGAAATGTATTACAATTGCAAAACGCTTTCGACTATTAGGCCATCATCAGTGCGATACCTGCGAGTGACTCATTATTGGTACAAGAAGATTCAACGAAACTCAACATTATAAGTGACATTGAAATG
Source organism: Chrysolina haemoptera (assembly GCA_958298965.1). Classification (NCBI taxonomy): domain Eukaryota; kingdom Metazoa; phylum Arthropoda; class Insecta; order Coleoptera; family Chrysomelidae; genus Chrysolina; species Chrysolina haemoptera. Next base: position 20,766,035 of record OY282599.1, on the reverse strand, counting down.
AGAGATACTCAAACACCTGATCTCCACAAACTTTAGAACCATGTAACAATATCCAGGCGTGTACCTAAGGCCATTCCATGGGCTAGGTAACCAATCACAGTAGCGAAATTTATGACACTTTGTTTTTCGTCTCCTGTATCCTTATATTCTAATTGTGTGTCTAGGGTCATTCCAAGCATATTATTCAGTATGAAGGTATCATTTACATTTTAATAAATACAATTTCAGTCACTTTAGGGCAGTCATGGGGGTAAATACCCCATTACCTTCCCCCCTCCCTCGTCCCCTCAGGCATGCGGCTGAACTCATCCCCAAGAACCAAAGAGCAGATGTCAGATGGACTACGAAACGGCCTTGAGGGTGGTAACTGTTGAAATATTTATTATTCATTATCAAGTTTTTCACGTAATGTTACCACGGGGTTGTTTGAAAAAAAAAGTTGTTTAGAGTTTTGTCAATATAATGAACTTGTCAGTTTGTATCTAAAGACCGATTCAGATACATGGGTGCCCACCCAGGGTTTTTGACCCCGCATGATATCCAGTATTAACAAAATTAACCAAAGAAGGCAGAAGGCAGAAGGCAGAAGGCAGAAGGCAGAAGGCAGAAGGCAGAAGGCAGAAGGCAGAAGGCAGAAGGCAGAAGGCAGAAGGCAGAAGGCAGAAGGCAGAAGGCAGAAGGCAGAAGGCAGAAGGCAGAAGGCAGAAGGCAGAAGGCAGAAGGCAGAAGGCAGAAGGCAGAAGGCAGAAGGCAGAAGGCAGAAGGCAGAAGGCAGAAGGCAGAAGGGTCAAAAATGCTTCAAAAACCCTGCATGGGCAATTTACAAGTATATATTTTTGACCCTTGTACCTGTAAATTGCAAGACAGTTCACATACGTTCCTTTTAATTGCCTTTCTATCAATAAGTTATATTTTCTTTGGTTCAGAAATTTTAATTTTGTTAATACCGGAGGAATTCATCATGCGGGGTCAAAACCCATGTATATAAGTTGGATTTCTAGAAGGCAAATCGATTTGATCAACGTGCAGAGTCTGCACGCTACTGAGAGGTATTGTCGGAGCTATAGAAGTCGTAGAAGTAACTCTCGAAGAACCGAAAGCATTGGAAGCTGGTGCTAGTGTATGAGATGTTGCCTCATAAAAAAAACATACAGATAAACAGAAAGCGGTGCCAACATGACGAAAGAAAATCTAAAAAAGATCATGAATTTTTTTTCTAAGGTTCGAAAAATATGGCAAGAGCTACACCATTACTCTTCAACTTATTCATAAACGATATTTCCGAAGTCATCAAGCACAGTCAGTTTTTATTATTTGCTGACTTAAACTGTTCAAACCTGTAAAAGCAATTGAGGATACAATACTTCTACAGGAAGATTTAAATAATATTAGTTCTTGATGTACTTTCAACAATATGTCATTAAATGCAAAGAAGTGTTTCAGTATATACTTCTACAAAATAAAGTCTCCAATAGTTACTACCTACTGGATTAAATCTGACGCTGTAATGAGAGTCAACCAGATTCGCAATTTGGGCGTCTTACTAGACAGTGGATTTACATTTCAACCACACATCAACAATATAATTTCCAAAGCCCTCAAGACACTCGGTTTTATTAATCGTTCTTCACTAATTTTTCTTATAGTACTCTGAAACTATTGTATTGTACCCTCGTAAGAACTATATTAGAATATTGTTCTAGTATCTGGAACCCTTTTTACATTTCACATGTTAAACAAATTGAAAGTAATTTATTAAAAAATATAATGTATTAGTATATATTTAATATTTAAGTAATGTTAGTCTTAATTATCACGATTTATAATGTATTTTACTGGGGTTTTCCGTTTACAATAAATAAATAAATAATTTTTTGGACGGATATCTGCTTGCAATTCTTCTATTATCAGAAGGAAACAGGTGATGATGTAGCTACACACATGTCCAAGTTGAAGAATCTTTGGAGTGAGTTGAAATTGGAGATAAAAAGGGAAGATACAATAGTGTTACCCAAACTAATACTCATTTGTACGAGAAAGCTCTCACACAACAGGATAGAAGTAAGCTCGTTAGTCAAAAAGTGTTGGTAGTGAATTCTCCACAGCAGAAGAAAATCAACAAATTCAAAAAGAAAGGGAAAGGGAAAGGTCACAGAGTGAGGAATTGTCCTAAATGGCATGCCGATGTCAGATCACCAAAACCAGTCCCTTCAAAGTCAAACGCAGAATAGATAAAGGCAAATTTTGTTTGCATCAACCAATGTTGTTATACAGCTGAGTCTGATCATAACATCTGGTTTGCTGATAATGGTGCCACAAATCACATCATTTACCGTTCGGTCCTTTTCCTTACTTTTGAAAAGTTTACTTACTAACCATGAAGTAACAACAGCTAATGATGATTCAGTGGATGCGTTAGGAAGATGTTCTATTGTCTTGGAAAAAGAGGTTGATCGAAAGAAACATGAAATAACTTTGAGCGATGTTGGGATGTTCCGAAAATCAAGAAGAATATCTTTTCGATACTAGCTGCTCAAGACAAACATCCTAATAGCCAGTTCATCTCAACAGTGGACAAATACAGATTCAAAATAGGTGAAACGGTCATATTAGAGGGCTTCAGAAGTTTAAACTATGGACTTTATAACTTAGCAGTCAGCAACAAGCCGAAACAAAGCGAAGCAAATGTCATTTCAAGTGGATTCCAACTCCAACTATTTCATGAAAGGCTAGGTCATCAAAATAAGAGATATGTGAAATCGTTATCGAGCGTGATCTTGGAGTGGAAGTAGATCTAGATAGCGAAGTACGTGAAGGCTGATGTGATTATGGAAAAGCTCATCATAAGAAGTTTGGTACAAGAGACCGTGCAACTCAACCTGGAAGTATCTTACACACTGATGTTTGTGGACCATTTCTAGCATCTATTTCTGGTTACCGGTACTACTTTTTAAAGATGACTTTTTACGCTAGCGAGAGGTGTTCTTCATGAAAGAAAAATCAGAAGTACCCACAAAGTTAATGCAAATGCATCAGGAAGTGAAAATAGCAGGTCACGTTGTGAAAGAGCTCATATGTGACAATGGTGGAGAATTTGACAATGGTAACGTAAACGAAACTTTGTCCAAATATGGAATAAAGCAATGCCGTATACTCCTGAAAAGAGCGGCTGTGCTGAGAGAGAAAACAGAACAATAGTAGAAACGGCTTGATTTCCCATGCATTCACATGAAAAAATTGGGTTGAAATGATAAATGCAGCCTTTGGAAGTATGGACCAGGAAGAAATCAACTATAAAACATCTTCGTTTCATCGGCAGTACCTGTTATGCGCACACTCCTAAGCAAAATAGAAAGAAAATGGATAAAAAAGCAATCACGGGTATTTTATTCGGCTAAGATAAGATCCCGAGGCGTTATTTTTGATGAGAACCTCCTTTTCACGAGAGAAATTCATTTAAGGGAAATAGTTGAAATGGAATCTCAAACGGGTATGTCTTATGAAAGTGTTGAAACGAAAAACACAGGACCACTTTCATCAGAAGAGGGAGGAGAAAATAAAATTATAGGAACCGGTGAAAATGATCCAAATTATACAAGACAGCTGAGAGAAAGATCAACGATAAATCCGCCACAATGCTTTTCAACGATTTTGTCATAAATCAAGTAAATCAAGTACCTGAACCTTTTTTAAAAAGGGGAACATTCTCCATGAAAATAAAAAAAATGAAAAATGTGATTTATTTGTAATATCTAACAGAAAACAACTACTTCCCCGGAAAAAGCCACGCTGGACATTGAAGTACATCCTACATCTGATAGACATTGTGAAAAGGCTCTAACTGAAAAGAAAAGAAAAAATCTGAAAGTGAAAATTCGCATTTTCATTCATTAGTTGATTTTTTTAATTTACTCTAGTTTTCATTAAAAATTCATTAAATAAATTAGATAGGGAGAATGTTATTAAAAAATATCACTAACAGAAATCGTTCATTTCATTGAAGCATGGTTCGCTTTTCTCGCATTCAATCCCCAATACATTTTGGTCGACGAAAATCTATTTCGCTGTGCCAAGCTCATCACGGTGTTTGATATGAGGGAAATATTTCTTCTGCGGTAACACGTTGAAAGTTATTTTTTGATATAGACCTGTCATGGGCATTGCATTTTGATTTTTGTTTGAAAAATATGATTAGCATGTTCATAAAATCTGTTTTGGAATCTTTCAGCCGCAGATGAAGTTTTTTTTTCGATTTAATCCATAATATATATGACATGGAAAAAAATACTGATTAACTTTTCCTATTTTCGTGTTTTTTTTAGTAAAAATTTGAAACCTGTATCTTCAAAACTAAATTTTGGGGCGTACCTCACCTCATCTCGTCGTCACCTGGTATAAAAAAAACGAAAAACCAGTCTGGTATAATTTTATTATCAGTAGCTTACAACCATGAATAAACAAAACCATAATACAGTGCCTTCATTTAATACCATATTCCACTCGATTAAAGTTTAAATTTTCCACTTAAAGTATTTGGTTCTCATATAGGGTGTCGCTACAGACCATTGCTCCAATAGTTAACATTTATGAGCGTCGTTTAGCACAAATGAGTAGCGTCTTCAAAATTGCTATAAGTATTTTTGCCATTTATCACCATCGAAATTATCACGAGTTTTTTTCAGAACTCTGGAATCATTTCAAAATATTTAGGTAAGGTTCACACACGTTCAAATTTGATGTCCATGTGGGATAAGGAATTACACGAAAGTTCTGTATATCAACTGTACAATTTCATACATAAAATATATCTTCATTCCTCCAAAAATAATGTACAAATGAACACTTCTAATGAATATAAGCTTGATCCCTTTCATATCAGATATCTTTAAGGACGTATGGACTAACCTATTTTTAAACTCATCAATATGATCTATACTGTGGCTGGTAGGTAGAGTAGAACTAATACTGCTAATTACTATTTGGAACTGGAAAAATGTATACAGCGCTATAAATAATATTTCTAGTAAGCTTATCACTAGTTTATCCACAGAAATATCTACAGCGTATAGGAATCAGTAGGGGTCGAGCAAAATAGTATAGGACGCAAGAATATTTTAAGTGTCAGTGAGGCAGACGTTTGTCTAAAGCTTACCTAATTGAGCCCACCTGTTCATTCCTGAGTCCAAATTGGACTGCGAGTGGAAAACAACACATTATTTCTTTTATTTTATATGGCAGACTCAGCAGAAAGTGCTTGAACAAAGATCAATTTTCCCAATACAGAAATGCCTTTTTTCGGCAACCGATTTTTCTTTGAGAAAGTATCACTTCCCGGACTAATCCGGGAAGTACGTACTTTCCGGACTAGTCCGGGAAATGCTCGAATTTCAATATAAATATTTATATAAATAAGAATTAGAATGTTTCTGTTAATACCTATCTTCTGTTCGCATTTCGATATTTAATACAAATAAGAATTAAAATGTTCGAAATTTTCATCTACAAAGAAATATAAAAAATAAATGTGTCTCAATTTGTTATTCTACACGGTTGCCGAAAAAATTGTGTACGCAACACGTCCTAAAAAAGTTTTTTTGGACTCACAAACTTCCAGGACTCGCTACGCTCGTCCTAGTATCTTGTACACTCGTCCAAAAAAACAGTGTTTTCCGGACTTGTTACGTAAATTACTATTGTAGTTTGTTTGTAAATAACATTCAGCTTTGAATCATAATATCACCAAACTACTTTATCATCTACAGTTCAGGTCATTTCGCAAAATATTAAAACACTTGAAATGTGATACATTGAGCACGTATTTAATGACATGCCGTTTTGCTCTTTATAATGTCTTTTCAGAGTTTGTCCATTCAATTATTTCACAATAGTTTTACTGATTATTACACAAAAGCTTTTCTTTTTCATTTTCAGTTTTTCCGAAAATTTTCGTTATTAGATAAGTGATTGCCCCCGATAAAACGAAAGATTCCGCAGGACGACCTGTTTTATGTGGCAGTTTATTGAAAACAGTTACCCAGCAAAGAAAAATTTAATGAACAGCTCGCATGTTATTTTGGTAAGACAATTTGATAAATGTGTAAATAATAATTTAACGATTATTGGAACATTGCCGAAAGGCCTACGTTAAAGTAAAATTTATTCAGTACCTACCTATTTCAGAAACTCCCAGCAAAAGATCAAAGTATTTTTTCATTCAATTGGGAACTAGCCTTCGCTGGTAATTGGCAAGTACCATGAAACGCGGGAGGTAGGTTTCCCCATTTAAATCGAAAAACAAATTCAGCTGTGTATTTAAAAAGCATTGCAGAGTGATTCTTGTAGAAAACTGTACCAAGTGTCAAACAGATATAATTCAACGGAAGCAGAGGCATTACTTGTTTTCGGTTGGATACTTGCCGACGAATATAATCAATTTTTTATCAATATATATTTTTTATTTTTGATTAATAGGATGAGATTTACAACAGTAACTTTTTCTCAAGCAGCAAAGTATTACTTTGCCCTCTTAATACACAAATAGCTATTGTATGTGTCGTTCTTGAGATATAAACGATCAAAATTCGTTAAAACGTCGTAGACATGCCCAATTATGATCTTATTAATGCTAGTACATTAAGGTATATATATCGTTTTTGTGATTTTTTTCATCACTATTCCAGAACAAGGTTATTCATTCTGAAAAGTCATCATAGTTTGTTTTAGTCTACCCTGGGCTGGAAAAAAGCGAATTTTTTTTGTCTCACTCTGATATGAATTTTTAAAATTTTGGATCCCTTTTAACGACAATTGACAGATCGTTTTTGAATATAAAAACAATGTATTGCTGCTTTTGATTGAAAAAAAGATGAGGTAACTATCTGATAAAATCAATTGTTCAGTATTAACTTTCATTGAGTTACAGAGTGCGATACATTTTTTTAGGTAATTTGCAATGTTTTTATCAAAGATCTCGAAAATTGTTCTGGTAATTTGACCTTATTTTACTCACAGTATTTTGACTATTGTATACGAAGAATGTCATCTAAATGAGAAAATATTTTCTATTATACATTTTGGAGTAACTGAATGGGGTATTGGAAATTGATATGATGAAAAGTAAAACGGCATTTCAGAACATCTATCAGATTGAACTGAAATGTTGTTCATAGAATCGAATATTTATAAAATATAATTCAAACAGCAACAAAGCTAGCTTCACTCATGATGAAGGAAACTAAAGAATAATGTTTCAATTCCACCGAACTATTATAACGAGTGTATAAAGATGCATTTTAGTCACATGTGGAGTAAAGTTACTTTATAAAGTACACTGTAACTAAGTGGCCTCAAGATCTAGGGCGCTGCGTCATAGCTTTTTTTTTCAACATTTGGTGTGACGTGTGAGTTATTTTCTTTTTATTGAATTCGACTAATTTGGACTTGTGACTGTGGGCAAAACGTTGTATTGCATTCTTGTTTTTCAACGAAAATGTCGATGAATATTTATAGATAAAAGAACTGAGAACGCATTAACAATAAAATTAATACTCGAGGTAAGTGCCATCTTTATGAAAAAACATTTCTGAAAATGTGTATTTTGCGAGCATTACAAAAAAATTGTTGCGAAACAAATATATTCGTAATTGCCATTCAATTCCACTCAGTTTTTCTCGTGTCCTCAGTAATCAAAGGTAAAGATTGCCTTGGTTATTGAGAGTAAGGATATGGGTTATTATGTATGAACAAAATGAGCAAATCCTAATTTTCTCAAAATAATTCCGGACGGTTAACAATCAACCTCCTATTTACAAAATATAGATACACTGCAAAAAGTCCCCACAAATCTCAAAGAAAAGTTTTCGGGGTGAAACAGAGCTTGTTGATATATTTTCGAGCCAACAAAATAGACACTATTCACAAAATGTAGTTCTTTACTCTGATAAATAATTCAAAAATGGGTTCGATCATCTGTGATTGTGTAGAAAAAATTATCGATAATGTAACCTGTGAGTGGTTATAACGATTTTCTATTGTACTTATAGGTCACTTTCTACCATAGTTTTGGGTTCTGTTAAGATTTTCAGATACCTATGTCGATACTACTATGTAATATTGATTACCTGTACAGTTCTTCTTGTTCGTTACGTTATTTCATATTTACTGTCTATTATACAACGAATCGTTCTGACTCAGAATTTTTGAAATTGTTCACCTACATGATCATAATCTGGCACAAAGTCCAGTCATGACATATGCGGAACATCAACATGTCAGTAAGGAAATAAATAACCTTGACAGCAAATAATCTGGGAAAGAGAGCTGCAGTATCTTACGAAAGCGCTGAACGGACATGATGAAAAAAATATTATAATTGCCGGTTCAAGCTGACAATTATACCTAATTGCCAGTTTGAATTGACAATTAGCTATAATTGCCAGTTTTAACTGACAATTAGCTATAATTGCCAGTTTGAACAGACAATTAGCTATAGCCAGTTTAAACTGGCATTTATAATATTATATACAGTGCTAGTCTGAAGTACGTTCCCCCCCTACTAATTTTCGAACCACCTGGTATATCGCAACGAAATTTGGAAGGCTCAATACAAACCTACTTTTTCATGGAAAAATTCTAGCTGAAAGTTTCAAAATGCAAGCTTAGCGCCTTCTAGTTTTTTTAAATAGAACACCCGGTATATCATTGCATGATCGGTTATGGACGATCATAAGGAATCCAACAATACGAAGTTTGATGCTATTATGTCCAAAGTCTATGGAGATATCACCTATTACTCCATAAGCCGAATGAGTGGGAGAGAGAAACTTTTTCTGGCGGGTCAATAAATTCTCTCTCGTACTCATTCGGCTTATGGAGAAAATAATAGGCGATATCTCCATAGTCTTTGGAGATAATAGCATCAAACTTGGTGCTGTTGGATTCCTTATGATCGTCCCTAACCGATCATGCAATGATATACCGGGTGTTCTATTTAAAAAAAATTATTGAAGATGGCGCTCAGCTGCCATTTTCAAACTTTTAGCTGGAATTTTCTCATGAAAAAGTAGGTTTTTATCTCCTTATTGAGATTTCCAAATTTCGTTGCGATATACCAGGTGGTTCAAAAATTAGAAGGGGGGAACGGACTTTAGACTAGCACTGTATATTATATTGTTAAGTTGGGCAATTAGCTATAATTGCCAGTTTGAACTGACAATTGGAAAGAAGTGGAAAACAAACTGAAATTTATAAATTTTTAATTTTAATTTTGTGAGTGTAAGAATGCTCCGCCCTGTATGAACACAAGTGGATAGCCAGAATTCGTCTCACTCCTACTTTATTAGATGTGAGACTGAAGCTGGTTGTTCGAAATAGAGTTTTGCCATTAGTCTCAATAGGAATTTGCAAAATGATTGACCATTTCAGAACACTTCACTGCACCATGAAAGTTGGAATAATAGGCTAGTAGAGATCGACATGAAAAATTGAAAATTCAACAATAACTCCAAAAGTTTTCAAATTGTATGATATATCGAGACAGCAATAAATCTCAGTTTGCAACCTATTCCGAAGTGTGTAACATTGTCAAAATGGCAATTCATTCCAAAAGTTCTGCAAACTTGGAATAGTATAGACAATATATTTCCTTGCTTAACAACCAATCAGTGCATTTCAAATTTTGAAATTCAGCCAATAGAATCGGAACTACAGTGAAAATATAGCTTGTCGCTGTATTTTCACGGTGATAAACCTGCTTAGTTTTTGTTTTATTATCTGTCAAGTGAAAATAATGATTTAAATTATAAACGTCAAATTTATGTGTTTTGACTAGTGATCTTTATTTATCAATATGAGCGATCGTTGGGGACAAATGTCCATTAGTATCATAGATGAGGCCGTGGAAAAGAGTATTCCGTTGAATACGGCTAGAAGTAAAGCATCAATTACCAGGTGACACGATTTTTCTTTATTTCAAATCGATATATTGTCGTCCTAAATATAATTCGTGGTATGATTAAAAACCTATAATTTTTTGGAATATCAATTCATTGGCAATCCCAATGCAAGAAAATACAACTCGTCCTGCGGACTCGTTGTATTTTCAGCTTTGGGATTGCAATTCATTCATATTCCAAAAAATTATCGGTAATAATCATACCACTTATTATATTACCCCTGAAAATATCATTTCATATCACGAATCAAGTTTGCAACCAATTCAAGTGTACGGAACATTTTTTTCATCGACCTCTAATGTTTTTCTTTGATATACAATAAGAGAAAATTCCAAAAGTTCTGCAAACTTGACAGATACATCGGAAAAATATTCCGAATAGTTTTGTAGATTTGCAACCTTTTACGTTGACCGGAACATATATTTTCTTAATTCATGGTAATTTTTTTCATCAAGGTGGTCTTGAAATAACTGCAAAAATTTGAAACTTTGTTGCAAAATTTGAAAACATCTTGAAAAGGGGAACATTCTCCAGGAAAAATGAAAAATGTGACTAACGTTTTTCTTTCAGTCGCAGATGATTCCACAAAAGATTTTATGAATTTTATATTGAAAAGGGGAACATTCTCCAGGAAAAATGAAAAATGTGACTAACGTTTTTCTTTCAGTCGCAGATGATTCCACAAAAGATTTTATGAATTTTATATTCATATTTTCGAACTAAAATTGAAAACATCTATTCTGATGCATTTACAAATTTGCAACCATGTACACGATACGAAACTTCATGCAATTTTGGAAAATCTAACTAATTTACAAATTAGTGGCACGTTTCGGATATTACCATTGACCGTGGCAATCTCGTAGAGATTGACCCGATAGTTGAGTATTCTCACCTATTTGTCATCACTTTAGAGACTCCAACGGAGGCGATCCATAACATACAGTGGAGGTGAGATGATACTGGGAAGGTAAAAAACTTACAGTCGAACTCCACCAAATAAAATCTTTATTGTATTATGTGCGTGTGTAGAGGACACACATCAGCACATTAAGGGATGTAGTCAGAAGACCTACATCAGCAGTAGGACATGTTTCGAAGGATTCATCCTTCATCTTCAGCAAAAAGGTTAACAAGAGATCATATGTGGTGGAAAAAGTGGAAAAACTATTGAGACATTGCTTAAAAAACTTAACGACTAGTCGTCAACATGACGTATCCCGCATGAGAGCTCTCATGGTTAACAAGAGATCATATGTGGTGGAAAAACTATTGAGACATTGCTTAAAAAACTTAACGACTAGTCGTCAACATGACGTATCCCGCATGAGAACTCTCAAGCAATGTCTCAATAGTTTTTCCACCACATATGATCTCTTGTTAACCTTTTTGCTGAAGATGAAGGATGAATCCTTCGAAACATGTCCTACTGCTGATGTAAGTCTTCTGACTACATCCCTTAATGTGCTGATGTGTGTCCTCTACACACCCACATAATACAATAAAGATTTTATTTGGTGGAGTTCGACTGTAAGTTTTTTACCTACCCAGTACTTTAGAGACTTGCTGAACGTCTCTTTTCTATTTATAAATCGTTCGTCCAGAACGTCCAAATATTCAAGAAATACATCAATTCCTTCATACATTTTCTTTTTTCTCACCATGTTCTCTGGTTATTACATAATTCTTACTTTCCCGTGAAAGAAGAGTCGTACCTGCTGACATTTTTAAAACACTTTCTCTAAGATCTGAAGTTATTCCGGGTTGCTGGCCCAATTAGGCCACCCCGGAGCGAAAATCATAATGACCCTTGTGTCTGCACATACGTATAGATGACGTAGAATCGTCATTATATTCTGTTGTAATATTTTTTCTCATGGTCAATTATTCTTAGTTGGTTACATAATACCTTCTGGACATAATGAGTTCGATAATTTGACTGCAAGTGATCGAAGTTGATGTTGAAAATAATCAGTTCCGATACCTGATTTTTCAGCAACCATAAGCATAATTTCACTGAAGCAACTTTTCTATGAGGTTTGTGTGTCTTCTGCACATACATTTTTTTCGTTTCTACACATGTTCTCCCATATTATTGAGATAACAAATATAAATGACATTGGCTGACATGAAATTTGCATGGGTTTATATAATTGATTTACATATCGTTTGGACCAAAACATTTTTTTATATATACCATCTTACTCTTACTATATACACTCGTATCATTGACAATACACATCACTTCCACATTCGATGAATGCTCTATCTTAAAAAATGTAAATATAAGACAGAATTATATAAAGCAAATCAGTTCAAGAAACATAATAATGATAATAATGAATTTATCCAATGAGTAAGCATATTAATGTCTCAATAGGACCATGCTATTCTTGCATAATGTCACGAATTTATTGAAAGAGACCATATTCAGTGTTATAATCCACCGACGATTCCCTAATATGGCCTCGATTAGCATAAATATATTGAGATATACACACACTGAATGCTTCCGAATGCAAAAGTATTTCCAAAAGGGTGGTATTTAACAGTCTACCAAATTAACCCAAATTTTTTTTACAAAAAATACGTTTGTTTCCAAAAAATACTAAATGCTCACCAAAATTCAGAAAATACATATTCTGAAAGCGACAATCAAATATTTACATCATGCTAGTCTCTTATAATCGGGTCAATTCTGTTTCTCAGTAGCAAGATAGTTAGTAGATGTTGCTGCCATATCATCTCCTGTCGATAAAGTAATGTAGATTTAACAAAATTCTATTCTACAAAATTGAGATATAATTTGCTGTGAGAGTTGTCTTGCTGTAATAACAATGTTGCTATTGAGGAACATAATTTACTCGATTATTTGTTCCTGAAAATTACTTTTTTTTGCAAAATATGCTTAATTTTTACCAAATTTTAATTCCCGAAAATGCTCGCAATTCACACGAACCTAACCTGAGGAAGCTAACCTAGCTTGCGAGTCGAAAATGCGTGAATTCTAAATTTGGTGAACATTTAGTAAAATCGGTGGACATAATATTTTGATTTGTGATGTTCATTCAATTTTTTGGTGGGCAGCGCTAGGGATGTATCGTTTAAATTGGTGTACATTATATTTTTGTTCGATTTCCCAAAATAATGCTCAATCATCAGTCGATGAGGGTACTGGCGGACAGTGGCGCAGCCAGGATTTCAGTTTGAGGGAGGGGGGGTTGAACATACAATTTATCAGTTACCAGAGCATTTTTTTTCGTTCGCTGGATGTCATGGATTACGATAGTAATTTGGTGGCCCCCAAAGCCTCCCCCTGGCTGTGTCACTGCCCGTAGCAGTCTCGTATTCCATTTTTGTAAACAATATCTGATAATATCTCTAAATTGAAAGACTCAAGCTGTAATGATTACACTTGTGCACATCACTGGCTGAATATATGCATCATTTTCCCAAATGTTATTCAGTAGATTTAAAGGCAAAGGAAAGCATTCGAAAAACGTTTAGATTAGAGACACTATTCACGGATATGTAAAAGTAAAAATCGCTTCTCTGGGTTACTGAGGTATTGAAACAAATAATAGTATACATTATGTAACAACTGTTATAAACCATTTAGTAACGAGTGTTTAATAATCGAGTTTCTACAGGAGTTTGTCAAAGCGTTACATACACTACTTTTTCTACGAACTGATTAAAACAACAAAATTTTATTTTTTTAATCACTTAACTAAAATTTCATTTACCGTACAGATATGTACCGCGTTTATTGATCCATTATAGCTATTAATGTAACGAGATTTTTATGCTATTTATAATAATCGAGGATGTTGCCAGGCGACGAGGCGCTTTGCGCCGAATCGCCTGTGCAACCTCCGAAATTTATTTAAATTGCATAATGATCTAGTTATATTCAAAACTTTACCGTATCATTGACATTGACAACGATGATGTGAAAATGAAATCAACAACTTTGGTTATTTCACGTTATTGTCATTTGAGCGTGCCATTTGGTATCTATTATAAAGTAACTAAAATATTATATTGTAACTAATGTATTATGTGTTGTTATGATATTATGATGTTAATAATTTGTAATGAAAATTTAACTTAATGGAAGCTTAATATCCAATGATACGATAAATATAATATTACTGATTTTGGCTTTCCATCCGATTTTAAAATTTTCTATCCTGTGGACGAAAATAATATTCATTTTTACATTCTCTAGGAATTTCTTAACTTCTCACAGATAAGAGTCGCCTACAAAATCCTCGTAGGGCCATTCACTCATCCACAAGGTAACCACCACTTCAGAAATCAATACCACCAATTTTTCTTAGTTATTTAGCTTTTTACCCAATCTTCTCAATTGCGTCATCTCCTGTGTTTTTATAAAATGTCATGTGGTATACAAGGGGTAGTCACTCGAGTTAACATACTGGTAATAACAAGTTACGTTCGATTTGTTAATCTCGGAAAATTGGGGTGTTAAAAATCCAGCGCCTGCCAGCGACAGGAAATTATTCAGTTTTTTTTTTTAATTAAGAGGACGCACGAACTTAAGATGCGCATAACCGCAATACTTCCCGAGGACAAAAAGCTATCTCATCGTTTCCTGCTCAATTTTAATTTTACACAAAAACATACAGAGTCAGCAGTCACGCAATATCTTGGAGATTACGCAAAAGTCCAAAAATGGCGGACATAATTGTTTAATATTTTCATAAATGTATTTTTTCTTTCAGTATTCTAAATGGTTCACGCGTATACTGGCTTATAACGCATGACATATTTGACTTCAACCAAACATTTCTGCTGATATTCCACCTAACGTTTCGATCCCATTTTTTTGGGGGTTTTGATAAATGCATTAGCTTTCTTCAATGGCTCTGATCCCTACTGTGTATTTTTCTATTGATGTATACACAAGATGTTCCATTCTTATACGTGAAATATAAGATATCTGGTATGTACTCGTAATGTTGTCATGTATATTCTGAAAAATGTGAAATCATTCTGTTGTCAATGTCATGACACTCTCTGTATCTGCGGGGTCCGATAATCATGAGCCCTGAGCCAAGGCCTTCTGGATTCGTACGGCTATGACCTATGTCATATCATAACAAGCCGGTATATTTCCATCACTCCACTATTTTTATCGAAAAGTCGATATTTTGTCTGTTGTTTTTCCCTTTCCGGATGAAATATGTTTTACCTGGACTTTGTACTTTGGCGGCCGAAGAGGACCACATTCTGCTTGTAATCTTGTATTTTACAGGTAGGGAATGAGTAGTTCCAATATATTCAGCTCTTCTCAATATCGACAACGCACTCCAATCCCACAGTATTCTGTCATGTAGACACTCCAAACTGAAAAGTCAACAGCCTCCCTGTTGTTTCAAGAGCCTGTTGTCTGGGTAAATATGAACCCGGAATAAACGGCAATTATATATGTTGCAGTAACTTTGCTATTCTCTGTAAGTTCTAATGACCAGATTCGTCTTTGTGCTTTAAGTTTACCTTTCGCGAGTAACGTTCCACCTCTAGGTGATTATAGATGTATCTGGTATCAAAATGATGTTTGATGCTCTGTTTAGACTCTCACTTTACCAGTTCTCATGCTGAACTGAGTCCTCCACAGTGAAATCATCAGTTCTTCTATGCATGAACAACTGTAACTATTTCTTTCCGAGAAAAGTATTTTTTGTAATTACTTTCTAACGTGTCGCTGATGCGTCCATCTCTGATGTTGGTCGTGAACAAACTCCCAGTTGATCTGAGGCTATTATATATTATATAGTTAGGGGCTTGGCTATGGGGTAGGCTGACATCCTATTGGCTGGCGGTTGATCGCTATCTAATGGGACTTTTCGGTTTTGCATACAAACTATTTATTTTATAAAAAAAAGTTCTCCTTCTGGTTCGTTAAGAATACTGGATTCTACCTATTTTTTTCATTTGTCAAAGCAAATTTTTTTTTCTCCAGAATCATCAAAACCAAAAATCAGTTAATTTCCCGCATTCTTACAAACGAATTGAATCATTTGTACCAGCAAAATTTTCGCAAAATATTAAAACTGTACGCTCAAAACCGATACTTGTTTCATCAAAGGTATTGTTTGCTCTCAATGTCCTAACTCAAAAACCCCCACACACCAATTTTGAATGGAATCGGACCATAATCACAAAAATCGTCATTTTTTTTTCATAATCATAATGCGTTTGTTACCGGAAATAATGAACACCTGTTAAAATTTCCTTACAAGATTTGACCCATACGTATAACATGGCAGGTTAATATAAAAGTTTTTATAACTTGTAAAAGTAAGGACTTTATTTCGTCGAAATCAATATTGTCAAAAGTGTGTATTATTATAAATCTAAAATATTGCATATTGCGAACTGGTGAAGAAAATGACAAAACTTTTACTCTACCCCAAATTTAAAAGTCCAAAGAGGTTAGATCTGGAAATTTTGCTGGTCCTAGAAATGGTCGTGGATTTTTCCACCAAAGGTGATATAACAAGGAAGTGTGATTGTACTCTGAACGTGCAGCTTTAGCAAGTAGTTGATTTTCAACTTCGAGTACCATATGTGGATTTTCAGAAACCCAAAAATGTTGATTTCGTCTACTATGAACTTCCTGAAGACAGGATTTTGCCTCAACAGCCCAAATGTTGTTTTATTAGAATCCGGATTCCTCTTGTATTTTAGTAATAAATCCATACAAGTACACGGGAAAATTCACCTGGGTGTAATTCTTGCAGTCTTATAAAGAAAAATAGTATAGCTCATGACGGAGTAAAATGGTTTATAATCGAAAATGAGCTTGAAAATATCAGAGAATGGTAATGGAATGGTATTGAAGAGTCTAGCTACTTTCTAAACATATTCAAAATTATTCCTTATGAGAAATTTCTTCGTCTCATGTTTTGGTAAGTTTGCATATTTCAAATTGAACTCGTTCGCTAAGAATTGCCACGATTCGTTTTCCCTTTGACACCGCCGTATCAAATTGCACTTGCAATTGTATCCTCTGTAATTGGGAACATTGTTCAAGTATCTGTTTGATATAATTCAATACTCGTCGCGGTATTCAGCCTGGAAAGTAGTTATTTTCAGACAGATATTTACCCAATAGCTTACAGCATTGTAGGTGGATGGGAGTAAAATGATGAAATGATCGATGGGCTATCGTTTCTCAAACAATCTCTCAAAATAACTACGAACGTTGTGTTCAGATATCTAATTTTGAATCTCCCAACCCGGAGTGCTTCTTGCTCTTGTCGCTAGGTGGAGCGGCTTAGATCCGTTTCATCAGTATGAGACCAGATAAATCCGTACCGATGTTTGGAACGGACGTTTGGCACACCCTCTATAGCTGTGGGACTAAAAATATTTTAGGTAGAACAAAAGTTATTGATTATGACAGCATAGCAAATATCAAGTTAAACACCTAATCTATGCCCAACGTGAATCACCTGTAGAGATTCCTCGCCCTGTATTGAACTTTGGTGCCCTCAAAATCGATAATCGCTTCCAGAACTACTTCCTTATTCTCATGGGAACTGAGAAGGGAAGTAGATATAGTTGACCTCTGATAAGATTCATGATATTGGATACTTTATCTGTTTTTTGTATATAGTACTGATGGATTTTTTTTCAATTTGAATCTGATGAAGAGTATCAGTAGATACCTGCATATATGGAGGAAAGTTTAATTAAAAGATTCCATGGCAATAAAATCAATTCTAGTTTTATAACTCATTTAGATTAAGTATAGATTATATATTAGGGACTTTCGTGCTACAAGCCTCTACACCGCGACCTTTTCAGATCTATTGTGTTTGTCCTCGAGATCATTTAGAGTTCTTTGTCTAGCCCTGTCTTCTTTACGAAACTCCACAGGCTAGTTTTTAGAACTCCCATGAATCTGGGATCTCTTGGTTTTTCTTCTCCCAGCGTTAGAAACCTTTGCCTTGACAAGCCCTCGCAGTGGCATAGTATGTGTTCTGATGTTTCCTCTTCTTCCTGACAGAACCTGCATAGCATTTCTTCTGCCAGGCCTATTGTACTCATATGTTTGTTGAGCCTACAGTGCCCTGTGAGAAGTCCTACTACTATTCTAGTAGTGTTCCTCTTCTGGCTTAGTAGATAGTCTGTGAATGTTGGCTGCGGTTGTTTGATAAACTCTTTGGCCTGTCTCATCCCTGGTGCATTGTTCCACCATTCTTGAGACTCCTGTTGAATCCATGATTTGGTGTTTGTTTTTAGTACAGCTTTTGCTATACCGCAATACGGTTCTGGCCCATTCAGGGCCTTAATTGCTCCTTCTCGGGCTAGTGTATCGGCCTCTTCATTGCCTCTATAACCTGTGTGTGCTGGTACCCAGGCTAGTGTCAGTCTGTTCTGACTGCCCAGCTCTTTTATATAACTCATTTAACTCAACTTGCTGTCAAATCGAAAAATATTACACGGTCGATTGTGCTATTATGTGTCATTTCACAACACACCGTACCATCAATTTCCGTTTTTATAATTGTATTTTGAACTCACAAGCTAAATACGTCAATAACCACAACGTTCCCTCAAGACAAAAACCCATCTTGCCGTTTCCTGCACAATTATATTTTTTGCTCGCATCAAATTGTTAAATAGGAACCACTAAAGTATTTCTGAGTGGCATGCGAGTGAACATAACCCAGAGTGACCTCAAGGTCTTTAAACTTTGATAAAAGGCTGAACAGGTTTTCGACTTCTAAAATATTTTCAATTTCAGCTACCGCCCTTAAAGAAAATAAATTGCACTTCTACTCTTGTACGTTGCGTTGGTAATATTTCGTAGGTCTACAGGGAGGAACATTTTCTCTAATGGAGATGTAGCTGAAAATGCACATTTTGTAATGTTTCTAATTCTAAGTAGAGAATGTGTACTCTTAAAAAAAGGATATAGCAGATTTTGTTCTTCTTTCCTTCGACCGGTTGAATCCTTACGATTAAGACTAACAAGGTCATTATAACCTATTAATGTGTCATACCAATCATAGTCGTGAAGTTTGATACGGAAATGCCTTTTTGAGTTTGTCAGTCATCCATCCAAAATCTCACCGCTCCACGCGTTTCCTATCATAGTTGTTTTTTCATGATTATATTTCTAGACAAACAGAGTGGTCTCTTGAACCACTTTATGGGTAGTTGGGTTAGAATAAAAAATGTTCGGAAAGGTCAATTTCAGTTTTGAGAGGCACATCGCTTATATTAAAATTAGTCTGTCATGTTGCGCTGTGATCACAATCTCTCAAACTTCAAATGACATCTTATGCTAAAAAAAGCAATAAAAAATCCAAATTCCAAACCTTTGCAGACATTTTTTGTCGCAATTCTTCCAGAGTTTGAAGCTGTGAATAGTGAACCTTGTGAAATATTGACAAAAAAACTTCGCTAGATAAGTATAGTGCAGAGTTTTCATGATTTTCATATTTAATAATTGTACCTAATAACTATCTATAAAAACGTTCAAGGTATCAAATTTTTATTCAACACGTAGTCCAAGCAACAGTTACTTACTGTGAAGTTGTATTCATAAATGTATATGTATTGGTTGGTTTCCGGGTCTTCTTTAGTTATAATCTCCGAACGTTTCAACTACAACTGAGGCAGTCATCGTCAGTGGCGAGGTCGAAGTACTCTTCTTGGCGTCAACTATCAACTAATAGTAATTTATGTATCAAGTGAGTAAAGTGATACTTTTTTACGAGTGGGAAATGTTGCGAGTGAAAAAACAGTTTACTAACAAGTTTCATACAGTACTTTTTCTACAACTGTCAAAAAAATAACCAATTCATATTTTTTTGCAAATATGAAATGAATTTGGCATATTTTTATTGATTCATTATTCGAACAAATTTCGAAGAGTATGCGTTCGAACAAATGAAACGAATTATTTCGACAGAGTCGAAATCCCTTTCTCTTCACACTATCCCGCAAAATGGAAAATTTTAATCGAATATTAAAATAACATATTCATCGAGGTCAATATTATTATTATTAATGTGGACTTGACTTTCGAATAACTAGTCCATCGAAGTAACTTTTCATTTTCTTAGATTTGTATTCAAAATAAATAAACAATCCTCGTGAAGCAACGAATACCTTTTTGTTTCTTTGAACTATGTCAAGCAAATCTCATATTTGCACTATCCACGGTTTTCTCCGTTCAATCTTCATCACTTTTCATTTCTACTTTTAAATTAAATTTATAGTTATCAAGAATTCGTTATCTGGATAGATGCCCAATTTCACAAATTTCATTAATTATTGTTGTCAACTAGTTTCTGACGGCCAAACAGCCATACCTACCTTGGATTACCTAGTGTAGATTAGGTCCAATAGTTTCTTAGAGGTATATGCTATTATTTTGAATATATTCGCCGCGATAGTTTGGAATTTGTATACAGTGCGGCTTTTTATAGTGTCCCCCCTGTTAACTTTTGAACGGTTTGACGTAGAGCGATAAAAAAAACCGTTTCGAGGGTTTCACCGATACTACCTTTTGAAATATAACGCATTGTGATTGCTCGATAGATGGCGCGGGGGGGCACAAAAACCTAATTTTTTTAAATAGCATGGGGGTCGAGTGACACATCGTTGAAAAGAGAATTGGATTCTCTTTTCAACCATCTAATTTTTTTTAAATTTCTATGATATGTTTTTTCACAATAAGCATTTGAAGTGTCAATGTAACAAAAAGAAAACAAACTATTATGACATGTAGTATTTAAATAATTAGAAGCAAAATTGTTGTCAATTAACGAAGCAGGTGTTCGAAATGTCCACCTAATACTTCTTGACAATAAAAAATTCGATTCACAAATTCCTGCCGAACATTATTCAACATGTCTGCAGTTATACCAGCACAAACCCGTGTTATTCGTTCTTTAAGTTCTTCCAAAGAGTTGGATTGTTGCTCATACACTTTGGATTTGACGTATCCCCACAGAAAGAAGTCACAAGGTGCAAGGTCTGGTGATCGTGCCGGCCATTCGATTGGTCCACGACGTCCAATCCATCTCATAGGGTATGTTACATCCAAATACTCTCGAACTTGACGTTGGAAGTGAGGAGGGGCCCCATCTTGCTGGAAGGTGATGTGTTCCTGAAATTCGTTCTCATTTTCTTCTAATATTCCAAGTACTCAAACACCACATGCATAAAATCGGACTTGCACAGGATGCAGAGTGCCGTCTATGCATGGAGGATGATGAAACGGCTAAACACATCCTGTGCACATGCCCTGCAGCAGCCAGAACCAGATTTTCAATATTTGGCAATACAAAAGTAAGGCCAGAAGATCTGGTAAACTGTTCTCCCAACATGTTACTCAATTTCGTTAAGAGATTGGATATGCTGGGAGAAATATAACCATAGGGTGAGCCACAATAGGCCATTGGCCGCAGTGGAGAGCCTGATGTATGGGCTCACTCACAGTTAAACCTAACCTAACCTAATATTCCAAGTATGAGTGGTTCAACCGTATCTCTCAGTAAATCCAGGTACAAATTACCGTTTAAGTTTTCTTCCAGAAATAAGGGACCTACAATATGGTCTCCCAGAATTCCAGCCACATTTACTTTCTGTGGGAACTGTGTGTGACCTTCTCGAAAGATATGGGGATTTATATTACTCCAGTATCGCACATTTTGTGTATTCACATTTCCCTTCAAAAAAAAGGTACTTTCATCTGAAAAACAAATATTCCTAATGTAATTGGGGTTCCTAGCTATATTTTCCTCCATAATTTCATAAAATTCCATTCTTCGGTCTGGGTCGTCTTCTGTGAGTTGGTGTAACATTATTAATTTGTATGGATGGAACTTGTGTTTCTTCAAATATTTTTTTACTG
Source organism: Chrysolina haemoptera (assembly GCA_958298965.1). Classification (NCBI taxonomy): domain Eukaryota; kingdom Metazoa; phylum Arthropoda; class Insecta; order Coleoptera; family Chrysomelidae; genus Chrysolina; species Chrysolina haemoptera. The sequence goes on along the minus strand of OY282599.1, from coordinate 20,744,177 downwards.
TAGCTGTTGAGACCCCAATCGTACTTGCTACACGAGAGGTACTTTGTTGCGGATTTACCACCATTTCGGCAATTATCGAAACCTTTGTCTCTTCCGGAATTGATTTTCGACCAGCTCCACCTTTCCTACGAACACTGCCAGTTCTGTTGAATTTTTCAACTAGTTTCCTCAAATATTTCCGAGTTATAGGATATTCAGGAAATTTTTCATTAAAAATTCTCTCCGCTTCGTGGTAGTTCCGATGGGCCTCACCAAAATTATAAATTGCTTAAATTTTTTCTTCGAAAAGACGTATACGAACCATGATGATATCAAATATTCAAAGTAAATAATAATTATAAGTAGACAAAACTCCTCAGTGAATATGAATACAATAATTCATCAATCCATTGTACTTTTATAGGTAACTAATTAATTATTGTCATTTAAACAAATCCAATAAATAGTCCTTTCGTAGTACCTATTATTACTTTTGTCATTAAAAATAAATGAAATGGGTATAATTTCGATATCCTAATACCTAATTAAGCTTTGAAAGGAATTCAAAATGAATAATTATTAATGTTGTGAATTGTCTTTATTGACCGTATTTCGTGGCATTGATTGCAATTGTGAATCACTAGAACAATTAAGGTATTTTTCTTCAAACATTATTATTTTAATACCACCCAAAATATTTTTCGTCCCATTATTTCACATCATACCCTTCAAAAGTTATTGAGGTAAGGTAAGGAAACGAATTCAGATCCGCTCTTACACTTGACACTTCAAATGCTTATTGTGAAAAAACGTGTCAACGAAATAAAAAAAAAAATTAGATGGTTGAAAAGAAAATGAAATTCTCTTTTCAACGATGTGTCACTCGACCCCCCATGCCATTTAAAAAAATTAGGTTTTTGTGCCCCCCCGCGCCATCTATTGAGCAATCACAATGCGTTATATTTCAAAAAGTAGTATCGGTGAAACCCTCGAAACGGTTTTTTTTATCTCTCTACGGCAAACCGTTCAAAAGTTAACAGGGGGGGGACTATAAAAAGCCGCACTTTATATATTTCTAGGTTTTTATAGTTGCCAAAGAAAATGAGAACTGGCTTTATGACAGAATTTCGTTATTACTCGGATGTCAATGTTGTTGCATGAAACTTTTGGTTGCCTAGCACAGTCGTTAAAAAAAGTGCACTTTTTTTACGCTTTTCCATTTAATAATGAAATCGTATGTTGATAGTGAAATATTGTAATACTTTACGCACACAAATCACACAAAAAAAGTGGATTTTTTTTGACAGTTGTAGAAAACATTTATTAATTTTGAATAATCAGTAGAAATAATCGATTATACTTCCGAGTCACGAGCCGTATTCTGAGAGCGTTAACTCGAGTTGCGTTTTGAGGAATACGTCGAGTTACGAGGTAAGTATAATCGATTATTTTTGTTTGCTCGAAAAAAACTTGATGATTTTTCTCTGACGTTAATTGGAAAACGTCAAATGGTTTTTAAAATGATAGATGTTTATTAACAAAGGTACGATCATGTCATAAAAAAGTATTGACGAGCATTCAAAGATCAAGTCTTGCTGGAGGCCACGGTTCTTCCAAACCTGGTCCTATAGATAATATCTGGTACTATGTTTGCATCAACGGAATCATTACGAACAGCCAGACTTTTATCGAGGCTAATATAGCTTGGCAAATCTATAAAGGAATATCGAAGAACGTATGAGCTGCGCGAATTAGAATGAGAAAGTATTAGGACGATAAAGAGGCAGTATAAATTGTATAGGCGTGCTGATTTCACATCCCTTTATAGATTTGCCAAGCTGTATGTCTATCGATCTCCATCAATGAGTCTTGATACATGTTAGGAACCGACTATGGTATGACTCAAGGAAATACCACAATATTTTCAGACAGTCTGCTAGGGAACTCTGATTCGTCTTTCAATCACTGAATTTCCTCTTAATGTTTTGATTATCACTGATCCAGTGTGATCAGAATGGGCAACCTCATCTCTTTTCCATTCTCATTTTATATCGTATTTAACGCCTACATCGAAGGATTCTTTGATTTTCCTATGTCTATCTCCATTTTCCTTTTGTTTTTATCTCAATTTCCTTATTTCATCTTCAACATTCTGAACAACTCTTGGTTTCAATCATCCATCCATTCATCCGCCCATTGGAATAGGAATGATGGATCTGGTTATTCTTCCAAATAATCGTTTATTCGCGGGGAGCCAAGTTGGTTACTTCTTGTAGTGGTTCTATAATTGAGCCCTGCGAGTCTCAAACCAGTATTGTTCAGAAAACACCTTTGAGCAGCTTGAACGCTTCTCTCAGCCAAACCATTGAACGAACTGAAAACACCACCAGGAAGGAGGCGCGATGGTGGAATTTTCAGAAAATGTCTAGAAGATGAGAAAAAAAGTCTAGAATGTTCTGAAAGATTCTGACAGATTTCTTGATATTACCAGAATATAAAAAATACTCTTGAATGATATGGAAGTTTCTGGAAAGTACGAAAAAATTCGAGATCGCCTTGAAATGAACCAGAACAGAATCTCTGAAAGGTTCTAGAACGTTTACTGGAAAGACATGTACTCGAGTGCAAATATCTGAGATCATTTTTACCCAGGCCTCGCCGTTTGTTGCAGCTATAAGATATACAGTATCGGAAAGTTTTCATCTTGGGTATGGAGGTTTTATGAGAGCGTAAAGAATAGATTGCTATATGTTGAGAGAGCATTATAATTTCTCCTCTACTCGCTCGCTCGACGAAGGGATATCAACCAACGTGAGCTGTGTGCCGTGTGTCGCATTGCCACGTGGTCCGTCAATGCATCGGGTGGGGTAACAGGATAGGCACACAGTAGTCTCTTATTTATGTGGTATTATCATATTGCGTTCCTTGTTGCTCGCGTAGATTTTTGTCTGCACCCCAGATGAAAAGTGTCCGATACTGTATAATAGTATTAACAACAATGTATTCGAATGGTTATTTGGCAAAATAAAAATAAAAACATCAGATAAATTAACCAATAATTGACGCTGTTTTGACATTTTCGTTCTGTTCAACGTTCGGGCAGGACAATGTCTGCCAAGTCCGCTAATATATAGAATGAGTTTCAAAAAGTTTGCACCATGTGGAAAACTTGTTTATTATCCATTTGTCAGAAATGTTTTTCCTCGTACAAATTGGTGCATTGCACAAAACTTGCATATAAGTCGTCGCAGTTCTAAATTTCTAACCGGTATACAGGGGAGAACAAAAAATAGGAAAATAGAAAACTACGCTTATTTTTGACATTATCGAAAAAGTTTATTTAGAATAGTATCTTGTACAATGAGCATGAAATGGCATACATTTCCCACGAGTAAGTATTTGAAGTTTTGTAGTACGAGCGTAGCCAGTACTACAATAGTACGAGTGAAAAATTGGTCATTTCATGCAAATTGTACTTTTTCTACCACCGTCTGAATCATGAACAAATCTGTAATATTTTTAATAACATTTTTTATCATAAACTTTCCTGCCATCATGATTCTCATAATACATACAACCTAAAAAAGGAAGTGAAGATGCAAGTATTGAAAATTTTAATAAAAATCGAACACTAATGGATTTCATAAAAGAAAAAGAAAGTGGTTTATTTGGGATTTGAACCCTCACCCCTACTATCCAAAATCTGAATTTTCGCCCTCTCTGCACTCGCTGCTACGAGCTCACATGATAATATGATAAAATATGTATTTTCGAATAGGAAGTTTCTATAGCCATTATTTTATCATATTATCATGTGAGCTCGTAGCAGCGAGTGCAGAGAGGGCGAAAAAAAAATTTTTGGATAGTAGGGGTGAGGGTTCAAATCCCAAATAAACCACTTTCTTTTTCTTTCATGAAATCGATTATATTAGAATTCGTCATCAATCTTTATATATTGAAATTAGCAGTTTCAATTTCAAATCATCCTCACTATTACTACTTTTTTTCGAATACACTTATTTTTTTAACGAATTTTGTAAACACTGATGTGAAATGTCATATTATTAGAACGCTAACAAACTTGATTCGATCTTATATTATTTATGATCATAAAAATGACAGTCTAGTAGTTCATGAAAGTCGTGGGAAATGAAATATCCTATACTAAAATAATCATTACAGTACAGCTCGCGATGTAGAAATGAAAAAGTGTTTACAATCGGCCTACTTCCTTGATCGATAACGCGCATAAAATGGGCATATTTCCATGTGGTCGTAGAAAAAAATTATCGTATTTTTGCAGATTTGTGTTATTTAACATTGATCACTAATTAATTGATTTATTCAATAATTTCCTTCCATTAAATCACACTGTTAGTTATTATGGACATACATACAGAATGAAATGTCAAATTTTCACCAAAAACTAGTAAAAATTCAAACAATTTTCAACAAACGTCGATATTCTAGTACAAATGATAAATTAGACAAAATTTTGCATTGCAATGTTGTTGTAGGAATATAAGGGAGGCGCCTAAGGTGCATATGATATACTAGTAATCTTTATTAGGTTAGAACCATAAAAAAATTGGGAAAACATTTTTTGTTGTGTGGTTGACTGTTTTTCCAAAATTGAATATTATTTCTTGATTCTGAACAACTTTTCTGAGTAAACTTCTTTGATAAGACCGAAAATAAGGTAGTTTACTTTTGATCAAAATTCCTATATTTTCTTCTCCCGTGTACACCGTTGGGAAATTTTATGAAGAACAAAATTTTCTGACAAATGCATAATAAAAAGTTTTCCATATGGTGCAAACATTTAAAACTCACTGTATAATAAAAAATAAAGTATAACTGAAAAATTATTTCACAGTTGCCTTCTTTCATACTTATTCTATATTTAATTTGAGGTTAATATTGGGGAATCGAGAACCGAAATTCACGTAAACTAGAATGATCCACCCTGTGCACTCTCATTCTCATTGCAGACTGCAATTTTATTAAATGCACTCTCTCTACATTACACTTGAGGCTCTGCTGAAATATTATGTGCCTACCATCACACGGTTATAATAATTTCATGTTATCTAAAAAATATTCGACTTGCACCATGCACGTGTGTAATTTTGGCTGTTTCTTGTACGATATTTAATAGTGGCTTGTGTTTCTTTTGATAACGATCAGAATGTCAGAAACATTTACTCACTCGATGTCATGAATTATGATGTGTCCTAAAGCAGGTTGAGTCGATATAGAAGAGATGAATCTGGCTTTCGTCAATAGAAAGAGCAGCATGATTGAATCACTACTAAAAGGCAACATGAATAAATTGTGTTGACAATATATTTCCTTGCTTAACAACCCATCAGTGGATTTCAAATTTTGAAATTCAGCCAATAGAATCAGAACTACAGTGAAAATATAGCTTGTCGCTGTATTTTCACGGTGATAAACCTGCTTAGTTTTTGTTTTACCATCTGTCAAGTGAAAATGATTTAAATTATAAACGTCAAATTTATGTGTTTTGACTAGTTATCTTTATTTATCAATATGAGCGATCGTTGGGGACAAATGTCCATTGGTATCACAGATGAGGCCGTGGAAAAGAATATTCCGTTGAATACGGCTAGAAATAAAGCATCAATTACCAGGTGACACGATTTTTCTTTATTTCAAATCGATATATTGTCGTCCTAAATACAATTCGTGGTATGATTAAAAACCTATAATTTTTTGGAATATCAATTCATTGGCAATCCCAATGCAAGAAAATACAACTCGTCCTGCGGACTCGTTGTATTTTCAGCTTTAGGATTGCAATTCATTAATATTCCAAAAAATTATCGGTAATAATCATACCACTTATTATATTACCCCTGAAAACAAATATCTCAAAAAAGTTGCCAACAACGAGAATTGGTTCCTAAGAAGGCGTAGAGCGGACATGCGATATTTTTTTTTATTTTGAGTTGTAACTCGAAATTAGTGTTGATTTCGATTTACAACTCGAAATTAGTGTTAATTTCAAGTTACAACCCGAAATAAAGACTGATTTATGAAAATAGACCGTATTGAGCATTGGTGTTCAATAATTTTTGCCGGAGAGTATCAAATACACGAAAAAGTAAAATCGTCAATGTGGAAGTACCCTTCTCTCCAAATATTTCTACCATGTGGAAAATATGAGGCTAACATCTGATAGAAAACAACTACTTCCTTGGCTAATACCACGACGGACATTGAACAACATCTGACAGATATTTGTGCAACCTTCTTCCAAAAAAACCCAATTGCAAATGCTTATTGTAAATAAACAGAAGATTATAAATGATTCGGCTGGGCAAGACCACCTGCTGAGGTTCTTGCCTCTCGTCAGTGACGGGGTGGGTCGGACAATATTGAAGTCATCCTGCCGAGTAAAATACAGAAACCCGATATTTTCGTTTTAATTTTTTCTAAATTATTTTATGCCAAGCAAGAATATACAGGGTGTAACCTAAATTCGTTAAAATATTCAAGAGACAATTTTAAGAAAAAAGTTTAAATAAACTTGTGTACGGAAACGCTTCGTTTCGGACATACAGGGCGTTGAAATTGAATTTTTTTGTACGCTTTTTAAACATAACTTTTGTAAAAATTAAGTTATTTGCACGAAATTTGGTACCCGGGGTTTTTTTGACGTGGGAAATCATAATTTCGTATTATTTTTCATGTAACATCTAGAGGGCGCTGCGTACGCTGTTATTATTTATTTCAAATTGCCCTAACATTTTTGACAGTAAACTTTTGGTACTTTTCATGAAAAAATCTTATGCCCACACCTTTTCCAATTAAAAAAGGTATAATTCCTCAACAACGCTGGAGGTGATCTTTTTCGAGATATTTACAATTTTCTATATCAATGCATGTTACTTTCGCGAAAAACTCGTTTTTTTCAAGTCCCTGAAAAAGCTTTTTTTTTTCATTGTAGAGAGTTCTGTGGGGGCGCCTTTTTTGGAAAAGATTACAATTTTCATATGAAAGAAAAAATATACTACCTCAATGGAAAAAATTTATGGAAATTGCAAAAAACTCAAAAATCGAATTCTGCTAATATCGACTTTCTCACTATATAGTTACCGTATTATTTCTTAAAATACAGCTCAGAAATTCACAACAAATATTAATCATAATATTATTCATGGATATTCAAGACTATTGAAGACTTTCTATTCATATAATTGAAATGAGGTGATGAAGTTATGATGATGACAATTCCCGGTGTAGATGCTGCAGGATGGTGGTGAGCTGAAACTATGACTGCTTTCATTGAAGATAACTTGCTCCGACACGTTCGTCTCCAGATGTTTTGGATGCGTCGGTGTAGAGAGCATTAAAGCTTTCATTTCAGAGTATTTTGGCAGGGAATGTTGGGTTATCTTTTGGAAAATCGGTGAGGGATTTATTGCAAGGAGGATATATAAGCCAATGGGGCTCTGACGCTGGTGTTTTCGCAAAAGATTCCTTAAAAATTATTAGAAAAGGTGAGTTGAGAAGTTGGGGTTGTCTTGGTCTGAAGAAATTTTCGCTGCATGCGTTAGACTCAATAATTGTCTTCTGATTTCCATCGGGGGCTCATTTGCTTCGACATATAGACTTTCAACACAGGATTGGATCGTTAACTTGTGGTAGAAGTCCATTATATCTCGAAGTGGAGTGGTATAGTTATACAAATCAGTAAAACGCAAAGTCGTCTCCACAATTTAATATCATCATCTATTGTAGTGAGATGGTGAACGGTAAACGTTAACAATCAGTTAAACGTCTAAATAGTAGTAGTAGGTAGTACGTGTTTCGGACTTATATAAGTCCATCATCAGCTAATTAATGAATTCTACAATAAAGGAAGAATAATGTAACTAAAGACAATATAGCACAATATAAAATTATTTACATGGAGAAGAAAGGACCCCGCACGGAATACATGGGATTTTGGTTTATTGCGGAATTCAATGAAACTCTGGTATGTTGTAGATCACGATCTGTAGGTAACACTCTAAATGGACCATAATCGAATCGTATGATTAGTTTCTGAGAAACAGGGTGATTTTAAAAGTAGTTACAAAAACAGAAAATAAAGTTAATTTATCACAAATTGAGAATATTTCTGATTTTTTCTCGTGATTTGGTTGAAATATGACTTTGGAAACGCATCACTGTCATGATACAAAACAGTATTTACTTTACCGGGGTCGTCACAAATGTTCTCAAAAATATCCCATTTCGACGTTATTTACCTTACTCATTATAATTGAGATATTTTCTAGTTTAATTTCGAGATTTGCCTGAGTAATAAGGATTGTTTGAAAAGTCAATACCATTTTATTACAAACTCAGTATTTTTACCATGTCGGAGTAATCAGAAAAGTACTTAAAAATATCCTATTGCTAGGTTATTTACTTAGTTTATTCTTTCAATGGGAACTTTAAAGAACCCTATGTTTTCAACGTTTAACGTTAATATGTGAAAACCTTCAAACTATAATACGTGAAAAACCTTCAGCAACACTTACATTTTTGAAATACGAGGGCTACAAAAGATGTTTGTCGGCGACACATCTTTGGACTTTCTCTAAAAATTTGCATGTATTTAATTTTCAACAGTTTACTATATTACTACAGGTAATAGGTATATTTGAAGAAACGTTGGATAGAACAAATAAAAATTGGCATTTCTCGTAAATAAATATCGGAAAAAAAATAGTGTCGCTGGCAAACATTGTGAAAAAAGTGACAGAAACATAAAAACTCTGCCACAGGCGAATTTTTAGCAAAACTCCAAAGATATATAAGGAGCTCTGGGTGTAATACCACAATGCGGAAATCCTGAAAGAACAAAAAATGTCAAGATTTTCCAGAAGAGGGGTTCCAAGGTAGGGCTAAAGGGGGTAATTACAACCAGAGCTCCTTATATATATTTGAAGGTTTGCTAAAAATTCGCCTGTGGCAGAGTTTTTATCTTTTCTGTCGCTTTTTTCACAATGTTTGCCTGCGATGCTATTTTTTCTGATATTTGTTTACGAGAAATGCCACAAAACCACAAACGTTTTGGATAAACACCATTCTCCAATTTAATTTTTTTATCCAACGTATCTTAGTACACCTATTACCTATAGTAATATAATAAACTGTTGAAAGTTGCCGCCGATAAACAACTTTTGTAGTACCCTCGTATTTCAAAAATGTAAGTGTGGCTCATAGTTTTTCACGTATTATAGCTTGACGGTTTTCAAATATTAACGTTAAACGGTGAAAACATAGGGTTCTCTAAGGTTTCTATTGAAAAAATAAAGTAAGTAAATAACTTTGGAAATATTTAAGTACTTTTCTGATGACTCCGACACCGTAAAAATACTGAGTTTGTAATAAAATGGTATTGATTTTTCAAAGTATCCTAATTACTAAGGCAAATCTTGAAATTGAACTAGAAAATATATCAATTGTAATGAGTAAGGTAAATAACGTTGAAATGAGATATTTTTGAGAACATTTGTGACGAACCCGGTAAACTAAATACTGTCTTGTATCATACAAGTGGTGCGTTTCCAAAGGCATGACATATTTTGACCAAATCACGAGAAAAAACAAGAAATATTCTCAATTTGTGATAAATTAACTTTATTTTCTGTTTTTGTAACTACTTTTAAAATCACCCTGTTTCTCAGAAACTAATCATACGATTTGATTTTGGTCCATTTAAAGTGTTACCTACAGATCATGATCTGCAACATACCAGAGTTTCATTGAATTCCGCAATAAACCAAAATCCCATGTATTCCGTGCGGGGTCCTTTGTAGTATCATGTTAAAAATTGTAATAAAGGTTATGAATACAACATTGTTTTTTATTTTTAAGAATAACAAACTAAGAAAAGGGGGGAAGGCTGACGAGCCTTAAGTCCCTTATTCCTGTAAGGAGAATTTTTGTTTTTGGAAACCACATCGGTTGAAATGTTGAGTGGCAGAGAAAATTGGATGACAGCAAATGTGATATGAACTGGTGAAGCTGAAGGCAGAACGGAAGCACTGACAAATAAACTTCATGTCAAAATTGACGCAGAACAATGACAAGAGACCTCAACACACAGAACAGTATAGGTGGAACTACGTCCAAAACCAACAATGTCCAGAGTAAGAGATCTAGCGCCACATATCTATACCAGTGACACGAGGAGAATTCAAAACAATAAGAACCGAAGAAAATATGAAAACACAATTGTCACGAAACTGCTATACCATTCCACACCATGAAGCGAGAAAACTCCCCCCAACGTCCGCAACAAGGAACGGACCCACATCACAGAAGTAGACAGAGTGACCGTAGCACAACCGAACAAATTCCACACTTCCACACTAAAGGTGTGACCTTTTCATGTGGAAACAAAGGACAAGCACGATCAAGAACAAACAACCACTCCAATCTACACCACTACACCAGGGGGTCCGACATTGCTGAACAGACAGCAAAAGGAAAACCCCAGCCTAGAGAAGAATAAACAACAGCTGCATGACAACGTGTTAAGGTACAAAATTATTATATTTTATATTATTTTGTGGAGAACCAAGGCAAGAAAAGACAGATATAGTTTATAGAAAATTAAGAGAATTGAAAAACTTTTTGCAGTCGAACTGTACTTGTTCATTGAGGGAAATAATATTCGGATTGTTAATAGAGGAGTTGATTTCTAAAATTTCGAGAAAATTGAGTAAGGTACCTTTTTGGCAAGCATGTAAAATATCCAAGTCAGTATTAATATCAAAATTATGGTTGTAGTTAAGAATATGGTTAGAGAAAGAACTTTTAGTATTGTATTCGACTATGTGTGGGTTTCTAGAGCTCTCAATAAGTTTAACGTGTTCCAGAACTATTGTTTTTATTTTCCTACCACTTTGTCCAACATATTGAGCATGACAATTTGGTTGAGAACAAGAAATTCTGTAAACACCTGACCTATGAGATATGGGAACTTTATCTTTAGTATTGACTAAACTTTTAGAGATAGAGTCAGTAGTATAAAACGAGACATTAATATCATTACCGAACCTTCTAAAAATGTTTGAAATATCAATTGAAACTTTCCCTAAGTAGGGAATGGAGCAATATTTATTGGAATTAGAAAATGGGGTTAAACTACGGTTAAGAGATTTTAATCTATGTATATTATTTATTATTATTGGTTCGGTAAGCACCATTGCAAGTCTGATTGCCGTATTGTGAGCAGTGTCCAGCTCCTGCAGTAAGGATCTTCTGCCTGTCGAATACGCTATTGGGCCATAATAAATTTTGGTACGAATGAGTGATCTGTATATCCTTAATAGGGTGGTAGTATCAGCTCCCCCAGATTGGCTTGATAGCGTTTTCATTAAATTGAGACCGTTATTACAATGTTGTTTGAGCTGCCGAATATGAGCGTTTCATTCCAGTTTTTCAATAGGAAATTGAAAAAACTTACAGTCTAACTCCACCAACTGTAAGTTTTTTCAATTTCCTATTGAATCTCACCTCCACTGTATGCAATGGATCGTCTCCGATGGATTCCAGTTTTTCGTCAAAAACCATTCCAAAGAATTTAAATTCCTTCACAAATAGTTTTCCGTATAATTACGAATTGGGTTATGTTGAAGTGTTTCGTCTTTGAAAGAGCATGTATTTCGTTTTCGAAATAAAAGCCAGTTTCAAGGCACCACGTTTATAATTTTTTTATTGTGGTCTAAAACAATTTTTCCGCTTTGAGATATCTTGTTGCGTTGTTATTTCGCGTCCTCCGTGAATGAGAGAAGATATGTTATAGTGTGTGTCGATACCTTTGATCTTCCTTATTTTGTACCATGTGTCAGTCATGGGAGTCGAACAAGTTATTAATTGTGGAGACAAACTATTTTCAGGAGTTCATTCTACTTATCAAGAATTATTAAGTAATTAGAGAATTAATCTGGAATTTAAATAGAATTGTTAGGGTTCTTTTCATATTTTTTTTTAAATGAATTTGTTTAATCTAATTGTAAGAGATTATAATTATCTTCATAGTCCTATCACAGAAGCCATGTTGAAAACAGAAATAATCAGTGCATTCATAAGTTATTCTGCATTTTCTTTTATTGAATCATTACCTCATTTCAATTAGATGAATAGAAAATCTTCAATAGACTCGAAAATTTATACATAATATTATGATTAATATTTATTGTGAATTTCTGAGCGGCATTTCAAGAAATAATATGAAATTTGTAACTATAGTGGGAAAGTCGATAGATATTAGCAGAATTCGATTTTTCAGTTTTTCTCAATTTCTACAATTTTTTTCCATTGAGGTAGTATATTTTTTTCTTTTATATGAAAATTGAAGTCTTTTCGAAAAAAATGCGTCCCCACAGAACTCTCTACAATGAAAAAAAAAGCATTTTCAGGGACTTGAAAAAAACGAGTTTTTCGCGAAAATCATCAAGTTCTTAAAGACTACTGAACTTTTTGACAAAAATAAAATATCTGCTTGCTTGGCATGAAAAATACTACATTCATGCCAATTTCTGTTATCGAAAAGTACTAAAAAACAAAAAAAATAAAAATGAAAATATTGGTTTTTCGTATTTTACTCGGCAATTTTGAGGTTATGTGAAAAATTTGTTGAAATCGAAGGTGCAGATTTTTTAATTATTCACAACTTTAATTTAACTTTTTTTGATAAAATACCTATTTACGCTGCAAATCGAGAAAAACCGATTTCACCCCCTTTTGTCCCCCACCCCTACTCGATTGCAAGCATTCACATGTTGAATTTTTGTCCCCACATTAGTTGAACCCTTTTCTACCCTTCACAACCTAGTTTACCCTGTACGGAATTTTTCAATCAAAAATAGGTAATTCACCTTATGTATTTACTCAGGTAACGCTATGCCTCACGATTTTGTTTTAGTCTGAACAATGCCTTAGATTGATGAGAGATGTGTGATGACTGATACACGGTATCTAACTGATTATTTTTGAGCGTTTAACGCATTATCTGCATCATTATTATGCGTCTTTACAGTGAAACCTTTCATTTTTTTTACTCATTTTATGATACTGACTACTGGTTTTCTAGAGGATGATTGATTGATTGATATAACTTGTAAATCACATTAACAGTTCTGTACAATTTAATCTCACGTCAATGCTTTCTCGTACATGTTGGGAAAATGAGGCCAATGGATGTGATTAAAAGAAATTTTGATTCCTAATAATAGCGGGTGTATCCTGTAGCTGCTCTTCTACATAAGCTTAAAATATAGAAAAAATATAGGTATTATGTACACATAAAACTATCAGACTGCGAAGCCTATTACATTTCGTCTAACGATTAAAACCGCGATAATAACAGTTATTTTTAACTTTTACCCGAGTCGTTGCAATCAAACCCTTTATTTTCACAATCCGCAGACCCCGTTTCCGCTTCCTCTCTACTAGACTGCGATATGTCATTTTCTAGCTGCTTCAATTTTGGCGAATGTTCAGTTGGATTCTTCATCACGTTTCCCAACCTTGAAAAAAAACATTTAATTAGGCGGTTGAATAATGGTGAAATGTGTACTTTTGAGGGAAAGACATGTAGGTATTTGATCAAACATTATAGGAAACGTCAACAGAAATCGACCGGATTGATGCACTTATCGATTTCAATTACCGATAATAAAAAGTTTTCAGTAGAAAATTGAAACACTGAAACAAGAATATTCGTGAAGTGGACGCCATAAGCAGTTGGTGACGAGGGTCTCTGAAATATCTTCTTTGCATTAATATATTTCAGTTCCAAGTTATAACATTAGGTACCTAGTTATGTAAATGTTCATTTTGTATAGGTAGACCAGTAGAAATAGACAATCAATTAACATTAATTCCAAAAGTTTTCAAACTTCTTCCGAAGTACGCAACATTGTCAAAATGGCAATTAACTTGAATTTGGCTGTATACTCGTTGAGAAAATTCCAAAAGTTCTGCAAACTTTACAGATACATCGGAAAAATATCTCGAACCGTTGTGTAGATTTGCAACCATTTACGTTGACCGGAACATTTTCAATTTGTGGTCATTTTTTTGATAAAGGTGGTCTCGAAATAAATGCAAAAGTTTGCAAAGTTTGAAAACATCTATTCTGATGCATTCACAAATTAAGTTCCGGATCGTGTACAAGGTTGAAAATTTGTGAAAGCATCAGAATAGATGTTTTTAAAATTTGCAAAAAAGTTGCAAAACTTTTGCAATTATTTCAAGACCACCTTGATCTAAAAAATGACCACGAATTAAGGAAATATATGTTTCGGTCATCGTAAAATATTGCAAATCTACATACACAACGGTACGGAATATTTTTCTGATGTATCTGTCAAGTTTACAGAACTTTTAGAATTTTCTCGTATGGTATTTCAAAGAAAAACATTATAGGTCAATAAAAAAAATATTACGTACACTTGAATTGGTTGCAAACTTGATTGGTTATATGAAATAATATATTTAATACTACTCCAAGTTTGCAGAACTTTTGGAATTTTCTCAACGAGTATACAGCACAATTCAGGTTAATTGCCATTTTTACAACGTTTCGTACTTCGGAAGAGGTTGCAAACTGAGATTCATTGCTTTCTCGATGTACCATTCACCTGACCAAAGTGGAATTATTGTTAAATTTTCTATTTTTCATGTCTATCCCTACTGGCCTAAGGATTTCAGAGCGTTAAAATGTTATTTCGAATGGGAAGACCAATTATTCACGCTTTTTCGGTTAAATGTACTGAAGTGCTACATCCCATTCACTCAAATCGAATCATTTACATGGTCTTTCTGCAAAATATGGTAGTTTAAATAACACATGTTCAACATGACACAGTAATCCTTGTTTATGCATTGTTGATCTTTCACTTACTCAGGCGACCGAAACACCACGCCCACAAGGGGATCCAACCATCCCGATGGCGCCGAGAGGATCTCAAGGGTGAGATGGCAAACCTATGTGGTAAGGTAGGTACCCTGGTATATAGAACCAGAGGAACCAAAGGTACTCCCAAACAAGAGTTCACATGGAACCATGGACCCCTATCACCTCTATCGTAAGCGGCAACTACAAGAGTACGCCTATAAGGGGAACCGAAGCAGAGACCTATGGAACCCATTCAAGGGGAGCCAAACCGTCCCGAGGGCGCCGATCCCCAAGGGCGCCTCTGAGATGGTGAACCTAGGTGCGAAGGTAGGCAACCCAAAAAAGGAAACCAACTCAGTAACAGAGTTGCCCCCTTAAGAGAAATGCTTCGATCCCTGCTTTTCATGGTCACAGAACATGCAGAGAACTCTGCTAATAACTTACAGGCTCCATCCAGTACCGTTATGTAGACACTCCAAACTGAAAAATCCTAGGCATACTTGTTGTTTGAAGAAGTTATAACCGCGGAACGGAGTAGAGTGAATTCGGAACAGCGAGCATATTTGGTCTTTTCAAAGAGTCCTGATGACCAGATATATTTGAGTTTGAATATACTGGAGTTTTATTCCAACACCAAACCACTTCATTTCGAAAAATGACAAACCCGACATGCCATTGAGACAAATCAACAGATCCAGAAACTCACAGACCTTCAACCTGGCTAAATACCTCCTATCGACACTACAACCATCACAGGGTATCAGTTCGTTCGCCTAGAATTCCAAACACTTCGTGTACATTATTAAAGATGTTGAACTAGGATCTGGAGATCGTTTCATCAGCTTTGACGTAGAGAGCCTTTACACCAATGTTTTCAGAGAAAAATTCCCCAACATCAAGAGGAAACCGGAAGAAGACATCCAGTTTCATGAAAGGACTGACCTCCCCGTATGAGCCGTATTAGAACTACTGCAGTGCTGACTACATAATACTTTCCAGAAAACGACCGTTTCTTCTCTCAAGTTGATGGACTGCCGATGGGATCTCTACTTTCTCCAGTTATGGCTAATATATTCATGGAGTTGTTCAAGGAATCGGTTATGAGAGAGGCAAAATATAAACCAAAACTAGGGGAACGATACGTGGACGACACCTTCATCATATGGAACCACGGAGATGAACACCTTGAAGACTTCTCAAGAATAAACAACATGAGTGATTCATTTAAGTTCACGATGGAAAAAGGAAGTTATGGTACCCTGCCTTTTCTCTATGTGACAGCTGAAAGAAGAGACTGGTATGCCTACCTCTGTTCACAGGCACCAGACATTATGGGGCCTGGGGCAAACACTCGGTCGGGCCCCCCTACATTTAATGGAGTATCCTACTTACGGTACGGTGTAAGCAGAGGAACCAATCCGCCCACCCCCTCTACATTTATTGGAATACACTTTTTGTTTGGTTCAAGGAACATCAAATAAAAATCGAGTACTTTATACTCATGTTTATTTATAATAGACAGTAGTAGAGATAAAACGCGAATGTAATTATTTCACAGTTTAGCCCGTCTAGCTTTTACTCTAGCAAATTCGTTGGTAATTTCTACAAAACTAACATTTCTGACGAGTTAATGTTCAATACTGAGCCTCATTAGGGACAGGAAGAAGACACACAGGACAGCACTCAACTACGGCTCCAATCATGCAAATTCCACAAAGAGGGGCATTGTAAGAATGTTGGTGGAGAGAGCGATGTGTAATTGCAATAACCAGGAGTCACTGAAATCTGGAAAAACTACATCAAAAAGGTCCTATGCCGAAACGGAAACTCCGAGAAACTCATAGGAGAAGTACAGAAACAACGGAATGACCAAGACGATCGAAAACGACCACAAAACCCCGTTCTCGTCCTTCTATACATTATCTGGTAGATCAGAAGGATCCTAATCAAATACAATATCAAGAGTTGCTTTCAATCCGGCAGTACCTTACGAAGCTTCCTCACAAAGACGAAACCAGATAAGAGAACAGAATCCAGCAGAAATAAAGAAAGAAGAAAGGATGTGTGGAAAGCATTAATTAATAACAGGCAAGTTCTAGAATAATACAAAATATAAGGGTGCACACCCATTACCAAGCTCACCCTTAACCACAGGTAGTCCGGGATAATTACTTCAAGACATATAAAGTTCCTCTCATTACTCTAGCTGTTAGTTAACACTTGATAACGATCGGAGATACTGTATCGATTGGAACGTCGTGTTAATAAAAACACTGCAAACAATGGAAGTCCGCAATGAGAGTAATCAATTCACAACATTGTCTAAAACTTTCAAACAAACAAAAAGTGGACTCAACAAGGGGAAACATTCAAATTGGAAGTTGCTGACCACGCCTGGACAGAGCACTATCGAATTATTTGGGACGAAGCTAGTGCTCTTCATAGAGAGGAACATTGTATCAAAAGCAAATTCATAGAAATCGCAATTATCGAAGCCATCGCGTGAAAATTATGGACGTATGGAGACCGCTCCGAAACAGCATCTAAAGTCATGGAAAAAGTATCTTATACGTACATTTCAACAACCAAGAAAAATGGTGGGCATGCAAAAAAAAATATGTATCGGGTTGATAATTTTGTTTTCTTCTGTAAACGGTTGAACATACTAATTATTCTGGATGGAAATATAATAACAATCAGAAGGGGATTTCATTACCAACTCTTAAGAAATAGAAGAAGTCATTAGTGATCTGGATACAAGAAAAGCTCCAGGGTTCGATAATATCAACATAAAAATTGTAAGATAATGAAATCAGAACTTCAACTTTTTCATCAGGAATTATACCTGAAAAATCAAAAATAGCTAAAGTAAAACCCATTTTCAAAACAGAGTGGTATCTAATGATAAATTATAGACCCATCTCAATTCCTTCAGTTCTTTCAAAAATTACAGAAAAAATTATGCATAGCAGATTATTAGAATACCTGGAAAAATCAAATTTGTTGTACAGTGGGCAATATGTCTTTCGAAAGTCATACCGAATCAGCTGTCTTAGATGTTATCACTCAATTTCAGCTTGATATAGACTCTCATAAGGAATGTGGTATACTATCACTAGATCTTCGCAAAGCATTTGATACCGTAGATCACGAAATTTTGTTGAATATTTTGTATGAAATAGGTTTCAGGGGACCTGTTTATAAATGGTTCCAAAATTATATTTCAGATAAAAAATAGTTTGTTTATATAGGAGACAAATGCAGTACTAAGAAAACTGTCATCTGTGGAGTTCCACAAGGATCCATTTTGGGACCGATCCTTTTTCTCATTTACATAAATTCTTCAACAGATTTGAAATTATCTGGAAAAATTAAAATGTTTGCTGATGATACCACAATAAGTCAAAGTGATATCAAAAATGACAAAAGAAATGGCCTAAAAAATATTATTATGGCTCATCTATCATGAACTGACATTAAATTATGAAAAATTCTCATTTATATTCGTTACAAAAAAATCGTCAGACAATAATTTGAAAGACCCGATAAAATCCAACAATGAATACATTAATTACTGCTCGACACTGAAATTCTTAGGACTCTTACTAGATGAAAATGTATCATGGGCAAGACATATAGAGAACTTAAGGAGGCAGATTTCACCATTAATTGGAATTATTTTTAAAATTCGAAATTTGCTGCCTCTGAAATATCTAGAATTCATATATTTTTTGTTAGCATACTCTAAGTTACAATACATAATTCCGTTTTGGTTCACTGATTCGACCTTATTTGCTTAAACCTTTGAAAACACTACAAAATAAAATTATTAAATGTATTTTTAAACTTGATTATCAAGAACCAACTGTAAACTTATACAAACCAAGAAAGCTACTGGATATACATTCCCTATACAAATTGAAAATATGCACATTCATTCATCTTGTTAAAAATAACATGAAACATTACACTTTAAGTTTCAAAGTAATAATGACCAACATAATCCCTTAACCAGACAAGCCCAAAATTTATATGCCAATAAAATCAAAACTAATATTGGAAAGAAAACAATTTATTTTGATGATGTGAAATTTTACAATGAACTTCCAAATTATTTGAAAACTTATGGTAAATTGCGATTCAAGAATAACCTAAAAAAATACTTACTCCTTTCAATCCATTCTAATTCTGATTTCATTATATTTCAATTAATTTTTAATATTGTTACTTAGATTATGTGAAATTATTTAAATTTTGTTTTTTTCCCTCTTATAAACTGTATGTTTCTTGGGAATAAATTGAATAAATTGAATTGAGATAATATTGAATGAGGGACCTATCATTCCCATGTTTCCAAATATTTTCTACCAAATCCTTAAATCCTTCTAGGTAACGTAGCCCCCACCGTGCTGTTCAAATTACAACTCGTGGATAAGAGTTGCTGAAGTCACGATTCCGAGATATTTACCAAGAATATGACAATCTGTGAAAATGGTGTCAAACAACTTTTACAGCGGACACGGAATTACCATTCACTCTACCTCATTTGTTCCTCTAAGTGCAGCTCATCCTCCGAGGACGCTCTGCAAACGTCGGCGTCGTTAACAATCTCATCGACGCCGTTTATTGCAGCAAGATGGAGGTCTTCCGTACTGGGACTCCTTTTGAGCGTGTTCTTGTAAATTGCCGCCATTATTTTCGGTCGGGTATCGTCTGGATTCCGTCTTAAACATTCATTCGTGTTGCTGGGATCGACGCTGTATCCGTAGTTGCTGATGTCGTAGCACTCTTGATTAGTGTAGCAATAAGAAGGGTGGCTCAGGCTCGTGTTGGATTGCGTGAAACCGGTTTTTGTTTTGGATGTTATCGAATCGGGAGTGTCTCTATTAGGGGATACTGTTTCAATGTAGTACTCACTGTCGTCGTACTCTTCCATGGTTTCTTCGTCACTGTACCTGAAAAAATCATTGGAAAAATATTCAAATTTGAAAAAGAGTTTTTGATGTTTGGTCGACAGAAGCGTAGCCAATAAAAAATGGTACGATGTTTCCTGTAAAATGATTTTCTATATTCTTTAAACTATCAGCCAGAGAATTAGAGGTTTTCTATTAGATATACAATGTGTCTCACTTCTCATGGAAACACCCCCGTATCTTCCGTAATAATCGAGGTAGAATGATGAAACTCTCAGGACTGATATCAATGCTCAGAATGCACCTTTTACCCCAATTGGGTTTTCCTAAGTGATATACACTGCCCGCCACACGTGATGGAACAACCCATTTTTACGGTAAAACATACTAGGGGGATAAATAGGCTCGAAATTCTTTCAGATTAGTGATCAGGACAACCAACTCACCACAGATACACTTTTTTCCTGAAAAAATTTCAGCCCTGAAAAATCCGAATTTGTCTCACTTCTCATGGAAACACCCCTGTATCTTCCGTAATAATTGAGGTAGAAAAATGAAACTTTTAGGACTGATGGGAATGCTCAAAATGCGCCTACCACCTCAAATGTGTTGGCTTGAGTGATTATACACTGCCCGCCACTCGCGATGGAACAACTCATTTTTACGGTAAAACATACAAGGAGGAAAAATAGGCTAGAAATTCCTTCAGATTCGTGATCAGGACAACCAACCCACAACAAATACACTTTTTACTTGAAAAAATGTCGGTCCTGATAAACCCGAATTTGTATCACTTCTCATGGAAACACCCTCGTAATTTCCGTAATTACTGGTGTAGAACTCTGTAAATTCCAGGAGCGTTAGATATACCATCGATGAGCTTAAATCTTGCATGGAGTTGATCTGAGTGACATACACTGCTCGCCAGGGACCATGAACCTAGCCAGTTTTGCGAATAATTATATTAGAGGACAATATAGGCTCAACGGATACGGAATTAGGACACCAATTTTACCACCAATACATATTTTAGAGAGTAATACCACAAGAAGTTTTCATTTTATCGGACAAACTTTCATTTTGCACGAAAACTTGGTTGCTTTGGTAATTGACGAGAGCAAATAACATGATGACATGATCTAATGTAATTTGCTCGAGTCATGTTACAAGCTACCAAGTTTGAGTGGAACAAAATTAAAGTTTCGAGCCTATTTGGCCCCCTAGTATGTTTTACCGTTAAAATGGGTTTTTCCATCGCGAGTGGTGGGCAGTATATATCATTTAGTAGGCCGACCCAATTGAGGTGGTAGGTACATTCTGAATTTTTTTTCCAGTTCTGGGAGTTTCATCATTGTACCTCAATTATTACAGAAGATACGAGAGTGTTTCCATGAGAAGTGAGACAAATTCGGATTTTTCAGGACTGAAATTTTTTCAGGACAAAAGTGTATCTGTAGTAAGTTGGTGGTCCTGATCACGAATCTGAAGGAATTTCGAGCCTATTTTCCCCCCTAGTATGTTTTGCCGTAAAAATGGGTTGTTCCATCGCGAGTGGTGGGCAGTGTATATCACTTAGGCCAACCCAATTGAGGTGGTAGGTGCATTCTGACCATTTTCATCAGTCCTGAGAGTTTCATCATCGTACCTGAAATATAACGGAAGATACGGGGGTGTTTCCATGAGAAGTGAGACAAATTCGAATTTTTCAGGATTGAAATTTTTTCAGGGAAAAAATGTAACTGTAGTGAGTTGGTGGTCCTGATCATGAATCTGAAAGAATTTATAGCCAATTTTTCCCCCTAGTATAATTTGCCGTAAAAATGGGTTGTTCCATCGCGATTGGTGGGCAGTGTATATCACTTAGGACAACCCAATTGAGGTGGTAGGTGCATTCTGACCATTTTCATCAGTCCTGAGAGTTTCATCATCCTACCTGAATTATTACGGAAGATACGGGGGTGTTTCCATGAGAGGTAAGACAAATTCGGATGGATTTTTCAGGACTGAAATTTTTTCAGGACAAAAGTGTATCTGTAGTAAGTTGGTGGTCATGATCATGAATCTGAAAGAATTTAGAGCCAATTTTTCCCCCTAGTATGTTTTGCCGTAAAAATGGGTTGTTCCATCGCGAGTGGTGGGCAGTGTATATCACTTAGGCCAACCCAATTGGGGTGGTAGGTGCATTCTGAACATTTTCATCAGTTCTGAGAGTTTCATCATCCTACCTGAATTATTACGGAAGATACGGGGGTGTTTCCATGAGAGGTAAGACAAATTCGGATGGATTTTTCAGGACTGAAATTTTTTCAGGACAAAAGTGTATCTGTAGTAAGTTGGTGGTCATGATCATGAATCTGAAAGAATTTAGAGCCAATTTTTCCCCCTAGTATGTTTTGCCGTAAAAATGGGTTGTTCCATCGCGAGTGGTGGGCAGTGTATATCACTTAGGCCAACCTAATTGGGGTGGTAGGTGCATTCTGAACATTTTCATCAGTTCTGAGAGTTTCCTCATCCTACCTGAAATATTACGGAAGATACGGGGGTGTTTCCATGAGAAGTGAGACAAATTCGAATTTTTCAGGATTGAAATTTTTTAAGGGAAAAAGTGTAACTGTAGTAAGTTGGTGGTCCTGATCATGAACCTGAAAGAATTTAGAGCGAATTTTTCCCCCAAGTATATTTTGCCGTAAAAATGGGTTGTTCCATCGCGAGTGGTGGGCAGTGTATATCACTTAGGCCAACCCAATTGAGGTGTTAGGTGCATTCTGACCATTTTCATCAGTCCTGAGAGTTTCATCATCCTACCTAAATTATTACGGAAGATACGGGGGTGTTTCCATGAGAAGTGAGACACACTGTATGTGATTTATCTCAGTCAAACAAAAATTTCCCGATATTTAAAACTTACTTAGCCACTAACAAAATAAGAACTACGCACCCACTTATTCAACTTCAAATATCTCGAAAACCGTTGATATTTGTGAAACGAAACGTATTCCTTTTTTGTATAAGAAAAAGAAGACGAAATCGATATTAATCCAGTGGCGTGAAAGTTGGGGAGGGGCGAATAGGGGTACCCACCTGCCGTACGCATCTGTTTAGAAATACAAACACATGATTTGCCTTGAAATATAAAACTGAATGCTGTCAAGTGACATACCAAATTTCATTAAGAGAAGTTAAGCCGTTATGGAGTTATTCTGAAAAATATACTTTTTTGTGTTACATTCAGCACCCTGTAACTCGGTTGATACTCATTTTAGGGTATATGTTTATTGGAACTTTCAGCCTTAAAATGAAGTAAGGATTCTACTCTCGGAGTTTGTCTCCTTTATTCTGGGACACCCTGTATATTAGTAGTATAGCGTCTTTCATTCAGTAGGGGGAAAACCTCTATATCTTGGTCTAATGGAGATAAATATAGTTAACCCATAAAAGGTTGCCCTCGAGCACTCAACGAACGTTCGCGAAAGAAATGGAACTTTCACATATTCAGCTATGTGGGTCGAGCTGTATAT
Organism: Chrysolina haemoptera; assembly: GCA_958298965.1. Taxonomy (NCBI): domain Eukaryota; kingdom Metazoa; phylum Arthropoda; class Insecta; order Coleoptera; family Chrysomelidae; genus Chrysolina; species Chrysolina haemoptera. Next base: position 20,720,835 of record OY282599.1, on the reverse strand, counting down.
TGGAATCGATCAAATGCATAGAGTGAATGCGGTACGTATGCATTATATATTTGACGAAGTACAAACTGATTGTTAATTCACACTTTGAATGAAATGCAAATGCAATGAGAACGTATAGATTTGTAAACATCAAGGCGTTAATTCGTGTTTACCTACATAATTGTAAAGCTGCGTTCACTGAGCTAAATTTCGGTTCTGTTAGTAAGGAATCACACTGATCGAGCAGGACGGACCGTCCGTGACCGTCCACTTACGACCAAAAGTAGAAGTAGATCAATGAAAACTTTCAAAGTCACACTAATCGACCATCCACGACCGACCACTAGATTAATTTTTAAATCTGACATTTATTGAAAATCAGTTAAATTCATAATATCAATAGTTTTGCTTTAAATAATGAGCAGTAGTGATACTGAAGAAGAACATTTCATTTTCCGGTAGGAAATATACCTATTCACATAAGTTTTGTTGAAGTCAAAAGTTCATCATAAATGTGTGTCAAAATGACATTACGTCAGGATAGTGTGACACCGACCAAAATTTCCAGCAGACTACAATTTCGAACATGGTCTTTGAAAAACGGTCGAGGACGGTCAATGACGATTATACAGTGTGAGTTGTGCGATAAGAATATACGTGTTGGAAATTTTGGTCGTAGGTGGACGGTCGCGGACGGTCGGTCCTAGTCGATCAGTGTGATTCCTGGCTTATAGTACGTAAAGTATATTCCGAATTCATATCTCCATCATATGGAACACTGATTTAACAGTTCCATAAGCAATTCCAATATACTGAATCAAATCCCAATCATAATCATTAGTCTGTCGTCGTCGCTTAGAATAAACCATTCCACCCACGTATATGATCTTATTTTCTCTCAGGCAGTAGCCAGGTGGTGGCAAGATGTGCCCCCGCCAGGGGAACAGGTATATACAGTGTGTGCGCAAAATTAACCATGAATAATCCTCCGTTTTTAAGATAACATTATTTTTATATTGAAAAAATTAATAATTTTATACAGAAATTCTGAAAAATTGTTCAGATCTCCCGGTAGCCGAGGGCGCAGAAGGGCCTAGCTACTGTCCCGTTTTCTCTGCATCTCAACAAGAATTGAAAAACAAACACCTAAATGTGTCTATAACATATATGAGTATGTAAATAAATAAATAAATAAATGAAATGCATACATGAATATATAGGTAAATTGATCAATACATATAAATAAATAATTAAATGAAGTAATCAATTAATGAAATGGAATGAACGAATAATTATAAATTATAAATGAGTTTATGAATATTATATATTGGCATTGTAAAAAAAATAAAATAATTCTGCCCTTTCTAACCTTGTATATCGATCCTTGTCATTCTATCCTTACCTATCTGGAGGATTGTGCACCAGAGCACACTGGTCACTGACGGAAATGGACATTTCCTGTTCTGTACAAGAAATTGGTCCTCCAGACCCTGGACTTCTCCTGAGACCTTGCTGAACCTCTACCACAAATACACCATTTCTTGCCCCAGGGCTGTATTTCATGGTTGTTTCCCTGCTGTCCTCTTCCAGATCCTTAAAAAGTATTCACTTCGAGAAAATTCTTGAATTTCTATGATTTTTATAAGTTATTCTGTTTAGCTAATAAAAAAATATAATGCAAGTATACAGTACAAGATCATTACTTCATTCCATATTCAATCCTAGCATAACGGTACCTTTTTGAACTGGATTGGTTCTTATTTGAGACGTGGGACTCAATGTGTCAAATATGCTGGTTCTGTGTCATCAGAAATTTCGGTAACATCTGGGGTTCCCCAAGGATACCATATGGGTCCACTACTTTTTTTTGTTATTTATTAATGATATATCAGAAGTAATACAACACAGTTGCCACTTGATGTTTGCTGATGACTTCAAACTCTTTAAAGTCATTGACAATGTCTGTGATGCTAAATTTTTGCAAATAGATTTGAGCAATTTGTCTCGTTGGTGCGATATAAATATGCTTCATCTTAATATAAACAAATGTTATCAAATCACATTTTCGAGAATTATGAATCCAATTCAATACTCTTACCAAGTGAAAAATGTTAATTTGTCAGTGGCTGATAGTGTTCGAAACATTGGCATATTATTTGAATCCAAAGTTACATTTAAGACACATATTGATAACATTGTTCCTCAATCATTTAAATTATTGGGCTTCATTGCAAGATCTTCAGATAAATTTTCCCTTTGCACTTCTAAAATATTATACTGCTCTCTCGTTCGATCAGTTATTAAATATAATTGTATGATATGGTGTCCATTTTATCAGGCGGATATCAATAGAATTGAGAAAGTCCAAAATAAATTTTTAAGGTCATGCGCATACAAACTTGGATATCAGAGGAGAAACTATGAATATTCTGACATTTTGAATATTTTGAACTTATCAAGTTTGGAACATCGAAGGGCTGAGATTGATCTGAGATTTCTGCACAAAGTTGTAAATGGAACTATAAGTTGTCCAAATTTAATTGAACTCTTTAAACTGAATGTTAATCCCAGAAGAACAAGAATTTCAGAACTGTTCATGGTTCCTCATCACAGTACAAACTATGGCCAAAATGAGTCAATTACAAGGGTAGTTAAATTGGCAAATAAAAATTGTGAAACAATTGATTTGGTCGACACAACCATATATTCATTCAAAAATCAAATGAGGCACATTCATTTGTTGTAATTTAGTTTTAGTTGATTATGATTTTAACTTAAACATTGTCTCTTAAATAATTATGTTTTTTGTAAATTGGCATGTCCGTATATAAATAAATAAATAAATAAATATCACGATTCATTTTCAGTGGTTCACTGATCCAAGATACTAATTTTTCCTCCACTTCAGTTGAGACAGGATCAACTAGGGAAAAGGTTCTGCTGCTGGTAATAACGATTATTAAGAAGGAGTACTTCATTAGTATGTCCTGACTTAATAATGCTATCGACTGTGAGATCGGCCTCTCTAGAGAAAATACAAGTTTGCGTTGTTATACAGGGTGACCCAGGGTTAAACCGCCAAACGTTCAGTATCGGATTTTAGGGGAAAATAAGAGTTTTTCTTAATATAAGCATGTGTCCCAACTTGCTTCGTTTTCAAGATACAGGGTGTCAAAATTTTTACAAAAAATATATATTTTTTTATTCTAAGTGCATTCAAATAAGCTTTTTATTACCGCAAATAAGCATGCCAAGTTTTATCAAAATCAGCCAAAAAGATTTTGAGTAATGAATAAAAAACTGATTTTTTCTAAAAACTTTGGCACTCTGTATCTCGAAATTGAAGCAAGTTGGGACACAAAAACCGATACTGATCGTTTGGCGGTTTAACCTTAGGTCACCCTGTATATGTTGATATGAAGAAGAAACAGTATCAATGCTAGAAGTGATTCGTCATGTTCTATCCCATTCTATTATGTATAGTGCTGTGCTTGTTTACTGTGATCAAACCCTTATTCCACTTCATTCATGGTGTTTTACGTAGTATTTCTATTGTATAAATGATTTTTTCTGTGACACTATCTATCTATAAAATGCTGAACTGACCCAGCTGGTTCGACATGCCAATATATTATAAATGTGCTAGATTTTGGTACATTGCCGCGAAATTCTCACTTTCATAGTTTCCCGTCTTCCTTTAGGTTTTGAATGATTTCAATTAATTTTTTTGTTGACATGAAATAACACAGAAATGCGTGCATTTTATTTATTGGTTTCCGCAAAAAAACATGAAGTTTTGAAAAAAAATCATTCTCGTTATATTCAACAAGTACACCCAGAAAAATCTAGTTATACAAGTATTTTTTCAAAAAAATCTTATAGCTGCTAATTGAAATATTGTAACCCCTAAATTTTCTCGGATGAATGCAGAATGTGAACATTTTCAAGATGAAACAGGTTTTTTTTTCAAAACGTTATTTTTGTCTCTAAAGGTTACCTTTTAGTTTTGACAAAGAACACGATTGCAGTTAAAAGATGGTATTGAAAAAACAATATTTAAATACGTTATTAAGTGAGAGACTTTTAACAGTAATACAATTGTTTTGAAAAAAAACACCTTGATCATACTGAAAAGCGAACTATGCTGGCGCCTATTCAATTCAGAAATCATTTAACGGTTATACAATTTTGTATTAAAGCTAATAGATATTTCTCTCGGTGTACTCCGATATGTTCCAAATGTATTTGTCAAATTTGAATTTTTAAAGTGTAATCGATTCGCCGAAATCTTGGAAGTACGAATGCATGACATTAAACGGCCACCTTAACGGTTTATATAGAATTTTTTATATTATATTATTATTAATTAACGTACCAATGCCAGACACTGTCCCTAAGCCTGACACGTTTCATTATTCATAAAAAAATAAGCGATATTCTCTCCATGTTCTGAATATATTCAATTATTTTGGATGGTACGAGTGTTATCTATCGATTCTTGACATGATTTTTTGGGTTTATGACCTTCCACAATCTGAAAATGAAAAAATGTTAATTCAAAGATATCTGTACAAGTAGAAGGGCAAATTAATTAATTTGCCCGATAAGTTACTGCGTTCACAAGACTGCTGCCTTGAAAGAAATTAATTTTTGTCAGTAACGTACCCTACACTGAATTTGCCTATCTGAAAAAATGAGATCGAATTAACAAAGAATACTTCTCTTTTTTTGAAAATTGTTGACGTTTCGGAGGCTGTATCTGCCTCCGTTATCAAAACTTCTTGGAAAGACGCTGAAGAAAGTGAATATGAATTGCAGTTTTTGAAAATAAGATCTTTTTTTGAAATTTTTTCATTTTCAGATTGTGGAAGGTCATAAACCCAAAAAATCATATCAAGAATCGGATTTTCTTCACAAAGTCAAACTTTCAATCAATATTATCTATCGAGTTTCTATACTCTCAGATAGATAACACTGAATTAATATTTTTGACAGAATATTTCCACGGAAGGGTATGATTAGGCGTGTTTTTTAAATATAATCATTAAGGTCCTACTTGAATGAAAATAGAGAATAAAAAAGTAAGTGACTTATTATTTGCAATTCAATTGTACTGATTACAGTGGTAGCAAGTATAAATGTTGTTTTAGTAGCGAATTTTTAAATGAAATGTATATTTTGTGTTTTTAGAATGGGGTGTCAGGTACTGGCTAGTAAACAAAACCAATGCCAATGCCTGACACTTGTGTCAGCTATAGGGTTTTCATGAAATCGTTGAAAATTATGCTCTATTCCATGGTATATTAAAGAGTAATATCCATTAAAATTACCACTATTATTGTAGTGCTTCCAATACCTGACCCACGGTTCAGCTATTGGAACATTTAGGGTCAGCTACTGGTAATTTGTTACTTGATATGCCAAGACCTTTCAGGGGTTCATTTGTTTTGCCCCAAGCGTTTTAAGAAGCGTTTAGTAGAAGAACTCCTCGTCATCGGTAGTTTCTGATGAGAAGGGAAAATAATATTTTGAAAAGAAAGAAGAAGAACCTATAAGAAAAGAGAAAGAGAAAGCTGAAAGAAAACAGAAGAGAGAAGAAATTAAATTAAACAGAGAACGACAAAAAGAAAACGCAAAGAAAACCAAAGCAAATTCTAAGAAAAATATCACAGATGATTCGTCCTATTTACTGTTGAAATAACTCTGGAATCAGAAGAAGGAGTTGAGAACTGGGATGAACAGTCTTTAGATAGTGAGGACCACACTTCTATTAAAGACAATTCAGAAGAAGATTTTGTTATTGTTATATACGATGGCAAATCCTATCCAGGACTGGTAAAACAAATTATTAATCTTGGTAAAACTGATGGAAGAGTGGTTTAAATTAAGTGGCCAGAAAAAGAGGATATTTTATGTATGCAGTGGTTGAAGTGCTTTGCAAAATCGATTAATACAAGATCAAGTTTGTTTTGTTCGTGCCATGGCATTGTATTCATTTCAAATAAAGGCTTTTTTTCATTTTATATCTATTTCTTTTGTATTCTATTGAATTAAATAAGAAATCAGGCACTGTTGCACATAAAGTCAGGTTTAGGGCTAAGCACAAAACTTGGGTGTCAGCTACTGGATGATAATATGACAAAATTAAAAAACAATTTAAATTACAAATTTCCTAAATTTCAGAGTATTCTGTTCTCTACAAATTGAATTCATTATATAAACAAGTCATTCTTGAGACAAGTTGCCTGAATGTTTTACGTTTCATTTTTATATAGGGGAAACCGAATTTATCTGACCCGTAGGGTGTCAGGTACTGGTACATTTACGTTTTAACTATTTGACCTATAAAGGATTGCATGAAACAGAATTGGTAAAATGGCAAGTAGGTGGTTTCCTACATAGTCAATAAATTAAATGAATACAAGAAGTCCTTCGAGAATTCCCAGAAATGTTTGAACAAGGGTTAGATCAACTGTTTCTGCCTATTAGAATAATTTTTTAAACAACGGAAATGAGGTAGGATTTAATTCTTGAATTTCAACAAGTTCCAAAGTTTAACTGCTCGATGACATTGCCGACGGTGGAATGACAAGAGACAACTTTTCCGTGGTGTTCTGATGAAATGAATTGGTATGAAACAGAAAACCAAGTAGTGTTTTCCATAGACTACTCTGTAAGCAGCAGAAATGGCAAGTACTTCAATGAATTTTTAATTATAAAAAAACTTCTCGAATAAATATTTCAAAAAGGGTGGAACACTTACATTCCTCTCTTCTGTTTCTACTATCAGATGGTTATTCTTCAGGGTCATAGTAATTATGCTGCCATTAGTACTGGAATGGTTGTTGCTTCTGATCTGGCTATTCACGATGCTATCACAAATTTCTACAGTCTCAGCATGTACCGTCAAGTCAGCATTGGTATAGTTCTGTAACAAGAAGGAGTTCATCATTTTGCAATTTTCACGTGGGTGTAGTATTCTAAAACGATAAGTGATTCCCAACAGTAAAGAAACTCAAAGACGTGTTATCACCCTATATACCTCTTGAGATTACTGAGGACCGCTCAATTGAGATGCAACAGGTTCGTAAAACGTTACATTTGCAAATCAAAAAGTGATTCCACTTTTTGGAAAACGGGAAGTATACATGGAAGATATTCAAATATCAAAAAGTGTCTGATACGAACATTTGATGTACGAGGTTCAATTGTTTCATTTCTAAGAATTGATAATATTAAGATGGTATACCAGAACCATTCATCATCATCCTGTATATGTAGTATGTTGTCAAATTTCTGAGTTTCTCTAATCGAGGTATCGCATGACCATATTATGCGAGATTGAAAAAATATAAAAAAAAATTTAAAATTCAATAATATCTGTATAAATGTATAAGTGTTCTTAGATATATACAGTGCGTTCATAAAGTGAGGAAACGCTCCATTATCTTACGAGTTAATTATTTTCGGAAGTAAAGCTCGGACAAGTCGATTTTGTATTTCAGTCTTCCACCTTTTTTTACAAAAAATTGATTTTTTCAACAACCACCTTGCAAGATATGACGATATCGATCTTTTTTTTTAAATTGAAACGGTAAATTTTCCTATCAAAAATTGAAATTTCTGACCATACCACATACGTCATATCTAACACTTCAAGTTACTGTATACTGAGTATAATATTATATAATATTTCTCAACATTTTTACAAAGTACAGTTTTTCAGAACTTCAATTAGGTACGTTTCAGGATGAAATTACTGTCCATCAGAATCACAATCGTACTTCTAATGCACAAAAACGGATATGATTGCGGTTTTATACGTACGATGAGCCAAACTGTCAAATAAATATTACTTTTCCATTTGCCATCTCGAATAAAAAACTAAATTTTCACTCCTGTTTTTTCCGTCCTGCACAATTTCACACTTCACTACGTAATAGCCTAATAAGCTATTTATATAACAAGCAAAATGAGCGTGTTTTTGCATCAGACGTGGACCACTCGCTACGCTCGTGTGTGCAAAAAACTCGCTTTATTGCAATGTGTGCGTGTGTGTTATATACAAGTCTTTTTGTCATTGCGATGAAATCTTCAACCATGTAATATAATGGATACGGATATAGGGCAATCAGGCCAGTAGAGATAGACATGAAAAATCGAAAATTTAACATTACTTAATTCCAAAAGTTTTTAAACTTTGGTCAAGTGAGAGTAATAAATCTCAGTTTGCAACCTCTTCCGAAGTACGCAACATTGTCAAAATGGCAATTCACTTGAATATGGCTGTATACTCGTTTAGAAAATTCCAAAAGTTCTGCAAACTTGAAGTAGTATTGCATATAATATTTTATATCACGAATCAAGTTTGCAACCAATTCAAGTGTGCGGAACATTTTTTTTATCGACCTATAATGTTTTTCTTTGATATACCATAAGAGAAAAAATTCCAAAAGTTCTGCAAACTTGACAGAAACATCGGAAAAATATTCCGAACAGTTGTGTAGATTTGCAACCTTTCACGTTGAACGGAACATATATTTTCTTAATTCGTAGTAATTTTTTTGATCGAGGTGGTTTCGAAATAATTGCAAAAGTTTCGAAACTGTTGCGAATTTTGAACACATCAAATTTCCAACCTTGTACACGATCCGGAACTTAATTTGTAAATTAATGAGTTTTTCAAAATTGCATGAAGTTCCGGATCGTGTACAAGGTTGTGAATTAGTGAATGCATCAGAATAGATGTTTTCAAAAGGGAATCTTCAATATACCATTTGTCCCAAAATCAGTACGCCAGATATGGTCCAATGAACTAATAAATCGCGGGGTTCCGAGTGCAATCCCAGGTGAGAGAGAGCAAATACGTACTTTTTTTTTTATTAATATATTAATTTTGGATGAAAACTTTGTGAATATTCCTTTATAAATTTTGTTTGCATTATAGTAGTAGTGAATAAATAGTCGAGGTTTACCCAGGATTAGTTATAATCCAGTACGATTGGGTTTTGAGACAAGAATCGATTGTAGCACCACCAAACTTGGTATGCTGGTAGTTGGAACCATGATAAACACGAAAACAAATTATTTACCAAAATTCCAGGGTTTTTTTTTTTCCTTTAAAAAATATATAAATAGATTTTTGCTGTAATCAAGGAAAATATATGATTTATCGGAAAAACAACTCAACAGGGTAAAAACAATTCAATTTTCCACAAAAATTATCCCTAGTAATTTCTTATGAAATGCGCTCGTTTTCACAGAAAACGTGATTGAACGCCGACATCAAATTTCAGGTTCACCCTTACCCGCCGCTGAAAGTTCTTATTATACGGAAGCAGCAACTCATACCCTCTTTGCAACAATTTTAAAGTAGTGTGACAGGTCCCACTTATACATGCAAAAAAAAAGTTTTACTCCTGCTTCATTTTCTACTTACCCATAAAATAGGCATTATGTTCACTAAATGTTGAAAATTATCTCTTATTCATATCCTGCATATATATTTATATATATTTAATAACCCTGTTGTGAAGTGCAAACCTCAAGCTTGAAATCACATGCATACTTCATTTTTTATGTAGGATGTGTATAAGCGATTATTTTCATTTACTGAAGAAATTGCCGGGATTATGGGTGAGTTGAAAACTGAGGCAGTAGTAAAACCCAGTATTTTCTTTGACATGTATAAGTGAGACTTGTGAGCTATGGTCCTGGAAGGGTACTGACTAAAATATCAATGACTTTCGGATCCTCTATAAATATCGAAGAAGGGTTATGTGAACTAGGACAAAACACATTTTAGGTACTCAGATACTCACATGTTATATTTGCATGAGGAAGTAGAAGTCTTCAGGAACGATATGCACTTTTTCTTTTCCTCCTACTATAATTTTTAGCAAAGTTATGACAAATCTAATTTTCGGCCCTGCCTGAAGTTGCAGTGACAGGTTAGCGCGAGCCTGAAATGTGACGATTGTGACGTCGGCGTTAAACCACGTTTTCTGAGAAAAAGAGCTTATTTTATAAGGTATTGCTAAAAATCATTCTTGTGTAGAATTGAATTATCTCTCAACCTAACGAAATCGCTTTTTGATGAATCTTATATTTTCTGAAATAGCAACAAAAAAAATGATTTTTTTTTTAATAAAAATTTTTTTAGGTTCCAGCCCTGATTTTTTGGTAAACAATTTTTTTTCTGATAAAACATGATGTCGATAAATGTGCCGAGTTTCAAAGTTCTCCAATTCATTCTTCACTTTTTGCTCGAGTTTGTCTGTCGTTACTGGATTATTAATTCTTATGAATTTTTGATTGCTTTTCATTTCATTTGATCAAAATTTTTGATCGTATAGTCTGTTACTAGGTTGGAATAAAAATTCGTTGTGCTCGTAGTTCCTTGCGCTCGCCTTTCGGGACGCGCGCAGAAACTTTCCACGCGCATCGAATTTTCATTGTACATAACAAAACAGCTCTATCGGCTTGATATTATGAAAATAATAAAACTATGAATCTACTATGGATGTAAATCTCATAAAAAACACGAACTATCTGAACTGCCACTTTCTACATGAACCAAATTGGGAAGGTTTATACAAATGGTTTGTAAAAACCTAACCGCTTTTTGATTTTCAAAATTCCGTGTTCACGATTTTGTTACAATATATTCGAATTATTTTCGCCGCGTCAAAACTCACAATTAAATTTCCATCAATTCACCAAATTATACAAAACATTAAGTCAAATTACCTGCGTCGGCTCCTCTTATTAAATGCATATACATATGATAATTCAGCGATGAAAGGTGTTTCATCATAATAAAAACATTTCGAAAGAATTTGCCCTGGATGCCTACGAATGTCATTAAAAATATGTGATGGTAACCTCTTCAAATTATAGCCCTGCATGATAATAGCCATTTAAAGAGCAATTTCAGCCATTTAGTGTGTTTTCAAATGGTCAGTCACCCCATCCCTAACGTTGAGGATTCCAAATTTCGTAATATAGCAAGATGAGTTGAACGAGCAGATTCATTTCTTGGAATAGTGAAATAGTCCGGTAGCAGGAAGGGTTTTCGTACCCGATGAAGTGCGACGGATTCTTATGTATTTTGACCCGCTGAATCCGAATCGAAAAATCCATTTTTTTCCAAAAACAAATGCATAATATTCTGCATAAAATTCTCCACAAAAAAGGTATTCACAAGTTTTTCTCCAAAATACACCGTTTTCGAGTAAAACGTGCTCGAAATTCGAAAAAATGCGATTTTCTCAATTTTCTGTGCTCTCTCATTCAGTCACATAATGATATTTTCAGGATCACCTTGTTCAAAATTATTGTCTCGACTATGAATAACAGAAGAGACATCCTTGAAAAAATCATTTTATCTCATGGCCCGGGAAAGTGCTAGGAATCGCACGTTAAAAGGTAAGACCTCGTTAATCCTTAGCTCGCACAAGTTTCGACTTCTGAGGGCTGCCGTTCGTAAGGGGACGACAGCTGGTTAACGGAAAAAACAATTTCAACAATCTACACGGTGGATCAAAAAATTGTACACATCTTTTTTTCTTTAGTATTTTTTTAATTGTGGCTGGTTTTTTATAAAATTTTGTACATCTACAAAAATCTATAGCATTCAAGTAATCTAGTAAAAATTGTGCCACATGCTATACATTTTTATACAGGGCATTTCAAAAATATAACTTACTTTGCCATTTAAGAGTGGGGCATTTTAACGTGAATATTATTGTATTGTATTTTACTAACTGCAGTTTTGTTTATTTTGTATCCATATATTTTTATTTTTATTGCGTTTTGGTAGTTATTCAGATTAATACAAGTAAGTACTTGATGTGTAAGTACCTGAATCGACTTGAATTTATAAAAATAAATATTTGACTTGAGTTTGTTTGAGTTCAAGTCAAGTCAAGGCAAGTAGTTAGAAAATCAAGTGAAGTAGTGAATCTCTGCAATAGATAGTGTCCCAATACTGAAATACTTCAATACCAGTTTTCATGTTAGCAATATTTTTTTGAAAATCATCAATGATACGTCCCTGTATTAAACTTATTTAACAATGCATGCAACGATAAATGACAATACAAACATGTATTAGTATTCAAGTTCGGAGCCACGAACAAAATTAGATGCTATTTTTCCCAGACATGGCCATAACTCAAACAATGCCTTTTATCGTATTACAGCAGATTAGTAGCCGCGAGTTCAATGAAACGAAAAAACGCATTTAGACGACAACAACAACTAACAAGGCCAACCTCGAACTTCATTAGAAAAACAACTAGGTAGGGAACCGCAACCGAGCGAAAAACATCGAATTCTTGACGATGACGCTGATGACTAATATCAGTGCCCGGCGATATTGAGAAATACATGCCAAACATCAAGAACCATCTTAGCAATTACACGAAATCATTTGAAATAGCCTGAAAATTAATTATTTCTTAAGATCAGAAAGTACGAAAACTTCTACCACATATACACAGATGCATCAAAAACCAGTGAATGTGTAGCGGCTGCCGTTATCTCAGACAGGGCAAACTATAGTTATCGACTTCCATTAGAAGCAAGTATTTAGACCGGAGAACTGTATGCCATAGCCAAAGCTCTTGCGCACTGCACTGAATACGGAGAAGATACCGTCATTTTTACTGACTCAATGAGCGCTGTGCAAGGTACTCAACAGCTTTATCCCAGAAACGCCCTTCTCCTCATCATTAAATCAGAACTGGAAAAACTTTCTGAAGAGGGAAAAAACGTTGAAATTGTTTGGGTTCCATCACATGTAGGAATAGTTGGTAACGAAACTGCTGATTCTCTAGCCAGAGAAACAAGTTCAAATCCCCTGTTTCAACTGATACACCGAGTGCCACATGAAGATTACACTCACACCATCCGGAAACTCACAATGAATACATGGAGGGAAAGATGGCAAGCTCTTGAGAATAACAAGCTCAAAACAATCAATCCCAGCTTGAGCCACCCGAATTACGGATCACTCTCCCGTAGACAGCAAACAATTCTAACCCGTCTTAGGATTGGCCACACTAGATAAACGCACCAGTTTTAACTGAAGAAAGAAAACTCCAAAAGATGTGTCTCCTGTTACGAAGAACTGAAAGTTAAACATATAGTCACGGAGTTTCCCGACTATAGTGAGGAGAGGCTCATTGAACCTAAAAAAACACTTCCAATATATTAACAACAAAATTACAAAATAGTTATTTATGATACAAGTGTTGAAAGTGGCATTTTATTTTGTGAGTGGGGAATATTGCGGAAACGAGCGTCAGCGAGTGGAGCAACCCCACTCACAAAATAAAATCACTTTTAACGAATGTATCATACACATTTTTTTGTACAACAGTTACTGCTAGTAAGAAAAAACAAAAAAAAATAAGATCTATAAGGATTCGAACACACGATCTTTGGGTTACAAGGCTGCCTGGCAGATGCTCCAACTAAATAAATAAATAAATAAATAGGGTTTTTATTACATAGTTCACAATTAAAAATACACAATACATGACATGCCACATTTCATTTCCCACGCTTCTTAACCCAGGGGGGTCAGGGGAGGATGGGAAAAAAGGTGCAGAAGTAGCAACCCTTCCGCTCCTTTTCAGGGGAGCCAGAAGGGCGCCCTGCCAAGTCGGGCACAGAAACCCCCAAGAGGGGGGCGCTGATGCCCGGCCCCGCTGATGTTAACGGAATGACCGGATATTTCATGAAATCGCGGTGGTGACTGATAAGAAACACGCCTCCTGCATTGCTTATGCGTGTGGTATATTTTATTCGGTGTAGAGAATTCCTTGCGATGCGTTTGTGAGGTTGGTTGTTTCGATGGCAAACCCCGGAAAAGGCTGAGACAAAAAACCGGGTCAAGGTACTTCGCGTTTCAGGTTACACCTCTCGTCTTGGTTCCCTACGGAACCGGTTCATCACGTCGTCCTGGAAGATATCCAGCGCCTGATATATGAGCCCGCCGTGCTTGCGGGGCTCATTATCATATACCCTAAGCTTGGTAATGTCCTTGGTGAGAGGACTGTTATGGATGAAGTACTTATAGAACTTGTAAGACAAGTTCTTTATGTATGTCGGAACTGAGTCGACGCCAGCAAGCTCCCTTAAAGTTTCCAACCGAAGGTACCTCCTACTATTAGTGATAATACGGAGCACCTTGTTCTGCATCCTATCCAACCGCATAAGTGGGGTGGTTTTCAGACTGCAGAACACTGGACAAGCGTAAGTCATCGCGGGCCTAATGATCTGCTTATACACAAGCAGCTTATTGTCTTGACTCATTTTTGAGCCTCTGGCTATCAGAGGGTAGGTGCGCTTTAGCGCCGCTCCAGCCCTCTGAATAGCCAGGGTTATGTGCCTTCCAAAGTTGAGGCGCTTGTCCAGCTGTACTCCCAGGTATCGCGCAGTGTTCACGTTTTCAACAGCTTCGCCGTTGATCATCAACTTCCTCTAAAGCTTTGAGTATGTGTACTTTTTAGTGAAGTTGATGGTCTCCGACTTCGCCGGATTGACCACGATCTTGTTCTCGGCCAAATAGGGTATGACCTTCCTATCCAAGTGAACTTGGATCCTATACTGGGCAGCGACGCTCGAGAAGGAATGGGCGAAAATGGCGGTATCATCGGCATATATCGCCGTGCCCATATCCGGTCTCTCGCACTGAGGAAAGTCATACGTATTTAGCGAGTACAAGTGTGGCGACAAACTTGAACCCTGCGGAACACCTGCTTCTATCGGAAACTCAGCGGAGCGAGTGTTATTTACTCGCACCATAAAAGTTCTCCCAACAAGGTAAGAGTTGATCAACCTTACCATGTATGAGGGCATGCCTGCCAACAGCATTTTAGAGATAAGACCCTCTACCCATACCGAGTCAAAGGCCTTTTTCATGTCCAGCAGGACCATGACTGTGTTGAGTCCACGTTGAGCTGCCTCTTTCACCCCGTGTACAATCCTAACGACCTGAGAAGTGGTACTATGACCCTTTCTAAAGCCGAACTGCACATCGGGGATCATTTTGAGTTTCTCCTCGAGACTCAACAACCGTCTCAAAAGGATCTTCTCCACTACCTTGGCGATCACACTCAGAAGTGAGATGGGGCGATAGCTGTCAAGTTTATGGCCATCCTTACCTTGTTTCAGAATAGGTATCACCAGTGCCTTCTTCAGACAATCTGGGTAACACCCCCATTTGATAATGGCATTGACCAAGTGGATGAGCTGGGCGAGGACTTTCCGTGGCGCATTCCGAAGTAGAATGACGTCCAAGCCATCCGGCCCAGGTGCCTTATTCGTCGGAAGCCTTTTTATGACTTCCGTCAGTTCCTCATAGTTTGTCATTATTTTGGCAAATCTATGAGGACCAATAGGGAGGGAGACTGACTCTCTAAAGTCTTCCGTTATCTTAGAATTTCGTCTGTGTCCCTCACTAACGTCCGGCACCCTTTTGTGTACGCTGGCGAAATGTACCCCGAACAGTTCCGCCTTCTGAGGGTCCGTCGCTAGCCGCTCGTTCCCACTCTCCATGGCTGGAATTGGAGCGAAACGTTTGGATATTCGTTTCGTCATCCTCCACAGAGAGTTATCACGAGGGTCAAACTTCTCCAGTTTATCTTTCCACACCCTGTCGTTATTTTCGTTGATCATCTGAGAGATCTCTCTTCCCAAATTCAACATGTCGGTTTTATGGGCAGGGTTTCGAGTACCCTGCCACTTTTTGCGAAGAGAGTTCTTCAGAGTGATCATCTCCTTAACGTGGGTTGGAAGGATATTCCGGTTGCTCTTGACCACAGTCTTCCTGACAGAACGCTCACGAGCTACTTGAATATTTCTAATGAGAGTAAGGGTAACCTCCTCAATTTCATCTTTTGAG
This sequence comes from Chrysolina haemoptera, assembly GCA_958298965.1. Lineage (NCBI taxonomy): Eukaryota > Metazoa > Arthropoda > Insecta > Coleoptera > Chrysomelidae > Chrysolina > Chrysolina haemoptera. Next base: position 20,704,943 of record OY282599.1, on the reverse strand, counting down.
ATGTTTGACTTGATTAATGTCATAGCATTCAAAAGCCTTCGGAACTCTTTCCAGTCTGCATTCCGATAATCGTACTTTGTCGTAGGAGGACGCTCGTCCATCCTGCACTTTAATCGAAATACAACTGGATCGTGATCCGAAGTCATCTCGTGGATGGCCTTGAGTTCACTCATATTAGTAATATTTTTGTTCACTACCAAGTCGACTATGGTCGGAGTGGTCCCGTTCCAGGGGTAATGTGTTGGCTCTTCCGAGTGCACAATTACCGCATCGTTGTCCAGAGTATATTCCCACAGCGTCTTACCATTGGCATTCGGCTGGGACTTACCACTCCACTCGGGTCGCCTGGCATTAAAATCCCCCGCCAGCAACACCTTATGACCGGTATTACACAGATTCTCCAATCGGCACAGGAGATTATATACCGCGAATACGCAGGTCCCATCAGCGAGTCTGACACCTACGTGCTCTATCGAGCTACGCTGAGGCGGGATCCGCGCATGCGCGATACCATCCTTGATAAGGATGGCCACCCCCCCCCCCCCTCACTGCCTGAGGACGATCAACCCTGATAGTAGTGAAGCCCTTGAGACTAAATCTATGGTCCGGCCTGAGCCATGTCTCACATATGAGCATAAGGTCCACTCTATGCCTGTCGATAAAGTCAATAATAAGCTTCCGCGTTGTACATGCATACCCTCATAGCTTGCTCAAAAGCTATATCGCTGGGAATCACCCAGAACCTGGTAGCCATAGCCTTCTCAAGCGGGGTTTTAGCTTGAGCGAGTCTGGCGATCAAATCGTCCAGAGCTCTGCTCAGCTCCAACTATAATAAAACACAACGCACTTTATTTATGAATGTCATTATTTGTCAGTGATGAAGAACCTTGTACAGTTGGACTGAATACTACTTCGTTGGTAACTTCAAAAGGACTTTTATAAATGATTCCTCTTGAGTAGGTGTTCTGATTATAGTATCTGATTGAACTGTTTCTAGTAGAGAGATCTATATTACTGAGTATCCATCATCTCATCTGTCATTTTCCTTTTAACACTAGTGTTAAAAGTAATTTTGTAAAAACGTCAGTTTTTAGTTGATATGTCAATGAATTAAAAACCTCATTTTTAATGACAGTTGTACACATTTTTTTTTCATACGCATCAACAGATATCTGTCATTTCAAACCTCTTTAACGATTTATAATACGATAATCAAACCTCACTTTGATTACTATCCTTCCTTATTATTTCTTCTCAGTTCAAACTCTATCTCATCATTGCAAAAATCGGAAAATAGAGGAATGAGAATATTGTTGAAATCTAACAGATACACTCCCTAATATTTATGCTGCAGGTTCTTGATTGTCTATCAGTTAAGGATAGATCGTTTTATTAATATATTGTTACAGACCTGAAATTTGATAAAGACTTCTCGAATTGTTCGAGATCCTTCGATGAATTAGATGGAAAAATCTAGAAGCACTAACTTTTGTTCTGGATCAATCGTCGAACATTCTATTTGTGTTCTATTGATTTCTTAAGTTTTCTAGAACTTTATTTGTATATAAAAGTGATGCATTTGTTAGATGAAGGGTTAGTTAGGAAGTTACTCTGAGTTACCTTGGATACAAGTATTTTGACAGTGACTTGTATCACAGTGTTGTCAAGTGAAGTTGGAATAATAAAGGCGAGTTCATACCAGTGTACACTTATTTTTGAACCCGAAGACGCAACAATTGGTGACAGCGGCGGAATAAGTGTTACTGAAGAAAGAAAAGTAAGGCAGTTTTCCAGTATTTGATGGTGAATACTCGAGCAAATAATTACGACGAGATGGCGACATCAGCAGATATCCTTGAGTTTTTAAAGGAACAAGAAGCCAAACGAAAACAAGAACAAGAGGAACAGGAGGCGCGGTTAGTCCAGCAGTTACAACAACAACATGTTGATATTCTGCAACGTATTAGTCACAGTCAAAAGTGCTTCCAGAATGAAATCACCGAAGTAGTACAAGAGGTCAGAGGAGAAGTTCAAGAGGTTAAAGGTGAAGTTCAAGAAGTCAGAGGTGGAGTCCAGAGAGTCAACAGAAGGGTCCAAGACGTCGAAAATGAACTGTCCAAAATAGATGAACGGGTGGCACGAGAGGTGAACAAGAAATTCAACGAAGAAGTGGATAGGATCAAGGAGAGGTTGGAAACGCTACACCTTCCACACAAGCCTGCACCCTCTGAGGAAATCTCCCCCACCAGCGAAAAGCCATCCTCACTGACAACTCCGATAAGGCCTACACAAGTGAAAATTTTGAAGCCTCCAACATTCGATGGGCAATCCTCGTGGCCCATGTATAGACGTCAATTTGAAGCGGCAGCAAACGCAAACGGCTGGTCCGAGGAGGAAATGGCCACCTCTCTAGTCCTGTGTCTACGAGGACAAGCATTGGACATCCTTCAGAACATCCCCGAGAGTAATCAGAAGGAATATTCAAGAATCGTTGAAGCTTTGGAAATCAGATATGGACAGCAATATCTCAAACAAGTATTTCAGAGCCAAATAAAGAGTCGATACCAAAAATCCAACGAAACCCTACAGGAGTATGGAGCCGACGTAGAGCGACTCATTAATTTGGCATACCCACAAGCACCGAAGGAGTTCATAGAACAAATTGGGGTGCAGACTTTCATCGATGGTTTGAGAGATACTGACATGCAGCAAGCCCTTCGACTAGGACGACTTCAAACCATAAGCGCAGCACTAATAGCATCTTTGGAGTTCGAGGCCGCGAAAAACGCATCAAGAAATACGAGGCCCAAGTTACGTGAAGTTAAATTCAACGAGGATTCTCCTACAAGCGAGGCGCTATTGAAGAAAATATTGGACTCCATAACAGCATTAAGCAACCAAGTGCATTCCCCAGAAGACAGGAAGAGGCGCTGCTATAACTGTGGGAAAAGCGGCCATCTACAGAGGAGTTGCTGGGAGAGATCGAGATCCAGAAGTCCAAAAAGAAAGAGGTCGTCATCAACGAGTAACGAAGAGAGATCGAGATCTCCGAGCCCAGGAACAGAGCAACGTGGGCGATATAACAGAGGAGCCTTCAGGAGATCGACTACGCCAGAAAGGAGACCTCAAACGTCTGAAAGAGGACTTGCTCCCAACCAGGAAAACCAGAATTAGTCGACACTAGGGGGCGCGTGGCGACTTTCAGTGTTCAAAGCCCCAAGATCCATATATCGTCATTGAAGAAAAATGACCAAAGCCTACTAATACAAGGCCACTTAGAAGATCGGAAATGCACCTTCACCATTGATACAGGAGCTTCGAGATCAGTCGTTCGCCCAGACCTCATACAAGAATCTGTGAAGCCGATGAAAAGGAATATGGTTTTGGAAACGGCAACGGGACAAACCACACCAGTCATTGGGGAAACACTTGTACACATCCAGATAGGACCTATTACCATGGAACATTCTATGTTGGTTGCGGAAATAAGGGATGAATGTGTTCTGGGTCTGGACATCATGGAGAAAAACGACTTCATCCTTAACATCAGACAGAAAATTTTGCGGATTGGCAATGAAGAAATCTTCCTGAGCAGATACAATGAGAAAATCCAACCAATCAAGATTTATGTTGACGAAGACATCCACATTCCGAAAAACTCCGAAACCATCATCATGGCCAGAATGGATAAACAACCTGGAGATTTGAGCACTGGAATAATTGAAAATGATGAATACCGCCAAGATGGAATTTTAATTGCCCGATGTCTTGTGAACACAGAACAACTAATTCCTGTCAGGGTTGCCAATACTTCGGAAAATAAAGTCCTACTGAAGAAAAACGACCAATTGGGATTCTGCAAACCTGTCACTCGAGTTATCAATTGTGAAAACCGCACTCAGGTACTGCGAAGAAATACAACTAACACCGATCAGAGAACAACAGACAAAATGATGGAATCCACGGAACATTTAACTATGGAAGAAAAGCAGAAGGCCAAAGAGTTTCTTGATAGCCATCGTAACATTTTCTCGACAGAGACTTCGACGGGACGTACCAGTCTAGTTCAACATCGCATCAACACCGGCGATGCCCGACCAATCCGACAGGCTCCGAGGAGATTACCGTTTGCCAAACAGAGAGAGGTAGCAGACATGATAAACAACATGATGGAGGATGACATAATTGAAGAAACCACAAGCCCATGGTCCTCACCGGTAGTATTGGTAACTAAAAAGGATGGATCAACCCGATTCTGCGTGGACTATCGTCGATTGAATGACGTAACGATGAAGGATAGCTACCCATTGCCAAGAATTGATGATACACTAAACACATTATCCGGTTCCAAATGGTTTTCAACGTTGGACCTGAAAAGCGGGTATTGGCAAGTGGAAGTTCATCCTGATGATAGAGGAAAAACAGCGTTCTCTACCGGACAAGGGCTGTATCAATTCAAAGTTCTTCCGTTCGGATTATGCAATGCTCCCGCCACCTTTGAGAGACTTATGGAACTAGTATTGAGAGGTTTGACATGGAAAATTTGTCTAGTCTACTTGGATGACGTCATAGTAATGGGAAGGACATTTGACGAACACCTGAATAATTTGGAAGAAGTATTTTTGAGGTTAGAAAATGCTAACCTGCAACTGAATCCAAAGAAGTGTTATTTATTTCAAAAAGAAGTCAATTTTTTAGGCCATGTCATCTCGGCCGAAGGAATCAAGACCGATCCTGCTAAAATCGAGGCTGTTAGGAGTTGGCCACGTCCTAGGGATAAACATGAAGTAAGAAGTTTTCTGGGACTATGTACCTACTACAGGAAGTTTGTTCAAGACTTTGGTAAAATTGCCAAGCCACTCCACCGCTTAACTGAGAACAACGTTCAGTTTGATTGGAGCCCTGATTGCCAACAGTCGTTCACTGAACTGAAGAAGAAATTGACAACAGCGCCTATTTTGGCTTACCCACGAGAACAAGGCACTTTCATTTTGGACTGTGATGCGTCTCAGCAAGGCATTGGATCAGTTTTATCCCAAGAACAGGATGGCGAAGAGAAAGTAATAGCCTACTTTAGTAAAACTCTAGGCAAAGCCGAAAAGAATTACTGCGTTACAAGAAAGGAGCTTCTATCGATAATCAAAGCCATTGAACATTTCCATACCTTCCTCTATGGCAGACGTTTTCTCGTAAGAACTGACCACAGCGCTTTGCAGTGGATAATGAACTTCAAGAAACCTGAGGGTCAGATTGCGAGATGGCTAGAGAGACTCCAACAATACGACTTCAAAGTTATTCATCGCAGTGGCAGGAAACACAGAAATGCAGACACATTATCCAGACGTCCATGCTTGGAACAGCAATGCCGATATTGCCAGAAACTCGAAAACAAAGAAGTCAATTTTTACAATGATGAACATTGCAAGGAAATTCTGCAAGTTACCACCGTAAGAGTGGAGTCTGAAGAATCTGATTTATGGACCACAGAAGATATGAGGAAGAATCAGAAGAAAGACAACAATTTAAAGTTAGTTCTAAGCTGGCTAAAAAATGGAGTTAGACCTGAGTGGCAGGAAGTATCCAAGTTTGGTGCAGTTGCCAAGGGATACTGGGCTCAATGGGATTCCCTATGTCTTCGTGATGGCCTATTGCATCGCAAATGGGAGAGCCCAGATGGAGCAACTGTGGCGTACCAACTGGTCCTGCCGAAGGCACTTACTAAAGATGTGCTCGAGCAACTTCATAGTAGTCGTGCAGGTGGACACTTCGGAATCAAGAGGACCCTTGCTAGAATTCGAGAACGATTCTATTGGGTGAATTGTCGTCGTGATGTAGAAGAATGGTGCAGAAGATGTGACCTATGCTCTTCAAAGAAGGGACCCAAAACTAGAAGTCGAGGGAAAATGGCTCAGTATCTTTCTGGTGAACCATTCGAAAGAGTAGCAGTTGACATTCTTGGGCCGTTTCCTGTTACCGAGCAAGGAAATAAATACTTGATGGTGGCCATAGACTATTTCTCCAAGTGGCCTGAAGTTGTGCCCATTCCAAACCAGGAGGCAAAGACCGTTGCAAAGGCCTTCATAGAAAATGTAATAGCCAGACATGGAGTCCCACTAGAATTACATTCTGATCAAGGACGAAACTTCGAATCTGAATTATGGCAGGAAATGATGAACATTCTAGGTGTGAAGAAGACTCGTACCACAGCCCTACATCCACAATCAGATGGTATGGTTGAACGACATAATAAAACCATCAGTCAGTACCTGTCGATGTTCATCTCCAAAAATCAAAAGGATTGGGATGAGTTGGTAACACTATTTCTCCTATCCTATCGAAGTTCCCAGCATGAGTCCACCGGATATACTCCTTCAATGTTGATCACTGGGCGAGAAATGAAACTACCATGCGATCTGTTGTTTGGAATGCCACCTAGAAGTACAGAGGACAAAGTCCTACCAGAATATGTCCAAGAGTTGAGAGAAAGACTGGACCAAGTTTATGAATTCTGCAGACGTCGTCTTCAAATCTCCAGTGATAAAATGAAAAAGAGGTTCGACAGGAAGAGTCCAGGGACTATGTTTGAGCCAGGTGATGCCGTTTGGCTATACCAACCTCAGAGAAAGAAAGGAAAATGCCCCAAGCTACAGAGAAATTGGACAGGACCCTATGTCATCATAAAGAAGATCAACGACTTGGTATACCGCATCCAGCTCAACCCAAGGAGTAAACCCAAAGTTGTTCACATCGAGAGGTTAGCAGAATACCGAGGCCACGATCCCCCAAATTGGTTCCAGAGGAACAGCCAAAATGGTGATGGTGTTATCCGGGACGGAATAACCTAAAGGAGGAGGCAGTGTTACAGACCTGAAATTTGATAAAGACTTCTCGAATTGTTCGAGATCCTTCGATGAATTAGATGGAAAAATCTAGAAGCACTAACTTTTGTTCTGGATCAATCGTCGAACATTCTATTTGTGTTCTATTGATTTCTTAAGTTTTCTAGAACTTTATTTGTATATAAAAGTGATGCATTTGTTAGATGAAGGGTTAGTTAGGAAGTTACTCTGAGTTACCTTGGATACAAGTATTTTGACAGTGACTTGTATCACAGTGTTGTCAAGTGAAGTTGGAATAATAAAGGCGAGTTCATACCAGTGTACACTTATTTTTGAACCCGAAGACGCAACAATATGATTTTCATTTTCAAAATAATATCAGGAAAACTATCTACCTACTTCAACCAATTAATCATTTATCAAAATGAAATTCATGATTATCCTACAAGTAGAAACATTAATTTTTATGTGACAAGAACAAATTACACGAGATCAATGAATGCCCTAATCCACCGAGGACTCGTTGAATTCAACAAGACAAGCTTCCAAAAGACATTAGGTATACGTAGCAGTTCTATCAGAAAATTACTAATAGATTTTACATGAAATAAATAAATAATAACGTTTATTTTCAATAATATGTAAATATAAAGTAAGGAAATGTGTACGTGAATAAACGTATCAAGTCACGAAAGCATCGCTTGTGTGTGACAAACATAGTTTTAAAGTACAATACAATATTAATAATTATAGCAATGAGTGATAAAACTAAAACTAACAGTAAATAGATATAAGATTATATAATAACTAATAAATAAATAATAAGTGGTAAGTAATAATTGATAAGTTATGTCATGAACAATAAGTAAAGAGTAATGAGTAATGATCAGGCAAGATTATGGTGATAACTGAATGCGCATAAAGTATGTGCTCTTATGTATAATTTAGATTTAGAGATTTTTATAATTTCTTCACATATTCATATATAGATATGCATGTATATATAACAGGCAAAAGTGCAAGTGCTCTATGAGTAAATTAGATTGTGTATCTCAGTACGAGGTTTAGATAAAATGTACTTTTTTATCCCATAGGAAATATGTGATTGAATAAGGGCAAAATATAAGGTTCTCATGGATTTCTCATCTCAATGTTATAAATCGATATATTAAATATTGGAGTTTTTTAACCACGTAGTTTATATGAATATTCCATTTCAAGTTGGAGTCTATGAATATTCCTAAGTATTTCATATGAGAGACCGGTTTGATTTCAAAAAGGTTATCAATATTCAGATTTTCCGAAGGAGGGGAGTTTCTACTATTTGTGTATATGGGTAAGTAATGAGTTTTGTCGAAATTAATTGTTAGAAGTTTATATGCAAACCAGTCTTTGATACTCAGAAGATCTTTTTCTACTTTCGTTTTCAGGCCGGTCAATGTTGTGTGCTCCTAGAAGATAGCGGTGTCATCGGCATATGTGAAAATTTTTCCAGTTATTGGAATTAGGAATAAGTCATTCAGATATATATTGAACAATATTGGACCCAAAATTGTGCCCTGAGGTACCCCGTATTCAATTCTTTTGAAGTCACTTCTGAAGTCTTCAACTTTGACACATTGATGTCTATCCTCCAGATAGCTACTGAACATTTTCAATGTGGTTCCTCTTCTGCCAATATTTTCGAGTGATTCTAGCAGGAGTGGGTGACTAACGGTGTCGAAAGCCTTGGACAGATCTATGAAGACACAGAGAGCTATTATATTGGTATCCAGGGCATTATACATTTCTGTCGTTAAATCGAGAATTGCATCCTGCGTCGAGATACCTTCTCCGAATCCATATTGTCTATCTGAGAGGATGTTATACTTTTTCATATAGGCAGATAATCTAGATTTTATGACTTTTTCAACAAGTTTTGATAAAGTTGTTATCAAAGATAGGTCTATAATTTACTATTTCATCTCTATCACCAGTTTTGAATATTGGAAGAATTATTGCTGTTTTTAGTTCTGTTGGGAATATTCCTTCTGATAGAAATCTATTTATTAGGTAAGTTAAGGGTTCTAGAATATTTGGTGGAAAAACTGTCTCTTTATTGCACTGAGTGCAATAAAGACTTTATTGCACTCATCTGTCATTCTACTATAGCGTTCTGTCATCATGATAGACATAAACTTTCAAATCGACGCCAAATTTAGCCCATTTTCTGTGAGATTGTATTACGTTTTTAATAGTTGCATGTTTCATCATATTCATTACATAATGGACTATGGAATTACTAGAAAATGCAATTTGTTAAAAATAAAATTATTTCCTTTGAATATCATCTGAATTACACAAAATGTTTTTGAATTACATTTAACAGATATATTTAAACAAACAATTTAGTGCCACCTAAATGAAACATTTTCTGGTTTTTGCATGAACGTAGAAAAAATATTGTATGAATCTCGTGCAAAAAGAGTTTATTGCACTCGAGTGCAATAAACACCTACTTTTTGCACTTGTTGCATAAATAACTATTCCATTTATTTTCTTTTTTAATATTCTTGCTTAGCGAATATTCTACTACAATGGTATTATTGTAAAGATGTAACATTTATATATCTACCTATTGTATATTAGGATACCTATATATTAATAAACTTACTTAATATTCGCATTATTTGTATTTCCACCAAATCTTCAACGTCGCCGAATGGTTAAAAATAGGTATGTAAAAGTAATTAGGTAGAGGTAGGTGCCACCTGAAAAATAACGTGCCTGTCCTGGCGTTTCCTTTCCTGAACGAGATATTCAAATGCACAACGCTAATAAACCGAGCGTTGGCACCGCCTGCCTCATTATACTAGTCTTTAAAAAATGCATTGACCTCCTAAAGTAAACTGTTAACGTTTCGGCAATTAACAAAAAATAAATAGTAACCTCAAAATGGCAGACGATCCAAAGTGCATGTGCAAACAAACGCTGTACAGTTTCGCGAAGTTAAATATTTGCCTCCGAAAAAACTTTAAAAACAATTATCAAATTCTTATTTATTAGCAACGGATCGTTCGCACAGTGCATTGGCCCCGTTGCAACACCACCTAAAAAAACAGAACGTCATCTCTATATCCATCTCGCAAATAAAAATGCCATGAGCGTGTTATGTCAATGGTTAGAAGGATTTATATTTTCGACTGGAATAACAAAGTAGGACTGAAAACAAGAGGAAACGATTCTGTTTTTAGAACATACATATGCTTTGGATATTATGCCACAGATTGTATTGTCCCTCTTGTCTATTTATATTTTTTAATACCAAATTATAATGAGAAAAACCTAGAGAGCATACAGGCTTCCAAAAAAAAAAGTGAAAAATACCAATATTTTTTAAGTAAGAAAAGTTGATTTAAGTTATGTTAAGCGGGAACCTATTTTATTACTGTCACGAAAATAGTACCAACATTTATTTAAAACTGACTTTACATTATTATTTTGAGGATCTTGAATATGAAAATTAATTCTGTAACGATTTTCCAACTCTCTGATGATGGAATTTTGAATGATTGTCCTGCCAAATACGTAGAGTCAGTGTTGAAGATTTTGTCAGTGGTTGGGTACTTCATTATTAGTCTCCAATGCTTGAACAATTATGGTAGTAAGAAAGTTTATTTTTTCAGGCATTCTCCAAATGTATATTGAACAATGTTTCGAAGCTTTTGAGGTTCCAAAATCCCAAAATTGTCGGAATTCCTACCCTGGCTGACTTTGGAAAGGATAATGGAAAATTGAAATTGAATATGTGTATTTCGTTTACATTTTTATGTATGGAAATCTTGATTATTTAATATTTCACCAGTAGTCAGCCCCATAAAGTTTCTGAAGGTTAGTTGATGGCTGACTCGAGGTTTCAATATTCCAGTTCTCAGCCACCCAATAGGACTCGAATGTTTGTTAATGTTTTCGTATATTTTTTTAATGCAAATGTTTACATTCACAGTTATATTCAGAATAGTAATTTTATTTGAAACATTTTTCATGTAATTTCAACCGTTAGGTACATGCCTGGACTTATTTTTTGTTAATATTTTCTCATATAAGTATACTTTCTTCAATGCAAATGTTTAAATAAATACAGTTTCATCCAAATAAAATGTCATTTTACCCTTTAGTAATCGTGGCATGGTGGCTGATATAAGAATCTGAATGGCTGACTATAGGATATTTCGAGTTTTTTCAGAAAAAGTTCAATATCAATGTGAAGGAATTTCAGTAACTTTCCTAAAAGTTTTATTTTTCATATTGATCCCAAAATGAAATGTTACTCAAATGGCTGACTACTGGATACTCTACCTTACCATGCATTCTGAAGTTCAGGAACCTAAGAAATTTTTTCCGTATTCTCTCTAGTCTCAATGTTTATAGTATTCAATTGTGGATTCTACGTCTCAGTAAAAAACTTGGCCTGATATGGAACTAAGCAACATTATAGTTACATACAACATTTTTTCTACGTTCATACAAAAAGCAATAAAAGATTTATTAAGGTACGGCACTAGGTGTTGGAAAATGAAAAGCGCAACTTAAATAATTGATTATTTTTATCGATTTGCATTGAAACAGATCACTATCATCTATTTTCTATTAATTATACTCACTTTAAAACTTTTAATTCTCTAATTGTCAGAAATAATTTTTTATTGACGTTTCTATAACCACAGTTGCATTATAAAAATCAAAATCATAGTAGCCGTGAGAGCGTATGTTATCAGGAGGTGTGGTCATAGTACATAAATACAGACAGTTTGCTCTATGCAGGTAGACGGTTTAGAACAAAGCGGATCAGTTTTGATTATGGAGTTTTTCTCGGGAGCCATTGTTTGTTTAGCTCTGGCTGCTAACATTATTACAAAATAATATAAAATATGTAACTGTTTAAAACGGATTGACAATTTCACACAATATATCCGCTAAATATGTAGTGGGTTTGAACATTTATGGTTGTCATGATGACAGCACGTTGAAGTTGAATGACAGATGAGTGCTATAAAAACTTTATTGCACTAGTGCAATAAAGAATTTCTTTTTCCACTAAATATAGTTCAATAAAGTTTTGCTTTTTGCCTGAATGTAGAAAAAGATATTTTTGGGATCGAGAGTGTTTGGAGATACTACTTATGAAACCCAATATTTTGAAATGTATTAACTACATACTCACAATGTGAATTATGAACAATCAAAGATTATTCCCAAATCCCTGATATTTTCAACTGTTTCTTGATCACATTGAACACTTCCAAATATATTACCTACAAATGAGATAATAGTTAGGCATTTCTTCAAATTAAGCGATACATTGTTATAGCTACAGTTATTAAAAAATATTGACGACGAAATATAACTCTCATGAACCTGTGCAAAATATGACTAACGATTTTCAATGGACCGGTTCTTTTGTAACAATATTTTATTGAATCCATCCAAAAACAAGATACAAAAATTTCTATAACAAATGATTTTTTGGAATACGTCGTTTAAATTAATTTCCTCATATTTTCGAGAGTGGGTATATCGGGTGAGTCAGAATGAAGACCGACAAACTTTGACAAACTGACTTTTAGATTGAGTATTGATAAAATGTCACTCACTTATATGTCATTCACTTTGGAGGAAAACATAGCCGTATACCACTATAACTACGCCAATGGTTTACGAATATTGAATATCGTAGCTTCGAATTTTTATTAGGTACATTGATGAACAGGGTGAGTTCCAAGAAATTTTTTTTCCTTCCTAATATTTTTCGTACTTTCGACACCCTGTATCTCAAAGAAACAGTTTACTCCATACATATAGTTTGTTGGTATTTCGTTTTCTGTCTCACACTGTATTTTCTAATTGAATAAATGCATGAGAAATTCAACCTTGTCTTCATTAGAATCCTTTGACGCAGAATTCCATCATTACCTGTGATTCATGAATAATATTCAACTAGGGATATCCTGTCTTGAAAACAGATAAGCATCGAGAGACCTCGCTCGATTGCAGTATCTCCATCTAACCTTAATTGCTTAAAACGAAATAAAAATCATTTCAAACAAAAAACAAGCAAACAAACAAACATCCCGACCCAGCCCTGTCCTTGCCCGCTAAAAATAAAACTGTTTTCGTCTAGTCACTATTATTGCATAGATAGCGTTTATAATGTGCAAAACATGGGTTTAATAACCGCCAAAAATGCATTCGGTGGGATATCCTGCTGGTAGCTGTCCGTCTTTTTCCGACATTAACACTTTCTCATGGAAAACAGAGACGGAGCCAAGGTCGCTTGTCGCAAGGGGATATGCATTTGACATTCGCATTTCGCAAAGTCAAATAGCAATGGTTTAGACAAGGAGAGGAATAGAAAAATGTAATGAACTTGGTTCCTAATATGTTTGGGAAGCGGTACATTGGCGTACAAAAGAGCGATGAGGTAAAAGTGTTAAATTTTTTTGGAAAGAATAACTAACCATAGCGATGGATATGAGAAAACTATACCATAATGTGTATTTCAAAATATCATTATATGTATACATAAAATAAACAAAAGGTAAGTTAAGGGTTCTAAATTGAATTCGTATGAAGTTCATACCTATTAAATGAACCCTACAATCGAAGGGCTCACTACCTATATGCAAATATTGTTGCTTTTTTATCCTTCTTGGTAATTGGTAGGTACACACTTTGCATCAGCTCCAGAATTGAAGTGAGAAATATGTCGTTTTCTCACGAATTGTACATTGTACTTTTTCTACGGATGCGTTGTTTTCAAGTATTGAAAATTAAAATACATATATAATAATACTTGTATGTAATTAACTCATTTTTATATTTCATTTAATATAGTAATTAACAGTTATATTTGAATCATTTTGTAAAGTAATTCCGGCTAGGTTGTTTTGTTTCAACATGTTTTCGGTGATTGAAATATTAGCTGCGGTCGAAGTTGAAGTTGATGGGGAAACGTACTGAGCTTCCACAGCATTGTTGTGTTCTGGTTCTAATGGCACTGGAGGCTGAATGGATTCTACTATACTTTTTGAAATTTTCATTTTGTTAGCTATGGAGTTGTCGATATAATATTCAGCGACATTGCTGGATTTCTAACCCCCATGGCGTTTTAAAGTTAAAAGATCTGCCCCTGCATTAACTAAAATAGTCGCGGATGACCTTCGGAAACAGTGGCCAGTATATAATTCAGGATTCGGTAATTGCAAAATTTTCGCTATTTCTTTCGACATGGTGCCAAATTTATTTATCCCCACGGGCTGTTTCGTACATTTGCTATTTTTGTAATAAAAAAAAATGTGTTTCATTTGTGCATGGTCGAAGCTTCACATATTTTTTGTGAATTTGGTAGAATTCTCCTGTGACTGTGAAATTTTTAGGAACCTTGGTTTTAGTATCGGGTGATTTTGTTAAAAGGGCCGAATTAAGATCTTCCATATCATCAATTTTTAATTTTAGAAGTTCATCACAACGGCATGCCCCTGTAAGGCCAATAGCTAAAGCAGCCTGAAATCAAAACCAAACATTCATTTTCCGATAACAATTTAAAAATTTTCAATTCATACGTTTATCAGCAAATACTTTTCATCAACACAGTTTTTAATCATTGAGGTACTCCTCAGCATCGAGTACTGAGACCATACATAATGTTGATGATTTCAATCTTCTTGACAACTCTTTAAAATAAACTAAGAAGGTATTTTCGGAACAAGAATTTACCTTGGCTTTCATTTTCCAGTCCATCTATTTCTTTCTGAATAATTTCTGGATGTGTATTTTCCGACTCTAAATTTTCGTATTCCATTATATTCAATATTTAATGAATCTGAACTGTTTATATTATAACAAATAACAATAAAACTATTTTCGTTGGTTAAGTTGACTTCGATATATTACTAGCCAAATTACGTTTAATAGGGTTTTCTCAACATTCAAGTTCATTCTTCAGCTCGTACCTCAATGGGGGAAAAATTTCAGTTAACGAAAACGATTCTCATTCTGACTGGGTTGAAACTACGACAGGAGTTCCTCATCGACCAATGATTTCCTTTGCAATTATCACTTCTTTGCAGATGATTTACAGATCTACATAAGTTGAACAAATTCCCGAAAATATGGCGAAGATTAACAAAAATTTGTTTCAGTTATCTAGCACAGCTTCCAGTATATTTTACGTTGAACGTCACCAAAACTCAATCCATTATAATTGGAATTGAATCAGATAAATCGCGATGGTAACGAAATTATAATTAATGACAACATAATTAAATTCCAAAAACGTGAGACACCTCGGAATCATTATGGACGAAACATTTTCTTGGGACGCACAAATTGCTAATTTTAGCAAGTTTTATTATACTAATCACCAACTTCGCCGTCTAAAGAACTTATTGCCATTTCAAACAAGAAAAAACTTATTTTGCTCACTATTACCCCCTTCAATAGATTACGCCGATGTGGCCTATATGGGACTGAATGCAAACCAATTGAATAAATTTGAGCACCTTCAAATTGCCAGTATTAGATTTATATATAATCTGAGAAAGGCTGATCATGTTAGACAATGTAGGCATCACCTTAATTTATTATTTATCACACAGCGTCGACTCTGGCATATTTTATTGTAAGGGTAAAGAGTTTTGAAGAACCGGCATACCTGCATTGAAACCTTCGACCTCTTGGCTGTGAAATTCGACATACTAGAGCAAATTCCAACTTTTCTTTGGGAAAACCTGCACATGCCACACATTTTGTTCCCAACAGTATCACAGTAAGATTTTCATAGCTTTGAAAAACCGACATTGTTCACTTTGCGATCCAGTCTTAAAAAATAGCTGTGCAATACAGAGCTGTCAATTTGATCCATTTATAGTATTCATCTCCATATCTTCTACCATTCTTTCTTTTCCATTCCTCCTATCTTCAGGAGTAATTTAGTCTAATTCAATTGAGTTATTTTTATTTTGTAATTTTGAAGCTATGTCAGTGATAATTATTCAAATCTTGTGAATCAGTGGTTGGTTCTGGAAAAATGATAGCAATGTCCAAAAAGAGAAGAAATTAGTTCTCATTTATCTTACAGAGCCCTGAAGATGTCAAAATAAATTGACGAAACGTCGGCTTTCAAGAAATATCGTTTTCTTTAATCTGAGACCTAAATCCCAAAAACTACTCCGCAGTATTAATAATATATGTAACGATTTTATCCAACATAATGCAATATATTGAAACAATAATAAATTATAATAGAAAACACAACAAATATATATTGCACCACTTGCAATATGCTCTCTTCTGTTTCAATAGCTGTTTCATCTTCTTTTGGGCTGGGACGACTAAATGCACAATATTGGTCCATATTTTCATGAAGACTCAGGAAATATTGGTTGCTTGTTTTTTTGGAAAACGGTGGAGTTGAGGAATGTATCCGATGTCACTTGAACATTTCGATGACAAGAGTTAATATATTTTTAACATATTTCTCTGTTCTCTAGTAGAATACAGAATTTTGATTCATGAGGTTAATCAAGATAGTTATACAATTCCTTCCTAATTACACCAAGAAAAATAAATAATTCTGAAATTGAACTGATATGCATACTGCATAGTTAATAAGCCTTTACTGTACTGGTATCAGGAAAACGTAAAAAAACCCACCAACAAGAAAACACAAATTGTGATGAATTGATGGAAAAAAATCAATCAAAGACAGGTTTCAGTCCATCAGATGGTATAAGTGACGTCCATTGTTTTCAAAATATAACACCCTGAATGCTCATTCTCTTCGAAAACTGACTATGTACAACATCTGACTCTCAATGCGTATTCTGTTCTCGAGATCTTCGATATTTGCTCTAACGCAAAACATATTTTTTTGAGATAGAGCCGGACAAAAACGTCCACTGATCGGGTGACCTAGCAGGCCGTCTAACGTCCGTACTGCTCCAAGTAATTTTGATGGAAATGTATAATGTTTTATACGGTTGAGCTCATGAGTTATAATGGAAAATATGAAAACTCATTAAAAAGAAAGTTGACATGTAAGTCTTTGACAGGAGACGAAATTTGAGTAATTGGAATAAGTCATGTAATTTCTTTGATTGAACCATTGAAAAAATGTTGTAGGTACGTTATGGTTTTTTCTTCAAATAACGGAGTTACAGGACCGCGAATACTTAGTCGAATCACCCGGTATACATATACTTTTTATTTGGAAACTTGGGAAACTAGGAATGGATGAGATTGTTGTGAAAGACCCTACAGAAATTTTTGTTCATATTTTATTTCTCACATTTTTTCTACCTCCTTATTTTGTAGCAATTTGAAGTTTTCAATCTTAGGTTAGGTTAATTTCGGCAAATATTTTTTATTCTCAAAATACTTGTTTCACACTTGCCGAAATTCATCATTTTATGACTTAGCGCAAGTTCATGTTACTCCAGGGTGACCTTATGCACTTCAGAATATCGTAAAAAACACACTTTACTGTCTTTCCTAGAAGCTCACTTGTCACGTAAATGCTTTATTGGGCTCCCAAAATGTCCATTGGGTGACGCAGTCGTTAGATTTGTATCATACGAGAAATAAAGCTGTTAAAAGGTTATAAACTAATTTTATTATTATGATTATACTGAAAGAGCGGTCACAAATCGTAAAATGAAATATGTGAAAATATGTGAGGAGGTGTGCCCTTTGTTCTTCGTTTGACAAAACAATTTCTCCAAGTGCCTATGAACAATGGGTGTTATGAATAAAAGCTAGCAATAGCTTTTACTATAGGTGTGTCTTTCTCATTAATTAATAAAATGGATAGGTCTGTTTCAAGAAATCTGAGTAAAAGCATTTGCTCAAGGTTTATTCATTCGACCCAATGCGTCGATTCTGGAATCCTATATCTGAGACTGATTTTGTATTCAAATGCGCTTTGAAATAAATCAAACTAATCATTTACATTAAAAAATTGCATATGATATAAAAGCTTGTCGCGAGAAGTTATCATTTGTTATGAATTGAATTTGAAATTTTCTGTATGGAAATTTATTCACGCGACTAGCTTTCAAATATGAAATTTTTTTAATGTAATGAAATGATGGATTTGACTTACTTTAAAGTTTATTTTCGCATTTGAAAGAAAGCATTTCACCGAAATGTTTTTTTAAGTTTAGTTTATTTTGTACCTTTTAGCATTAAAATTTGATTAATTATCTGTTTTGATAGGCGCGCCAGGTGCCAAGCTTTTCGGCACGTACCCCACCTTACTGGATACTACGAAGGCATAGAGTGGACACGCGATACTTTTTTTCATGATTTCGAGTTGTAACTCAATTGAGCTAATTTCGAGTTGCAACTCAAAATTGACACTAATTTCTAGTTTAAACTCAAAATTTAACTAATTTCGGGTTATAACTAGAAATTAGTGCTAATTTCGACTTACAACTCGAAATTACTGTCGAAGTACCCTTCTACCCAACTATTTCCACCATTTGGAAAATATGAGGCAAACATCTGACAGACACTTTCCTGTCTAATACCACGACGGACATTGAACTACATCTGACTTATTGTAATTAAACAGTAGATTATACTACATTTGGCTGGAGAAGACCACTGCAGACGCGTTTCGACTGTTTCGATGTTCTTGCCTCTCGTTAGTGACAGGGTAGGTCAAACAACATTAAAGTCGTCCTGCCCCAGCCCAGTGAATCTGAATTTGTCTCACTTTTCATGGAAGCACCCCCGTAACTTCCGTAATTATCGAGGGAGAATGATGAAACTCGCAGGACTGGAGGAAATGATAAAAATGCACCTACCGGTTGAATGACAATGGCCTAAGTGATATACACTGCCCGCCAGTCGCTATGGAACACCCCAGTTTTACGGTAAATCATATTCCATCAGATTCGTCATCAGGACCCCCAACTTATTACAGATACACCTTTTTCCTGAAAAAAATTTAGTACTGAAAAATCTGAATTTGTCTCACTTTTCATGGAAGCACCCCCGTAATTTCCGTAATTATCGAGGTAGAATGATGAAACTCGCAGGACTGGAGGAAATAATAAAAATGCACCTACCGGTTGAATGACAATGGCCTAAGTGATATACACTGCCCGCCAGTCGCGATGGAACACCCCAGTTTTACGGTAAATCGTATTAGGGGGCAAAACAGAAGCAAAATTCCATCAGATTCGTGATCAGGACCCCCAACTTATTGCAGATACACCTTTTTCCTGAAAAAAATTCAGTCCTGAAAAATCTGAATTTGTCTCACTTTTCATGGAAGCACCCCCGTAACTTCCGTAATTATCGAGGGAGAATAATGAAACTCTCAGGACTGAAGGAAATGACGAAAATGCACCTATCGGTTGAATGACAATGGCCTAAGTGATATACACTGCCCGCCAGTCGCGATGGAACACCCCAGTTTTACGGTAAATCATATTAGGGGGCAAAACAGAAGCAAAATTCCATCAGATTCGTGATCAGGACCCCCAATTTATTACAGATACACCTTCTTCCTGAAAAAAATTTAGTCCTGAAAAATCTGAATTTGTCTCACTTTTCATGGAAGCACTCCGGTAACTTCCGTAATTATCGAGGTAGAATGATGAAACCCGCAGGACTGAAGGAAATGATAAAAATGCACCTATCGGTTGAATGACAATGGCCTAAGTGATATACACTGCCCGCCAGTCGCGATAGAACACTTCAGTTTTACGGTAAATCATATTAGGGGGCAAAACAGAAGCAAAATTCCATCATATTCGTGATCAGGACCCCAACTTATTACAGGTACACCAAATTCCCGATAATTACGAGTTTGTTCCATTTTTCATGGAAAATTAAAAATCACCATCCCTTTGCTTCGTACATGTAAGTAAAAAATTGCACGTTCTCTATTTGATAATTTCCAAGCGTAATTATATTTGGCAGTTTGCTGTATGGCTCACCCTTTATAAGAGTAATAAGTATTAACTTCAAATATTGAATTATTGAGTGTTGGAAAAACGTATTGTGAATTATTCATGAATCACTCTGTGGCAGCAAATATTTCAAGCTGTAACTGTCAATGTACATCTGACCAAAACTCATATTGAACTAACATACCTACTCGATAAAAGTCAATGCAGTTTTTCATTGGTCATTGTCATTCAACCGGTAGGTGCATTTTCATCATTTCCTCCAGTCCTGAGAGTTTCATTATTCTCCCTCGATAATTACGGAAGTTACGGGGGTGCTTCCATGAAAAGTGAGACAAATTCAGATGTTTCAGGACTAATTTTTTTTCAGGAATAAGGTGTATCTGTAATAAGTTGGGGGTCCTGATCACGAATCTGATGGAATTTTGCTTCTGTTTTGCCCCCTAATATGATTTACCGTAAAACTGGGGTGTTCCATTGCGACTTGCGGGCAGTGTATATCACTTAGGCCATTGTCATTGAACCGGTAGGTGTATTTTCATCATTTCCTCCAGTCCTGAGAGTTTCATTATTTTCCCTCGATAATTACGGAAGTTACGGGGGTGCTTCCATGAAAAGTGAGACAAATTCAGATTTTTCAGGACTAACTTTTTTTCAGGAAAAAGGTGTATCTGTAATAAGTTGGGGGTCCTGATCACGAATCTGATGGAATTTTGCTTCTGTTTTGCCCCCTAATATGATTTACCGTAAAACTGGAGTGTTCCATCGCGACTGGCGGGCAGTGTATATCACTTAGGCCATTGTCATTCAACCGGTAGATGCATTTTCATCATTTCCTCCAGTCCTGAGAGTTTCATTATTCTCCCTCGATAATTACGGAAGTTACGGGGGTGCTTCCATGAAAAGTGAGACACACTGTATATCATTGGGCTGGGACAGGACGACTTTATGATGTTGTCTGGCCTACTCTGTCACTGACGAGAGGCAAGAACTTCGAAATAGTCGAAACGCGTTTGCAAGTCATCTTCCCCGGCCAAATGAAGGATAATCTACTGTTTAGTTACAATAAGCATTTACAATTGGTTCTTCTTGAAAGAACGTTGCACAAGTATCTGTCAGATGTAGTTCAATGTCCGTCGTGATATTAGCCAGGCAAGTAGTTGTTTTCTGTTAGATGTTTGCCTCATAATTTCCATATGGAGAAAATATTCTAATTTTCTAATAATAATAATGTTCTAGAGTAATGAAAAACTATACTACTTACTGTATGTTTAGGCACTCTAGAACAATAAAATCTATTACTATGATTATTAAATATTAGTTATACAGTGGATTGTAATTCATTGGGCTAGGGCAGGACGACTTCAATGTTGTCCGACCTACCCTGTCACTGACGAGAGGCAAGAACCTCAAAACGCGTCTGCAGGTGGTCTTGCCCAGCCAAATCAATGATAATCTACTGTTTAATTACAGTAAACATTTGCAATTGGGTCTTCTTGGAAGACGGTGGCACAAATATCTCTTAGATGTGGGTCAATGTCCGTCGTGGTATTAGCCAAGGAAGTAGTTGTTTCTATCAGATATTGCCTCATATTTTCAAATGGTAGAAATATTTGGAAAAAATTGTACTTTAACATTGTTGATTTTACTATTTCATTTATTTGATACTCGCCGGCAAAAATTATTGAACACCAATGCTCAATACGGTCTATTTTCATAATATTTCGAGTTGTAACTCGAAATTTTCACTTGTATTTCCTATTATAATTTCTGGAGTTTCCGAGACTTTTTTCGAAAGGTGGTTCCAAAACCTCGACCAATATTTTTTTCCTAATAATTTTTTATATCCGAATTTTTTCCAAATTCTAACGCTTTCTCTATCTAAAGCATTCTAGGGTAAGTAGCAGTTAGAATTTTTTGAAACTGAATTATCAGACAGTCAGGTATTTTTCACCATTTTCATGGATTTTTTCGATTTCAATTTCACAAGTTTTCGCAACTTTTTTCGAAAATAGGGGATGGGCCGAGCCCACTTCCGAAATCGTTGTAATTTTTCCGAATCCTTGCGCTTTCTCTATCTTGCTTTTGAGAAGGGGGTGGCGGGGTAAAATATTTGGAAACTATATAATTCGATGGTCAGATAATTTTAATTATATTTACGAATTTTTTTGATTTCAATTTTTGCGAGTTTTCCCAATTTTTTTCATAACGGGAAGGAAGCGAGCCCCCTTGATAGATTTTTTATTTCGACATAATTTTCCGTGTCAGAAAATTAACAACTTAACCTAGTATTTCTCTAGTCACAAACCCCAACATTAGTTCAAAGTAAATAATCAGTTTAGAAAACGATTAATTAATGTGTCCTCTTACTGAAAAAGTATCATCTTCACAAATGTAGGCGGAATATTGCGAATGTCACATAGATCATTCGCTACTGACAAGATGTAAGTACGATTCTTAGAATTTTGAGTGAGAGACTCGTATCACAAAGATTCTTTCCGTGTGTCAGAACTTAAAAAATGCCCCAATTATATTGCGCAACCTCATGAATTATTATGCCCTTCCGCATAATCCCAGGATGAAAACAAATGAGATATCCTCACGAAATATCATGTTTACTGGGCAATTGTGGGTTTCTATGGAATAATGGCATTGGATTCTTTTTCTTGCTCAATAATTCAGCTTCACTTAACAATGCAATCCACTCCTTGATTGCACCCGTACAAAATAATCCATTGTTCTCGAAATATTCCGACGTGATAATAGAGGCACGCAAGATTTCCAAAATAAAAGTTGTTACGCCACTACGAAAAATAGCCATCTGAAACATCGCAATGCGATGTAAGCTGTGAGACTTGTTAGTCGTTTTGCAGAGAAGTTGTCCAAAACTTAACGATCCCTAGCGTTTGAGGCAGAGTCGATGCCCTCCGAAAATAGCATCGTGTTGCACATAATTAAACACTTATTATTTGCAGAGTAAGATGAACAATTTTTTTGGTTCCCAGTAGCGGAGAGGTGGAATTTCAGGACTATCCATGTGATATATTGGTGAGGCACAGGTGGATTTCGGAGAAAACGTAGCTCCACAATTTAAAGGGTTTCTTTTTACAAGGGGGTGAAGATATTTAGTTAGCTTGAGTCAGTCCTTAGATAAATTGAATATAATCCAGTACGATTGGGTTTTGAGACAAGGATCGATTGTAGCACCACTAAACTTGGGATGCTAGTTGTTGGAATCATAATCAACACGAAAAAAAAAATGTTTACCGAATATTCAGGGGTAGAACATTTTTTTTTCGTTCAAAAATAGATAATTAGATTTTTGCTGTAATCTTGAAAAGTTTATGATTTATTTGAAAATTAACTCAACAAGGTGAGAGACAATTCAGTTCTCCACAAAAATGATTTACTGAAGAAATTGCCGGGATTATGGGTGAGTTTAAAACTGAAGCAGGAGTAAAACCCAGTTATTTCTTTGGCATGTCCAAGAGATGTGTCTCACTACTGTAAAATTGGTGCATATGGTCCAAAGAGGGTACTGATTCCTGCTTCAGTATAATTATTTCATATCAACTAAAATATACATGACTTTCGGATCCTCCGTAAAAATCGTAAAAGGGTTATGTGAAGTGAGATAAAACACTCAGGGTACTCAGATACATATAATATTTGCATAAGGAAGTAGAAGTCTTCAGGAACGATACACACTTTTTCTTTTCCTTCTACTATAACTTTTAGAAAAGTTATGACAAATTTTCGACCCTGCCGGAAATGGCAGTGGCGGATTATCGCGAGTCTGAAATTTGATATCGGAATTCTGAGAAAACGAGCGCATTTTGTGAGAAAATACTGAGTATATTTTTTGTGGAGAATTGAATTATCTTCCACTTGTTGAAATTGTTTCTTGATAAATCTTATACTTTCCGAAACAACAGCAAAAAAAATTATAATTTTTTTAAATAAAATAATAAATCAGTGGTTCCACCCCTGATTTTTCAATTGTCCTTTATGCTTTTCCTACGACCATATAGTAATGTATTGTATATCGCACTGTACAGTCCCACGGGAAGTGGCTCATATCCATACATGTGCGGAAAATATTTCCACACGCGTGCAGATAGGCTGTCATTTAACTATTTAAAATTTACAGTTGGAGAACATAAAACATTGAAAAATGTAGAAACGGTGCGTGAAATTGAACCCATAACCTCCATCCCAGCAAACACATGTGTAAACTGACATCTCTGAGATGTCGCAATAAGGTAACAGTGCGATATCACGAACATCGCTGCGATATAAAGAAGCAATTACAAATGTGACGTGACATCGCTGCGATGTACAGAAGTAGACTTGTCATCTCTAAGATGTCGCAGTTGCGATATCACATATTTTACATCGCCGCAATGATGTTATCGTTATATGTTTTTTGCGATGTCAACAATGAACGTCATTGCACATGCGCATGAGATTCATGGTTAATTTTAATTGCATATTTTGTTCGAATTTGGTTTTGAATAATTTTGCAATACATATTGGAAAATAATAAAATATTCCCAATCTATGTTGAGTTGAGAATGCCTCATTCCGAAGGTAATCAGGTTATAGTAGTGGAATATTTCAGAGAATGTAGAAAATATTAAATTTAATTCCCAAAAAATATTACTCCCTGATAATTCTCATTTTGCTAACGTTATTATAAATTTTATCATCCTCAAAATCATTAGTTCCTAAATTTCTTTTTTCAATTAATTTGGCATCTCGAACATAACATTAAACTTAAACATACCTAACCAAAAACTGATTGTTGACTGCGTATCTGTCTAATGTTCGTGCTCTCTGGGGGAGCTTCGAATCTCGAATAACCGGCACATGGCACATGTCTAAATAGATGAATGCGAAACGCTGGTAATGTGGTTATCCATCATCTATCTTTCGTTTGTACTTTGGAAATCAGAAAATTTCCAACATATAGAACTGTTTATGTTTTCGAACATTTTCATTCTTGATTAATCAGTAATATCCTGTCACAAAACTGTTAAAATAAATTGTTGAATTTGTTTTTTCCGTTAACCATCTGACGCCCCTTTACGAACGGCAGCCCTCAAAAGTTGAATCTTGTGCGAGCCAATAATTAACGAGGTCTTACCTTTTAACGTGCGATTCCTAGCATTTTCTCGGGCCATCAGATAAAAATCTGTAGTCACTAGGATTTGAACCTACAAGACCAGCAGCATCAATGGCTTTGAACGGGACAATCTTAACCACTGAGCAACCTGGTGAAAATAACTTCTAGGAATATTGCTCTCAGGATAACAGTAAGTACAGGCGCGTATTGAGCTTTGTTCCATGGGGGGGGGGGGTTATTCGTGGCGCGGGGGTGGCAGAAAATAGAAAAGCGCCACAGGCGATTTTTTTTTGTTCAAGGTCAAATGCCTTCAAATTGATAGTTAGGTTTATCAGTCATAAAGGTGGCAAGAAAGGTAATTCGTGGCGCGTTTTCATTTAAATAATATTAATGATGAAGAGCAATTAATGATTACATCTGTAAATCTTACAGGATTCACGGGTTTGACGGCTCATTGACAGACGTGCGGAAAGTACTTTCCGCACGAGTGAGAATAGAGGTCACTTTCCATCGGAGTGTTACTTTCCTATGTAGTCGTAGAAAAAAAAATTGATACTAACTCACGCGGAATGGCTGGACAAAAATTGCGATTATATAGGTGTAGGTGACAGCATGTCAACTGAAGGTTAGATCATGGCAGTATTCCTGCTACCAACTACTCATCAATAGAATCACATCAAGTATTCCAGACTCGTGTTATGCAATTCAATATAAATGTTGGTAATGTCCGATATCCAGTGTAATCTATTATTTGATATGAATGAAGATTCCAACGAAATTACAGAAAGCCTTGTATATAACAGATTACAAAATGACGAATTTTTTTGCACACGAATTGTTGTACGCTCTACGCTCGTGTTCCTATACTCACGACTGGTGTAAAAAACACGCTCATTCTGCAACTATAAAAAGTTATAGTGAGCTCATAGATGCAAAGGACAGAGCACAACACCCTATGAAAATGGCTTTTAGCATAATTTGATGAATTTTTGATATTCTGTTTGGTCCAAGACCCTAGTCAATTTTGACAAGTTATACGAAGATTGTATGATTAGGAGATCCGCTAGAAGGCGCCAAAGTTGAATATTTCGAAATGCTTCGTTATGGTATGTTTCGAGAAAAATCACATTGAACACAAAAAGTAAATAGATTGAGTAATTTGAAGAGTAAAGGACATGAAATGATAAAAAAAAGTTGGGAATCAAAACACTCGAATTCCAAACAATGAGTTAGGTTGTGTAATAACACAAATCGAAATATTACAGAATGGTAACTCGTTCAAAGAGTTTCCGAAGAAAGTTCAAGTAAGTGAAATTGTTCATTCTGAAAATATATGCATTTATTCTCGAAATTGACAAGATTTGAAAGTGAAAAATAAAGGAATGCATTCGTATGGAATATGAATGAATATATTCATTATTTATAGGGTACCCAAAACAAAAGAAACATTCGAATATAGAAAACCCAACTTGAAAACCTGTTATTCTCTCCGGATGATTGAATAAGTCTTCCACTTAAACTATTTAGGGCATCGACCTTTTTGCAGAATAAAACATGGAATGCAATGAATATGTTGGTGGATAATTTATAGGTAATTGAATGAAGAAAAATTTGTGTTTTGTGCAGAAATATATTTATAAAATCATAGCAGAGCGCTTTCGACTAAAAAGTCATCGTCAGTGCTTACCTGAAAGTAAGTTATGGTTGAAAATAATTTGAATTAAAATGACAATTGAAATTTTGAAAATAATTAAGTGATGAAGTTTGAATAGAAACTTTTTAACGATTAGAAAAATGTTATTTGAAATAATGCAAAATGAAGGTTAAGTACTTACCGTCAGGTAAGTACTCACCTCCATATTTAATTTATTTAATGATATTTCAATGAAAACTAAAGAAAATTATAAAAAATTAATGAAAATGCGCATTTTCAGTTTCAGATTTTTTCTCTTCAGTTAGCTTTTCACAATATTTATCAGATGTAGTTCAATGTCTAGCGTGGCTTTAGCCGGGGAAGTAGTTGTTTTCAGTTAGATATTACAATTAAATCACATTTTTCAATTTTCATGGAGAATGTTCCCCTTTTCAACATGAATACTTCCCAAGAGGTTATCTTGAACGATGAAAAATAACGACTCAAAATAAAATATCCTAATCATAATTTCGAACAAAAATCAAACTTTTTTTTGTATTACCATTGGCAAAGTTTTGGAAATAGTATTGTTAATGAGTCCAAGTTGAACAGTTTCAGATGATTATGAATTTTTCTAAATCGAGAAACTTCCCACATGTCAATAAAATTAACATTTTATGAGTTTTTGACAAATTCAAATCCACCAATCCATCTATCTTGGAATATTAATAATAATAATAATAATAATAATGTTTATTTCATAAGTATCAAGATACAAGAGAAAAAATAAAACGTGTAAATAAACATACATACTCACAGAAGCAAGGGATTGCTTGTGCGTGAGGGGAAATTTACACATATACAATCTTGAGGATGCAGTCAAATCACTGGGCTTTGTCAAAGAATTTGTTATACTTATTGTCAAGCTTTCGGAACTATATTTATTCCTTCATCGGGACAGATCTATAAAACGAAATTTGGACGTTGTACAAAGGCATGTAATGGATTACAGCCAAGTTTCTGTTTTATGTACCGAAAATAATTTACCAAAAAGGTTATTCAAAGAAATGTATTACATAAAGAGTGGTACCAATAGTATGAACAAGAAAACTGATCTACAAAATTTGAGTGTAATTTATAATTATATTTTAAAACTGGAACTTTTCCCTCCAGTTTCCCCAAATGACATTTAGTCTGAAACTACGTGACAGGTACCTGAATTTCCGGTTTTTCAAAACCGAGGTAAAGGTTGGTACTGATGTGCTTTCAGACTCCGTCTTCTCGTGTAGATGCTCACACTGTTTGGTAGCACCTGGTTGGTGATACTGGTTGCTCGTTGACATATTGTCATCTTTCAAAATTGATTCGCCCTCTCTCTCTGGTTGATGTCTCTTTCCTGTAGACAAACCATGTGCTCCATATAAAATAAGATTTTTTAAAATATTGTAATGTTTCAATTAACAAATAATTAATTTATACTGATGTATCCATGTCTAAGTGACTATTGAAAATATGGAATGTTTCATGTTGTGCACGTTGACTTTTACTTTTAACCTCAAGTTGTAAGTAATAATTTTTTTGTATTTTACCAAACTTTTTGTACAACGTCCAAATTTCGTTTTATAGATCTGTCCCGATGAAGGAATAAATATAGTTCCGAAAGCTTGACAATAAGTATAACACAGAGTTTTCTTTGACAAAGCCCAGTGATTTGACTGCATCCTCAAGATTGTCCCAAGTTTTTCTTTAACTAGTCAGTCAAGACTACCTCTCCACTTATATATATATATATTATATTATATATATATATTTATATATATATATATAATAAAAACTACACTAGGTACTTATAATAAAGGATAATATAAATATAATTATAAATAACAGTATATAACTACTCGATTGTAGTTGGCCAATACTGAGATTGGATAGAAGTTGAGGATCAAAGCCATTTCTGGCATTATATTGATATCACAATCGAGCTATTTTTGTCACAATCGATATATTTTTACGCAATCGGGGTATTTTTGTTTTAATCGGAATATGTTCAACAAATCAAGATTTACTGAAGTACAGCTATTGTTTACTATGCTCAGTTAAACAATTTATTATTCACTGTCACTAAAGAATGCTCTACTTGTGTTTTGCATCCAAATTTTGAGATGACATTTGAATGAACAGTCATTGGTTATTGACTTCAATAGAGGAGGTAGGTGATTATATAATTTTGGACCTAAGTAAAATAAACTTCGCTGTCCAATGTTTTTATCACATTTCGGGACTTTAGCAGTGGTGATTTTGTTTCGAGTGGCATAATTATGTTCAATGGGTTTTAGCTTAATTTTGCCTGTTTGTATATTTACTATAGCTTTTTGGCAATATAACTGTCTAATATCGAATACTTTGCTCAGAAGAAAGAGATCCTCACTGGAAAAGGTAATGTTTTTATTGTAAATCAATCTTAGTATCCATTTTTGTAATACATTTATTTTTTCTAGGTGGCAGTCCAGTACTCCTCCCCATCTAAGAATTCCATAAGTCAGCTGAGATTGGATTAATGCATAGTAGACTGCTTTTAGGTGATGTATGTCCAACAATTGGCACAAATATCTAAACTTACCAATTAAACCTCTAAGTTTTCTTGCAAAAAATCAGTGTGTATGTCCCAACGTAGATGTCTATCGATAATAATACCCAAATACTTGACAGACTCAACTTCAGGTATTTCTGTATTTACATCGACAATCAAGTCTCCCAGTTCTGGCAAATTATTGGTGTATGAGGTGAAAGGTGAATAATGTGTTTTTCTATATTCAAAGTAGGTAAGCTTATTACCCTGGAACCATTTTTTAATCAACTTGAAATCATTCTCTGCTTGTAAAGATAGGAATCGACAAATTAGAAAAACCATTATTTTGGCAACTATGTAGTCAACACTGGCTTCCATTACCTATACAAATTAAAAATAATCTAAAGCGTTTTTGAATAGCGAATTTAAATAAGGGGTCGACACTAATCTGTAAAAAAGGCTAATTTTTTAATCCTCACGTCGAATATTTATTCAAATGAGCCGGCTATAGACCCAGATAAAAATTGTTTATAATAAACCAAACAAGTATATTACATTTTAAAAGCATCGAAAATAAGTTTGCTGCCAAATAATCTGGCCTTGATGCATTTGGTGACCCCAATTCGAAACATTGCACTTTTCAGTCTTCGAACCGAAATTCTCTGCACGTCGGCCGTTTTTATTTCGCTGAACGTTGATACAGGGTGGAGAAATATCAAACTTAGAAAGCTTATATACGAGTTTCGTTGGATGCTCGTCATTTTCTTGATTTCAGGATCAAATATTCGTTTGTTTGACGTCTTCCACAGCATGTGTTGGACTGAATTGTTTGTTCTGTCGCTTAATCATCTTTAAAACCAGTGGTGTAACCCTAATAGCCTTGGAGGTACTGCCACTTTGGAATACGTCATAGTATGCAGGCTGGATTTTTTATCGTTGGTAGATCATGTGATACTCATCACGAAATCAATCTTCAGACCCTAGAGTAGCGGTGGGTTGCACAGATACAGAAATTCATTTTTTATTCATAACTTCCACAGTTTTGGAAATTTTACAGTTCAATTCAATAAGAGCTTTATTTTAAAAGAAAAATTACATTTTCAGTTGCCACCAGTGGCGTACAAAAAGGGTATATTGGTCCCTTTCCTGCCCTATTTTTGGCGCCACTGGTGAAATCAGGAACATCCATCGCTCCTGGCGAGCATTGTATTTCACTCAGATCAACTACAGGCAAGATTTAGACTCATTCTGAATTTTACAGAGTTCTTCTCAAATGATTACGGAAGATACGGGGGTGTTTCCATGAGAACTGAGATACACTGTATGTTAGGAGAAAAATGCTTTAAAAGTTTCCAGTTTCAACACCCTGTATGCAAGAAAGCAGCTTTGTGAAAAAATCTGAAAGTAGCATTGATATTTTTGGTAGAATATCCAGTACAAATTTGAAGCAGTGATTTGGATTGTTCAATTCACTCCAGAAAAACATTTTTTTCATTATTAGTATCTATTCATAAAAGGGCAATTATCTTGAAAACGATTGATTTTTTCGGGTTCAAACAATCATACATTTTTTACTTGAAATTGAATAAAGAAATCAAAAAATTATAATTTTCCTGATTTTACCAGTGGCGTAAAAAATAGGGGGAAAAGGAACAACTATACCCTTTTTGTACGCCACTGGTGGAAACTAAAAATGTAATTTTTCTTTTCAAATAAAGCTCTTATTGAACAAAAATATTTATTCGAATTAAACTGTGAAATTTCCAAAACTGTGGAAGTTATGAATGAAAAATAGATTTAATTTTTCATTTTCAACACCCTGTATCTGTGCAACCCACCGCTACTCAAGGATCTGACAATTGATTTCGTGATGAGTATCACATGATCTATGAAGGATAAAAAATACAGCGTGCATACTATTACTTTTTTCAACTTTTTTTTGACAAGTTGCACAGCCTCCCACCATTCCACCCACCGCGGTCGCGCGGTCTGAATCTTGGTTTAGTAATAAGTGGTATGTGTACTATAATAACAAATAAATTTCATCGTGCATACTATGACGTATTCCAAAGTGACAGTACCTCCTTATGAGAGCAGAAGAATATAAGGAGCAGAAAATCGATAGGATTTTTTAGTTAATAAACCAAGAGCAGATAGTATAATATTAAATATATTCCGAACTCAGACCTTGATACCTTAATAACAAACTTTTTATGCAGTTATTCCTAACTAAATACTAGACACTAATTTCGGGCAATGTCCATGATGGTGAGGCCCTGAAGTTTTTCAAATTTGAAACTATTTGGAATTAATGATGCAAGTATATCTGGAACGATCACAGGGTGGCCCAACAAAGCATAATCAGGTTAGATACAATTCAGCTAAAGACTAGTTCCAATTCCGGTTTATTTTCCATTTCAAATCTTTTGTTTCTTCCTATGAACGTTGAAAAATGGTGACTAAATATAATAATTATTTCCTCTGCAACTAACTGGCGTCACTACGACGCACTTTTTTAGTTCTCCCTGTAATTTCGATCTTTAATGCGAGAGAGAGAGCACCAAGCTGATTGTCAAAAACCTGTAGTGGGATATATGACTAAGGGCCGGTATTATAAAACTATTTTGACAGAAAACTAGAAGTTAACTTGTGGAATGTCGTCACATCTTGCAGTTAACTTCTAGATGAAGGAGTTAACTTTACGTTATGCTATGTTATGCTATGTTATGTGGAATGGGTATCAGTTGAAGTTAACTTTGAAATGATGGTTTTCGACAGTTTTTCTGTAAATAATTTAGAACATTGAGTTTATTGTTGTATTATTTTTCTGACTTTGTTAAAACGATACCCACTTTATTTTTGAGGAACTTTCAACCGACGATGAAGATACTGGTTGAAGGCCCATGGCGACCAAGAATGTTTATATATCGGTTAGACTATTTCAACTTATAATATAATTCAAAAACCGATTTCGATTATTCAAAGAATCTGTACACATTAAAGCAAATTTAAAATAAAAATGGAACCTTTATAAAACTGACATTCTAAAGTAAAAGTTACCTTGACTGTTAACATTTTTATAATACCGGCCCTAATCGGATCATGTTTGAACTACTCATTATTTTTGTATAGTACAGTAACCACAGACAAATGTAAGCCACAAGTGAAGAATGAATCGTGGCACTTTGAAACTCGGCACATGACTTCTTGACATCATGTTTTGTTAGAAAAAAAATTTTTATTTAAAAAATTATAATTTTTTTTGCTGTTGTTTCGGAAAGCATAAGATTTATCAAGAAACAATTTCAACAAGGCGAAAGATAATTCAATTCTCCACAAGAAATATACTCAGTAATTTCTCACAAAATGCGCTCGTTTTCTCAGAAAACCTGATCAAATTTCAGGCTCGCCATTTCCGGCAGGGCCAAAAATTGGATTTGTCATAACTTTGCTAAAAATTATAGTAGAAGGAAAAGAAAAAGTGTATATCGTTTCTGAAGAGGTCTACTTCCTCATGCAAATATAACATGTGAGTATCTGAGTATCCAAAATGTGTTTTATCCCACTTCACATAACCCTTCTACGATATTTACGGAGGACCCACTTATATTTCAAGACCTTTCTCTGCGAATAAACGCTCAAACCCACTTAAAAGCTTTTTTGCCTATGTATGTTGTCAGATTGATCTCTCAATTACGGACCTGCAGTAGAAAAATTCTGAGACTGACGTTCAGTGGCCTAGTCTACACAATTGATACATATTCTGCTGGTATGTCCAATATACAGAGGAATACGGGAAAATGATCTATTTAGGCAATTGAATAGCACAGTTGATATTACTCGTTTACTGAACTATGGTACAATAATAGAACTAAAAAATCTGATTCACTCTGTGATAAATATTCTCAAACTATAAGGTCTTTCATCTTGAATGAATGACACACTTCTCTTGTCTTGCTGTGCACCTCTTGGCTACACTCACACACACATATTGCGTTCGGAGAATGAAGTGTTTTCTAATAACCCCTTGCAAAAATCTGTTATTTTTGAATGTGCTTTTCAACCCTCATTTAGCTTTTTATAAAACCATGTTTTTTATTATTATTTTTTTATTCTTACTTATGTTTCAAAATTCAGTATCAAGAATTAGGGGGCGTATATTTCAGGTCAATATAAGACTTTATTTCC
Source organism: Chrysolina haemoptera (assembly GCA_958298965.1). Lineage (NCBI taxonomy): Eukaryota > Metazoa > Arthropoda > Insecta > Coleoptera > Chrysomelidae > Chrysolina > Chrysolina haemoptera. The sequence goes on along the minus strand of OY282599.1, from coordinate 20,671,633 downwards.
TATAAACATATGTCCGCAACTGCTTAATTTCTAAGATACAGGGTGTTGAAATTTAACAAAAATGATAATGATACGCTACTGTTTTTTTTTAATGGATATTATATTTTTTATGAGTGTCCTCTATCTATTTATAAAAATGGCCCCTTGACTTTTTTCCCTACGAAGAACAGTTTTCGATTTAAAAAGCAAAATGAGACATACAAAAAATCGCATAGGTACAAGCGAATGATGACCTTTTATTTTTTAAATCGAAAACCGTCCGTCGGACGGAAAATAGTCATGAGACCATGTTTGTGGAAAAATAGAAGACAATTATGAAAATGATACTGATTTGACAAAAAAAAAACAGCAGCGTATCATTATTTTGATCAAAAATGAAAAAAAGAAAAGAAAAGACAAAGTGGTTTAGAGATATTGAAAAAGAACTGATTTTTTTGTTAAATTTCAACATCCTGTATCTCAGAAATGAAGCGGTTGCGGATACAAGTTTATGAGAAAGAAAGTCTTTTTTTGACCTAAGAATCACGCCACTGAAATCTTGATACTGAATTCTGAAACACCCTGTATATACTCTACCGCTATTTCTGTGTTCGGACCTGTTACTCTCAGTTGTAATCCTACACCCGTATATTTGTTCTCTCTCCATCCCTTGCAATAAGAATTGTAATTTCTTTTTATGCAATAAATGTTCTATCTATCTATCTATCCGAAAGTCATGAATATTTTAGTTGATAAGAAATAATTATACTGAAACAGGAATCAGTACCCTCCTTGGACAATATGCAACGATTTTATACATGCCATAGAAAAAAATGAGTTTTACTCCTGTCTCAGTTTTCAACTTAACCGGCAATTTCTTCAGTAAAAGTTGAGAATAACCGCTCATACACATCCTACATAGAAATAATGAAGTATGTGATTTCAAGATTGAGGTTTGCACTTCACAATGTGTTATCAAACATATATGCAGGATGAATAAGCGATTATTTTCAACATTCAGTGAAGGGAATGCCGATTTTATGGGTAAGTTGAAAATGAGGCAGGAGTAAAACAAAGTTTTTTTTCGGCATGTATAAGTGGGACCCGTAACACTACTCTAAAATTGTTGCATATAGTCCAAAGAGGGTATATGTTGCTGCTTTAGTATAATAATTCCATATTTACTAAATTATTCATGATTTTTGATCATCCCTAAAAATTTCCGTGAAGTGCGACAAAACACGTTTTACGTACTCAAATACTCGCATATTATATTTGCATGAGAAGGTAGGAGTCTTCAGAAACGATATGAACTTTTCCTTTTCCTTCTCCGATCATTTTTATCAGAGTTATGACCAATCAAATATTCGGCTCTGCCAGAACTTTCAGCGGCGGGTAAGCGTGAACCTGAAACTTGATGTCGGCGTTCAATCACGTTTTCGTCGCCGAGTTTCGTCAAAAATTACTGGGGATCATTTTTGTGGAGAATTGAATTGCCTGTAACCTCGTTGAGTTGTTTTTCCGATAAATCATATACTTTCCATGATTACAGCAAAAATCAATTTATTTATTTTTTAACGAAAAAAAAAAATATGTTCCACCCCTAGAATTTCGGTAAACAATTTTTTTTTCGTGTTTATCATGGTTCCAACAACTAGCATACCAAGTTTGGTGGTGCTACAATCGATCTTTGTCTCAAAACCCAATCGTACTGAATTAATATTATTATTCGAATGATAGTCGAATGTATCGCAGTATTTGAGGTCATAATTGAAAAATCCTGTTTGTATTTGGAACATTGAATCATTTCTGCATAATGTAGATATGAATATTGAAAGGGTATTGTAATTACGACAGAATAACCCGCGTGCATTTTACTCGGTCTTAATCGAAGTTTAATGGTGCTTGTTGATTTTGAATTACTCATTAATTTACAGAATTATTCCTGTCAACGCCAGCCGTTGCATACAGTAACGAATATAGTGACCACCAAAATGTTTGCATCAAATGTAAAATGTGTTCATTATTTCTATGCCATTACGCATATCACTTGATGGGAATAGTACAAATAATATGGATCCGGCTAAAATAGAGAAATGGAAATCCAACTATTGAGTGGGATTCAACGCTGTTATACTGAAAATTTCACGCAACTGTCAGAAAACCAATGAAGATGTTTCTGATGATAAAACACATCCAATGAGGTTGAAGCTATGTTGATTATTCTCTCCTGCAGCAAATTAATGTATGATTATACCACGAGCTCGATATCCATGGTAACGGAAATTATGACGCGTAACTGACGTTTCAATATCGTTTCGCTTCCTGAATATTATTCGGTAATTTGAACAAGAAATGGAATCCAATAGATGGGGAACTGCTACAAATGACAAAATTCATTTGGCAATTGCACAGAATACGCCAAAAAATACAAGGAAATCTAAAGAGTGTGCATGGAAACAATTTATGGACTTTTGCCGTAATAGAAATTATGTTGTTGGAAAGGAAACTACCCCTGTGGAAATTGCGAATATATTGAAAGATTATGCCTTCAATATAAAAAAGCAGAATGGCAGTGATTACAAAGAAACTGTTATAAAATTCAATTGGAATGTTGTCGCAAAACTGCTCCAAGACAAGTTCTACAATGATTACAATGTGAAAATAAATCTATTTGCTGACATATAATTTAGATCAGCCCGTGATGCGAGAGATGCAAAGAGAAAATTACTCCAAGGAGATGTCGAAAAGAGGAAAAACGAGTTCAACTGCTTTCACAATTAGGGAAAATATGAGATTGTTGAGATATTGGGAAGGAAACAATCCGAAGGGACTCATCAAGAAATTTTTTTTCATTGCAGCCAAAGAACTTGCTTGGAGGGGCAATGAAGGATGTTACTCGAAGGTAAACTTTTTTATAGTAGAAAAGGATAATTTTGGACGACCGACTGGACGTATTGAATATAATCCCGTATTCAACACAACCAATCAAGGTGGGTCAAAATCATGTACTCCAAGCAAGTGGCTATTATCCAAGCAACGGTAAAAAAATCCGCTGGTTACTAATGATTTCTTATGACCACGTCATCATTGGAAGTGGGGGACTCTTCAGTCCTACCATCCATTTTTTTGAGTACTTTGGCGAATTATCTCGAAGTTCTACTGAAAAACGAACTGCTATTAATGACTTTTTTTGCACTCACTAAATCGACATGATTGACGCCTGCGCAGTTTATTAGCTACCACCATTGAGAAAACTCAGGAAGATTCAGTCTGTTATTAATCATTTTTGAAAATAGGCGTAGGATCCTGGTGTATATCATTTGAAATCCAAAAACGGATGTATTCTAGATAACTGTTAACAGTGATAAAAAAATAATTTTGATAGTTGTGGATCACTATCCTGATTAGGATATCTATGTCAGCAAAAATTACAATTCAGATGTGTAGAACAATTATAAAAATGTATTCAGGAAAATTAGAAGAAGGAATAAAATTATTATTGTGATAGAAAATCAATAAATTCAAAGAGCCCTCCAATCAATGAGGAAGATTTCTCGATAAATAAAGTTGATGAAATATGAAAGAAAGGGCACATTGAGAATAATAAGAACTTCGATCATTTGAAATTAGACCGACCCCGACGACGGCGATGTACTTCGAAAAAACTTGGTTCATGTTACACAGCTCAATTGAATTTTCTTGTTAGAAATATCGTGCCATCTCATCGAAACGAAAAATCGTTGTAGATGCTTGATTCTGAAAAATTTCCCCACGTTATCTTTCTGTGAACTCTGCCATTTTCTTGGCAAAAATATCTGATTTACTCATATTGGCGCATCCGGCAATTTGTAGAATACTTGATATTCGGTTGATTTTTTCTGGTACAGTTCTCAAATTGAATAAAACATCGAAATATTGAAATTCAATTTCTTTCAAAGTTTTTTCCAAATCACCACGCATTTTTTGTTTTGCGATTGATGCGGTGGTACGCGATCTTGTTGTACTTATACGAATTTGGTTCATTATGATTTATTTATCCATTGGGATGCTATACTTATAGTAAGTGTCATATAATTGATATGAGTCTCCCTTACTATTTAAATTCTCGTATTGTGTATAATATTCGCCCTTACTATTGTTTTTGAATTGTCACATTGTCACATTCATACATACTGTCAAGTTGATACTTATGTGTATGTTTTTGTGGATTAAAGCCTAAAAGTCGAAGGTTTTTTTTATATTACAGTAAGTAACCCCCTGGAATTACACACAAATGTAGAAATACTCCAAATATAAGGTAGAAATGAGGAAACAATATCTTATCATAGCAGATTTGAACTTAAAGGTTAAACGTTGAAAGTTTCCCAAGAAAACTGTAGATACATGAATAAAATCTTGGGTGAGGCCAAATTAATTCTCACCTCAAGAAAATATTGATTTTTTTCTAGAAACTGAATGATCAGATAGTACATTTTTGTCCTGCATTAATGGCGCAAGAATGAACAGGGAGGTAAATGTTAGTAGGTTCAATTCGGGAAATATTTTTTTACAAGAAAAGGTATACGGTTTAAAAGATTCAATTATTCTAATTATTCTATTTTGGGCTCAGAAGACTCATCAACCCTAGCACGGTTGTCCCAGCAGATGATGGCATTAAAAAGGCAAGAAAAAAGAAAGTTAAGGGAAACTGCGTGCATTCTTTTATCGAACAACTGCTTTTCAACCAATTCCATCGAAATGGACCGCACCTGGTTACCTCTCCTCAGAGATGAAATAAGAACTAATAGAATGGTGATTGGTTGATACCGAACACCCTATATATCAAGATACCAAATGTCAATCAAAAGAATGTATGACAGATTTCGTTTGACCCTGTCAAAGAAAGATCTTATTTCCAAAACCGCAATTCAAATTCAGTTTCTTCAGCGTCTTTCCAAGAAGTTTTGATAACGGGGGCAGATACAGCCTCCGAAACGTCAACAATTTTCAAAAAAAGAGAAGTATTTTTTGTTAATTCGATCTCATTTTTTCAGATAGGCAAATTCAGTGTAGGGTTCGTTACTGACAAAAATTAATTTCTTTCAAGACAGCAGTCTTGTGAACGCAGTAACTTATCGGGCAAATTAATTTATTTGCCCTTCTACACTTGTACAGATTTCTTTGGATTAATTTTTTTTTTCATTTTCAGATTGTGAAAGGTCATAAACCCAAAAAATCATGTCAAGAATCGGATTTCCTCCACAAAATCAAACTTTCAATCAATATTAACATTGTGTAGATTGACCTTTTTTTAGTACTTGACACGACCAGGTCAGATGCTCATTTATAAATATATATAAAGATATTTAGTGACAAATAAATTGATATAAGTAGCCGTTACTACGTGGTAACTCTAATATACGTTACTGCAGTTTTGTGTAGGTATATGGGTATTTTCAAACTAATATATGAAATAATAAATTGACGAAACTGCAGTAACGTAAGTGTTACAAATATAAAGTGGTAAAAACCCATAGGAACTTTTATTTCTAATTTTTCATGATATTCAGTTTGTTCAATAGTACTTTTGTTGAGTTTAACAAACTTTTATTCGGACCATTGAGGCTAAACAGTATCATTTCGAAAAGGGGAACATTCTCCATGAAAATTGAAAAAATGAAAATTGTGATTTATTTGTAATTTCTAACAGAAAACAACTACTTTCAGATTGTTCCTTTTCAGTTAGAGTCTTTTCACGATATCAGATGTAGTTCAATGTCCAGCGTGGCTTCAGCCGGGGAAGTAGTTGTATTCTGTTAGATATTACAAATAAATCATATTTTCAATTTTTGAATTTTCATGGGGAATGTCACCCGTTTCAACATGAAAACCTTCCAAAAAAACGCTGGGAATTCACAGTTAACATTGAAGTCAACATTGAAGGATGTTATGAAAGACGAAAAGTTTTGTATTACTAGTAGATATTTATTGGCAAAGATCGCAAAACTAACAGCGAAGTTATTGGTGAAATTAAACAATTTCACATCTGAAACAAGAGTATTTCAAAATATTATCAAATATAGGATCATTAAATTTAGTAAACCACCGCAAAAAAACAATTTTCTTTTCAAACTCAAATTCTTTGTTTGTCCCCCCATCAGCTGATCACCGCCGTATTGTGAAGTCAGCTGGCAGTGAGCTTTTGTTTTGGTTGATCATCATCGAGATAGAGTATTGGAGTTACAATGAAGACAGATATTTTTGTATTTATATAGAATGCGAAATGATCTTTTGCGTTCCAGAATGTAGCTCGGCAAAATAAACATTCGAGAACGCAAAAGTATTTCGCATTCGAGGTGCAAACAATATTTTTTCGAGAACTGCAATAAAACTTATATTAGAATGAAAAATTAATAAACAGGTATCTGCGATTGTTAACTGACATTTCGTGACATTTCGTACATTTCGTGACATTTCGTGACATTTCGTGACATTTCGTGTTTGAACCAAAACGAACGATATAGGTGATATTGTTTGTATATGACTGTCGTTGAGTGTTTCGCCGAGGTGCTTATTACAGTTTTTCGTCGATCTCTACATATTACCTACTAATTTCCGATTGTTGAGTCAATAATCGACTATTTTTTTAGGCAAGTATTTCTCGTCCGCAGACACTTTTCGTCCGCCAACACTTTTCGTCTGCAAACGCTTTTCGTCCGCTGTAGTCACTATAATACGGCATAGTGACCACAGCGCATGAAAAGTGTTTGTGCGGACGAAAAGTATTCGCCTTCAAAAATTGTCGATTTTTCGCCCGGAAATGAGTACGTAAAATGTAATATTTTCTAGAGATCGACGAAAAAAGTCTTTTATGTTCTAAAACAAGAAAGAGCCATTTCGCTAGTGAGATTTTAACGAAAATGTCAACATTTGAGTTCAGTTTTCGAAAAAAGATATTCAAATTGATTCGTCTCAACAAGAGGTATCGTTCATTCTAGGCTGATCCGAAAATCACAGAAAGTTCAAAATTAGAGAAGACGATATTTCTCGTTGTTTTATTTTTTTCATCGTCATAATTACCTAATTCACTTCATTCATTCTTCTCAGCATCCTAATGAGACACGGTATGGTAGCCCTGAAATATCAGCTTCTTCCAACAGTTTCAACTGAAAATCTAGGGAATACCATCAATCAAAACAACAGGCGAGCTCCGCAATTATAGTAAAAAAAGTCGAAAGCGAAGAATATAAAGAGGCACACGGTGTTTTTGGTGGACCATGTTTCCGGCTAGTCTCTATCCCAGTCGCCCTTGAAGCAAAGGGACAAGGATGGCGCTCGATGGCACCGACAAGGAACCACTAACTCGTAGAATTTTCGAAGGAGTGAATGGCCGGCCAAAGACCCGATGGATGCAGCCTGTTGCCCAAATTCAATCGTGATTCGCGGCTCTCTAGAGATTACGTTGCACACTGACAGGGGCGTATCACAGACTGGTACTTCAGGGATGTTAATTATCTACTTCACGAATCAATGGTTTTCAATAAAAACACACAATATTTTATGTTCATTGAAATTTCAAGAAAGGACCCCGCACGGAATACATGGAATTTTGGTTTATTGCGAAATTGAATGAAACTCTGGTATGTTGTAGATCACGATCCGTAGGTAATACTTCAAATGGATCAAAATCAAATCGTATGATTAGTTTTCGAGACACAGGGTGATTTTGAAAGTAGTTACACAAACAGAAAATAAAATTAATTTATAACAAATTGACAAAATATGACATACCCTTGAAAATACACCACATTCATAATACAAAATAGTATTCAATTTACCGGGGACGTCACAAACGTTCTCAAAAATATACCATTTCGGCGTTGTTTACCTTACTTATTAGAAATGAAATATTTTCTAGTTTAATTTCGAGAATTTCCTGAGTAATAAGGATAGTTTGAAAAAGCAATACTATTTTATTATTTTTACTCTATTTAACTTTACCTACGTATGTACCCGGGAAAAAAGTACAAAAATAATTTCATGAAAACTCATATGTTAGTACCTGAAATGTCAACCTTTTTTGACAAAAAAGCATAAATCCAAATTTACATTCAATGGGAGATGCCTAGTAATGTTTCCACCTGACTTCATTCTCGAGAAAGAAGTTCGTACAGAACGATAACATCAGCTAAAACTATCCAGAGAAGTAAATGAAACAAAAGATTCATTTTGCATTTTTAACGATGGTTTTCCACAAGAACAATATATTGTTTTCATACCATCTTGAAGTCGAGGTTTCAAGGAAAAAAGTGTGCACTGATAAAGTGAAATTTTGTGAACCAAATTTTCGATAGGTATTTGTGGAGAGAAGGGGATTTCGAGTTAGTCAAAATCATTTGTTTCATTCATTTGAAACTCTTCGGCACACTTCCCGTACTTTTTTCGAATTATAAAAAAATTATCCAGTCAAAAAATATCGGATGGTGTTGCTTCTTTCGAAAATGAAGAATATAGATCACAAAACATAAACAAGTAAAAAACAGCGGATCCAAGATGTTACATGAAATTTGTTTTCTTAAAAGAAATAACCAATTCTAAAATTGTAATAAATGAATAAAAAGTCAACAGAAAGTCCAGTGGCGTTTTCAATTAAAGAAACTAGAACGAATCCTTCGTTAGAGGTATCTAAATCCACATCACAAATTCAAAATAATCTGTTAAAATTCAAATTTCAGAGCTGTTTCTATTGAGACATGTCTAATTACTCAGATAATGTCCACCTATCAATATCAATGAAAAAATGGAATAATAGCATATATATGAAGTTATTTCCAATAAAAAGTTTTCAATGCCGATGAAGCAACCAGACTTTAAGGAATCTCTTCTATTGTCCTCGAAACATGTGCCTCAGAATTGACCCCGGTTCATCGAAAGCATTCTACCACATCCCATTAATTTGTCATTTTACTGCCTATCTCACTGGCCGCGTTGATTTATACTGTTCATACAAACTCTTTCCATCATTTAGAAATTGACAAACTTAGTGGACGTAATCTAACAAGTTATCAGATTTGGTGGTTTATTTATTTCTGCAATGTATTAATTTTCTTGACTAGCTCTTCAACAGGGTGTTTCCGAAATTGGAGCAATAAAAAAAGTGGGTTTTTGTATGGAACATGATGTATCAATAAATGGCAATTTTCGTTTTTGAAGTAGTAAAAACATTTTTCATGAAATTTTCTGGAATCGCTTTCAGTTACCTTTGTTTGGGAGGCACTGCCCAACTAGCAAAATAGACCTCTAAAAGAACGAAATTATTTCATAATTATCCTATAGCGCCGCTTGAAAGAATAAAATTATTATTTAATGAGTCTCAATACAACAATTTTATCATAAAATTGAGGGACTTCTATAATACTGTTGTATATATGTTCTTACAAATCATATCATACGCCAAAGAAATAGTGTTAGTATACAAATTTTATAATAGTTGCATAACGTACTATAAAATTCCTATAAAATAATTTTAAACTAGTGTTATACAGATTATAATACGGTTGCATAGCTATTGTATTAGTTATAATAGCGACGTTAAAAGTTGGTTTTGAAGGAAGCTGTATACATAGTTGCATTAGAGTTCCTTAAGAAAAGTTATAAGATTGTTGCTTTACGCAGAAGTAAAACATTACACAATAAATATAAAAGTGTTTTATAATCATCTTATAACTACAACACTATTCTCTCTTATGAAGAGCTTATAGAATAAAAATGTATTTCCCAGTAATAAATTTATCTCAAGTTCTGCGTTATAACATCTATTTATATCATCTACATATACCTACGAACATATAAACATAACCCAATAGTAATAGAAAAATTACGCGGGTTTTATAGCAGGTTTCGTTTACAAAATGAATTCTGCAATATCTGAGTGGAAAAAAATAAAAAAGAGTGGTAATTTTAAAAGATCAGTTAAAAATAAATACCATAGAATACTTCAGACATGCAATTCGTGTGATCAACCTCTAGTTGAAGTGGCATGTAACCGTTGCAACTTGGAGGTAAATCTTCTGGGAAAGGATAACGTACGATTCGTCTCCCAGTTTGTAGGCACAATCGTCAACTCTTTTCTATTATTTTCTATGGTTTCTACTATCTTGAACATATTTTACAGAATATGAATACCGGTATAAACAAATTCAATAATTTGAGGTTAGTTCACGCTTGGAAAGAATCTGTATACAGAAGTTATTCGAAACACAATATAACTAAATAATTGTTCACTGTCGTACCGCACGCATGTTAAGCGATACTTCTGTTCTATTATGTAGTGTGCCAACGCGCTATAGGATAACACGGAAATCTAACATACAGTGTTGCTAGCTTGGGCAGCTAGTAGTTATACCAACATACATAAAATTAGTAGCAATAAATAGGTAGACTATTTATTTTATTATGATACATCTTGTAGTTTAAGATGTTTTAAATGCACCTACAATGTATGTTTTGCATTCAATTATGAAAAGTCATCTATTTAACACCGATTGTCAGGGTTCATTGTAACTTTTAACAGTAAACTTGTTCTAAAGGGAGTTTCGTCATATAAGCAAACACAATATTGCGACAGATCCCTTTATTTTTCCTTAGGAAACAACTTTTTTTCAAATACTGAAAAATTAATATATAACTGAATAATTAATGTAAAAAATCTTGTGTAACTTTAGCTGGAATTTTTTCATGAAAAAGTAGGTTTTTATCTCCTATTTAAGCCTTCCAAATTTCGTTGCGATATACCAGGTGGTTCAAAAATTAGTAGGGGGGTATATCACTTGAAATTACCTCTTCCAGACCGTTTTGTTAATTTTTGATGTATCCATCGATTCTGCAAATTTCACAATTCCAAGTCAAAAATTATGTAAGTTACGGAGGTGTGTCAATGCAAAACAGCGACGTGTATTTTTGCACACAATATGTTGGACCACTCACTACACTCGTGGTCTAATCCTCATCCTTTATATAAATATCTACCTATTTTTTCTGTAAAAAACAAAATGCTATGGAAAAATATTTTATATGTTTTATTAAAGCTCAGAAGAAAACAGAATCATTGTATAAGGTTTCTAATTTGTATTCTACCGTAACGTAAAAAAGTGAAATGAAAATGGGTTTTTTAAGAAATATAAAGATTTTTTTCCGCTTTTAAAACAGCCACAATACATGTTTTGTTTTGAGTTGAAAATTCAACAAATAAAACATTATTTTTTATTTTTTACTTTTCAATAATTTCAATAAAATGTATGCTGAACTGAGGTGCTTTAATTTTTTATATAAAAATATATATATATATATATATTGTCAGAAAAGTTAGCTGCGCAAATAAATTTTGCATTGTATAAGTAATCTTGAAGACATACTTATAGGACAGTTATATAGTCATCATAATGATTATCCTGAAACGGTTTTGTAGTTTACTAAAGGATGTCCTAAAAGAACTGAACTGTTGTATAAACTGGGGCCCTTTTTGGTTGTAAAGACATTGTATAGTGGTTTATAGCCACATTATAAGATTTTCACGTTTCTATAAGATATGCTGTATAGCAGTTCTCACAGCCTTTATAAAATATGTTTGGCTAGTTGGGTGGTTTGATTCTCCAGGCTACAGCGTGTCTGCCTGCTGGCAGTTTTCAGCGCGGTTTGCGCAGGCTGTAGACCTCTTATTAGTGATTACCGAACAAAGTTCAATTTCGGAAACAACTAGTTCATACATATACGATGAACTTATGACTTGGAATATTCTCCTGTCCATTTGACGCGTGAAAACAATACAAGTTCGTAAAGTAAAACTTTTTGTGTGAGCGCAGCCGAGTTCAACAAACACGCGAGTACAAAAAAGCACTTTACGAAAATCTATCATACACAGTTTTTTCTTATATTATAACAAATTGTAGCAATTTGAATGTTTTATGTTATGAATTGTCGTCATATTATCAAATGATGACTTCTGAGTTATATCTGATGCAAAATACTGTATTTTTCAAAAATGCATGAGTGTAGGTATGAACAGTGTATAAAAATTTACTTTAATGATTTTACGCACAGGTGATTTTTTTAAGTACTTGTGCGAAAAAGTATTAATTTACGCACTGTCGTAGAAACATTTCTTTTTAGTTCGAAAATATGAATAGGACATTCATAAAATCTGTTGTGGAATCATCTGCGACTGAAAGACAAACTTTAGTCGCTATTTTGCATCGTTCAAGATAACCTCTTGGGAGGTATTCATGTTGAAAAAGGGGAACATTCTCCCCCTTTCCGACATTTCTTCATTATACAATTTGATCCGAATCGCTACCGTAATAATAATAATATCATCCATAATATTCTATAATGTAAAAAATAAAAATTGGCAAGAACTTCAATGGCATCTTGCTTCGCTTATAAAAAATCCCGGTCTATTTTATAATATGATCTTTGGGGATTCTCTCAGTTTTGCTTTTTCCACCCTATACTATTTTCCACCCGTATATTTTGAAGAAATAGTCTAAAAATGTCCTCATAAGGAAATACTGATTGAAAATAAATTGTATTTCAAACCCAGTTCATCCGCCAAAACTTCAAATATTTTACTTAGTCTGGTGGTATGGTTGATGTGAAACGAAATGTTACTTACTGTTTTCAGTTCTTCCCCATAAAAATGTTATGTAGTTCATTAAATTGGCCATTGAACGTAGCAGAGCTGTGCCGAGCACTGACAAAAAGTGCTTCGAGAACTAAGCACTAAGCACTCTTGAAAAGTGCTCCGAAATCTCGAGCACCAAGAACTTTTGTTTATAAAATGCTCGCGATTACTAAGCACTTTCAAATAGTAATCCCAATCAGAGAGCACTAAGCACTAAGCACTTCTCAGAATGTTAAATACTTAAAAAAATCAGGTTAGTGAAAGTTACAAGTAAGATTTTCACAAATGATATAACATTGCGGTATTTAAAGCTACACTGTAGTTTTTTGATGTGGTTATTGTAATACCGCTTAAAAAAGCCCCAATAAAGCGAAATATGTCACGATGTAATATAATTTGTTGAAAACTTAACGTATTTAATCAAGTTTCACTAACTTACGTTTCTGACAGTCTGAGAAGTGCTATGGACTTCCATCAAGTACTATCCAAGTCAATAACTTTTACTTCTACTTTTTCGCTTATCGCGCTATTATCACAGATTCACAATATGTATCCGAAGCAAATTTTTAAAAACATTACCCTAGCAACTCCATTTTTCGAATATATCGCTAGGGTTACTGTTTTGTTTCAGTGGTTGAAAAAACTTCTGACATAGTAGATCCTGACCTGTCAATTGAAACTGTTACGGTAACCTGTTATGATAAAAAAAATATCGCAAAGTGTTTAAAATTCCTTGAGATACTTGTTCATCAAACACCAGTTTCAATACGCTGTACTTGATTGAAATACTCGTTACTGAAAGGACGTTTATAACACTTGTTACACTATATACTATTTTGAAACAGAATTGCTTGAATCAACAATTTGATTCGAATACAATTGTTGTTAAATTATTAATTTCATCAACCGCCTCCTACACCAACCCTCAGAAGTCTTCGAGAGGTGGGGAAGATGAAGCCCTTACCTTTTAACGTGTGATACCATGCACGAGGTCGGTGGGCACGGCGATTCGAACCCGCGTACCTTGTCATAGCAAACGAGAACACAACCTGTGCACCACCTCATAGAAAGCCTCATAGAAATAGGATTAAATGTTTGTTTTTGTGGTTTTCTTGATATCGTTTTTTGTGTGTTTAACCTACCACAGTTCGAGAATGAAAATATGTAAATCAAAATCATATCGAAATGGGCTGCACATGGTTACCTGGTTACCTCTTCACAGATAAGAAGTGAGAAATAACCAGAATGGTGATTGACATACCGCACATTCCCTGTATCAGGAGAGTAAATGTCATCCCAACGAAATTTTTGGCACATTTCTTTTGACTTTTGCCAAAGAAATGTTGCATAAGGACGTTAATAAAAGTTGTTTTGAAGGGGGAACCGCTATTATCTGCCCCGACTTCATGTTTCGACAGATTTATATGGAAAGGCTTAGTGCTTAGTAATCCCGTAAAGTGCTCGCGAGCACTACAGTGCTCCCTAAGCCTTTTCGTTCAATACTTAGGAGCACTAAGCACTGAATTAGGAAAGTGCTCGGAAGCTCAATGCTTAGGGACACAACTGGAACGTAGTGCAAACTTTTTTTCTTATCTTCAGGTTAACATGAAAAGGAAATACTGAGGATGTTCAGAAAAACCGTAGGAAGAGGATAAAAGTAGTTGATATTATTCTGAAACTGAAGACCGTTAGATCTGAAGAAACCTCTCTAGGGAAGGATGCCCAAGGCTTTGCTGTTCTTGATGAAACGGTTCCGGTGAAGAAAAAGAAGAGTTGGGGTAACTCGTCGGGTGAATCTCAGTGAAACAACTGAAGAAGTAACATTTGATGATATTCAAGAAGAGCATGTGCCATGAAAACATTAATGAAAAACTGAAGATCGCCAACATGTATAGAGGAGAAAGCATGTGAAATTGGGATTACTGATATTCCAGTTGATTTTCTGGATTTATGAATTACTGTTAGTTGTGGATTTTTTCAGATCTCTAAGTGATTTATTCTTGAAAGGAACTTCACTTCAATGAACGATAAATATACAAAATACAGGTTACAAAAAACTGAGTTGAGTAAAACTGTGTATCAGAAAGGCGATTGCCATTTGGATTCAACCAGAACTCTGTCGATTATTCAAATCTGTTGAAATAATCTTCGATTGAAATTTGAGCAGTCATAATCTCAAGAGTATTTATTTTGCATGATTGGTTCTCTCCTCGATATCGATATGAACTCTTTAAAAGTAATCTCTCTTTCGAGTATGTAAATAATATCCAACTCACTTTGAAAGGGAGCGTGATGTGATGAAGTTTCAACACTTTCAATGGTTTGAATTTGCCAGTTTTATTTCACACCTCGTTTCATGATGGATACAAAATGTTTGATTATTTCATTTGAAATGGACAAATGTAATGAACGAAGTAGTTAATAATAATAATACTCCCCCATAAACACTCTTAGAGTGTACCCAAAGGCATAGCCTGTGCGGGTAGAGGACGGCTATTATTATTATTTGCCGTGGCGCTCCGGGGCGACTTACTGATTGTTGGTGGCGTATTCACTTTTCAGCTGCAGGAAAACCCGGAAAACCTACAGCACCACCTCGGGTGGCCGGCGTGCACTCCAAGCTAGCACTATACGAGATTGGCATCTAGACAACACACAATACACTTGCTTTCAACAAGGACTGGGGTCGTCTATCGATTCCAATATTGAGTACTTGAGAAAAAATCCCTCGTACAGTTGAATGAACTCACTGATTTATTTTATATGTGGTGATGACTGACGTGTGAAATAATACCCATTTTTTTTCCGATCTGTCACTTTTTATATATTCTATATTTAGTGATGACTGACGTATGAAATATTTTTTACTATAGTTTTGTTTATTTTTCGAATTTGACTAATTTTGTAAGTGGTTAACATTTTCTTCAATTTTATAGGTATATACTTATAAATGTATATTCTGTAATTTTGTAAATATAGTAGTTTACCTAACAAGTGCCGAAAGTGATACTTTTCCGCACGCGATTGCAGATGAATCGATGGCCGAACTCCGCTAACGGCCAGAAATCGCGTGCGGAAAAGACACTTTACGCTCGTGTTAGGTACACTATTTTTTCTACTAGCGGAAAAAACACCCAAATGTGCGGAAAAGTGACTCTTTCAAAACTAAAATGAGCGCGGCTACTTTTCTGATCCAGATTTTCCAACTTGTACTAATACATACGGATTCAACCGAAGTAAAAGGATCAAAGATATAGAACAATAAAAAAGATAGCAAGCATATAGCTAAATTAAGAAATAGCATGTGTCCAGAGGACCATGTAAATATTTAAAAACAGGACATCATATGAATAACATTAAAAAAAATCCTTATTCCAGGATTAACCTAGATAGAAGTTTCAACAGGCAGAGTAACACATGTGCTGAAGCTTAGTCTAATGTCCAACTAAATAAATGAAAATTGATATTGTTTCAAAATTTGACAATGACAATGAAGTATGGCATAGAACAATACCTATAGAAATAATGATCTGTGTTATGAAAATTGGTAAATGACAAATTAGTCAAATTTTGAGAATGTTTCAACAGGCAGAGTAACACATGTCTGCTGAAGCTTTATTTTGCTTTAGACAGCACGTTGAGTGCAATAAACAATTTTTGCACGAGTTGCATACAACATTTTTTCTACGTTCATGCAAAAAGCAAAAAATGATTTATTAAGGTACGGCACTAGGTGTTGGAAAATGAAAAGCGCAACTTGAATAACTAATTATTACTATCGATTTGCATTGGAACAGACCACTATCATCTATTTTCCATTAATAATACTCATTTTAAAACTTTCAATTCTCTAATTGTCAGAAATAATTTTTGACTGATGTTTCTATAACCACAGTTGCATTATAAAAATCAAAATCATAGTAGCCGTGAGCGCGTATGTTATCACGAGGTGTGAACCTAGTACAGACAGTTTGCTCTATGCAGGTAGACGGTTTAGAACAAAGCGGATCAGTTTTGATTATGGAGTTATTCTCGGGCATTGTTTGTTTAGCTCTGGTTGCTAACATTAATACAAAATAATATAAAATATGTAACTGTTTAAAACGTATGGCCAATCTCACAGAATATCTGCTAAATGTGTGGTGGATTTGAACATTTATGTTTGTCATGATGACAGCACGTTGAAGTTGAATGACAGATGAGTGCAATAAAGAACTTCTTTTTCCACTAAATATAGTTCAATAAAGTTTTGCTTTTTGCATGAATGTAGAAAAATATTATAATAGTGGTCCGCTAGATTGAGGTGTTCATCTATTTCGAACTTTCGTAAGAATTTGTTGCTCGAGTCGTGTTTGAAGAGCATCAGTGTTATTATTAGATTATGATAAATATTTTACATGTGGAATTGGATGTGCTTGACGAAAGGCCATAACATTTAATATGATAAGAAAATGATTCAACAGCTCCATGCAACTGCCAAACCACCTACAAGAACATACTTTGCAATGCTTTCTGTGCTTTTTGCGGTTCCTATAGAGAGCTCTGTCACTCACTTTTTAACTGGGTACTGGAGATATTTTTGTATGAATATGAATATTCAATCAACTTTATTACCCAAGAAACATTACATGTTTATAGAAGGGTTTAAAAAAAATAATAATAATACAAATCTTAAAACATAAATAATATATATAAGGTGTTCAATAAATGTTGGTAAATAATTATTAACTATTAAAAGTAAAGACTGACATTTGCTCAAACCCAAAATACTTATAAATACATATTTAAAGATACATTTAAGCAGTTTTTAACTCAAAACATATAATCATTGAAGGTGCCAAGTTCATGAAAGAAATCACCGCAAAATTTCTTTTTTCATTTCATTTTTAAATTTTATTAATGAATGGTAATTTTTTGTTTCATTAGATATTAAATTGTAATTTATTATGCCATTATAATAAACAGAATTTTTTCCAAAATTAGTTCTAAAATTGCTAGTAGCTAATAATTTTGTTTGTCTGGTATTATGGTTATGAATTCTATTCACTTGGGTAAAAACTAAATTCGAGATTTTCACTTTTTTTCTTATTGAGTGGATGAAACAACAAATTTTGAACTTATAGAGAGAGTTCAATCAAGCAAACCATTTGGTTTGTATAGATTTATTTTTGGTTCCATATAATTCAATTTATAGATACATTCAACTGTTTTATTCTGTAGCTTCTTCAAAGTATTTAAAAAGCAATTACTTGCAGTACTTACCCCATATGGAAACTAGGTATTGCAAATGTGAATAAATAAGAGAAAAATAAATATTTTTAAGAAATTTCAAAGGTATGTAATTCCTTATTTTGAAAAGAATACCAATCAGTGGTGCTATTTTATTTCGGATTTTATCAATATCTTTATTTCATGATAGTCTTTCATCAATGTATAAACCTAAAAATTTTATTGTTTGCTGATAATTTATAGTTTTATTATTTACATTAATTGGAAGAGTTGGAATATCCACAACCTTTCTTGAAATATTCATGATGGAAGATTTGTTGAAATTTAGTGTCAATTTATGTTTTTGTAACCAAACGAAAATGTAATCAATATCATTTTTTATTCTATTTGTTATATCATCATGATTATTGGTAAAGTAAATGATTGTGGTGTCATCAGCGAACAACGCTAGTACCCCACTAAGAATTCATTTCGATAATGAGTTTATATATACTAAAAATAAAACTGGACCAAGAATAGAACCTTGTGGTACACCACAATTTATATTTTTCAGAGAACTTCGATTGTTTCCTAAATAAACATATTGTCTTCTATCACATAGGTAAATAGTTTTGAAACCATTTATGTAGAGTTCCTCTAACATCAATACTATACAATTTTTTGAGTAATATTTCGTGATCAACTGTGTCAAATGTTATTCAATAATTGCAAGTTGAAGGGTAAGAGCAGTCGCTCTCCGTCCTGACCGGGTCTGCACTGATGATCGGCATCAGAACCGTGAAACTAGTATACAGACAGTCACCATTTTTGATTGGCATCTGCTAGTTCCAGAGCAGGCCGACTATTACGCGATACAGAAAAAAACGAACGAGTTTAAAAATTATTATCAGATTGAGTACGATAAGTATTCTAGAGTGTACTTCAGCCAAGAGTCAGGAGTCGAAATAATAAACTTACCCCGAAGAGAACTCCGAAGCTTTACCCCAATACAGTATTTTTCTTGCTTTCAATTATTTTTTTCTACGTTCATGCAAAAAACAAAACTTTATTGAACTATATTTGGTGGAAAAACTGTCTCTTTATTGCACTCATCTGTCATTCTACTATAGCGTTCTGTCATCATGACAGACATAAACTTTCAAATCGTTTTAAATAGTTGCATGTTTCATCATATTCATTATATAATGGACTATGAAATTACTAGAAAATGCAATTTGTTAAAAATAAAATTATTTCCTTCGAATATCATCTGAATTACACAAAATGTTTTTGAATTACTTTTAGCAGATAGATTTAAACAAACAATATCTTCCTTACAGTTTAGTGCCACCTAAATGAAACATTTTCTGGTTTTTGAATGAACGTAGAAAAAATATTGTATGAAACTCGTGCAACTCGGCCTGATGGCCTCGTTGGACAATTTCACGTCGAGTGCAATAAACACCTACTTTTTGCACTTGCTGCATAAATAACTATTAATGTGATATTGCGTTCAAATTAAATCCTTCTTAAGTTACGCCTATGCGTTTCGCGGTCGATGTCTTTAAGTTTCGACTATGGTGAATGCAGTTCAGGGAGTGTGAGAGGTCCAAATGCAGAATTGTGGTCGTCGCTTTTTATTCTTCTTCTAGAACTTTCCACGCCGAAGAATTTCTTTTCAATACTTTGTTGAGCAATGATGATTATGTGCGGCTTGCGCAACGGCAATCATAAATGGTTCTGAGGTTTCTCACCTTACCCATTTCATGACTGTAAGCAGTGAATGGTTGCATGGACGGAAGAAAGTTTCATGAAAAAAAGGTATTAACTCCTTGAAACTATTTGAAAAACATCTCGCAAATTTTGACTATACTTTATTGTCATTAAAAATTTCGTCTTATCGACAAAGTATGTATATGCAGAAATATATTGTATACAAAATAATATTTCAAAATGAATATAAATTTAAAACTAACAATAAAATAAATATTATTTTGTCAAAGCATAAAACTTAACGAGGAAATTTAAATTTAAGACCTACAATGTTAAAATTCTCGATAAATATTATTTTGTCAAAATATAAATATTCACACACATGAATATGTAAACGAAACAAATTGATTGGAATATTGGCCCGAATACAGACCAACACAGTGAAGTAACTATATTATGTAGAACAATCAAGTAGTTTTCAAAAAAAGTCATTATAAAACTCTTGTAGACTGTAATATGGTCTAAATTGCAAGAGTATTTTGATACTTTTCCTATTCGTACCTACTTGTGCACCCCTAACATAGTTTGGCAGGTGGTTATACATTTTAATACCATTGTAATACGGAAGGAAACCCTTACAATAATTTCATAATATTTCAGAAACAAGATAATATCTTTTTGATACAAAAAATGCATTGTGTATCAATTCTCAAGAACTTTCGTAATATCTGAATGTATAAAATGTTCGAAGGGGTAATTTCAAGTGATATACACCGAAAGCCAGAAAAATAATAGTTCGTTATCCAAAATAGGTCAAAAATGTATATTGTACAGTAACCTCGTAGCACTTTGAAACTCGGCACATGACTTCTTGACATCATATATTGTTGAAAAAAATGTTCACCAAAATATCAGGGGTGGAACCTATAAAATTGTATTTAAAAAAAATAATTTTTTTGCTGTTGTTTCGGAAACTATAAGATTTATCAAGAAACAATTTGAACAAGGCGGAAGATAATTCAATTCTCCACAAGAAATATATCTAGTAATTTCTTACAAATTCACTCGTTTGCTCAGAAAACCTGATTGAATTCCGATATCAAATTTCAAATTTACGGCAGGGCCGAAAATTAGATTTGTCATAACTTTGCTAAAAATTATAGTTGAAGAACAAGAAAAAGCGTATATCGTTCCTGAAGACTTCTACTTCCTCATGCAAATGTAACATGTAAGTATCTGAGTACCCAAAATGTGTTTTGTCCCACTTAATGTTATCCTTCTACTATATTTACGGAGGATCCGAAAGTAATGGATATTATAGTTGATATGGAATAGTTATACTGACGCAGGAATTAGTACATGACAAAGAAAAAACTAGGTTTTACTCTTGCCTCAGTTTTCAACTCACCCATAATCCTGGCAATTTCTTCAGTAAATGTTGAAAATAATCGCTCATACACATCCTACATGAACAATGAAGTATATCATTTCAAGCTTGAGGTTTGCACTTCACCATAGTGTTATTAAACATATATACCGAATATGAATATGCGATTATTTTCAACATTTACTGAAGAGAATGTCGGTTTTAAGGGTGAGTTCAAAATGAGGCAGGAGTAAAACAACCCAAGCTGCACACCCATATTGGAACAATATTGGTACAATATTGTGAAAATATTGGCAAAATATTCAAATAATAATTTTAGCGAGAAAAAAAATGTGAACATTCGGCGATATTGGTCCAATATTTCAAAAATAATATAAGTCTAATATTCTCAAACAATATTGGCCTCAAAATGTAATGCGATATCAGTACAATATCGCTGTAGCACACTCACATTGGAATAATATTGGTAAAATATTGGCAAAAAATATTAAAACGTAATATTGGCGAGATAAAATTATAATTATTTTGGGATATTGGCACAATATTACTTGGACATTATACAAATAATATTAGTGGAATATTGAGGAAACAATATTGGCCCCAAAATATTTAGGGATATTGGTACAATATCATTTGCATATATTGGTAAAATGTTCGAAGTGACTATGTTACCTTCGAAACATTGATGAAATATTTCCAGAAAATAATTTAAAAATTCTACAATTTCGTTTCTACTTCAATTTACCATTGAGTAGACTGACTTGTAAACGCATTGTGAGAAGATTTATTTAATATATGCTACTATGATTCAGCTGTTGTTCCATATGTGGAGCCACCTAGCGGTTTCTTACCCAAGTTTAATCATGATTCATTTCAATATTGTTCATTGAATATTCGGCCAATATTCAAATTTCAGTCCTAGTGATAAATGTATTTTGTTATATTGTATCAATATTGCCTTTCAAATATTGGCGTAAGGTTTTCGTATCAATCTCAATCAATATACGGTCAATATGTTTTTAGAATATGGATTAAATAATATTCCACCAATGTGCTATCAAACTTGGATATACAATATTGTTTTTCATCTCTAAAATCGATATGAGACTAATATTGAAATCACAATATTGGAGCTAGATGCTGGATATAATATGTAGGCAATATCGCTCTATCGATATTGGTGAAAATTTTTGAACCAATATTGACCCAATATTTCATGAAACAATCTACATTCAGAACAGGTTGAGCCACTATTCCACCAATATTATTAATGAAATATTTTTTTTCCAATATGAACCCATATTGGTTCATTATTTTTACATTTACAATATATCCATATTGGCCCATTAAGAAAACAAGATTCAGCCAACATGAGTTGCTACCTGGGAAGGTGTCATGACTCTAAGGTAAAACGCGAATAAAATTTCCACAAAATTTATTGTCTTCTTAGAATAATTTAATGTACTACATTCGCTTGAAAAAGATACTGTGTATCGAAACATGCCGCAAAGACAATAAATTTTGTGGAAATTTCAATCGTGTTTTACTTTAGTGTCATTACTATAGATTTCCATCAAGTAACGGCCACGTCAATCCAAAATACAAAGTTTTTCTTGACATGATTTTTTGGGTTTATAACCTGCCATAATCTGAAAATAAAAATGAATTTTTTTCATTTTCAGATTGTGGAAGGTTATAAACCCAAAAAATCATGTCAAGAATCGGATTTTTTCCACGAAATCAAACATTTGGCTCCGCCAGAACTGACAGCGGCGGGTAAGCGTGAACCTGAAATTTGGTCATGGTTGCCCGTCTAAATCTTTCATTCATCTCTATGAAATTTTGATAAAAGACCGATGCCAAGACTAACAAGAAGATTGCAAAAACATACCCTTTCCTTCAACGAAAAATATACTGAGAATACTCAGGAATCTATGAATCTATAAAAAATAATATTAATGAAAGCTTGAATCGAAAGGAGTAATTCAAATTGCATTTGCTCCTCATAATTTTTTTCACATATACAAGTAATGTCTAACAATATGGCCTTAGACTAATCCGTCTCTGAAATTGCATCTTGCATGCACCTCACCTTGTCTCCTAGAAGATGCGAATGTAATGGCCTTGATATCGATTCCGAAGTTCCTTCCCTATGCAGTATTCCGTCGTATTGCGAATTCTCCTTCCGACGTCTGTAATTTTTCCACAAGAGCCTGCAAATAAACAAACAACCATAACTTGTTTGCGAAACTGTTCAATGTACACAAAATGTTATGTTCCTGACGACTTCATCACGTCTAGAAAATTAAATGAGCTTGAATTACTTTCTGAACGAGGCAATGAAAATATACAGAGACAAGGATTTTCGAGACTGTGAGGCTGGTAATGAATTGCTTGCTAGAAAGTTTCTCTTGATATGGTCTGGAGCCAGAAAGGTTGAAAAGGGAAACATTCTCCATGAAAATTCAAAAATAAAAAATGTGATTTATTTGTAATACCTAACAGAAAACAACTACTTCCCCGGCACAAGCCACGCTGAACATTGAACTACATCTGATAGATATTGTGAAAAGACTGAAAAGAAAAGAAAAAATCTGAAAGTGAAAATTCGCAATTTCATTCAGATAGTTGATTTTTTAAATTTTCTTTAGTTTTTATTGAAAAAATCATTAAATAAATTAAATAGGGAGAATGTTATTAAAAATATCACTCACAGAAAACGTTCATTTCATTGAAGCAAGGTTCGCGTCCGTCGCATTTCATCCCCAATACATTTTAGTCGACGAAAATCTATTTCGCTTTGCCAAGCTCTTCAGGAGGATTGATATAATTGGAAAAAACAGGCTCTTCAGAATCATACACATCAGGGATGGATATGAGGAAAATATTTCTTCTGCGGTAACACTTTGGAAGTTATTTTTTGACATAGACCTGTCATGGGCATTGCATTTTGATTTTAGTTCGAAAATATGAATAGGATATTCATAAAATCTGTGTTGAATTTTCATGGAGAATGTTCCTCTTTTCAACATGAATACCTCCCAAGAGGTTATCTTGAACGATGGAAAATGGCTACTAAAGTTTGTCTTTCATTCGCAGATGATTCCAATGAAAATGAATGAAAATGCGAATTTTCATTCAGATTTTTTCTTTTCTTTTCAGTTAGAGTCTTTCCACAATATCTATCAGATGTAGTTCAATGTCCAGCGTGGCTTCAGCTGGGGAAGTAGTTGTTTTCTGTAAGATAATCCAAATAAATCACATTTTTTATGTTTCAATTTTCATGGAGAATGTTGCCCTTTTCATTGCAAGTATTATTTCACATGGTGTCAGAAATTTTACCCAATAAAATATATTGAGAACGTGTTGTTTTATCCGAGGTACTATCAGAATATGCAAAATACAGCCGAAGCAGTTGCAGACCCGTCAGGTGTTAGTGGTATTCGTCTCCCAAGAAACCTTGCAGTAAACCAAGAAAATATGTCTTTGATCTGGAAGAATTGGCTACAACAGTTTGAGTGGTATGCCCTCGCAACACAACTTTCCAATAAATCGCCAAACGTACAAGCTGCTTTTTTCATGACTGCATTAGGTTCTGATTCCATAACAATTTTCAACCTCACAGAAACCGGACGAAATGATATAAATATGTTGAAATCCAAGATATACTTTTTTTCAAAATTACGCATAGGGATGAAAGTTTTCATGCATTTTTCACAGTTATCATGACGCAAGCACAAAAATGTGATTTCGGTGTTTTGCATGATAGTATCCTGTGAGATATAATAGATCTTCAACGAGCTATAGCAATATGTAAAGCTGATGAACAAGTTCTTGATATTGAAACTAATTGTGTAAATTTACTGAGAAACAGTACTATTTCCAATAATAAAACGGAAACTTTTCAATGCAGAAGATGTGGCACAAAACATGGAAGACAAGTGTCCTGCTTATGGATATAAATGTGAAATCTGTAATAAGAAAGGGCATTTCGAAAGCGCGTGCTTCAAGAATAAAAATTAACTCAAGAAAAAACGAAAAGAAGATGAAGAAAATGGAGAGAGTATAGATGAAGAAGTATTCTACATAAATTCAGTGAAGAAAAATGGTGAAGAGTATTGGCATGAAATGCTGAAATGCTGAGAGTTGATGAAAAGACATACGAAGTAAAATTAGATACATGAGTTCAGTGCAACGTTTCATCAGAGTCATTAGCTCTAAAACTTAGAGGTATCATCAAACCCTCAAGTACCAAAAGACTAGTCAGTTTCAGTGAAGATCAAATTCCAGTCATACGAGAAGTGTCATTGGCATGTCAACTCAAAATAAAAAAAAACTGATACTCTTCAAAGTTGTGGATAAAGATGTACCACCAATTCTTGGAAGAAAAAATTGTCTTGATTTGGGTATAGGTATCAAAGTTCGTGAATTCAAAAGCACCGCCCAGGATGAGGATATTTTTGATGGACTATCAATTATGGGATTCAACATATGGATCAACAAAATTCTTCCTAGCTGTTCCGGAATCTAGGTCAAGTTCAAAATTACTATGCATAAAAAATATCGAGTGAGTTGAACGTATAACTGTTTTCAAACAGATAATAAAATATCATAATTGGTCCATTATGAAGAATGGTCCATAAACTAAGCCTCGGCAGCCTCCACCACTTTGTCGTAATTTGAGGTTTAATCACAACTTGCTAGGTAGAATTTGGCCCTCATTCAGTAAAACTCTTTTATAAAAAAATATAAAAACAAAGTATATATCAGTAAGTACAAATAAATGGTAAAATAGGGATTTACTATTGAATTGAATGAAATACTTTACTAACATCTCCAGACTCTCTAATTATTCTTCATACTCCCCAGCTCCCCCCATTACCCTAACTAACTTTGGGCACGGTCGATGACGAACTCCCTGATCGAACCATTAGTTATTTTTTGGAAAACTCGTATTTGCTATTTAAAACATGAAAACTACGAAAATATAAAACAAGGCATGGTCCGAAGAATAACATTGCCTTGACCAGGTTGAAAATTATAATTATGATCATGAATATACATTTACTGGATGTTCGGACTTTTACGACAGTATTAAGAGTCCTGAAAAAAAAAATCATCCCTATAAAGTTTATGAACTGACGGACGATGATCCAGAATATTGTGAAATTGTATCTGATAATATTTTGCAAAATCCCAGCTATTTGAAACACATTTGTTTCAGTGATGAGGATACTTTTTTTTTAACGGTCTCGTGCATAGACAAAATATGAGGTACTGGTCCGATAAAAATCCTCGACTTTTTCGTGAAACTCGTACCCAGTTTCCACAAAAAGTTAATGTGTGGGCAGGAATACTGGGTGACCACATTATAGGTCCGTTATTTATTGAGGAAAATCTCACTGGTGCCCTCTATTTGGAAATGATGGAAACAATGATTGATCCACTGATAGTTCAACTGTCGAAAATAATTTTGACAAATTTGACATAGAAATTATTCTGCTACAAGATGGATATCCTTCTCATTTTGCAGTTGCTGTGAGGAATTATTTGAATACTGTGTATGCAGGACGAAGGATCGGGCGCCAAGGATCTGTGAAATGTCCCCCAAGATCACCAGTTCTAACTCCTTCAGATGTCTTCCTATGGGGTTACCTAAAATCTAAAGATTCTAAGAATCTAAGACTCAGTGTCACTCTATTCAAGAGTCCAACTTTTCCAGGAAATTTGTGGTTATGTGGAAAAATGTTGAATACAAAAGTTGTAGATCTTTTTATTGCCAACAACTTTGCTTTTCAATTTTTTACGATAGGAGTTCAGCTTACTTTGCAAATTGCGAAAAACCGTGAAATACCACTTTCAACCCCTAAAAGTTCACCCCATTCCACCCTTCTCCTTTTTGTCGACTACAATTCATTTTTCCTATCAGTCGAACAAAATTTTGCTTCTCTCTCAGTAGGTCTCATACTGTTATTAATACTGTTATTAACTTAAGCAGTTTCAGCTCTATTGTACTTAAATACCGATTTTATAATCATTTCAAGCATAGAAATTTACTGGTTACCTGAGAGTAGATATCTTTATATTCACATAAAAAAATTTAATTCGGCCGCTCGCATAGTGCCTTAGACCGCTAGACCATTTCAGACTTTTGATTGACAAGTTAACATGAAAAATTTGAATTGATATAATCTCATATCTGGCCCTTTCAAATGTTTTTTAAAGCTTCTGCCTTTACATGGAGAGTTTGCTGAATCATTTGTTGCAGACATTAGTTATAGTCTGCAGAGACCTACCCTATACTGATGAGGACAAGAACCCAGAAATCGATCTATAGGTGGTCCAAATGTTTCAATGAACATTTTCATGCAACTAGCAATTACGGAGACATCCTTGTAGGACTCTGCACGGAAATTCATTAGATCTAATTCAACATTCGTCGTGGTATTAGCCAGGAAAGTAGTTGTTTTCAGATGGATTTTTGACCCAATTATTCCTATTGTATAGGATTACGGTAATGAGGGTCGTCCTGGTAGTGCAGGACATCTTGTTTCTCTCTTGACAAGCTTATTGTGAACAATGCATGTGGATTTCTTTAATTAATATATAATTCGTTGCTGGCTCTCCATCTCCATCACCTTTAATTAAGGAATAAATTCAATTTGCGAAATAGTTTATTTCGAAAAAAACTTGGTATTATCCTTGTTCTTGGATAGAATAGAAGGTACTTACCTTATTCCGTATGCGCTGAGAAATACTACTATTAGGAAAATCAGGGTGGCAACACTCGTCAGTAAAATGGTTTGTAGATCGTTCAGTCCTGAAATATAAAATCATCCATTCAACACCAAATCAAATAAATCACTCGAAATAATTCGTTGAAACATTGGGAGTCACAAAGTTTCATTGGCCGTAGGATAGTAAAGTTCGATTCGATAGTGGCAAAAACTAATCCAGGACGGAAAACTTTCCAATTGAAAAGTTTTGCTTCTCTCGGCGTAGGGGTGGCTTTGACTGTCCCATTAAAATTTACGCTTTCGGTTTCGGAGAGCAGCTAGAAATCGGGGAAGAGAGGACATGACACTGATGGAAAATTATTGGCGTTCGATGACCATTAGGTTTTATTTATTGGGCTGTTTCAAATTGTTGTGGATTATCAGTTTTGCCCGTATTTCAAGTTGCATGAGCATGGAATAGAATATTGTGGGAACCGAAACACCGACAGGGGTCGGATGAACACGATATACACATATAGAGTCAGGTGGGGTAGGGGCGAACACGCCAACTCAAACTCAATTTACTACGTCATGTCACTTTTAATAGACCTTTTCACAGCTTATGAGAAAGTATTATTTTGGCTGTTTCAAATACAAGTGATTATTTATTCATTAGAACGCGAAAACAAATACATTGCATCGAGATAAAGTCTTTTTAATAATATTTATAATTTTTTGGATTGACGTGGCCGTTACTTGATGTAAATACATAGTTATGACACTGAGGTAAAACACGATTAAAATTTCCAGAAAATTTATTATCTTTGCGACATGTTTCGATACACAGTATCATTTTCAAGCGAAAGTAGATTAAATTATTCTTCATTGAAAAATACTTAAATACGTTTCTTATCCATCAACATAATTAGGGACTACCTATAATTATCGCTTATTCCTAGACTCATATAACTTATAAAATTGACAGTGTACCTCAAAACATAGCTACTATAATTGAATAAATTTAACGAAGGGGAACTGTTCAGTTCCAATTGATCATTTAATAAACAATATGAATTTTTCAATTTATTAATTTCCAAAAATTCTAAATAATGAAGCCTAATGCCCTTATTTTCCCCATGAAGAATTTCGACATTTTCATCGAAGTCATGGCCTTCCTCCAAAATATGATTGGCAAATGATGAGTATGTTTTATTGTTTTCATAATTTATACGGTGTTCACGTATGCGGCTTTTCAATGGTCTACCTGTCTGGCCGATATATACTTTGGAGCAAGATCCACAATTCAATTTATAAACTCCTCATTTTTCAGATATTAGTGTTTTATCTTTATAATTCTTGATGAACCTTCCCAATGTGTTATCTGTTCTATATGCTACTCCTAAATTTTGTTTATGCACAAATGAAGCTATTTTTTCCGTGACGGGTCCTGAATAATTTAAAGTTCTATAATTATTGTCAAGGTTCCTCAAAGTGTGGTATACTTCCTGGGAAGCCTTTCTATGTAGTTTTTTAGCAAGAATGTTTTCTATTAATTTGACTTGATATCCATTGTTAACTGCTATCTGCTTTATAATATGTAATTCTTTGTTGAAATTTCCTTCAGAAAGTGGAATATTTACTAATCTGTGTATCATACTATGGTATGCTGATATTTTATGTATATATGGATGTACCAATTTATTATGAATGGTGATGTCAGTATGGGAAGGTTTATAAAAAATAGCAAAGTGGTGTTTATGGTTGCCTCTACCTATTGTCAAATCTAAAAAATTAATTGAATGTTCTAATTCTATTTATACGACATTATAACGTAAGTTTTTAACGTAGAAACCACGTTGAAACCACGTCTCCAAAACGGTTTTCTAACGTTGAATATTGAAGTTAGGAAATAACGTACCTACTATAGACATTTGGGAATGAAGGATGAGAAACGTATTATAAACATTGGTAAATGAATCTCATGAAATGTGTTCAGTAAAATTTTTTTGTTTTAATTGAAATAACGTTTGCGAAACGAGTATTTTAAATAAAAATATTAACGTGTTTGCTCACGACATTTTGACGGCAGTTTTCAACGTAGTGTTAGAGGAGCACCGTTGAAAACACGTCTTCAAAATGTATGTTTTCAACGGTGAAGCCCATTTTCAACGGTGAAATTTTCAACCTGAAACGTTTATATTTACGTTGATGACACCTTTAAATAATGTGTGTGTGCTAATTGGGCAACGTTGGAAAACTTTCTGTTATCTTTTTCTTTCACTAACTGTGAGGAAAACTGATGAATCGTGTTGGAAAAAACTTTAGTTTACCGTGAGTACTTCACCAATTCGATGAAAAATTGTTTGATAACAATGTATAATAAACTTATATATATACAGTTTGGAAAAGATGATCAAAAACATATATTTTACGTTTTTCTATTAATAACAATCGAAAAATAATGACAGAATCAAGTTGAAGAAACATTTATTCGAAAAGTTAAACCAACGTAATAGTTAGAAAACAATGTATAATACACGTTGGTGCATGACAAATGAGGAAAGTTATTGACAAAGATTTGTTTCACGTTTTCCCCTTACCTTCTGGGAGGAATTAGTGAAAAAATAACGTTTGGGAAACGATTATTCCATAAGATGAATCAACATTTTAGATAAACGTTTTATAAAAGCATACTTTCAACATATCGTCAGAAAACACTGTTTGAATAACATTACATACAAGATTAGCTTCAACGTTGAAGTTTTCAACTGACTTTCAACGTTGAACTCCTCAACCGAAAACGTTTATTCAACCAATTATACGTGAACTAAACGTTGTAAAAACGTACATGTGCCCATTGGGTATATGAAAATGAGTGACAACTGGTGTCATGAAGATTATCTGAAATTTTATTTGAAAATTGACAAATAAATAATGACAGATAGTACTAACCAATATAAAATGTATAAGAGCAATGTATGTTGGGTTGCATATAATCAAATCGTTGATTAATAGAAAATCATTCATTAACAGGGGTCATTATTCAACGATTTTGAGGTCGTTGAAATACAGCATGAATGAACGGTCGATGGAAAACAATATTAGTGCCGCACTTTTTGTAAATAAAAATCCTTTCATATTACAGAAAAATCAAAATGGACCCTTTGTATTCATTTACTTCTCTGGCTAGTTGTAGTTGATAATATCATTAACATGGATCAGTTGTGTGCGAATGGATGGTCTGCTGAAGGAACTAACTTATTTTTTTAAAGATGAAGCCAGGCGTAAACATTGCCAGGCATCTCCCATTAAATGTGAATGACATTATAATTACATGAAAATCATTATTTTTATGCTCATTTGCAATAAAAATAAAAAACACTCAATATTACCGAAAAATTGATTAGGAACAAGTCGTTTTTTTTTTGTTTTTTTTGCATTTTTGAACGATATTTCTCCATACGAACAATATATTTTCTACATACCATCTCAAAGTCTAGGTTTCGAAGAAGAAACACTACTGACAAATTCGAAATTTTTTTCATGAACTTTTTCGATTACATTTTTTTTGTCAAATTTAAATTCGTATAAATTCGAAAAATAAATATTTTGCTCTAAAACAATTACAGCTCATTTATAACACTAAAAAGAACGTTTTCGCCAAGTTTCATGAAAAAGTTTTGTTTCTGTGGAAGATAAAAATTAAAATCAAAAAAAAAAAAACGAAAAAGAAAGTTTGTTAGCGTTTCATCAATCATCTATAACTTTTCATCAAAAGTTTTTCCGATAGAGTGCATATTTCAGCCACAAGTCGTAAAAACCAAGATTCAACCCTCAAAAAGTATTTTTAGCTACTCCTACACCCCTTCCGGAAATTTTACTGAATCCTCTTCATTTTTCTTAGTTTCCTTATAACTCACTCTAACTTCACCGACCATCCATATACTGCTAAAAATTTTGTATGAAATCGGGTATTGAAAATTGCTTTGGCCCTGATCTAATAATACACAATCAAATCGTCTTATGCTACAAATCATGTGGTCAGATCCAATTCCAAGGAATTTATCTCCTGGGAATGTGACATTAATATTTAATAGCCATTATCCCGGAAAATGCCATTGATTTATGTGCTTTTATGGAAGCTGTAAGACAGAAGTTAGATTTATCAAACTGAGTGGTTCTCAATACAAAAACAACCTTTTCATCGTTCTTCATCTTTCATAATTCATTGGAATTGTATGAAATCCTCGACACAAATATATTTTCCTTCGTTCTTTTAGCAAATATTGAGTCAATTCTTTTGTGGAAATATTCAAACGTTACTTACTTCTATAGATAAAATCCAAGTTTTTTTCTTGGCTTCCAACATTTTGAAGCATTTGTAGGGTTATTTGACTTTACGTTGTCCAAACTCTTGTAGAGACTGTTTCGTTAGTGCTGTTTTTCAAATAGCCCAAAAAGAAAAAGTCCAAAAGAGTCAAATCTGGAGAAATGGCTGATGGCCAATCCAGAGCTCATCCAGTGCATAGTGTAAAGGTGCTTCATCTTTTAGGAACATTAAATGGTATTCCATTTCGATTCGACAGAACTCATAACTTTGATGGTTCATTCTGATATTATTCTCATATCGTGTAACTCAAAAAAAGTTATGATTCATCTTATAATTTGTTTTCGAATAGGCTCGAAAAATATAGTGTTGTACTGGCTAAGTTTGATACTGTGGTGTGGATCAAAAACCCATGAATAATTAAGTGATATTAACGCCAATAAAGTTCATACAGTAATGGTGTGAAATTGACATTTTACAATCTCGTAAGCTACACATAGAACTACACAGTAGGCCAGGCCGAGTTTAAGATGTCTAAAAACCCTGGTGTACCGACTGATTAGATTTAGTTTCGAATTTTTTGAAGACAAAACAAATGAATTAGTGGTGTACTTTTGTAATCGACTCCAGAGATGGCATCCTCTTTCTCGTGTCAACACTGTCAACATTTCAAGGACATGGTAATTATGATTGCTAATTGAATTTTAAGGGATTTTATTAAACTTTTGTATGCCATACGAAGTGGAATATCAAGTTTTATTGAAAAAATAACACTACCAAAATTGTGTAATTTTTTCCAAAAAAAAAAACTAAAAATCATCTGAAAGTCAATAGTTGTCGTGTAATAAAAAAAATGATGTGCAATTTTCTTATATTATTGATGTGTTTCTTCATTTTCCTTATATTTTAATAATTTGATCATGTTCCGTTTTTGTGCCGACAAACCAGAAAGATGAACAAAGTAGGTAACTAATTTATATTCAATACAGAAATTGAGTACTCACTACTTTAGAATCTGAACATACTTTGAAACAGACATTTTATTTCAGAACGCCATGCATGTTGACAATATTTTATGGCAAAAATGTTTTCTAATCAATTCAATCATCTCTGGATGCGTTTTTATATCTTACCGTTTCTTGAAATCTTCCATAAGTAGCGAAAGTCCGCGATAAAGTAGAAACTATAAATTTTTCTCCATTCCCACTGAAATCTATCAATGTTTTGTCTTCAGTAAGCTTGTTAAGGTTTTGGTTATTTTCCATACATTCCTTTTATTTTGAAATGGGCAAATCAGTGTAGTTGATCAAAAAATACACTTTTCTGTCGAACAAAATTGCACAATAGAAATATTTTCACTATTACATGTCATATTGAACGGTTTTTTAAAAGTGGAAGAACAATATAACACAACTCATCACAAATATGAAATCAAAATTATTCTTTATTTCTTTAAAAAAGTTTATAGTAAAAACTCGGCCACAAATGCACAGATATCAGCGCGAGAGCCTGCGCTGTGCATAAGATTGACAGGTGCTAATGGTAAATTTCCATTCGATACAGCTGAACTGGAATACTTCTATGTGAAATGTGAGTTAATTGTATTTCAGCAAAAAAAAATTTAAATCATGTCGAAAATGTAACAAATAGAACTGATTGGGGACAGTGATTCCGTATATTCCAATATTTATATTGTTTTATTAATTTCATGTTCGTGAATCGTGGGCAAAACTTCAAACTTCAATTCATGAAAATTAACCCTAACAAGAAAACCGACGATGGCGGTGCACTCAAGTGTCGCGGGATATTCGAAATACAGCCCACGGATTCATTTGTTTTCTCGTAATCAAGTTGGCGAATGTCTCTCGTTTTATCCCACAGATTTGCAGGTATAAGTCGGTACACCAGGGTTTTTAGGCATCTTAGCCGAGTTCAACGAAATGACAGTTTTGACAATTTGACAGAAAGACTTCTGCGTGGTCCTTCATCCGTTTAAAAAAAAAAACCTTTGTGTTTCTACTATAAAAAATATCGCATTAGTTTCATTTGTTTCATTAAATTTTTCCAGGATATTTATCCCACAATTCATTAGCTTTTCATTTACATCATGATTTCGATTTTCTTGTCATACAATATAAGTGAAACTATACAGTTACGTTCGGTGAAAAAGGATGTATTGCAAAAAATGAAGGTGGTCACAATTCACTCTTACAAATTGAAGCTTCACAAAATCCCTCGAAAACTTCCAGTACAGAAGATGTGGTGAATGAGCTCTCATTAAGGTTAAACGAGGTGGTGTTTGAGTTGATGAGACTCGAAGACCTTAAACAGCCGTATTTCATTCAGGCTGCAACACCTTGCTAATTAGATTCCCTACCAAGACATTTTCTTTGCATTTCAGTAGACTGAGGTTAATTGAATCCACTCCTTTGCCACAAAGGGAGTTTTCTTTATGTGGTTTATGTTTCAGGAAAAAACTTTGTGGATTGTCGTGCTGCGAAATATAAAGGAGGGAGATGTTCCTTTGCTTTTCAGAGACCAAGTAGGGGTCTTCACTCCGGGCACGATCATTAAAAATATTTCCACTCATCAAGGATATCAAATGATGATAATTAAGATGGCCCAAAATACATTCATTATCTGAGGTGAATCATTACTACGGCTCTATAAAGGAAAGTTTTGTTCGGATGGCAAAGCCTACATCAACTTCTGAATCAAGCAAAATTTGAAGCCTTGTTACTTTGGCAATAAAGTTCAGCAATATTTGCAATTGATTTTATTGAACTCATTCACTTCCATATTATAAACTCTGTCACTTTCATATTTCACTCCAACAATATTTCTGAGCTACCTAATACCTTATTAGATACTCTGCTATAGTTTCATATTTTAATATGACAATCAGAATCGGTTGAGAAAACAAACCATGTGTGTCCTGGTCGTTCTTTAGTTCATTACCATATACAGTGTGTCCCACTTTGAGCAGCCACACCCTCGTATTTTCTTGACAGTACAGTGATATCAAAAGTTATTTTTCATAACATATAGTACCCAAAAATATCTTACTTGAGGTTGATGAAATATTCGTATATCCATTTTCCACGGCTACCTACGACAAACTGAAAGTTGAAAAATTGGGAAAAACATACCAGGCATTTTTTTATCGCAAAAATAACACTAGATTATTTTTCAGAACATCCTAAAACCCCTAGATCTGAGTGCATTATTCATTAAAATATACAGGGTGACATCTGTTACTAGCAACATTATTAATTTTTATTCATCCGAAATGATCGGTTGCTTTCGATTTTTTTTGTCACAAAGGGCCTGAACGTGTTCAATTGATGCTGAGTATAAGAAATACCCAAATTTAACTTTTTCATGGCTTGCTATGACCAGTTGAAAAGTGAAAAACTGGGAAAAATATACTAAAAGATTTTTTACTTCGAAACTAACATCAGATTCTGGTTCAGAACATGCTTAAACCCCCAGATCTCATTAAAATATACAGGGTGTCTTACAGACTAGCAACATTTTCAATTTGTTTTCATCCGTAATCTTTGGTTGCTTTTGATTTTTATTTTTTATAGTAACAAAGTACCTAAACTGTTCAATTACTGCTATAGAAAATAACCAAATATTACTTTTTCATGGCTTACTGACGAGTTGAGAGGCGAAAAAATGGGGAAAATACATTAAGGATACTTTGGGCACAAACATTTCTGGATCAGAACACCCTGAAATCCCCTCCTAAATACTTAAATCCTAAAATATACAGGGTATCATCTGTAGCTAGCAAATTTGATAACTTTTATTTATCCGTAATGTTGAATTGTTTCTGAATATTTCTTTTTCAATCAAGAAGCACTCAAAATATTTAATGGATACTGTGTAAAAAAAACCGAAATATTATACTTCCATGGCTATATATGACCAGTTGAAAATTGAAAAATTGTGGTAAACATCCTTCTATTACCGAGACAACTTATCCCGGTTCAGAATATACCGCAAAACCTCCAGAATTCGTTGCCCGGGTAATGAAATTATACAGGATATCATCCTGTAAATGGTAACATATCTCACTTTTTATTCATC
This sequence comes from Chrysolina haemoptera, assembly GCA_958298965.1. NCBI lineage: Eukaryota > Metazoa > Arthropoda > Insecta > Coleoptera > Chrysomelidae > Chrysolina > Chrysolina haemoptera. The sequence goes on along the minus strand of OY282599.1, from coordinate 20,635,547 downwards.
AATCTTTTTAAGCTTGTTGAGAACGAGAATCCGGTGTTAGTTTTGTGAAAGAAATGATTATACTCGTGATTATATTTTTATTTATAATATTCAGAAATAGGAAAACTGGGAAACATTTCAGAGCTTGTTTTCATCACAAAACCAAATTGTGGTTCGAAACAATCTAAATCACTCAGATCTAATTACTTAAATCAGTGTTTTTCAACGTGTGGGTCGCGACCCCCTGGGGGGCCGCGAAGCTTCTGTAGGGGGGTCGCGTCAGTAAAAAAATCAATAAAGTTTAGAAAGATAGAAGGTTGCGCTTGTTTTTGTTTTTGTTCTTTGTGTCTCGCTCGCTCGTCCACTCAACAACTCGCATGCATCGGCCTTGGTCGTACGTACCTATGCGCGTAAATTGCGTTAGTTATCAATTGGCGACATATTCGTTGTAAGTAAAAGAATGTGTTTTACGTAGGTACTTCATTATGTTCTTATATCCAAATTCTAATTATGAAAACATAAAAATGTTGTATGGATTGAATATTGGTAAAATAATAACATACATGAAAAATACATACGCTTGAAAAACATTACCCTCCTTCTGACGCAGTCGGGTAAAAAGCGAAGGGTTGGGGGGTCGCGAAATATTTTTTCTTACTAAGGGGGTCGTGTCATGAAAAAGGTTGAAAAACGCTGACTTAAATCATCAAAATATACAAGGTGTCATCTGTAAAACTAGCAACAAAATTTATTTAATAGAGTTAGACATGTTTCCATTTACAGATGACTTCCTATGTAATTTCATGATTCGAACAACAGGATCCGGGGCCTTTATGGTGTTCTAAATCAGAATTTGGTGTTAACTCGGAGACAAAAGAATCTTCAGTATGTTTTCCTTTATAATTCAACTTTCAACTGATCATATCTAGGCATCAAAAAGTAATATTTGGTATTTTGTACAGCATCAATTGAACGTTTTTTGGTACTTTATGACTCGAGAAGAAATTTTTTAAATCAACTAATCGCTAAGAATGAATAACCGTTATCAATTCTGCCAGCTATAGATGGCAGCCTGTATATTTTTATGATTCAAGAATTGGGGTCTTGGAATTTTAGGGTTTCCTGAACCAGAATCCGCTGTTACGTTTGTGCTACAAAAGTCCTTGATGCGTGTTTCACACTTTTTCACTTTTCGACTGGTCATAGCTAACCATGAAAAAGTAATATTTGAATATTTTCTACAACATTATTCGAATATTCTTAAGTAATTAGTGATTATAGAAAAAAATCGAGAGCAACTAAACATTACGGATGAATAAAAATCAATACTATGTCAGTTACAGGTGACACCCTGTATATTTTAAATAATTAAGTACTGCTATTTGGGGGTTTCAGAGTGTTCTGGAACTTAGTGTTATTTTTGCGATAAATTAATCCCTGGTATATTTTTCCCAATTTTCCACTTTTAAATTTGGTCGTAGGTAGCCATGAAAAAGTATTATTGGAACATTCCCTACAGCATTATTTGAACATTTTCAGGTACTTCGTGACCGAGGAAAAAAATCGAAAACTACCAAACATTGCGGATGAATAACAAATAAAAAATGTTGTTAGTTACAGATGACACCCTGTATATTTTAATGAATTATCACTGAGATTTGGTGGTTTTAGGGTGTTCTGAAACAGATCCTGGTGTTATTTTTGCGATAAAAAAATGCCTAGTATGTTTTTCCCAATTTTTCACTTTTCAATTGGTCGTAGGTAGCCGTGGAAAATGGATATATGAATATTTCATCAACCTGAAGGTAGATATTTCTGGGTACTATATGTAATAAAAAACAAATTTTGAAATCACTTTACTGTCAAGAAAATACGAGGGTGTGGCTGCTCAAAGTGGGACACACTGTATCACCGTCTTTTGAAAAATTCCTCTTTCATTTCAGTCCTAGTTGGTACTTATTGATATCAGATAAGAGAAATTCAAATAGGAGTTATTTTCAATGGATAATCAAAGATTAACTGTGTCCAGTATCGTTTATGGACTGAGTACAAATAGAATTTCAAAATTGCCACAGTTATAACTAATCATTCTGAATCCTTATGCAATCGGCAGTCTTGCGGGGAGGGGTCGTAAATGCCTTTACCTATCACTTTTATTTTGTATATACCTTCTTCCATTGAAACAAAATGTAATATGTCTATACAATCGTAGCAATTACAAGGTGATATTGAGAATCAAGATTAATTTGAGTTTTCGGTAACTGTAATGTTCATGAACTAAACATCGATGAGACGATAACCTTCTACGATTTCTATTGGTCACCGTGAAAATACTTCAATTTTAATTTTATGACTCCTCAGTCGATCATAAGACTCCATTAGTACAGGCTAACCAATACGAAACGCCAATTCCACAGTCAACGTGAACTAGATCTCAGCCAGTTCATTTTTACGACTTGGTTTTTTACCATTGAGAATGCCACAAACTTTAATTGTGCACAATACCGTTTACTCCGACTATAACATTATGCACCGCTTCAAACTCTTAGTTTGCGATTGTGAATTGTGAAATATTTTGACGGACTGGCAGAATTCTATGGGTAAAGTTATGGTCCAGTCCGTGATTAAAATCGCCTGGTAAAACTGTCAATTTTAGACCATACACTTCATTCTTGCCTGCCCAATTTTAGTTGTCCGATTAAAATTGTCAACTAAGATTGCAATGTATAAGGTCCATCAACCATCCACTAAAAAGTTTAAATGTTGAGTTTTGAACGTGCTACATGGAACGAAAACATTTATTAGCAGTGGCAGCGGCTGCAGTAGTAAAACAGAAAATAAAAAAAAATCTAAATGGTCTAAATTCCCGATACTATTGCTACGAAATGCACTGCTTCAAACTGTTAGTTTGCGATTATAAATTGTGAAATATTTTGACGGACTGGCAGAATTGTATGGGTAAAGTTATGGTCCAGTCCGTGATTAAAATCGCATGGTAAAACTGTCAATTTTAGACCATACAATTCAATCTTGACTGCCCAATTTTAGTTGTCCGATTAAAATTGACAACTAAGATTGTAATGTATGGAACCCTTCACCCATCCACTAGCAAGTTTAGATGTTCAGTTTTGAACATGCTACATGGAAGGAAAACATTTATTAGCAGTGGCAGCGGCTGATGTAGTAAAACAGAAAACTGGAAAAAAAATTCTAAGTGGTCTAAATTCCCGATAATATAGCTACGGAATGTACCGCTTCAAACTCTTAGTTTGCGATTTTAAATTGTGAAATATTTTGACGGACTGGCAGAATTGTATGGGTAAAATTATGGTCCAGTCCGTGATTAAAATCGCATGGTAAAACAGTCAATTTTAGACCATACAATTCAATCTTAACTGCCCAATTTTAGTTGTCCGATTAAAATTGGCAACTAAGATTGTAATGTATGGAACCCTTCACCCATCCACTAGCAAGTTTAGATGTTCAGTTTTGAACATGCTACATGGAAGGAAAACATTTATTAGCAGTGGCAGCGGCTGATGTAGTAAAACAGAAAACTGGAAAAAAAATTCTAAGTGGTCTAAATTCCCGATAATACAGCTACGGAATGCACCGCTTCAAACTCTGAGTTTGCGATTGTGAATTATGAAATATTTTGACGGACCGGCAAAATTGTATGGGTACAATTATGGTCCAGTCCGTGGTTAAAATCGCATGGTAAAACTGTCGATTTTAGACCGTACACTTCAATCTTGCCTGCCCCATTTTAGTTGTCCTATTAAAATTGACAACCAAGATTGTAAGGTATGGGTCCCTTAAGCGTTGTAATTTTAGTACTGTGACAACTTTCAGTGCAATTTTATAATAATTGTCAAATTCGAAATAAGAATGGAAAATGAAATGATGCGTCAAACTCTTAAGAAAATATTTGAATTCCTAAAAGTTTTTTGTTTGCGTACACCAACCATAATTTTTTACTTTTTAATTCAATAATTTAAAAAATATATTGAATTGGAGAATATTTTTTCACGTTTATTTTTTCTCATTTTTCTTTAAAATTATTTATATCAATGTTTTCCACATATTTTACCGTTACCAGCAAAATATCTCCCGACTACTTGGCTAACCAATTACTTAAGCTATTAATTTACCTGTCTCCATCTCATCCTCAATGTAAAACCCCGTTCCATTATACATCAGCTCACTAATTGACTTCTGGGTTTGGTTGACCTGCAGAGATCGAGGGCTGGACGTCGAGTCTGGCATCTTGTATGCATCTTCTGCCGCCCCCGTTTTTCCTGCGAACGTTCCTGCTAACTCCGCCGCTCCGCGCGAAGGAATTGTTACGTTGTGGCTTTCAATCAAAGTCGGCTGCGGCGCAGACATTGCGGGGATGTTACGGATGGAGATATTTGTTCCTTTTATGTCTCTTCATGAATATTGCTGAAGCAGAATTACGTGTCCTGAAAAAGAACGGGTGGTTTGTACTCCGGAAGGCGGTGAATATTTTATTTTATTATGTGATATTTGGCTGAGTTATTTTGGTTATTTTGTTCTTTGGTTTGAAAAATGAATGCGCGTAGTTTATTGTCAAATATATGATATTCTGAAAAGGAGAACATTCTCCATGAAAATAAAAAATGTAAAATGTAATTTATTTGTAATATCTAACCCAGAAAACAACTACTTCCCCGGCTAAAGCCACGCTGGACATTGAACTACATCTGATAGATATTGTGAAAAGACTCCTCTAGTACCATAATATTGTGTGATTTTATTAGAATATAATCAACTTGTTGAAAAGGGGAACATTCTCCATGAAAATTGAAAAATGAAAAATGTGATTTATTTGTAATATCTAACAGAAAACAACTACTTCCCCGGCACAAGCCACTCTGGACATTGAACTACAACTTGATTCAAACCTTATTCTACAAGAGAACAAGGAAATTTCATTTTGAAAATAATTTTTGGTATACATTGTTTTTACCTAATCTCCCATGAGCTTGAATCATTATCCGTAAATTTTTTTCTCGATTGCAAATATTTTTAAGAAAATTTGCATCTCGAAAAAATTCTCCGAGATTATTCAAGCTCTAAGGAGATAATAAGTGATAATTTTTATTTTTCTACTTGCATTTCAAATTTTATTAATTTTTTAAATCTAATACCATGGTGATTTATCACAATTTTAATCCATAGTGCCTTGCTTGGAGTATCACATCAGAAGACAAGGCCCTCGTCTCCTCCGAATGTATTTTCATGCATCCATCACCATTTGGCCAGAGTTTTCAACTCATGGCTGAATGGGGAGCAGCAGATTCTAGTTTGATTTGTCGAGGGGCGAACAGTCACATTTGTCGGAATCGAGAAACTACAAGCTGATAACATTTTAGTTTTGAAAGAGTCACTTTTCCGCACTAGTGCAGAAATAGTTATTTACGTAACAAGTCCGAAAAAAACTCTTTTTTTTTGGACGAGTGGACAAGATTCTAGGACGAGCGTAGCGAGTCTTGGAAGTCTGCGAGTCCAAAAAAACTGTTTTCGGACGTGTTGCGTACACAATTTTTTCGGTAACCGTGTAGAATAACAAATCGAGACACACTTATTTTTTATATTTCTTTGTAGAAGAAAATTTCGAACATTTTAATTCTTATTTGTATTAAATATCGAAATGCGAACAGAAGATAGGTACTAACAGAAACATTCTAATTCTTATTTATATAAATATTTATATTGAAATTCGGGCATTTCCCGAACTAGTCCGGAAAGTACGTACTTCCCGGACTAGTCCGGGAAGTGATACTATCTCAAAGAAAAATCGCCCGGGAAGTAGGTACTTTCCAGACGGTTGCCGAAAAAAACTTTTCCGCACTCTTTTTAGTGCGGAAAAGTAGATTTGTTTAGTTTTTGCGGATTATACTGACATTTAAATATTGCGTCGCAGAAGGTTAAAATAGAAAGCTTACCATGTATGGTTGTATAATTTAATATATATTTAATAATAAATGTTCTTTATGTTAACTTCTGGGTGTTTTTTCCGCTAGTAGAAAAAATAGTATACCTAACACGAGCGTAAAGTGTCTTTTCCGGCCGAACTCCGCTAACGCGTCGGTTAGGTAAACTACTATATTCTTACTATAAATAATTTTCAGTAATGACCCATGCAAACTCAATGCAAATTTTACACGGTAACATAAAATATGTGACTGTAACGCTTTGTTGGAATGACGTTTCACATTATTCGCCATATTATAATTAGAGTAGCAAAGAAAACATAAAACATAAAATGAATGGAAAATTATAAAATTGTTGTTTCTTTTGTACGGAATCTGAGCATATTCAAATTTATCCCAAAAATATAAAATATTTAACCTGCCCCATTTGTTGAACAATTCTGGTTTGAATCCAGAACAAGTAGATCTGTTCAAAGGTATAAGCAATATTCTTTGTGAATTTATACCATATTTTACCCATAAATCTAGTGTTGAGAAGAACAAAAATCATATCGAAGTATTACTTTTATTCCATTTTAAACATAGATATTTAGTGGAGAAAACCCACGGCTCTTCACTTTATTCGCCATTGACGAAAAAAGAAGTGGAAAACTAATTTCAAAAACACTTGCAATTAACAATTGATGTTGACAAAATTGAGTAACATGATCTTATTCTTGAATTGGAAATAAATAGTTGCCAAAAATAATCTACGCTTCTGTTATTCTGAGATCTGCACGTAACAGCTGTCAAGCCAGGAAAATTATCACATTAATTTTGCAGCTAGGCCACGTGACCGAAAAAAATTTCGGAAAATTCAGGTTGTCGTCATAGCAACCTGTTAAAATCAAGACATCTGATTGGCTTGAAACAACAGGTAAACTAAGCTTTACGCACTGTTGAAAGTGCGTAAAGCGATACTTTTTCGCACAAGTGCGTATAAAAATCACCTGTGCGTAAAATCATCAACTGTGCGTGAAGTAAATTATTACTCACTGTTGGTACATTTATGCATTTTTGAAAAATACAATATTTTGCGTCATACAATGTGACTCATTTAAGGTGGAACCACTCTTATAAAACTTACATTTTTCAACCGATTGGAAAGATTTTTTTAATTTTTTTTAGTTCGGTAGATGTGTCCATTAGGACACCAAATTTCCAAGGTCAAATAATCTTATTTTTCAAATTCAAAAATCTAAAAAAATTACTAGCGATTTGTTTGAAAAAAATCTGACTACACCACTGGATTCGCGACATTTTTAAATGGTTTATAAGTAAATTGCGTTGAAAAGTGTCAGTCAATAAAAAAGTTATGATGGAATGAAATATGAGAAATATGCCGATTAATCAACCCACCACTACAGATTCAAAACTTTTATCAGAACTTTGACTACACCACTGGATTCAGAGTTTCAAAATATAACTGACCATAATTTCATCTAAATCTGTTGATGAATGAAAAAATTAAAAATTATGAGATAAAATTACATTTTCCTGAAATTACGCATGTTATTCAAATTTTATTATCTTATGATTTTCTTATTTATGGACAGATTTTGATAAAATTTTGATCAGTGATATATCAAGACCCTAAATACAGTGGTGTATTCCAAATTTTAATAAAACTTCTGAAACTAAATTGGTGGGTTGATTAAAAGGCATAATTTTCAAATTTCATTTCCTTATAACTTTTTTATCGATCGACGCATTTCAAGAAAATTCACAGATTTTTACCTTGAAAAATAAAATTACTTAGTTGGCCCTGGAAATGGAGATTTATTCCTGACATCTGTTGTCCTAGTAGACTTTTGAATGTCTACCTAACGAAATAAAAGGTCATTTCAATGGGTTAAAAAATATAAGTTTTATAAGGGTGGTTCCATCTTAATGGGTCACACTGAATATAACTCGAAAGTCATAATTTGATAATACTACGACTATTCATAGCAATAATGATACAATTACTACAATTTGGCAATATAATAATTGTCGGGGGTAATACCACAAGAGCTCAGATTTAGCCGGATATTTTTTGTGGTTGTTTTCGAATACTTACTTTCATTGGCAATTTAACGAGAGCTGTTCGAGTAAATTACAGATCGAGTTAAATTACCTACATGAAAGTAAGTATGAGAAAACCACCGGAAAAAATATCCTGCTAGATCTGAGCTCGCGTGGTATTTGGTAAGACAATCCCATGAATAAAAAACTCAATTCAATTAAACTTTATTTAACAAACTAAACGAACAATGAGTAGAAACATAATGTTTAGAAAGAACAATTGTTAAAAATACAATTATTATATACAATTGGTCCAGTAGACATTTGCTCCTTTACTGATGTAGACTTTGTTGTTGACATTGACATGGATGTTGTTGACACTGTGGCTAATTCATTATCCAAAGCTTTATCACGGAGATTTGTCGCAAGATGCGAATGATGCTCATTATCAAGTTGTAGATAAGGCTTTATAGACTTGGAAGAGGAATGTCCAGTTATTTTAATTAATTCTTGTTCATTAATACCTGCCTTAGCTAAAGTTGATACGGCGCTTGAGCGATGAGAATGATTAGAAATTTTTTTATTCTTTTTATCCAGTCCAATTTTTTCAGCTGAAATTTTCGTACACTTAAGAATTTCGTTGACTCCTATAGGAACATTTTTGTACCAACCTTTTGATGAATCATTTTTCCAAAACGGATTGGGAGTTATAAATAATCTATCAGTTGTAATATGGTTCGGTCTATGTGACAATATTTTATAAAACAATGTCACTGGGCATATGCTAGGGTTTTCTATGTTCTTTATTAGCCATTTACTATCGCAGCACTTGTTTGAGCCACCCTGACATGTTTTGGAAAAAACTGTATTATATTCAATGCGACCTGTTAAATCACCATTATTTGATTTTTCTTCTTTAAAATAGTGTACTTTACACTTTGCAGCTTCACCTCCTCGCCAAGCTAATTCATATGCAGCGATATGAAAAAATCTTTTTAAAAGACCTATGGGACTATTCTCATCCCATATTAATCCCATTTTAACAATTTCACTTTTAGTTAATGCTGTTGAACTATTCTTACGTTTTTGTAAATTACCTTGTAAGTTCTTTCGCTTAGAATTACGTGCATCACGGGATTTCTTAAATGCCAAATCAGTGAAAGGGTTGAAAGTAACATTAAATTTTTCGAAATACATGTTTTGCAACATTTTCGCTGTTGTGTTCCACATTGTTTTCACCACGTATTCTTTATAATCCTCTCCATTCTGTTTCTTCATATTAAAGCCCCAGTCCATCAATATTCCTTCCATATTTTCCACTGACTGTTCGGTTTCCAAATTGAAGTTTCGTTGTTTACAAAATTCACTAAATTGATTCCATATGGAGGAATGAGTTTTTATTGTATTTTCTGGAGTTGATTTTTCAATCTCCCTTACTATTTCTGCCTCGCAAATATTTCCAAATCTCGACATACTTTTTGGAATTGTTATATGCTGTTTAATTCTTTCTGTTTTTGACATTTACAATTGTCAAACTGATGCGACGCCCAACTCTTGATAAACAAACAGTAAATGCTAGCGTTGCTACGGTAACGTAATTTATCCGATATTTTTATCCACTTGCAAATTCTCTTCCTTCCTATTTAGCCGATAGCAAACTACGATTTTTGTATTCACAAATGGGAATTTTTATACATGAGTGGGATTGTCGAATAAAAAACTTTGAATGATACACTTTTGTAAAGGGATTTTGAACTCGATTGTTCCTCTTTCAACAAACTTCACACTCATACAGAAAAGTCCTACTTCACGAACTTGTTTCTTAAATATCTATTTTTACTGTGTATTTCTCATTTATACGGAAGCGTAGAAGGGCCATTATTTTTTTATTTATTTTGTCTCCCTAATTCGAGTTGAAACTCGGAAAATTACTAAATTCCGAGTTGCAACTCGAAAAATTACTAAATTCTGAGTTGCAACTCGGAAAATTACTAAATTCCGAGTTGCAACTCGGAAAATTACTAAATTCCGAGTTTTAACTCCGATAAAATTCCGAGTTGCAACTCGGAATTTAGTAATGTTCCGAGTTGCAACTCGGAATTTTATAATTTTCCGAGTTGCAACTCGGAATTAGGGAGAAAAAATAAATAAAAAAATAATGGACCTTCTACGCTTCCGTACATTTACACCACGTTGCATATTTTAAAATAACAGACTGGAAAAAATAACGTTAAAATTTCAAGGACAAAAACTCGCAGCTACTGATTTTCTCAGTGCCGTCTCTAGTAAAGTGTAGTTTTTGAAATACCCGTTCTATAACCCTCCAGTGTATTTTTTATATGGCGGAGGAGCCAATGCACATTACCATGCCAACTCATTGTAATAAAATGAATAATATGAATGAAATACATATTAATTCTACTGTTGGATATAGTGGTACAGTCGTTGAAGTGAAATGTACATTTCATCAATAAATTGGTATTGAAATTTTCGTCCAAAAACTGTTAGTAGACGTAGAGGTCTCGTATCCTATATCATAAAACAACAATAATCCATATTGGTCAAATAAAAAGCTTGTTTTCGCTTATAACTCGTCAACCGTTAAAAATATCAAAAAAGAAAGTATTCAATACACAAAAGAAAGCTGATGAATTTACTGAAAGAAAGATGTCATTCAGTTTTTCTGTATAAGCTATGGTGTATGAGAAAATCGATGTCGAAATTTTGGCAAGATTCCCAACATGGACTTAAATATATTCAAAATTTTGGATGAGAATAGGAAGAATTAATTCAATGTCTTTTTTTAAGGCTGTTTGTCAATTTTATTTGAATTATTGTTCACAAAGTGTAACTTGTCACTTTCAAAATTCAATCATCATACTTGTCTTTAAGTCAAAAATTACGTTTCAAAAGAAATCAATTATACAGTGTGAATAAAAGCCTAATTTCAAATATGTTATTTTAACAAACAGATTATACACAGAGATGTCAACTTTCAGCAACACAGACCATAATGCATTTGCTGTCTGCATGTCAAGCTTATTCGGACTCAGTCTACATCCACAGGCATAACGCGGCGCTACGAGTGCTGTACTACCATCTACGACACTCGTTCGGTATAGACGAGACACCGGTGTTGCCTTATGCTCCTGGCGATATTGTGGCCGTTGTGGAGAATGAAAGTGTCGAATCTATTGTTGTTGTTGTTAAATTTGTTTTTTCTGTTAAACTGTTGTCGTCCCCCTACGAACGGCAGCTCTCAAAAGTCGAAACTTGTGCGAGCTAAGGATTAACGAGGTCTAACCTTTTAACGTGCGATTCCCAGCAAGATCCGAGGAGAATAGACCTCGAAAGGAGGTTGACCGTAAGTCTCCATCCAAACCATAACTTCGCATAGCGTTGCTTGACTCGAGATATCGATGACCCACGTGCTCTACCATTCGAGCTATTCTCTCGGATATTGAAACTATTTATTTCCCACCCTCAGGCAAATACAAGCAAATAAGCCTGATGTAGTTCTCTTCGACCATCAAAGTACGAATAGCCTTTTTTTGAAGGACAAAAACAACTTGCAGCATCTGCAGCCTGACCTCAATGTACTATAGAATCACTTTGATGAAACGAAAGAACACTCTTTTGTCTTATTTCCACTAGATTTTTATTGTTACGACCGGTAACTAACTATTAGTTAGTTAGTTTTTTATACTTGATAATGGGATAAAACCCGAAACCGGTCGTAACAATAAAAATCTAGTGGAAATAAGACAAAAGAGTGTTCTTTCGTTTCATCAAAGTTATCATGAATTTCCACAAAATAAACAAGTCATCAATCACACAAAAAAGTACTATAGAATATCTAATATGAGAATGAATTGTTGCGAAATATAGTTGACTTGATATAGATTTACTGCCTTGTCTTGAGGTAACTTTCAGAGCATATACCGTCCTAGCCAGGTTGGTACAGAGATATTCAATATGCTTAAAGCCGCCGTACATTATGCTATTTCCTGGCAAGTTCAATGCAACGCAATTTCGAATCGATCAAAGCGTATGCGTCTATCATATTTTTTAGCGAGTTTCATGTTTGTAAACAGTCCTATTACTTTGGGAAAATCATCTACTTATCATGAAACCTTCTCTAAAATATGATAGACGCATGCGATTTGAGTGAATCGACATTGCGTTGCATTGAACTTGCCAGGAAATAGCATAATGTACGGCGGCCCTTAGACCAATTGAGATTCCAATCAATGGTTAGCCCTAGCATCTTACTGTGTTTTTGGTATTCAAGGGTCTTGGTTGCATTCAACGAAATTGTTTCAATACAAATTATCGACTTATTAAATAGTGCATACAGTTTGGCCTTCATTCAGAGTTTATTTTTTTCACCCAGAACTCCATTTCAGTATATATTTGTTGAGTTTGGAGAACACATTCATCACAGTTAATATTATTCTATACTATTATATACAGGCTGTTTGAAAAGTGATATTATATTAAGATTAAAAACATCAAAGAAAAATATACAGGTTGTTGATTAAGTACGTTGACAAACTTCGGGATGCGATCCTTTGAAAGTTTTCAGGATGAAAAATTCATACAAACATATGTTCCAAACAGCTTGGTTTTCGAACGGTTCAGGAGCTACAATGAAAATATTAATCCGAACATTTTCCAGTATTGCTTAACAAAAAGAAATTTGAGAAGCAAATATTCTCACAAACTTTGAAGGGTGATTCTTTGAAAGTTTTTAGGACGAAAAGTTCATGTTAACATATGTCCTAAACTTTTTACAATATTTTTTGGAGTAGACTTCGACATTTTCGACAATAATCAGTTCAAATTAGGCGAGTACAATTCAATAGTACACAAGATACAAAATAATTCATTTCTTAAATAATTCACAGGGTCCTACTTTTCTGTGGGTATAAGATTAAATATCTGTATCTATTTTGTATCCGTGGAAGCCTTTGAAGAATAACCTAGTTCAAACAACGAAAGAAATTATATTTTCATTTTCAGTGTATTCGTATAAAAGCTTGTCTTTATATTTTTCATTTTATAATTTTAATTCATCGTAGATTTTTCTAATTCTGAAAAAATATATCTTTCAATTGATAATAATTGAAATTGTTTTATTTTGTTTTATAAACTTTCAAAGAATCTCCTATCGAAGTTTGTCAACGTACTTAATCAACACCCTGTATAAAGAATATTAATACATACATGTGTATTAATGAAACTGACAGTGAACGCATAAAACCATGAAATCATAGATATAGTGATTCACAAAAGAAGTTGTCAGGAAATTGATGGAAATCTCCAAGGAGGCAACACCTCATTATCGAAACCAACTTAGTTCGGTAGAGAATGTCCGAATATACAGGGTGACCCAGGTGCCAAACGTTTAGTATCGATTTATTAGGTGAAAATCAGGTTTTTTCTTCCTATGAGCATGTGTCCCAACTTGCTTAGTTTTCTTGATACAGAGTGTCAAAATTTTCAGAAGAAAATTGTTTTTAATTCATTACCCAAAAATCTTTTGGTTGATTTTGATAAAACTAGGCATGCTTATTTGCGGTAATAAAAGGCTCATTTTGGAAGTACCTGGAATTGAAAAAATATATTTTTTTCTACAATTTTGACACCCTGTATCTTGAAAACGAATCAAGTTTTGACACATGCTTATATATGAACAAGAAATCTTATTTAACCCAAAAAACCGGTACTGAACGTTTGGTGGTTTAACCCTGGGTTACCCTGTACAAATTTCCAAAGTGATCTGTTGCCTGGTTTCTCAGAAACTCGTAATGTGCTATCCACCGTGAATCAGCCCGCTTATATGGGTGTTTATCACTGTATATTTTCACGAAAACAGTATTTCACTCACTTACTTTTTATTATTTCAACCGTAAACTAGGATTTGTTTTTTGCTATCAAACTGAAACGAAATAAAAAAAATTTATGTCTGCCCCGGCCATCGTGAATAAAGTCAGAGAGGTACTACGTGTTCCGGAAGAAAATGAGCCAACCTTTTAGAGTGATTTTACGAGGAGTTGTGAAGATTGATTTGGGCGGAATTATCTGCGATACATTTTCACACGAATAAAACCCAAGATATGAAATATTGTTTCGACAAACAGAACATATACATGAATATTCATCCATCACCCACTCATGCGAGATATGTACACATTTTTTGATTGGTTGAAATGTTTGTGTCGATTATCGAAAACATATTTTCCTTTTGTAGTTTGGCTTTTGATCAGCTATTGTTAACCTTTACAATGTAATAAAGTAATTATTGTATTTCGCTTCTCCATTAGTAGTTTTATGAAACCATGACTAATAGATCGTCAGATAATGACATATTTTGCTGACTCATTTTCTCTTGTCTGGGATTTCAACCACTGGAAATTATGTTTGTTTTGAACTCAAAAAATGAAAATTAAGACAGGCATATGAAAAAAAATTCACAATATGTTCCGGCCGGAAAATTTACCTAAACAGCTGACCGGCTTATGGGATTTTTTTGGGGTTCCTAACGATATCAAGTTTATTTCTGTCGATTGCCATGAGAAAATCCGTCAGCAACCGAGTATTCTTTTAGAAGATGGCGCCGTTATTTCAATACTTTTAGAACGTGCAAATCGTATGGCTTTAGGTTTTCACTTTTAGATTGTTCCTACCTGTTTTTTCCATATGCCTAGCATACGTCCGATCGCTAAATTTTCATTAACATTATTTTCAGTTGTTAAAATCCCAGAAAAGAGAAAATGAGTTAGCAAAATCTGTCATTATCTGACGGTCTATAACCGCCAGCGAGCTATCAAAATATTTTTCTGGTTTTGGAAATACAGAACACCCAACTCTGACTTTGTCGAAATCATTTGATTCATGTTGAAAACGGGAACATTCTTCATGAAAATTGAAAAATGAAAAATATGATTTATTTGTAATATCTAACAGAAAACAACAACTTCCCCAGCTAAAGCCACGCTGGACATTGAACTACATCTGATAGATATTGTGAAAAGACTCCAACTGAACAGAAAACATCTGAAAGTGAAAATTCGCATTTTCATTCAGATAGTTGATTTTTTCAATTTTCTCTAGTGTTCATTGAAAATTCATTAAATTAATAAGATAGGGAGAATGTTATTAAAAATATCACTCCCCAATACATTTTGGTCGACAAAAATCTATTTCGCTTTGCCAAGCTCATCAGGGAGATTGATAAAATTGGAAATCAGGCTCTTCAGAAGCAATTATACACATAAAGGAGGGAATTGTTGGAAATATTTCTTCTGCGGTAACACTTTGAAAGTTATTTTTTGACATAGACCTATCATGGGCATTGCGTTTTGATTTTTGTTCGAAAATATGAATAGGATATTCATAAAATCTGTTGTGGAATCATCTGCGGCTGAAAGACAATGAAAATGCGAATTTTCACTTTCATATTTTTTCTTTTCAGTTAGAGTCTTTTCACAATATCTATCAGATGTGGTTCAATGTCCAGCGTGGTACTTGTTGTTTCGGAAAGTATAAGAGTTTTCAAGACACAATTTCAACAAAGCGAAAGATAATTCAATTCTCCTCAAGAAATATACCTAGTAATTTCTCCCAAAATGCGCTCGTTTTCTCAGAAAACCTAATTGAATTCCGATATCAAATTTCAGGCTCGCCTTAACCCGCCACTGCAATTTACGGCAGGGTCAAAAATTAGATTTGTCATAACTTTGCTAAAAATTATAGTAGAAGGAAAAGGAAAAGTGTATATCGTTCCTGAAGACTTCTACTTCCTCATGCAAATATAACATGTAAGTATCTGAGTACCTAAAACGTGTTTTGTCACACTTCACATAACCCTTCTACGATATTTACGGAGGATCCGAAAGTCATGGATATTTTAGTTGATATGAAATAATTATACTGAAGCAGGAATCAGTACACTATATGGACCATATGCAATGATTTTAGACTAGGGAGACAAGTCTCACTTATACATGCCAAAGAAAGAGCTGGGTTTTACTCCTGCCTCAGTTTTCAACTTACTCATAATCCCGGCAATTTCTTCAGTAAATGTTGAAAATAATCGCTCATAAACATCCTACATAAAAAATGAAGTATGTGATTTCAAGCTTGAGGCTTACACTTCACCATAGTATATTGAACATATATGCAGGATATGAATAAGCGAATATTACTGAATTTACTGAAGAGAACGCCGGTTTTATGGGTAAGATGAATATGAGGCAGGAGTAAAACAATTTTTTTTGGCTTGTATTAGTATTAAATAATTAGTATTAAATAATTTTTTTTTTCGTGTTTATCATGGTTCCAACTACAATCAATCCTAAAAATTAGTATGTGAAATAGACGAACTTGGAATCCAATATGGATACCCACATGGCATCGAAACGTTGAAAAATCAATTATTTCCAGATACCTAATCCATAATCACGTGCAATTTATGAAACAGGCATTGAATGTCTAATTTTTATGTACAATGCTCCTGAATCTAAGAGTGGATTTAAATCTATTTCGCTGAAAATATTGAAAGCTTCATAAATTTCCTAAAAGAGAATCAGTATTTCATAAATTTTTCTGTATAAGCTTAGTAAGAGAAAATCGAAGTCGAAATTTTGTCAAAATTCCATATTTGAATTTGCGCGCGAAGTTGTACATTTATTCGCGCGCGGCCTATCGATAAAAAACGAATTGCTCGAAAACGCAAGCATTTCGAAAGTGATAATAGTTATTTACCTAAGAAGTGCGGAAAGTAGTACTTTTCCGCACGCGACGGCAACGCGACGCGACGGGCAAGCCGTTAAGGGCGGAAAAGATATTTTCCGTAAGAGTTAGGTACAATATTTTTCCTACGAGTGTTTTTGTCAATCTTATTTATTCATAAACAAGGTTTTTAATAAACAAGTTTTTATAATAATGCTACAAAACGTCTAATAAGACAGAATAGTTACATAGATCATTTAATTAGTCCTAAATATCCTTATTTTCAACAATGCAAAAATCGTGCGGAAAAGTAAAAATCGTACGGAAAAGTAAAAATTGTGCGGAAAAGTTACTTTTTCGCACGATTTTAAATAGTACGGAAAAGTACAACTTTCAAAATGAAAAATCGTGAGGAAATAGTTATTTACCTAACAAGTGCGGATAGTAGTACTTTTCCGCACGCGACGGCAGTTGCACGAACGACGCGGAGCGGAGTTCGGACAAGCCGTTAAGGGCGGAAAAGGCATTTTCCGTAAGAGTTAGGTACAATATTTTTTCTACGAGTGTTTTTGTCCATCTTATTTATGAAAAAACAAGGTTTTTAATAAGCAAGTTTTTATAATAATGCTACAAAATGACTAATAAGACAGAATAGTTACATAGATCATTTATACTCATTTTCAACAATACAAAAATCGTGCGGAAAAGTAAAAATCATACAAAAAATTAAAAATCGTGCGGAAAAGTAACTTTTCCGCACCGTTTTAAATCGTACGGAAAAGTACAACTTTCAAAACGAAAAATCGTGCGGAAAAGTTACTTTTCCGCACGCTCGTAGGAAAAGTAACTTTTCCGCACGCTCGTAGGAAAAGTAACTTTTCCGCACGCTCGTAGGAAAAAAATATTTGCAGTCTTTTCTATCTCAATTGTCATAGGTCAACGTAATAAGGTTAATTGTCCACTGATATTTCGAGTTCATAACTGCCCTACAAAAAATAAAGATCTTCGATATAATTTGTTATAGTTGAATGGAATTTGGTTGATGCCCCACTATGTATTTTCAATTTGAAGAATTCTTCATTGATACTAAAAAAGTATTGGATTTGGGATTAACAGTTCCTACCTACCTACTTTTCCTCGGCTCTCACGATGTTCCCTAAACAATACAGGATTTTCCTTTCGTGGAAACCAGAATTTAAAAACTATAAAATTGGGGTACGATGTACAATAATCAAACTACTTCTGTAAGAAAAGATTGTGATCAACTCTGCCAAAAGTATAACACAAGTCACAAGTCTATATAAATTGTATGAACCTGTAGTTGAATTTTCATGTCTCTACTCACAACTGAGTGGAAGATGACAAACTTGTTAGAGAGAATCGTCAATTACTATATTCAAGATGGTTTTCTTTGATGAGTATTCCCCAGTTATACACACTCATCTCAAAGGAATTTCCACAGCAACACAGCAGCATTAGTTATTGGTTTGTATCATGGAATATCGTTTATCGCACCAGACTGGAAAACGGGACATGCGAGTTTGAGTGAGAATTCTTATCAATCTGGAAAGCTTCCACTTCTCAATAATATACTGAATATTATAATATGCAGTAGTTCGGAAATACGTTGGCGAAATCCCTAAATATAACCCCGGATTTTCATCATTATCACACTTTTCAAACGGTATAATAGAGCCTCATTTCTGGAAAAAGATTTCATGGATATGATTGGGAGCATTTTTCGAGAATTGTGCCAATTCTAACGAAGTGTTGACGCTAGTGCGGAGACTGCCGGGATCATTATTGTTGGGATACAGTTAGCCTGGAAATCGGTATATTATTTTTTTGCTGTTTTGATCGCAAACAATTGAAGCTTTCAATATATTTACTTGGTACTTCTCAGATTTCTCAGAAGACATACTAACAAGTATTCAAGTTTTCCAAATGCGTTTTCTCTTTGATATAACTTGGATTTGTTATTCCATAGGGTGATCATGTGAATTTTGTATTTCTAGTGGTTTATATTATAATTTCACAATAATAAAAAAAGTAATAGTAATACAAACTCAAGAAATTATTTATTTATATTTACAATAAATGAAACAGTAGCACAATTACTAAAATTAATAACAGGTGAAATTATCAGCGGATCAGATAACTCCAAGTTTGCAACTATGCTTTCCAAGAGTGTATTTACCTGCTGGTTGAGAAGTGCATTTTCCATTTTTGTCATTTTGTCGTTCTGCCGATCTGTCCTTCTGCCTATCTTTCCGGTTCAAAACTTGCAATCCATTAAGTACTTGCTGGCTTTCGATTATTCGTAATTTTGCACACGTATTGAGAACCTAAGAACCAATGACAACCCCCCCCCCCCTCCCGAAGGCTAGATAGGGAATGCATAACATTGAAAATTACTACAATAAAATGGAATTTCTGAAAAGTAGCATGATAAATCGTAAGAATAGTGAAAAGTTCAGCAAATGATTTTCTTGAAACAAAAAATCACACTCCTAACTCCCTCGCTTCTCGTAAAAAATTGAAATTGAAAAATATATAATATCATCGATATTTTACCACCTGTCCCACTGAAAGACTCATAGAAAACTCGTAGGAATTCGGAAGTATTTCCAACAGTTTCGGAGGTTCGGACGGCAGAACCTGGTGGGCTCAAATCCTCCTTCTTTTCAAGAATATAAAATCGGAAAAATCCATAAAAATAGTGAAAAACATGGGACCAACGGAAATTTTATTTTTCCGTCACTTTCCTTTTAAAAAAAATTGTCAAAAATTGCAAAATTAAAATCTGCAAAATCCATAAATATAGTGAGAGCCAAATATAGAACACGTAGGAATTCGAAAAAATATTGGCCTGTTTCGGACGTGTAAAATTTACGAAAAAAAAGTTGGTTGGAGAGGTTGGACCCCCATAAAAAAACTCGCGAAAATAAAATTGGTACAATGATTGAAAATGTCACCTCCTGCTCCTCCCGATGGCTAGATGGAAAACGCGTAGGAATTTGAAAAATTTTCAATTGCAAAAAGTCGTAAAAATTGTGAGAAACATCGGACAGTCGAACAATTTTTGTAGATTGGCCTGTATGTGTCCATTAAGGTGCCAAGAACCTAGAAGTCAAGGGATGTCTAACATACGCATGCCACTATCGTACCAATTTCTGGACACCCGGAGCACCTGTCTTTAGACAGCTGATTAAACAAATACTAAAACCTAGCCATGTTTCAATTTTCGAACATTCAACATCTACAAGGGAACACTTCGACATTCGTGAAGAATTCCAGGCATTTTGTTAAGATACCGGAAAAAAATCATTGTCATGCCAAAAGACCAATACGTAAGCATTGACGTGGAAAGTCTTTACATCAACGTCTTGGTTGAAGGGGCCTTACAGGCTATTGTGTAGTAACTACAGGAATGTTCAGTACAGAATTGCCATTTTTGGAAAAAATATCGTTTTGAGACTGCCAATGCCGTACAAGAATATTTTGCGCTTCAGATGAAAAATTATTATTCTCATTATTACAGTCAAATGCACTACCCAGAATTGACGGCATAGTGGCTTAAAGTTATTTTTTCATATAGCAGCATCGTTCTGTACAAGTTTCATGCTGGGTCAAATAACCCCCCCCCCCCCCAAACTGTTATCTGGGCTTGTAGTCTGTTATATACAGGGTGTATCTTGAATGATGTCATTAATTCCAAGAGGTGATTCCTTGTCATATTTTAAGCAAAAAGTTTCACATTAATGTGTGTCCTAACTTGCTTCGTTTCCCTGTAACCGGGTATCAACTGCGACGCCACTGGAATTAAAATTTAAAATATAATTTCATGCAAAGAAGCCGCTAGTTACTAGTAACAAACACATGAACTTTTATCAGAATTGACCTAAAGAATTTCAAGTAAATCATGAAAAACCTATTTTTATTAAACTTTTGAAACCCCTTTATATTCATTTTATAATTTTATTTCATAAAATGTGACAAGGAATCACCACCTAAAATTAATGACATCATTCAAGATACACCCTGTATTTTCATTTTCAAGTTTCATTTTGTTTCATTTAACATCTGAATGAAAAAACGAAAAGGTCTAAAATACCTATAGTTACCCGAGACAAAATACTCCCTGGGCGATTCATTATAACAGATGGTATTTATTGTTAGGAAGAAATTCTCCTCGAAACATTAAAAAGAGCAAAACGGGTCCTTTCAAAATAATACATTAAATTTGAATTAACTTGAATGAAAATGCTTCTCTTTCCATTTTTTGTTTAATCTTTTGCTAGACCTCTCAGACCCCAACAAATTTATCGTGCTCAGAATTCGAGAAATGCTTTCCTTATTCCTTGTTTTCCTTGCACTTCGTTGTATTAAAGCCAGCTTGATAATATCTTGGATTTTGCAGGATATCGTTCACGATGATTTCCATGTACTACCCAAGGCAGAACTTGAAATGGAAATGAATGAACAGGTGTGGACTGGTAAATGAAAGCGGAAACAACGTGATGAAAATGTGAATCATTGAAGCGTCTCGAACAGACGCAACTTTGGTTGCTGGGTTATTCTTGGTTATTGTAGCACACCATTAATTATGTGACATTGGATAAAACTAACAAATAACACTTGTAGAACAGTCATAAAAACGATATTTATTTGTAAAACGAAAATAAGTGAAAAACTAGCAAAACGCTTTTGGCTACTGGGTTATTCTTTTCTAGCACACCATTTATGTTATATTAAATAAAACAAACCAATAACATTTGTAAAGCAGACAGGGCAAGCACAAATACAATAAATGTACTAGAAAAATTTGTGAAAAACTAGCGAAATGACTTTGAGTTTTGATTATTTCCAAACAACTCGTTAGCTTGACCTCAATTCAACAGAGATTTTGACATAAACCAATCTTTTGTGGATATATTCGAATTATTCTTCTGGAAACTAGGGTAACTGTATCCATTTGAGAATGAGAGGCATTCAAAATTTCGATAAGAATATAATTCTGAGTGTTGAAGAAACGTTTATCGTCATTTGCGGAGAAGAAAAGGTAATCGATGATCTAGAAAACTGACTACACAGAGTATTTTCGTGTTTCAAGTATTTTAATTCGAATTTCTTACATCAAGTTTCAATTTCACCCAGTCACTCAAGGAATTAGGCAAAATACTAACTTTTTATCAAATATTATATCCACATACAGGAATCCTCAGAGGCATGTTTCAGTTTCTTTCATCCTTTCATGTTATATACCAAAACTGATCTAGAAAACTGACTACACAGGGTATATTTAAAGTTGAATGAACTATTCGTGTTTCAAGTACTTTAATTAGAATTTCTTGTATCAAGTTTCAATTTCACCCAGTCACTCAAGGAATTAGGCAAAATACTAACTTTTTATCAAATATTATATCCACATCCTCAGAGACATGTTTCAGTTTCTTTCATGTTATATACCAAAACTTGACCACTGTTTTTTTTTTAAGGAACATGTCTCCTACTTCGAGAAACTTTGCCTATAGTGTCTTCAGCAACTATCTGATCTGACTTGGCAGACAGAGGATATGCTAACGATACACACGTTTATATCCCGAATGAATGTTTGAAAAAGCAGAACAAAAAAACACCAGGTGGTGAAAAACTGAATCTATTACTGCCTCAATGTTTGTATTTATATTTTTTTCAAAAAGTCATTCAAACTTCTCGAATATAAAAAACCAAGCCGGTATAAAATACAATAAAAATGTTGAGCTCCATCAGGCATAATACACGATTATAAAGTGATCTGCAAAGGCTCTAGTGGGCATAAATGAAATAAAAAACTCTAGTGGGCATGAATAAAATGAAGAAGTAATGAATAAAAATGCATTGTATATATGTGTATCTGTGAATACGTACAAGGGAAGTATATGTGTGCTTCATGCCTGGCTTTTCTCAAAACTGAAACTATAGTTTGACTCATTTAAGTGAATAGGGAAGTTTATTGAATTCATTCGAACCGTCGAAAACTGATTTTAAAATTAGCCAGGGCCAGAGAAAGAGATAAAATAAATGTCTCGAGTCTGTCTGAATGCGCCTAGAGCACCTAGCTGAAAAACCAAATATATTGCTTGGTCGGCAACGTTTGTCTGAATACGCCTCTAGAGCGCCGAGCTCAAAAACCAATAAATTGCTCGGGCAGCAATGTTTGTCTGAGTGGGCCTAGAGCGCCAAGCTTGAAAACCAAATAAATTTTCGAGTAGCAATGTCTGAATACGCCTAGAGCGCCGAGCCTAAAACCAAATAAATTATTCAGGAAGCAACTGAATGCTCCTGGACCGCCGATAAAATGCTCGGGCAGCAATGTCTATCTGAATGCGCTCAAAAAGAGCGACGAGCTTTAAAAAATATTTTTCTACAACTGTCAAAAAAGTCCACTTTTTTGTGTGGTTTGTGTGCGTAAAGAATTACAATATTCCACTATCAACGTACGATTTCATTATTAAACGGAAAAGCGTAAAAAAAGTGCACTTTTGTTAACGGCTGTTGCTAGGCGACCGACAGTTTCATGCAACAACAATGACAGATCCGATTAATAACGAAATCCTGTCATAAAGCCAGTTATCATTTTCTTTGGCAACTAATTACCTATAACTATCTGGTATACATATGTTTCACCAATAACATTCTTAGCATTCTTATTATTAAATAAGTATTATCAAAATTCCAAACAATCACGGCGAATATATTCATAATGACCTAATCTACAATAGGTAATCCAAGGTAGCTGTGGCTGTTTGGCCGTCAGAAACTAGTTGACATCAATAATTAATGAAATTTGTGAAATTAGGCATCTATCTCAGATAACGAATTCTTGATAACTATGAATTTAATTTAAGTAGAAATGAAAAGTGATGACGATTGATTCTGTGGCGTTAAGAGAAACGCAAATAGAATAGAAAATTATAACAAAAAAAGTTCCCTTCTCGATGAAAGTTGCGAAATCGGATAAGGTAAAAATAGTGAAAAATATCTGACAATCGGATAATGTAGTTTAAAACAATTTTACCGATCGAAAATAAAATAGAAAAAATCCGTAAAAGGAAAACATCGTATGATCAAACAATTCCATTTTCAAACATATTACCACCCTGATCCTTTGAAGGCCACATAGAGAACGCGTAGCAATTCGAGAACCTTGTATACAGGGTGCTTCCAAAAATAAAGCAATAAATGTAGTGGGAAGTAGAAGATTCTTGCCATTTATTGCCATTTATTGTTACTTTGTGTACGTGTCGAGGATGTCTAAAAATACAAAATAAAAAAAGATAGAAAATCAATTTAGAAACAAGATTTTATTCATAAACTAGCAGCAAGGGAATATTCACTTTGACAATATCCATCATCATACATTTTTGAAAATGAAAAGCACTAACAATGTCGAAATCACTTCGCAACAAACCATTGTCAAACAATATATCCAATTCCTGACATCAATCTTCAGCTCTGCTCTTCCTGACCTCGAAACACTATTTTCGAATCCGCACATGTCTTGTACAAGACAAGAATTTTATCAAAACTCCCCAACCACAAGTAGATGTATGTTGCGAATGCATGCCATGCATGCCACTCAGAAAATATTCTCGAATTATATCATCTATATGGTTGCTTGAAACTTTCAATGAAATCATTT
The DNA here is from genome assembly GCA_958298965.1 of Chrysolina haemoptera. Classification (NCBI taxonomy): domain Eukaryota; kingdom Metazoa; phylum Arthropoda; class Insecta; order Coleoptera; family Chrysomelidae; genus Chrysolina; species Chrysolina haemoptera. The sequence goes on along the minus strand of OY282599.1, from coordinate 20,611,148 downwards.
TCGATTTTAATTTCAATGAAACAGTAAAAACGAGCCACTTTTGCACAAACCACAATACACATACACTCTCTTTTAGTCAAGATATGATCTATATTCAAGAGGAACACGCATATTCAATTATCCTTTCAATATTTTAGATTCTCGAAGAAATCCAATATATTGAGAAAAAATCCAATATATTGAAAAAAATTCAATATATTGAAAAAATAAGGTATATTGGATTTTTTGGGAAAAATAATTAAATATTTTCTGTGTCGGGAAAAACGTATGACATTTCATCTCTGGTGACAGGTAATAAAATATAACTTTTAGTGAAATCACTTTTTTCCCCGATAACCGGGAAGAAAGTGTGAGTAATTTTTTCCCGGATATATGTACACATAGATGAATAAAGGTAGATATTTGATTGAATCGAAGTTTTTCCCGTCGCAGAAAAAAGTAATGTATTTTTTGTCTCCCTCGGCTGCGCGTTGAGCTAAAATCTAATACTTTTTTCCCTTGTATAATAAATAACAATTTTTTTTATTTTTCATTTTATTTTATTTTTCATTTTTAATTTTTTATTTTTTCATTATTTTTATTTGTGTGACCCCTAGACGCTTTCGTATAGATAGCTGAACAGATTCTACTCCTTAAAATAAAAAAAAAATAAACCTAAAAACCATTTTTTTTAAGAAATCTTTTAGTTATAACCTATTCATCTAGAAAGTAAAAAATTATATTTCGTGTATAAAAAACAAAGACTTTTGAAAATTTAAATATATCCTTGAAAATTTGAGGCTTCGTTTCAAGTGTTATTATGTTTAACGCCTGAAGCTTTTAAGAGAATATTAATATTTTCAAAAGTTTTCTGTTTTTCTTACACGCCATGTGCCCAGCGGTTGATACATCAGTCTTATGCGTATTTCTGGTACCATTTCCCAGCACTTTTCCCATCTCACTGGATACACATATAAATACAGATAATACTACGAAAATGATTCTACGGTACGATGTTTTTCACTACTTCTATTTTATCTTAGTGAGTTTTTGCAACTTTTTCCAAGAAAGAGGGACCGAACTCTCTGGCAGATATTTTTTTCGTCGTAATTTTACTTTACACCTACGTGTCGGAAAATTTTCCGGATTCTTACACGTCCTCTATCTAGCTTCTAAGGCCCATTTTTTAAAATCAATGCCATCAGTTCTTATTCTTGATACGTTAGCAAAATTTCAGCACAATCGGACGTCAGCAAATGTGTGAAAAATGGACTGCAAATCTTATACCAGAAAGACAGACAGACAGTCAGATAGAAGGACAGAGGGAAGTATGTCTGATAAAAATACTTGTTTTAGAGACTTATCTATCTCCTTCAATACCATTAAGAAAACAGCAATTATGTCTAAAAATTTTGACAACATCCGTCTCATCATACATTTGTGAAAATTAAACACCCTAAAAATGTCAAACATTGAGATTATTCCAAAATAAACGAGTATCAAACCATTTCAATCCATGACATCAGTCTTGAGCTCTGCTCTCCCCTGACCTTGAAACACTATTTAAGAATTCGCACATGGCGCTCTCCATTGCACAAGACAACGATTTTGTCAACCCTTCTCAGCCACACGTAGATTCATGTTGCGAACGAAGACAATCATGACACTGTACCTCATTTAAAAAATAAGCACTCACCTTTTTCAGTGGCAAGAAACCGCCAGCATCGCCTCGAAACAATGACGATCGCAGCGCGTCTCAGCAATCACGCTCCTAACCCATAACTCGTTTCTGCAACCGAGAGACCCACTTCCGGATATCCAAATGGATGCAGAGGGTTGAAGTTGGGCTTGACGGTGCTTTTAGCGCGACACACCTCGCCGGTACTGTGAGGGATGCTGCGAGGGATGCTTTCGCGCGGTGCGACGTCGCAAATCGCCATTGATTCCGGGATGAGTACAGGGTCGGCATTCGAGTGGGGATAGGAAGTGTGGACCACCGGCTATCCGGCCGGTTGGTGTTGCATTTGTTCGGAAATTGGACAGTCAGGCGAGTACAGGACGTCTGTAGGCTCGGGATTGTACTGAATAGACAGGGTCGGAGTTGAGAACAGACAAAGCGGGCGACTTTTGAGTGGGTCTAAATACTATTATTATAAACAGATTAAGATTGTGATTTTGAATTGCTACATTTTGAGAAGTATTTAATGAATTGTCCAATTTGAAAAATGAAATATCTTGTTGTCCAGATAAAATCCCTGCTTTTTTCTCGAAAGATGCATTCATACGCTAGCCAAACCATTACTATACTTTTTGATTTTTGTTTGAAAATATGAACAGGATGTTCATAAAGTTGAGCCAAATCTGAAAGGGACAGTATACACTCCTGCCTTTTGGCCCAGGAAAATCACTTTTGCGCGATTCAATTTCAGACTGGGTAAGAGATTCCTGGAAAATTGAGATAAGTATACATCATTATCTGATCACCACAATCTATTTTAGAAATGTGACTCCAAGAGGAATCGTGCAAAACGAAAAATGCAATACGACTCTCTTTAAACTGGTGCAACTGAATGGCCAATCTCTTACAAATGAACTCATAAAATTGGAATTACTAATAATTCAGGAATCTCCAGATGTAGTAAGCCTATCTGAACATTGATGCAGTCGAGATAACATCGAAATTATGACACTAAATAGTGTCTCAATTGAAATTTTTTGTTCCAAATTCTAGAACTAGGTACACTAAGACATTTCACTGTAATAGAGCCAGAACAAATTTATATCTAAAGTCCCCTATATATACCATGTGTGAAAATTTCAATAAAATTTCTGTTCACTGTGATATTCATTATGATACACTAAATGATATAGGAAATATGGCTATTCAATATCTGAATGAAAACATTATGTAATATGTAGCAGTCTTTCTTTTCTTTTTTCTTTTATATTTTATAGATTGTAGCATTTTTATTCTTCTATTTCCTTTTTTTTTTCTTCTTTCCTTCATCTATATTTGATTATTCTGCAAAATGTTTGTAACGTCACTTTGAACCTTCTTTTAAATAATTTGTCCTGTAAATGGGTAACTGTTGGGCAATAAACGCTATTATTATTATTATTATATAATCGCCTCGTATTATTACCGTACTTCTCTTATTCATGGAGAAACCATCATCTACATTAAAGAGGACCTCAAGTTCCAGCCAATGAAAATCTCACACTTGAGTGAGAAGATGCATTGTGAGTGCTGTGCAGTATCTATACAGGGGTGCAAAATCTGTGTCATAAGTGTCTATAGGCCTACACTAGGTGATCTGAACACATTATTTCAAAAACTAAATGATATAATGGAGTTATGCAGTAAGTCCTATCACAATATCTTTCTCTGTGGGGATTTGAACATTGACCATTTGATTAATTCAAATAACAAAAAACTTTTACATGATTTTCTTGTAAGCTACAATCTGAAAGTCACTTTTTTAGCCCCCACAAGAGTATTTCGGAATAAGATAGGGCAAACATCATCGACAAAAATAGACCATATCTTAACTAACGTTAATCTATAATAATAATAATATAATAATAATAATATAGAAAAACGTAAAACACATTATGAAAACATTATGACAAGAAAGGTTCAGAATGGGTTATAGCCCGGGAGGTACTGTCACTTTGGAATACGTCATAGTATGCAGGCTGAATTTTTTATCGTTGATAGATCATGTGATACTCATCTTTGATCTTATAGATGCCAGTAAAATATTTGTAACACAAAAAAAATACGAAAAACGTTCAGCCTGGACTTCAAAGAAAGTTGTAAACTAACATTTATTAAGAGGCAACATCAGCGCGTCATCACAAAAGTCAAATTTTATCATTACGCCGCACATGTTGGGTGTATGGGGATATATTTTTCAAGAACGATAGTGGAGGTAACGAAGCACTTGTCCGTAAAAGACTACGGAGCTGGGAGTGCCAATAAGGTAGATAGCTTCTAATCGTAGAATCGGTTTTGCGTCAAAACTAATAATATTATACATTTTTTTTCTTCTTCTGAGTCTATAATCTCCTTAAGAATTCGGTAATTTGCCTATTTTTTCCCTTTGTCTAACCATAAAAAAAAATTTCTTCAAAATCATCAAAACAAAAAATCAGTTAGATTCCCGAATTCTCACAAACGAATTGAATCATTTGTTACAACAAAATTTTCGCAAAAAAATAAAACTGAACGCTCAAAACCGATTTCCGTTTTATCAAGGGTATTGCTCTTAAATATAAATATATATATATATATATATATATAATATAAAATTATATCTTTCTACAGCATATAGATCTACCACTGTATTCTATACGTGAGGAAAAACATTGAGACGTTTCAGCTCAATTCCTCAAATCATAACTATGATACCAGGAATTCTGATTATCTGTGTGTTTCCAAACATAAAACAACAAAACTAGATAATGGATTCAGATATATGGGACTGTAGTCGTGAATAAAAAATGTCTAAAAAACTCCTTTCAACTTTCGACATCTCGAGTACTTCATTCAAATTTGAATGAGAAAATTTGAGGTTATGTGGAAAAAAACAAAAGCTGTGAATCTTTTAATTGCCAACAACTTTTTTCTTCAACTTCTTTTTGTAGGAGGTTAATTTTCGCTGCAAATCGTGAGAAACTATTTTTACCTCCTGAAGTTCCCCTCATTTCGCTCTTCTGTCATAATCAAATCCTTATATTTAGGTCCTTTTTTATCCTTTGTAGTTATTACCGTAACATGAAATTAATATTCTCGAAAGGTTTCAACTGTTTATTTCAATAAATAAATGAGAATTTTGAAAAATAATTTAAAAAAATTATTTTCGAAAATCTTTTAATTTTTTTGCGTTTTCTGGAAATTTTTTCAATAGTATTGCTCTTTCATTACATAATCTAAAAGTGGACGCTTTGTTGGAAAAAATGATGGCTGGAGAGCTTAAAAAAATGAATATTACCGGTGAGACTTTTCAGTTGAAAATGAGGTCGTTTTATCGGAATTTGTCGAAAACAAAAGGAAAAATCTTTATTCCGCTACAAAAAAATATATCTCACTTGAAATATAATGAGTTATATTTACACCAAATTTCGTGAATAAAAATAAATTTTTGCGACAGAAAAAAATTAAAAACTAAAAAATCAGTTTTTCCTATTTTCCCGGAAAAGTGCTGTTGAAAAATGTTGAATACAAAAGTTGTGGATCTTTTTATTATCAACAACTCTGCTATTTAACTTTTTTCGATAGACTTTCGTTGCAAATCGCGAAAAACCGTGAAATACCTCGTTCAACCTTTGAAAGTTCACTCAATTCCACCCTTCTTCATCTTGTCGACTCCAATTTCGAACAATATTTTGCAGCTCTTCCAGTAGGTGTCATGCTGTTATTAATTTTTTTATCTCAAAAATGCATCAACACTGGTCTATATGAGGGAAAATATAATAAACTCCCTCGTACAATCGCTCAGGGTTTTCCGAGATTTTCTCATCCCAGAAAATCAAATCGAATTACTACGAGAGATGACATTTTGAGAAAGAAGTATCGAAGGCAACAAATATACTACGAACGATGTGGAGAACTCAAAGCAGAATGATAGAAAAAATGTCAATTTATAATATTACCGCAGATGGCAGATGGATGTTTATTTGTTCGTCAATATAGCATCGGATTACATTCATCAAATATTGATACTTCTCAACATACGGAAAATGTGGAAAACCAAGAAAACGTTCACCATACTTTCCATAAACAATGTTGAGAAATTATCAGGAACGTATTTTGAGAGAAACTAAATTACCCACACCCATACAGAAAGTGTTGAGGAGTCATCAGGAATGTATGGTGTGAGAAACAACACTCCCTAAACTTGCCAAAATAAGGAAAAGAGAGTGAGAGAGAGTGAGAGAGAAGGAGAGAAGAGAAGGAGAGGAGAGAACGAGAATGAGAAGCGGATAGACAGAAAGGAAGAGTAAGAGAAAGAAGGAGAGAGAAAGACAGAGAGAGAAAAAGAGATAGAAAGCGAGAGAAACAGTAAGAACGAGATAGATGAACGTTGGTATTAATTGTTATTTGTGTGCATGGATTTGGAAAAATCGATAGACATATTTTATTATTCTGTTTTCTAAATAGTACAGTTACCACAGACAAATGTAAGCCACAAGTGAAGAATGAATCGTAGCACCTTGAAACTCGGCACATGACTCCTTGACATCATATATTGTTAAAAACATTTTTTTCACCAAAATATCAGGTTAGGAACCCACATTTTTTTTTTATTTATATAATTATATTTTTTTTGCTGTTGTTTCGGAAAGTATAAGATTTATCAAGAAACCATTTCAACAGGGCCGAAAATTAGATTTGTAATAACTTTTCTAAAAATTATAGAAAAAGTGTAGATCGTTCCTGAAGACTTGTACTTCCTCATGCAAATATAACATGTGAGTGTCTGAGCACCCAGAATGTGTTTTGTCCCATTTCACAAAACCCTTCTACGATATTTATGGAGGATCCGAAAGTCATGGATATTTTAGTTGATATGGAATAGTTATACTGGAGCAGGAATCAGAACCCTCTTTGGACAATATGCAACGATTCAAGACTAGTGAAACACTTAGACATGCCAAACAAAAAACTGGGTTTTACTCCTGCCTCAGTTTTCAACTCACCCATAATCCCGGTAATTTCTTCAGTAAATGTTGAAAATAATCGCTCATACACATCCTTCATTAAAAATGAAGTATGTGATTCCAAGCTTGAGGTTTCCACTTCACAACAGTGTTATTGAACATGCAGGATATGAATAAGCGATACTTTTCATCATTTGGGAATGCCGGTTTTATGGGTAAGTTGAGAATGAGGCAGGAGTAAAACAAAGTTTTTATTTTGGAATGTGTAAGTAGGACCTGTCACACTACTTTAAAATTGTTGCATATAGTCCAAAGAGGGTATGGGTTGCTGCTTCAGTATCCATATTTAAATTATTCATGATTTTTGGATCATCCGCAAACATTTCCGTGAAGTGCGACAAAACACATTTTAGGTACACAAATACTCGCATATTATATTTGCATGAGAAGATAAGTCTTCAGAAACGATATGAACCTTTTCTTTTTCTTCTTTGATCATTTTTAGCAGAGTTATGACCAATCAAATATTCGGCTTCGCCAGAATTTTCAGCGGCGGTAAGGGTGAACCTGAAAGTTGATGTCGGCGTTCAATCACGTTTTCTCAGAAAACGAGCGCATTTCATTTTTGTGGAGAATTGAATTGTCTTTCACCTGTTGAGGTGTTTTTCCGATAAATCATACTTTCCAAGATTACAGCAAAAATCTATTTATTTATTTTTAAACGAAAAAAAAAAATATGTTCCACCACGGAAATTTTGGTAAACAATTTTTTTTAGTGTTTATCATGGTTCCAACTACTCAAAACCCAATCGTACTGGATTATAGTGAAATAAGACGAAATTCACAAAACTTCCAAAACAGAAGGTGTTGAGAATTCATACGAAATATGAGTGGTGAAACTAGGAAAAATACACAATACTCTCCATGAAACATAAAGCGTCGAGAACACATCATAAATGAATAGTTTGGGAAACGAATTTCACTTCCCAAAATGAGAAAAGCGTGGTAAACCAGGAAAAAATTCACAATAGGTACTTTCGATAAAATAAAAGGTTTTGAGAAATAATCAGGAATGTTTAGTGTGAGAAACTCTCAAAATACAAGGTGTGGTGAACCAAGAAAAAACTACAGCACGTTAAAAAAATGTTTAAAAAACTAAAGATAACGCTTTATTTACACCAAGGAATGAAAAATTAAAAATAATTGACAATTCCGTTGCTCAAATGTAAAAAAAGCATGGGTGCTTCCGATATATATTCTCATATTTTTTAGTTTAATTCAAAAATACAGAGCGTTCAAGAGCTCAAGAGAACTTTATCAAGCACCCCACGCATTTTTTACATTTGAGAAATTAAATTGTCAATTATTTTTTACTTTTCAGTCCATGGGAAGTAAAGCGTGTTCTTTAGTTTTTTCAAACTATAATTTTTTTTTGCTAAAACATCGAAATCTCCGACCCCAAAAACCATACCAATTTTGAATCGAATCTGACCATAATCACAAAACTCATCCACCATCTTGGGCCGCCATCTTGAATTCATACATTTTTACAAAAAATTCATAATTTCTGACCTTGAAAACCCTCACACACTAATTTTGAATCGAATCAGACTATAATGACAAATCTCGTCCGCCAACGTGGAGCAGCCTTTTTTTTAATGTCATATTGCATTGTCACTGGAATTATGAACATATGCCAAATTCCAAATCATTCGGACGTCTGGAAGTGGGTTAAAATCACGTTCAAAGTTTCCGTTACATACATACAAGTGAAGCTAATACAGATAATCTCACGATGGACGGAACATAGGAGACAATGTGACCAATTAACTATTGTCCAACCCTTTCCCAATGGATAACGACCAGTAGGTATGAAATAAAGAAATAGTTGAGTTTTCAGTTTTGATGTTCACGATGACAATAACTGTCATCGTGACATCCTAACAATTATCTACAACTCTTTACAAATTTGTCGACGTTGTTCGTCACCGTGGTCTCATCTCCGGACAATGTAGTGAGAATGTAAGTTCACCAAACTTTGCAAAATTCGGAAACCATGGTGAATTTAGTAATAATTCATGGCACTTTCTGCAAAAACAGAAGTCTTGACAAATCATCAGACATGGAAAGTGTGGTGAAACAAACATAATTCTTTGGAAAACAAGATGTTGAGGAAACGAATTTCCCTTCACTATTCAAAGGAAAGTCTGGTAAACCAAGGAAAAATTCACAATAAGGACTTTCTATAAGATCATAAGGAATGTATATTGTGAGAAACAAAATTTAGCACTTTTCTCAAAATACGGAAAATGTAGTGAACCACGAAAAATTCACAACATAGAAAGTGAGAAATAATCAACAATGGAAAGTGTAGTGAAATAAAATTAAATCAAGAAAAAATTCAAATTACTTTCCATAAAACGTCCATAAAATAGTCAAAGTCAGGATACGTTTTAGTCACACAAAGTTCGACAACCTTACAAAAAACGTTTTGACGTAGAAACATGAAGAAAAAACTGTTTTGAGGGTTTCACCGTTACTACCCTTGGAAATAAAAAATATGGTGATAGCTTGACAGGGGTCGCGGGGGGGGGGTCACATCAACTCAAAATTTTTTAAATGGTATGGGGGGTCAAGTGTCACATTGTTGTAAAGGGAATTCAATTTTCTTCACAAAGATCTAAATATTTTTGAATTTTGTTAATACTTTTTTCACGGTTCCGATTTTTATGCCTTTCGAAATTTTAAAGTTGATGTACCCCCAGTTCCACTTGTCGAGTAATTGCAATGTTTCTTCTCTCAAAAAGTGGTATCGGTAATACCCTGCCCAAAATTTTTGGTTTCATTGTTCCACATCAAACCTTTCGAATTTATCGAGGTATGAGTATTATTAGATCCGCATTTATATTTGATGTTTCAAATTTAAATTGCAAAAAAAGTTAACGAAATAAGAAAAAATTCAGATGGTTGTAAAGAGAATGGAATTTCCTTTTCGACGATGTGCCACTTTAACCCCCATGCTATTTAAAATGTTTGAGTTGATGTGTCCCCCTGCCCCCCTGTCGATCAATCACTATATTTTTCATTTCAAATTGTAGTATCGGTGAAACCCTCGAAACGCTTTTTTCCATGTTTTTACGTCTAATCGTTCAAAAGTTAACAGGGGGAGGGCTATTGAAAGCCGCACTGTATATAATTTTCAACCATTCGATCACAAACGGTATGGAAGTGGAAAAAAAAACAATATTTAACGGTAAAACGTTTAATGTCTAACTATAAATTACCTATATTGACTTGAAAGTCATTATTTCATTGGAGTTATAAAATACTATCATGATCATTGAAGCAGAATAGAAAGTAAGTATCTGAATCTATCATCAATGCGAATTTTTGCAAAAAAAAGGAAGTATCCAGATTATTCATTTCAAGGCAAAAGAAGAAGACTTAAATTAATTTTGAGTTACCCTGTATCAACTGTAATAGGAAGAATGAGAACAAATGGATATGAGAATTGAGATGCTAATTCAGACAGACCACAACAAAAACAATGTAATAACGTTTTTCAGTACTTGAAAGAATCACTCTTCCCCAGCAATGATTTGATCTTGAAACTATCATGTAAATAAAAAACACCGCTATCCTCTCTTATTCTGGCTGCTCTACAGGTATCTATCAGACTGTTAGAACTTCTAGGTTTTTCTTGGATTTCTATATCTCTCTCTTTTATTTTTATCCCAGCACTTTCTTCTTTTGGAGTATACTTCTGAACAGTTTCTGTTTTGGAATTCATCCTGCTTCTTTGGTTAACCTGTGGAAGTGTTCCTGACCACCTTTTGGTGATGGATCTCTTCGACTTCGTTGTCTGGATTCTGTGGATTAGATTTGCAAGTTCCACTCGTTCTTCTGGTGGAAGAGTCATTGCTACTTCATTGAACACCTGAAAATGAAGATATCAATAATAGTAATTTATGTATCAAGTGAGTAAAGTGATACTTTTTTACGAGTAGGAAATGTTGACATTCCGCATTCCTACGAGTAAAAAATAACACTTTACTCACGAGTTTCATACAGTATATTTTCTACAACTGTCAAAAACAGATAACCAATTCATATTTTTTTGCAAATATGAAATGAATTTGGCATATTTGTATTGATTCATTATTGGAACAAAGTTCGAAGAGTATGCCTGAGAGTTGAGTTTCAAACAAATGAAACGAACAATTTCGACAAAGTCGAAATCCCTTTCTCTTCACACTATCCCTCAAAATAGAAAATTTTAAGCGAATATTAAAATAACATATGCATCGAGGTCAATATTATTATTATTAATGTTGACTTGACTTTCGAATAACTAATCCATCGAAGTAACTTTTCATTTTCTTAGATTTGTATTCAAAATAAATAAACAATCCTCGTGAAGCAACGAATACCTTTTTCTTTCTTTGAACTATGGCAAGGATATCTCATAATTACACTATCCACGATTTTCTCCGTTCAATCTTCATCACTTTTCATTTCTACTTAAATTAAATTTATAGTTATCAAAAATTTGTTATCTGGATAGATGCCCAATTCCACAAATTTCATTAATTATTGTTGTCAACTAGTTTCTGACGGCCAAACAGCCATAGCTACCTTGGATTACCTGGTGTAGATTAGGTCCAATAGTTCCTTAGAGGTATATGCTATTATTTTGACAATATATTTCCTTGCTCAACAAGCAATCAGTGGATTTCAAATTTTGAAATTCAGCCAATAGAATCGGAACTACAGTGAAAATATAGCGTGTCGCTGTATTTTCACAGTGATAAACCTGCTTAGTTTTTGTTTTACTATCTGTCAAGTGAAAATAATGACTCAAATTATAAACGTCAAATTTGTGTGTTTTGACTAGTTATCTTTATTTATCAATATGAGCGATCGTTGGGAACAAATGTCCATTGGTATCATAGATGAGGACGTGGAAAAGAGTATTCCGTTGAATACGGCTAGAAGTAAAGTCTCAATTACCAGGTGACACGATTTTTCTTTATTTCAAATCGATATATTGGCGTCCTAAATATAATTCGTGGTATGATTAAAAACCTATAATTTTTTGGAATATCAATTCATTGGCAATCCCAATGCAAGAAAATACAACTCGTCCTGCGGACTCGTTGTATTTTCAGCTTTGGGATTGCAATTCATTAATATTCCAAAAAATTATCGGTAATAATCATACCAATTATTATATTACCCCTGACAATATATTCGCTGCGATAGTTTGGAATTTTGATAATACTTATTTAATTGTAAGAATGTTAAGAATATTATTGGTGAAACATTTGTATATCAGATATTTATAGGTTATCAGTTGCCAAAGAAAATGAGAACTGGCTTTATGACAGGATTTCGTTATTATTCGGATCTGTCCCTGTTGTTGCATGAAACTGTCGGCTGTAAAGAAAGTGCACTTTTTTACGCTTTTCCGTTTAATAATGAAACCGTATGTTGATAGTGAAATATTGTAATACTTTACGCACACAAACCACACAAAAAAAATGGACTTTTTTGACAGATGTAGAAAAATATATTTTTTATCGTTTTCTGCCATTCAACAGGTGTTTCATCAGCAAACAATATATTTCCGGTCGAAATACACAAATTTTCCTCAATCAGGTTATATACCTTCAATTACAACTTGCATCTACATATTTGTTCAGAACACTTTTATTTATTATTTATACAATAAAACAATGTTACATTCAACATTCAAGTCTATTATGATAATTGTTTATGAGTGAACTATACACGTTACTGTATACAGTCTCTATACTTTCCAATACTGTAGAAGTAGTATGAGTCTGGAAATTTGTAGAGGAGAACGCTCATGTTGAGGTCCTTATCACTGGATATATTACGGGCTATAGTCCGTTTTACGACGAATGTGCATTATGAGCGTGTTTGTTTCCATGGTTTCAGCTATGTTAGTAAAGCTGTATCATACGCAATATGCGATGTGCTACAATGTGCTGCGATATGCGATGTGTGATATGCGATGGGCTGCGATATGCGATAAGCGATATGCGATATGCGTTGTGCTATGTGCTGCGATGTGCGATGTGCGCTGTGCTATATGCGTTGCGTTCGGAGCGCCAATGTGAACATGCAGTGACTATTTTTATCGATCCCCAAGCATCGCTCATCACTGCTACGGAAGAGGAAAAATTCATCAACTGATTTTTCATACGTGAACCAGTTTGGAAAAAAAACAAAATGTGGTAGGAAATAGTGGGGAAACGTGGAAGAGAACAAGTAAACACTGAATTCAAATCGACTTTGTATTTGTATTGTATTGTATTGAATGTACTTTATGTTAGGTGTGTTACTTGTGGCTTGTTGTTTGTTTAGGTAACAGTAGAATAAAGTCACTACATTCTACGTGTGGATGAAATGCAACTATGTGTGGCGGCTCAAATGAGGATAATGAGGGATGTGTTGTACTTGAGTGATTATAAAAAATAAATAGTTGAAAATCATAATTCAAACCTTTTCTTGCTGTAAGTAGCGAATAGGTACCCTAATGTGTTACTTACACTGAGTTTCTGCATCGAAGCTAGCGTTTTGAAAATATCTCCACCTCCTCTATGTTCTCCTCTCCTATGTCTCATACTAAGTATTTGATTGAGGGGACTCACATTCCGTAGACAGTCATACTGAGGAATGAAATCTTCAAAATTGTCATTCGATTCTGAAAGATTGATTTATTTCGTACACAAAAGACAAATAATAAATAAATAAATTTTCATTTTCAGATGATAAGTCAACAAATAATTAATACAGGGTTATTCACGTTATTCGACACGAAGCCTTATGGCTAAAGCATTTGATTTTTTGAAAGTTTTTTCTTTACGATGGATAGGGACCTATTGGCCCTACATTTAAAAAATATTTTCATGTTGTACAGGGTGTGCCAAGAACACGAAACGTATCAAAGTTGTTTTTTTTTTAATGGAATACCCTGTATATTATTTCATTTTCGGATTTTACGATCAAAATAAAGGTAAGTTCCATAAAGGTTTAATTCACCTAAACCTTATGGTTTTTGAAATATCTCTTATTTTGTGAAAATGCAGCATCAGCTTTGATGCTTGAATTATCAACCAGTGTTGTCTTGTTTTCAACCAAATTAATGCTAGAGGCTACTTACTGAATAACTTTCATATAGCAGTTGTGAAATATTTACTAACTTATACAAGGTGTGTAAAAATTAAGGCAAAATAATCACAATCTTTGAATGGTAATAACTTGTTTAATTTAAATGGAACGCCCTGTATTTTATGTCAAGAGCAGATGTCAAATTTAATTGTCTATCAAATACCAGTATACATTCCTATAGCTAACTCTTCACGTTTTCAAGTAAAACGCACATTTTCATTTTGCAAACTGATTTTGAGAAATTTATTATTCATCAAGTCGCCTATGCCGTTTTGACGAATCAGAATTGATTGAAATAAACATCGGGATTTAATAACAAATACATTTATTTTTCAATATTTTAAATAATATGTATTAGTTTAAATTATGAAGAAAGAATGGTGGATATAAAACAAGAAATATTTCATATCAAGTGTTCAAAATGGCGACCATCTCCACCACCTTCAGCAACATTTGCTAACATATGAGGGCTAACATTCAGAAAAGCTTCTCTGATACGCTGTTTCATATTGTCGGGTGTTGTTGGTGGTGTAATATAAACGATTCCTTTAATGTATCCCCACAAGAAAAAATCAGGTGACGTCAGGTCGGGTGACCTTGGGGCCAATTTTGAATCCTTTCCTTCCAATCCATCGATTTCGGAAATGAACATTTAAATATTCACGAACCTGACGATGGAAATGTGCGGGAGCTCCATCCATTTGAAGACACATCGTTCTTCTTAAGTCTAAGGGGATGTCTTGTAATAGGACCGGAAAATGATTTGTTAAAAATTCTAAAAACAACATTCCATTTAAATTTTCTTCGAAAAATAAGGACCAATTGAATATTGACCGATCATTCCACCCCACACATTCACTGACCATCTGTGTTAATTATGGTTAATGCTAAATTGATGTGGATTGGAATCAGCATAATAGTGGAAGTTATGTCTATTAACAGGTCATTAATAGAACAGAATTGAAAAAGTTTTCATCATCTGCAACTTTATCTAATGCCCACATACAAAATTCAACTCGTTTCCCATAATCGTTTTCGGAAAGGTCTTGGTGAAGCTGGATTTTATAAGGATGGTAACTATATTTTTTCAGAATTCTTGATACGCTTGTTTGACTAATGCCGATATTTTCCGCCATTAGGTTTTGACTTGTATGGGGATTTTCAATTACAGAGGCAATCACCGCAAATTCATTTTCTTCGTTTTCTGTCACAGGTGTCTTTTTAATGGGTTTTTCATACTGAACACTCCCAGTTCGTCTAAATAGTATCAACAATCTTTCGAATTCTCTTTTATTTGGATGATTTCTGTTGGGAAATCTTTCAGTGTAAATTCGTGATGCCAGAAAACAGTTTTGAAGACATTCTCCAAGTATGAAAATCATGACGATTCTTTCTTCTTTTGGATAAACTAGCATTTTCTATAACAAAATGATGATAACAAGATCACAAACTACCGCTATTACTAATAGGATGATTTGGAATTAATAATACAACTTGTCAAAACGCCATAGGCGACTTGATGAATAATAAATTTCTCAAAATCATCAGTTTGCAAAATGGAAATGTGCGTTTTACTTGAAAACGTGAAGAGTTAGCTATAGGAATGTATACTAGTATTTGATAGACAATTAAATTTGACATCTGCTCTGGACATAAAATACAGGGCGTTCCATTTAAGTTAAACAAGTTATTACCGTTCAAAGATTGTGATTATTTTGCCTTAATTTTTACACACCCTGTATAAGTTAGTAAATATTTCACAACTGCTATATGAAATTTATTCAGTTAGTAGCCTCTACCATTAATTTGGTTGAAAACAAGACAAGACTGGTTGAGAATTTAAGCATTAAAGCTGATGCTGCATTTTCACAAAATAAGAGATATTTCAAAAACCATAAGGTTTATGTGAATTAAACCGCAATGTAACTTACCTTTATTTTTATCGTAAAATCTGAAAATGAAATAATATACAGGGTATTCCATTTAAAAAATAACAACTTTGATACGTTTCGTGTTTTTGGCACACCCTGTACAACATGAAAATATTTTTAAAATGTAGGGCCAATTGGTCCCTATCAATCGTAAAGAAAAAACGTTCAAAAAATCAAATGCTTTAGCCATAATACTTCGTGTCGAATAACGTGAATAACCCTGTATAATTTTCTTACGAGTGTGCGCAAAGTAGTACGAAGTTACACTTTTCCGCACAGCTCTGATCTGTCCACGTGGTGATCGATGGAGTACCATCTGATACTCTCCGAATAAACGCTGGTTATCCCCAGGGATCCGTTCTAGAACCAACATTGTTCCTTCTCCACATCAATGATTTGTTGAGAGCTACCTCATGTCCAGTGCACATCAGCTTTGCGGGTGATACTACATACCGTTTTCTCTATCAGCCAGTGAATATGGAAACGAACGGGGAAGAATCGTGAATGAAATAAATACGGACTGCATTGCAGAGCCGGCCTTAGTAAGCGCGAGGCCTGGGGCCAACTTGAGCGAGGCCCTTTTATATTTTATTTATTAATTGATATTTTTATCCTTTGAAGAAATTCCTTCTGAATGTTTTTATTTATTCACCTTCCCCTTACTACCTATCGGATGTGCCTACTAAATATATGTTCAAAATATAAAACACATAATTTAAATCAATAATTTATTTGTTTTTTTGAATGTTTTGACAATCTAATGAATAATACTAGATAAAATGATATGAGAAAGGTAACAACATCTAAACAAAACAATTATATAATATATTACGTAATTTTATTTTATATTTCCTCTGGCGAATTTTCTAAATTTATCGCTGTCTCGGCCCATAATAACAATAATGAGTCTGTCTGCGATTACTTAAACACGTTCACGTTAATGTCTTCAATATATGTACAAAAAATATTCAGTTATTATTCAATACGAAACTATGATGTTGAACGGAACGCTTTAACCGAACTAATGACATGTCGTTCTAACACGTGATCATTTGACCACCCTTAAGGCCGGCTCTGCGTGCATTGTGTAAGACCCAAGTTGTTTGACTAATATTTGAATTTGTTGAAATTTTTTTGTACCTTTGGATTTCAAGACCAGATTCGATGAACTCGATTAAAAGGAGGGTATGCTTATCTGGGCCAACTGCTCCCGGTCTAAGATTTTGCACACTTACAGGTCTATAAAAAAGAAACATTTTCCTAAAATTTTAACTTCCAAACCATTCCGGAACATCTTCAAATAAGTTCTTTTAGAGCAGAGTTTGTAAGGCAAAATATGATAAAATAGATATTTTGGCAACAAAGCGTATGTGTTTATCCTGGGTTTCAATGTAGATAAAATGGAAAACGTCAATTTTGACAATTAGTTAATGAAATAATTCAAGAGAAATGTTGCCACTTTACATTCTTTGAAAATATTTGATAAGAACATATAATAGAATATAACTTATTCTAGATTTGAAAAAATTTGAATGTGCTACTACATTACTCATTTCTAAGTATTTGAAATACTTTTAAAGTTTTTTCACAAATAGCCGAAATTTCCCTATCAAAAGCATACCCTCCAATTGAACAATACTATCTAGATGGCATTAGTTCATAAGGAGATGAATCCCTAGAGACCACCCTACCTATAAAGGCACCCTCAGAAAATATATTATGTTTCATACATCGTGTAAAATAATTAAATATTCCGCATGTGGAACTGAGAGTCATAAATAATCCAGACATTCTCAAATTTTCTATACTATAGGAGTTTTGTCGGCAAGCATCGAACAGAAAATAATTCCAACAGCCCCATACGACTGCCGAATCAGGTCTGTCCAATATTTGGCAAAGGTTTTTTTTTGGTCCCCCCTTAGATTTTGAAATGGTTTTTATTTATTGCTGAAATAAGTTATCCCTTTGTACCTACAGCTATTTGTAATTATACCTCATTATAGATATAAGCCCTGTATTGCATATTTTATACAATAAATTTCATTGAAATTATAAAATTATTTTTATTTTCGCCGCGCCTAACTGACGCCGCGTCCAACTGACGCCGCGTCCAATTGACGCCGCGTCCAATTGTCACATGCGTCCAAATGTCGCGCGTCCAATTGACTGCGACCAATAGTCGTGCGTCCAATTTTCCACGTCCAATTGACGTGACACCATTAGTGGTATTAGTTGGATATTTGTCAGGAATTAGAGACATTACTTGAATGGGTATTACAGGTATTACTGGTTTATTACTCGGTATTACACGGGTATTTGGGGAATTAGTTGAAAATAATTGGGTACTGCTCGATGCTGTAGAATTTCCGGATTTTCCTGCAGCTGAAAAGTGAATAGGCCACCAAAAATCAGTAAGTCGCCCCGGAGCGCCACGGCAAATAATAATAATAGCCGTCCTCTACTCGCACATCCCTTGGGTACACTCTTCGAGTGTTTATGAGGGAGTATTATTATTATTGTTATAAAGGGAGGTATTACTCGAGTATAACATGGGTATTACAGGAATTATTCGGAAGTTAGAGAACATTACTGTAAATTATAATCGGTGAAAGGCGAAAAAAAAAGGTCTTCAAAACATGGGAAATGGGAATTAGAGGGATTATCCTCAGAGGTTTTCCCCTCAGTTCGTCTAATATAATCACGTTAGAATGAGTTCATCAATAAAAAATGTTTGAAGGAAATTTGGAAAACCTCCACTTCAATTTCAGAAATTCTATAATATTTTTTATTATCCCGGTGCAATGGTAACTTACTCAAATTGAACGCATCGAAAACCAATCAGTACCAATTGGCAATAATAAAATTGAAACTGTTGAAAAAATAAAATTCACAGACCACATATGAAAGCGATAAAATCTCAAAAAACATCAACTTTCTATACAGGGTAGTACCGTTTCTGAGTCAATGGTCACGCATAACGGTATATAATACTATTATCCTACCACATCTAACTTTCGCGTCTTCAATACTATACGTATAGCCAATTAAAATGAAAAGGACAGCATTCAAAAACTGTAAAATCGAGCAATGCGTATAATTGTATTCTTAAAGATACATCAATCGAAAATGTGACAAAATTTCACTATTTAGAGTATCAAGCTTTGGTTTTTATACATAAAATGAAAATCTCTCTAACTCCTCGTATTTGTCGTCTGAAGAGGTATAAAACAATAATATCTAAACACACAATACACGCTTACAAAATGACATGTATGTTCCGGAAAAAATAAATAAAAAAACACAGAAAAATCATTGTTGCATAAGGGTATCATTTGTTATAATAAACTTCCTGAATCTTTGAAAACTTGCGTTGCCATCAATTTATTATTCAAAGTAAAGTTTAAAAAGAGACTACTGGACCATGCCATGGACCATGCCATGGTCAAATTTGATTAATTATAGGTATAAGTGTTTCACATTTTGTGCAATTTTATAGGTGTACATCTATATTCTGTAATTTTGTGAATTAGTATTTTGCTAAAGAAAGACCTAATAATAATGATAATAATAATATTATAAAGTAATATAATTCGAAAAATAATAATATGTCGATTAGAGGAATCAAATCTTAAATTTATGACGTTTTGGAAGCTTTTGAAAATGTCGTGAATCCAGTTGTAAAGTCAAGATTTTTTCAAAAAAATTTGCTGATAATTATTTACATTTTAGACCTTAAAAAATAAGAATAGTTGACTCGGAAAATTGAGAATGATTCAATAATGATCTACACATTACAATGCAGATGAATTTCACTACGAATCGAAAAAAAAAAACTGTAGAAAGGCCAAATTACCTAATTTTTTACACATTATTTCCCCATCAGAACTCCTTAGCTCTTAAATTATACAATCTATCTCACAAGAATTCTACAGTGTGTCCCACTTTCCGTAACTGCAAAAGAACCACCGACATATTCTATAAACGATAGTGGGAGGCAAACAAGCTCGAAAACCATTTTACTGAAAAAAAATTCATTTCTGAACAATTAAATTTTTTTTCACTTTCCATGGAAACACCTGTAATTCTTGACGAAAAACTGTGCATTTATCTGTAACTAACGATTTAGCAGAATTTTCAGAACTGAATTTTTCTCAGAGGCAGAGTGAATTAGTAGTAATACGGTTGTTCTGATTACTAAAACGATAAAATGTTGGACCTATTTTTACCTTCTACTAGAGAGAGGGGAAAATGTCATCATCATCATAAATAAGGTTTCGAATGAAAAATTCCGTATTTGCATGTATTAGGCAGATTTTTTTTTGAAGAATTCAGTTTTCGCCTTTCTCTCTTCTTCTCTGTATACCCAAAAATTATAATGAATAATTGCTTATGTCTTACTTTTATTCAAAATGGTACTGAAGTAGCTCCTATTTGGCAAGGTCCTTTGTCTCACTATCGGCATCAATCCATTGGGCGCTTCCAGCGTCTTACTCCCACTTTCAATGCCCTTCCTCTGATAGGATGGTAGTGACAGAATATGCCTGTACACCTGTCCTCTTTCAGATACAAAAACCACTCTCAGGGTATTTTTCTCCACCATGGACAGCATACTCTTGGCCCAGGTCCAGTTTTTGTTCACGGAATCAATGAGGCCTTGAGCGGGAGTGATCTTACCGGAGTTCACCATATCTGCGAATGATCCCAAGGCGGCAATTTCATCAGTGTTCATCCTCTCTTTGATGGAATCAATATGCCAAGACACTGCATGCGATGAGGCGAATATATTACTCAGATATGGTCTTAAAATCGGACCAAGACATTTCCTGCTCTGGTCCATACCCTTATACAACCATTTCAGGATGGTTTTAACTAGTACTAAGTCATCATCGTCGTTGAAGGCCAACAAATCCTTGTCCTTTCTCATGAGCTCAACTAGCTTAGACGTATATGTGTTGTAGTTGCTTTTGATTTTCAGCCGGTTTCGCAATATAACTGGATTCGTTTGTGATGACAGGTACTTGTCTCTTGCTTGATCCATGACTGTAACTAGGATGAATATAATGTCTTCCAGAGGATGATCATGTTGGTGGTAGTCATGTTGTATCATGTCGTCCAACGTAGTGTGGTCAACCTGAAATCACATATTTTGAAATCATAGTATATTCAGGTACTCTGCTCATTTATAGCTAGATTTGATGCCAACAATTTTAGCGAAATTGATATTGAAAGTACTGAACGATACATAGACGAAATCAAATAACGAAAACTACGAAAAGTAAAACAAAGGAATCATCAAAAGTGAATGAACGGTATTTACAAGTGAATGTTGAACTGGTGAAGTCAGCCTCGAATAAAAACATTGACGACTAGTTTTTTGTACATTAAGGCCGAGTTGTACAAAACAAGTTCAACAACCGTTTAACTGAACCGAGTTCAGTTACTGGGAATTAGCGAATGGTATTTCTAGTTCGTTAGCAACTGAATTGAACTCTGTTCACTCGAACCGTTGTTGAACTTGTACAACTCGCCCTTAGTGTTTTGAGCCGGTGGAGAAGTGCTTATAGTTTGTGGATCTCGAATGAATGCATATTTGGGACCTTCGGTGTGAATACACCATCTCTCGAAAAAGAGACAACGTAAGTTCTTTGTTTCCAATTAAGACTCAACAGACTTTGCGTGAGGCAGAATTACTTTCAGTTGAATCACTGTTTCTACGAACAAATTGAAGATGCAGCCATGGGGAATAGTTGATTTGTTCACCAGTAGGTTTGAGATGAAAGCAAGAGAAAGCTTCAGCTGCTTTCCCATAGTTTTGATTAGATAAGTGGATGAGGTGTTCGCCATCTTTGATACAAAACATGTCACAAATGAAACAAAAAATTGTTGCCATTGCAGATATTCAGGTATTTAGAAACGACCAAAGTCAGCCTAAATTCAGACGTCTACAAGGAAACGAGTACACTGAGATACAACCCTGAGAATTCTCCATTGCAAACAGCGAGACTAATTTCTTAATGAATCAACTCTTGTCTTCCCCAATCAACAAGATTATAACAAGATTTCATAACATATTTTCCATTTTGCTAGAAATTAGTGTGGAAGTATAAGAAATATTGCACCATTCATAACTCCAAGGCAATATTTTCCTATGGAGAAAACTGTTGAATATATTGAGATGCACGCGTTCTATGATGGTAGTGATCAAGTATTTTTAGCCCAGAGTATTCCTAATTTCATCGGAATGTAAAATGGGTTCGACAGATAAAAAGCTGAACGTGCCTCGCATGGTACTTTGGAGTGCTGTAGTGGCAGCCAGATTGGCGAATTTCAATAATTAATATACAATCTACCATCCTTCCAACATTTTTCGGTGGACGAATTCAAAAATTGTTTTAAATTGGCTAAGATCGCATTCAAACAGGCCGAATACAAGAAATGTTGGTAATAACCAATATATCGAAAACTTTCAGGCTACAAAGTCCTGATTTTTGGAAAATGCCAGGAGAATGTTGGGCAGTGGAAACGGGGAAAGACGGAAGCAAGACAGAGTGCTAAAAAAATACATTAATTCAGTCGAAGAAATGGCAGATAAGACTGATGAGAAGTACGGCTTGGGTGATAAGATTTGTTTGCAATATAAGAATCATTTCACCTGAATAGAAAGGGGAGTTAACAGTAGAGAAGCTATCTAAAGCGAAAAACTTATAATGGAAGAAAGTCCAGATATACGATTTTTTTATAGTTACTATATTTAAAAAACGTTAAGAAAATGAATGAACATTCAAAAATATATCTACTCTTCCGGTAACAAATAAACACGGTATTTTAAGAATTTATTGAATATACCGAAGTTAATTACATCAAATTCGCGCTACATAAAATTTAACAACAAACTTTGTGCAGAAATTAATTGTTTGCAGAAGTTATTCAAATTAATGAAATTTCAACTTCAACACAACACAACATGTATCTCCGAAACGAAGCATTTGCGGACACATGTTCATATGAATTTCTTATTTTAGAATTAGTCGAAGATTTACAAAATGTTTAATGAATCACTAAAACCGCAATTTTGAAATAATTCGTTATTTCAAATAATTTTTGTCGGACTAGCGATACATAGCCGTTTTTTTGTAGAACACTGTATTATTCAGATAAAGAAAACACTAACCTATCATGCCTTATCAGTGTCCTAGAGTCATATAGTAATAAAAAAAGTTCAACCGTAGAATTGACAATTTCGGAGCGTAGGACTGGAAAAACCTACCATTCAAGTTGTAGGACAATTATGACCAACTGAACAACATTAAAAAAAATCCGATGGTTAGTAATGATTTTTCATGACCACTTTGTAGGACAAAGGTTTTCTCGAGTACTTAATCAAATTATCTTGAGTTTATCTAAAAAAGTAAGTGTTAGCAATTAATTTGTAGCACTCACCAAATCACCATAACTTGACGCCTGCGCAGTTTATTAGCTACCACCATCGAGAATTTTCGAGGAGAGAAATCAAGAGGCGCAGGTACATATACACAGTCTGCATGATTGAATTTTGATAACACCAGAGAATTGCAAAGGATTATTTTACATTTATTATTTAAAATTTTCCCACTAGAATATATCACAGAATGCTGTTTGAATAACTGAAGATACGTATTTCTATACCTAAGATCAACATCTAGTAGTATTTGAGTGGGATTTTTTCAACTATGCAGTTTATAAAAGATGCCACACAAGTTCAATTTGTTTTTTGCCGAACTATAATGTTTCTGATTTCACTGGATTCATTTTCAAGCAGAATTTTTTTGATGTCACCAATTGCTGTACATCTTCGTTCATTTTATTGCAAGAAAAGTTAACATCTTGCTCATCGAAAGCATTACAGAGATGGGGATTGTCCGCATAAAAATGACTTGTGAATGTTTTGATACATTTGTGGAATTGGGAGGTATCTATAGAGTAAATAGTAAAGGTCCAATTGTGGATACCTGCGGAACTCCAGACAACACGTCAGCATAGTTCGAAGATTTACGCTCAACAATAACAAACTGAGATCTACCTGAAAGAAAATTTTGTATGAGCTCACATAACGATGAATGTTATTTGTGACTGTTACTGCGTTTTTCAATATTCTGTTCACTTTGTGTATTATTTTCTATAATTATCAATATTTTTTATAGTTACCTATATGTTTTTTGTGAGTGAGAAAAGTGATGCTTTTTTACGTTTAGGAAATGTTGACGCATGACACCGTAGGCGGAAAGCGACAATTCCTACGAGTAAAAAAAAGACTTTTCAACTACGACGCCACTGGAATCAAAATTCATAATATAATTTCATGAAAAGAAGACCCTTGTTACTAATAACAAACACATGAAGTTTAATCAGATTCGGTGTGAAGAATTTTGAGTAATTCATGAAAAACCGATTTTTTATTAAAATTTTGACACCCCGTTACTCGGAAACGAAGCAAGTTAGGATACTCGTGTATATAAACATTTTTTCATGAAATGTGACAAGGAATCACCACCTGAAATTAATGACATCATTTAAGATACATCCTGTATACAGTGTGACCCATTTAAGATGGAAGCACCCTTCTAAAACTTACATTTTTCAACCGATTGGAATGATTTTTTTTCGTTAGGTAAACATTCAAAAAGTCAACCAGGACACCAAATTTCATGAATAAATCTTCATATCCAGGGCCAACTTATCTTATTTTTCAAGGTAAAAAATAAAAAAAATACTAGCGATTTTTTTACAAAAAATCTGATTACACCACTGGATTCGCGACATTTTTAAATGGTTCATTTGTGGATTACGTTGAAATGTGTCAATCAATGAAAAAGTTATAAGGGAATGAAATTTGAAAAATATGCCTTTTAATCAACCCACCAATTCAATTTCAGAACTTTTATCGAAATTTGGAATACACCACTCTATTCAGGAGGTCTCAATATATATATCACTGGTCAAATTTTCATCGAGATCTGTTCATAATAAAATTTGAGAAATATGTAAATGGAATTTCATTTTATCTCATAATTTTTATTTGTCAACAAATTTCGAAGAAATTATAGTAAGTGATATTTCGAGACTCCCTTAATCCGGTTGTGTAGTCAAAGTTTTGATAAAAGTTCTGAAATTGAAAAGGTGGGTTGATTAAACGGCATATTTTTTAAATTTCATTCCCTTATAACTTTTTTATTGATTTCAACGTAATTTACATATGAACCATTTGAAAATGTCGCAAATCCAGTGGTGTAGTCAGATTTCTTATAAAAAAATCGCTAGTAATGTTTTTAGATTGTTTACCTTGAAAAACAAAATAAGTTGGCCCTGGATATGAAGATTTATTCATGAAATTTGGTGTCCTGGTTGACTTTTTCAATGTCTACCACGAAAAAAAAATCATTCCAATCGGTTGAAAAATGTAAGTTTTAGAAGGGTGCTTCCATCTTAAATGGGTCACACTGTATAATTATATTGTATAAAGTGAAATACCTGTAGAATATTTTGACGAACGCTCAACATTTTATTCAGCAATAGCCCAATGTATTCTAGTTGCCTGAACGTATACTGCGTATGAGCTATATCTTGTTTGTTTTTGGAGCCAGCAAAACAAAATCTTCTTCCTCTTGTCCCCGGGGGTGGCAGTAGGCTTTCCACGAGCTCTTTCCATTTATGAAGAAGAATCATTTCACTTTCTTGGGATAATACTAGTCTGGTGAATTCTTCGTTACCTGTGTGGATGTTTGTATGATATTAATTTCATTGTTACGAAAACATTATTAACCCGATTATTAATATAAACAAAACTGCTCTCTAGGGTTTTGGCAGTTACGAATATAAAGATCAATGAACAAGCAATCCAACGATCCCGTGGAACAAATACATTTGCGGGCATATGGCAATTCTAAGGACCCACGCGAAACGTATACCGATTGTTTTCCGTCGGATTTTTATTATATAAAATATTTTTTGTTATGCTTGGCATAAGCTTAAATATCGGGGGTATTACCACGAGTTCTCGCAATACTATCGATTCTGTCAAATCGGGCTCGTAATAAAAATTTCAAGGCCCACCTCGAATTTTTTTCAAGGTCAAAAATTCAATAAACATACTAGCGAATTTTCCAAATAGAATTTGATGACGTCACTGGATTTCCGACATTTTCCAGTGGTTTATGTGAAAAATACATAGGAATGCGTTCATCAATAAAAAAGTTATATGGGAATAAAATTTAAAATTTACAGGTATGTCAAGAAGTCAACCAACCACTTCAATTTCAGAATTTTTATCGAAATAAGTACACCACTGGATTCAGAATATTTTGAAATATATATCTGATCAGAATTCTATCGAAATAAAAAAAAGATAATAAAATAAAAAGTTCCTGAAATTCCACTAAACATTCTTTTCAAATTTTATAATTTTATATTTCTTTGATTTATGGACAGATTTCGATGAAATTCTGACCAAATATATTTCGAAATATTCTGAATTCAGTGGTGTAGTCAGAATTTCAATACATTTTCTGAAATTGAAGTGATGGGTTGATTTACTGACAAAATTTTCAAATTTTATTCCCATATAATTCTTATTGATGGACGCATTCATATGTAATTTTTACATAAACCACTCGAAAAGGTCGTGAATCCAGTGGCGTCGTCAAATTATATTTAAAAAATATGTTTTTTTGGATTTCTGACCTTGAAAAAAATTCGATGTCGGCCTTGAAATTTTCATTTCCATTTCATATTTATGGCACCCAAGTGAACTATTGATGCTCTATCTATTGAAAAAAAAACGGAATCTGATAATGAATAACAGTTTTAGAGAGGTGCCCCGCTTTCAAATGGGTCACTCTGTATGTGATGGTTTTGTTTTTGGAGTCGGTGATTAAATTTTCCATCAGAATTTAAGAATTTAAGTTGACGAACGGCTTTTGTGATTATAATTAGAAGCAAGCAACGAAACAAATCATTGCATTTCATTTATTTTGTACATGTAAATGTATTTCTGAAGACTATATGGACGATGTAGTCTTACACAATTGAAAATTGTATAAAAATCCCCTTCACTACACAAATTAACAGTGATTATTCCAAGTTATTGGTTTCGAGATATTTATTGTTGCAATGAACTTAATTTATGACATAAAACCCACCATAACATCCGAACCATCTGGTATGAATTCATACCACCCTATAGTTTTAAGAAATGCTCTTCCAAAGGAATCCAATCGAGTGGAAATTAATAGGGGGTTTCATTTGAAAAATATAACTTTAACCCTTTATGTTGGCAGTTACTCTTGATCATAGCTTTTATTGCTTTCATAAACTTTCAGGGCGCATTTTTTCCTATCCCACATAAGCAAAGAGCTATTGTCCCGTACATACATTGGTGCTGACTAACTAGCTCTGTCCCCACATTCAGCCGACTGACTGACATGCGATATACTTTTCGTTATTGAGTCATCTTTCTAGCTATCATAGAACTCGACCAATAGGAAGAGCACTATCAGTGACGTAATTTGACAGTTGTCAAACATTCGATGTGGGGACAAACAAATCCATTTTCCATGAGAATAAGCGTGTCCTTTTTGTAGATTTTCTGCGGCAAAAAATTTCTAGAAACACGTTCTTGGCATTTTAGTGAGTATTGATTTAATGTATACAGGGTGTTATGTAATAAGTGTCCGATATTCAATAGGACGATTCCTCAGTTATTTATAAGGTAAAAAGTTCATATAAACATGGGTCCGCAAGGCCTTCAGTTTTGAGATAGAGGGTGTTGAAAATTTATTTTTATTTTGGTTTTTCGTGAATAAATTTTGAAATAATGTCGATATTTGAACAAAAATTGGTATTTGGGGACTTTTCAATATGAGAAATTTAAATTTGATCTCTGTTTGGCACTTTATTGTAGGGAGCGCCACCTACAGGTCTTTATCTCTTTTGGGGAGTCACAACTTTTTCGTCCTATCGTCCTATCAAATATCGGACACTTATTACATAACACCCTGTATAGTCTGAATTGAGTGCATAAGTCTGTAGAGGTGTTATAAACATGGATTGTCCAATTAAAAAATACGTTGTTATGATGATAGGTATCATACAGTTTTCTCTTTTTGATTTGAGGACATAAATCATGAAGACTTGTGCTGTTATGGGTTGTTATAACCGATCCGATCCAGACCAGAACGGGAAATTTCCAAATTTCCTCCTATACATATAAGGCAGAGACAGGTAAAAACTGCTGGAGTACAGAGACATACTAGTCAGATCGTTCCGAAAGTCCGGCCCATGTACCTACCCAAAATACGTAGAACGCAAAAAACGCTGGGAATTTACAGTTAACATTGAAGTCAACATTGGAGGATGTTATGAAAGACGGAAAGTTTAGTATTACTAGTGGATATTTAATGTCAAAGATCGCAAAACTAACAGCGAAGTTCTGTAAAGTTATACAATTTATCATCTGAAACAAGGTTATTTCAAAGTATTATCAAATAAAAGGATCACTTAATTTAGTAAAGTTCAAAAAAATCACAATTAGCCACTAACCACCGCAAAAAACAATTTTCTTTTCAAACTCAAATTCTTTGTTTGTCCCCCCATCAGCTGATCACCGCCATGTTGTGATGTCAGCTGACAGTCCTCTATTGCAAACTCTGTATATGGACTGTGACCAGTTTCATAAAGGATTGATTACATTAACAACAAGGAACAAAAACAACTGAGATGCGTTTTTCCATAGAAAAAATTTAAGGAGCTTTCAAATTATTCATCAGTCGACCCCACGTCAGTAATTGTTATATGAAGTGTAGAGCGCTTACTCCCACCTATGATTTGAAGCGATGGTGTGGCAAATAATATGCATTACCTATTTCTCCCGTGCGGATGAAATTAGCAGTATTTGGAATTTGTTTTCAAAATCAATATTACACCAAAAAAATGATTTTTTAATTTTCGATGTCCATCTGTATATTAATATTTGACCATGTTAGATATTGCACGGTGCTGATCTATACTGTGGGTTGAGCCAGAAATATTTAATTTTCCCGCTGTGCTTTGAGCAGCTGCCATCGAAAAACTGACTTGTCATGAATGTCACGTAATCAAACGAAAAAAAAATCTTTTTCCAAAATCTGAAGTTTAACGGTATAAAAATGGTAAACACCAGCGGAAGTGAGCCACTTCACCAAGACGAAAGCACCTCTGTTGATGTCGAAATAGAAACCAGGGCCTCCATTGGGTTGAAAGGTATCGGTGAGATGACCATAGATTTTTCCATAACCAACGATTCTATTCCAATAACTCCTTCCCTATCCGGTATAACCCAGGATCCGTGGCCGATAGACACAAAGTTGTTCCAGACATACAGGGCTCAACAGATGATACTACCCGATTTGGCCAACTGTCTCGCAGTGGAAGCTTTTCTGAAGATGTGCAATTTGGAGTTCAAGGTGGAACAGATGCCTAATGCAGAGGCGATGTCACCAACTCTGAAGATTCCTTTTATCAAAGCTGGTAGACACGTGGTAGCCGAGCTT
This sequence comes from Chrysolina haemoptera, assembly GCA_958298965.1. NCBI lineage: Eukaryota > Metazoa > Arthropoda > Insecta > Coleoptera > Chrysomelidae > Chrysolina > Chrysolina haemoptera. The sequence goes on along the minus strand of OY282599.1, from coordinate 20,581,816 downwards.
GAGAATATAGTGTCCTTCGTGAATGGTAAAGGTATCTCACTCACTGATCATTTGGACATGGACCAGAGGGCAAATATGAAAGCTTTTATGTCACTGGTAACAAACGTTATCGAACTGGCAGAGCTTTATATTTGCTGGTTCGATAGAAAAACTTACAATGCTGTTACTAGTGTAAGGAATGGAGTCGTGTATTCTTGGCCTTTGAATCATATACAAAACAGGTACGACACTATAGCTTTTTCTGTATTTAGTAAAGAGCGTAAAGTCGTAGATTAGTGTTCGACAAAGAGAGTTATCGAGCGAAGCGAATGGAATCTTTGGAGAGCGGCAATGACAATTTGCGCTCGAAATAACATTCAAAAATATATCTGCAAATGCAACTCTTGGTGAAAAAAAGGCTCGATAATTCATTCAACAGAAGCACATAATATTACCTATCAAATGACTCAAAAATAAAAAATGCATTCATTGCATTTGGTTTCTGCAAAAAACTATTTGAGTTTAGTTTTTCATTTTTACAAAAAATACTAGAAAGAATGTGTGAACTGATGATGAAATAATCATATTCATTCAACAATGGAATAGAGTAATTCACCTGAGTACCAATTATAGATGTAATATTCCAATTGTTGGTGTACATTTAACTTGACTTGTACTTATATACCGAGTAGCCACGAGGTTTGTTACGCCACACCATCTGATTAATTTCGACGATAGGGATTAGAGTTTTGGATATGTTGTATGGAGAATATTTTTTGATTATTGTCCATATTTGATTCTGGAATAGATCTTCCGGTTTTACTTTTAAATTCCATATGGAATACCCACCAATTTTTTCGTTCTCCAAAGGACCTCGTACCGTTTCAATGGGAAATTGACTTTCGGTGAAAGAAACCTTTTTAATTGTGAATATCTGGTGCGATTCCTGAATAAACTATTCAGAAATTGTAAATAACACCAAAATTAGATTAACATTCTCTTATTCTAGCAAATTGTTCACCATTTATCAAGTATCCATCACTATGGTTTCAATTTCATGTAAATCGGTATAAATTTTGCATGACTGTGTATAAAAGCACCGTAAAACCCATTTCATTGTGAATTTCTGGTGTTTTTCTTGACTGATATTTCACAAATTCTAAAAAACACCGAAATCACATTATTGTTCGCTTATTTTCGCAAAATTAACAACATTTTATCAAGTGCCTGAAAAAATTGATGAGTCCGTGATATTTTGGTGTTGTTTTCCATTGTGAAACCCAGTGATTAAAATCATACTCAACTATTTTTTACTGTGTATTGGAAACGAAAAATGGGCAAAATTCATCGTGAAATTTGATCACAATTGATAATTAACTTCCGAAACAAATGAATGGTGCATCTATACCGACCAACTATGAATTTGTTCAGAGAATTGTACATAAGTCGTGATTTTCAAATGAGAAGTTTTATATTTCTTATGATAAAGAAGAAGAATTAACCCTCTTATAAAACAGGAACAACGCATTATTCTTCATTCGAAACGAATCCCATCAAATGGTTCAGAGGAAATAATCTCTGAAAAAAGTCGATAAACCGAACAATATCCAGGAAAAGAAAAAGTGTATATCGTTCCTGAAGACTTCCACTTCCTCATGCAAATATAATATGTGAGTATCTAAGTACCCAAAATGTGTTTTATCCCACTTCGCATAACCCTTCTACGATATTCACGGAGGATCCGAAAGTCATGGAAATTTTAGTTTATATGAAATAATTATACTGAAGTAGGAATCAGTACCCACTTTGGACCATATGCAACGATTTTAGACTAGTGAGACAAGTCTCACTTATACGTGCCAAAGAAAAAACTGGGTTTTGCTACTGCCTCAGTTTTAAATTCACCCATGATCCCAGCAAATTTTTTCAGTACTTAAAAATGTTGAAAATAATCGCTCATACACATCCTACATAAAAAATAAAGTATGTGATTTCAAGGTTGAGGTTTGCGCGTCACAATAGTGTTATTAAACATATATGCCGGATATGAATGAGAGATTATTTTCAACATTTACTGAAGAGAATGCCGGTTTTATGGGTAAGTTGAAAATGAGGCAGGGGTAAAACAAAGATTTTTTTGGCATGTCTAAGTGATACCTGTCACACTACTCTAAAATTGTTTCATATAGTCCAAAGAGGGTATGGGTTGCTGCTTCAGTATAATAATTCCATATTACTAAATTATTCATGATTTTCGGATCATCCGCAAACATCTCCGTAAAGTGCGACAAAACACATTTCAGGTACTCAAATACTCGCATATTATATTTGCATGAGAAGGTAGGAGTCTTCAAAAACGATATGAACTTTTTCTTTTCCTCCTCCGATAATTTTTAACAGAGTTATGACCAATCAAATATTCGGCTCCGCCAGAACTTCCAGTGGCGAGTAATCGTGAACATGAAATTTGATGTCGGCGTTCAATCACGTTCTCGGAAAAAACGACCGCATTTCATAAAAAATTACTGGGTATCATTTTTGTGGAGAATCGAATTGTCTTTCACCTTGTCAAGTTGTTTTTCCGATAAATCATATACTTTCCAAGATTATAGCAAAAATCTATTTATTTATTTTTAAGCGAAAAAAAATATGTTCCACCCCTGGAATTTCGTCCCTTTACGGTGCTTTGTCGGGACGGCCCCGACAGTAAAATTTTAAAGTTCCGGTTCGATATCAGGTAATCCCAACAGTATCACGCTCCGGTCCGATGTCGGGTTGCCCCAACACTGGCTGTGGTCGAAGTCGCTACTTGTTTGTTTTAGGTTTGCCCCTGTTTTTTTCCTCTGCATATTTTGAATACACTGTTTCCATTTCCTTGATTATGACAATATAATTGGACCGCAAAGGGTTAATGCCATAGCTTAGGGATTCTATAAGGGAATAATAAGCTGATAGTAGCAGTATATCCCAAACTGTCGGAAATAATTCGCATTGCATAGCATTCTAAAGCCAACTTTTTATATAAAGTGAAACCTTGGCTCGCTCTAATTGCGTAAGGTTGTCTCGCAAGGATACGATTGGTGGTATCAAAATGTGCCTATAATAAAAAATATGCGATTGTGTCTTGGAAACTCAGGTTACGTTTTAATTTCAAACTAACTGTAAACCTATAAGTTTATTAAAACAACCTGAACTTTGCTACAACTTTTCTTGCTCCATTTCAAAAAGCTTTTTGAGGTGAATTTTCTCATCAACGTCTTAGTCTGATAACCTTGAAGAGGTTATACAAAATTCATAATATAATCAAAAATATTTTCAGGATCAAACGGAACATAGTCAAAAAGAAGCTCAAAGCACTGGAATGGTATCAAAAAAGCATGGACGACGTCTATTTAGATATGGAAAATTGCTGTGATGCTCTCAGTGTTCGGCTAGATCATGGACTTTATTTTTTTGGAACTAGTCCCACGCAGCTAGATGCATTAGTGTTCGGACACCTGTATGCTATCCTAACCGTGACTCTACCCAATAATGGATTGAGGGATATAATTCAAAAGTATCCCGAACTGATGGAATTGGTGTATAGAATAGATAAGGAATACTTCGAAGAACAAGAATAGAAGATAATCACATATTATTGAAATGTATTTAAAATTCCCACAGAATTTGACATTTTAGAGAATAAATGTTTTCGAGTGATGTAATGAAAATAAAGAAATATTGTGGTTCCTGTTGAAAACGGGAACATTCTCCATGAAAAGTGAAAAATGAAAAATGCGATTTATTTGTAATATCTAACAGAAAACAACTACTCAGCTACTAGCCACGCTAGACATTCAACTACATCTGATAGATATTGTGTATAATTGCTTCTGAAGAGCCTGCTTTCCAATTCTATCAATCTCCCTGATGAGCTTGGCGAAGCGAAATAGATTTTCGTTGACCAAAATGTATTGGGGATTAAATGCGGGAGAAGCGAACCTTGCTTTAATTAAATGAACGATTTCTGTGAGTGATATTTTTTAATAACATTCTCTCTATCTAATTCATTTCATGAATTTTCAATGAAAACTAGAGAAAATTAAAAAAATCAACTATCCGAATAAAAATGCGAATGTTCACTTTCAGAGTTTTTCTTTTCAATTAGAGTCTTTCCACAGTATCTATCAAATGTAGTTCCATGTCGAGCGTGTGGCTTTAGCCGGGGAAGTAGTTGTTTTCTGTTATATATTACAAATGAATCACATTTTTCATTTTTCACTTTTCATGGCGAATGTTCCCCTTTTCAACATGAATACCTCCCAAGAGGTTATCTTGAAGGATGGAAAATAGTTACTAAAGTTTGTCTTTCAGCAGCGGGTAAGAGTGAACCTGAAATTTGATGTGATGAGAATTGAATTGTCTTTCACCCTGTTGTTGTTTTTTCGATAAATCATATACTTTCCAAGATTACAGAAAAATGTTTATTTTTAAACGAACAAAAAATATGTTCCACCCCTGGAATTTTGTTTTTTTTTCGTGTTCATCATGGTTCCAAGTACAAGCATACCAAGTTTGGTGGTGCTACAATCGATTCTTATCTCAAAACCCAATCGTACTGGATTAATATTAATTTAGGTTTTGTTTTGAAACTCTTGAAAAATGTAGAACATCCTAGCGAGTATAAAACTTCTGAAAATCATGGTATTGGAAGTTTCTAATTATTTTACGGAAATACTGAAAAAAAAAATTTCAATTTTTGTTGTTTCAAGGTTTTTGATTATAGTGTTGTCTTTAAAAATTAACGAAGATATTGCTATCTATGTTTTGACTTGTTGTCAATTCTAATGATATATCAGAAGAATTTATTCTTTCGATTATTTTCCATCAAGAAGACGAATGAATAAGATCTGTCAGTGCTAAGAAATATAAGAATTTTTTTAACTTCCTGTGCGTTCCAAAGGAGGGAGAGAAAAATATTTAGAAATTGGTACCATTACAGTGAGAAAAACATTGAACCTAATGAAAGTCCATGAAACTGCTAGAACACGATGTATATTTCTTATTACTCAAGAACTTCGAAAACACTGTATATACCAAACTTGCATTTCAAAACATCATCCAAGAAATAATTGAGTAACTTGAGTTGAGCTATTTTAAACATCAGTTTTATATAAAAATAAAAAAACTACTTCCAAGAGGTGAAGTATAATTGTTTTGTTAAAAAACATACTTCAGAAAAATTCGGTTATACCCTCACCATTGGTAGACGTTAGAGATTCATCAAAAAGTCGCATCATGGCAGATTTAACATTGTTGGCTTCTATGGTATAATCATCATCCGAAAGATGTCCAGGATTAACTAACAAATTCGATTTCCTGAAAAAATAATTCGGTTGTTTTTCTGCTAGTAGCTTTGGAATTATTTTATCCAACAGCCTCAACAAGTGTGTGGACAAATATAAAGGGGACCAATTTTTCATATCCGTTATAGGGCTCTTCGAGTTATCCTCTAGTTCTTCTAGTAGTACTGTCAATAATATATATTCGGTTAGAATTTTGTAGGCAACCTGCAATAAAAAATTGAGAATGTTCAATTCAACTTTTACTTTTGACGCAACATCCCTATTAAGAATCATAGCATTAGCAGAATTTTGTAACTTTCTACAAAAATTCAGTGATCTAATCTTCCATATATACCATAACATGTTTTGATTTACTGAACTGTTGAAACGAAACTAATGATAATTTTGTATGGACATCCAAAATTAATTCATATAGAGTGTCTTTACGATGATTCTTGAAATTTACAAAGTTTTCCAACAATTCAACAAAGTTGTTAGATATGGACCATTGCAACAACGCGAGTCATAGTACAAACCATTTTTTTAAATATTTGCACTCAGTACAGTAACCACAGACAAATGTAAGCCACAAGTGAAGAATGAATCGTAGCACTTTGAAACTCGGCACATGACTTCTTGAGATCATGTACCTATTGTAAAAAAAAAATTGTAAAAAAAAATTTTTGCTGTTATTTTGGAAAGTATAAGATTTATCAAAAAAACGATTTCAACATGGTGAAAGATAATTCAATTATCCACGAGAAATATACCTAGTAATTTCTCACAAAATGCGCTCGTTTTCTCAGAAAACCTGATTGAATTTCGATATCAAATTTCAGGCTCGCATTAATCCGCCACTGCCATTTCGGGCAGGGCCAAAAATTAGATGTGTCATAACTTTGCCAAGAATTATAGTAGAAGGAAAAAAAAGTGTATCGTTCCTGAAGACTTCTACTTCCTCATACAAATATAACATGTGACATTCTAATGTAACTAAATTGTGTTTTATCCCACTTCACATAACCCTTCTACGATATTTACGGAGGATCCGAAAGTCATGGATATTTCAGTTGATATGAAATAATTATACTGAAGCAGGAATCAGTACCCTCTTTGGACCATATCTAACGCTTTTAGACTAGTGAGACAAGTCTCACTTGTATATGCCAAAGAAAAAATGGGTTTACTTCTGCTACTCTCAGTTTTCAACTCACCCGTAATCCCGGCAATTTTTTCAGCAAATGTTAAAAATAATCGCTCATAAACATCCTACATTAGTATAATAATTCCATATTTACTAAATCATTCATGATTTTCGGATAATCCACAAATATCTCCGTGGAGTGCGACAAAACACATTTTAGGTACTCCAATACTCGCATATTAAATTTGCATGAGAAGGTAGGAGTCTTCAGAAACGATATGAACTTTTTCTTTTCCTTCTCCGATCATTTTTAGCAGACTTATGACTAATCAAATATTCGACTCCGCCAGAACTTCCAGCGGCGGCGGCGGTTTGCGTGAACCTGAAATTTGATGTCGGCGTTCAATCACGTTTTCTGAGAAAACGAGAGCATTTCATAAAAAATTACTAAGAATCATTTTTGTGGAGAATTAAATTGTTTTCCATCTCGTGGAGTGGTTTTTTCGATAAATTATATAGTTTCCAAGATTTCAGCAAAAATCTATTTATTTATTTTTAAACGAAAAAAAAATATGTTCCAACCCTGGAATTTCGGTAAACAATTTTTTTTTCGTGTTTATCATGGTTCCAACAACTAGCATATCAAGTTTGGTGGTGCTACAATCGATCCTCGTCTCAAAACCCAATCGTACTGGATTAACTAGGATTCGACACAAACCTAAAAAATTCTATTTTGATGAATGAAAAAGTTTATGATGATTCCTGAATGTTATTCCAAACAAAAAAGCAACAAGTTTTTAATCAATCGAAAATATACAGAAAAAATTATTTTCAATTATATATTTTTCATTTATTATTTTGTTATAAATTTTTCAAAATTGTCGGCAAAGGATGTATGCTATTGATAGGGAAATTTGGGGTATACCTGAAAAAATATTAAAATTCTTTCAAATGCTTAGAAATGAGTAATGTGGTAGTACATTTTAATTTTTTTTTTTTCAATTATTCAGACATTGCTCTTGAATTAATTCAATAACTAATTGTTAGAACAGACATTTTCCATTTATTGTACATTGAAACCCAGGATAAATACATACGCTTTGTTGCCAAAATGTATATTTTAACATGTTTTGCCTTCATAAATCTGCTTTTGAAGAACTTTATTGAAGATGTTCCTTAATGGTTTGGAAGTTGAAATTTGGAGAAAATGTTTTTTTTTATATACCTAACACTGCAAAATCTTATGACCGGAAGTAGTTGGTCTAGAAAAGCATACTCTCCTCTGTATGCTCGTGACATATGTCAAAATTGATTATTTGGTTTTCCGATATGCAAAAACTTTCTCCTTTGTGGTGTTTTTTTTGTAATTTTTTTTCGCATATGCTGCAAACATTTTTGTTCAGGTTGTCTATTTGAAAGAAAACAATGAGAGTCTGGACACACAAGTCTTTCAAACGCTTGAAAGTGCCGAGAAAAATTAGATAATTCTGAACAAACGAAACGTAATTACCACCAACCTGATGTTTCCTCAATTTTCTGGAGTTATCAATGTCATCTAGAACAACGTATAGCATATCAAGCACTGTTCTGACTGTACTATTGAGACCATAGTGATTCAGAATTGCGTACTCAGCAGCGGGTACTCGGATTTGCCAAGCTGAAGACTGAACTCCATAACCAACCAGGTACATTCCCTAAAAATATCATATTAGTTAAATCAAATAAATGATATCCAGTAACGACAGACAAACTCGAGCAAAAAGTGAAGAATGAATTGTAGCACTCTGACATCTCGACATCATGTATAATAAGAATAAAATTATTTACCAAAAAATCAGGGGTAGAACCTAAAAAATGTTTCGTTTAAAAAAAATATGATTTTTTGTTGTTGGCGATGTTGGCGCGTCAGTTGATTGAGTTGATTACTTCCATTTCAGACTTCCATCGTCTTAATGGATGGTTGAAAAATATCTACTTCTTTCAATTTTTTCACTACGTTTCAATTGCTTGAAATCACGTTGTTATTACGCGCGGTCTTGTGGCACACGTGTTTTCGCGCTTTTTTGTCACTCCAAAACGGTCCATTATCGGCCTCCATACGTTTTTAATTTCAGCCTAGTTACTTTGGCAATAAAGTTCAGCAATAATTTATTTTTTATTTTATTAGGAACTCTGCCAGTTTTATATTTCTGGATTTTATATTTCAGGATCGGTTGAGAAAAAAATCCACATATTCAGAATGATTTTTCCGGGCGTCCAGGGCCGGCTTCATTCCAGCAATAAATCTCAACTTCCTTATTAGGAACTCTGCCAGTTTCATATTTCAGGGTAACAATCAGTATCGGTTGAGAAAAAAATCCGGAAAAATTGTTCTGAACATGTGGATTCTTTTCTCAACCGATACTGATTGTTACCCTGAAATATGAAACTGATAGAATTCCTAATAAGGAAGTTAAGATTTATTACTGGAGTGAAGCCAGCCCTGGACGCACAGAAAAATTATTCCGAAAACGTGGTTTTTTTTCCAACTGATTGTGATTCTTATACTGAAACATGAAATTGAAAATTCATAACGAGGAAGTTATGAATTATTGTCTGGGTATACCGGTCCTGGAAACGTGAAAAATTATTACCAGTGCTAGAATCACAAAAAAAAATACTTATTTTGCTCAATTCTGTGATCTACTTAGTTCCTAAAAAAATTATAATAAAAAAATTATTGCTGAACTTTGTTGCCAAGGTAACTAGGCTTTTAATTTCCACGCTCGATTGACTGAAGGCACCATTGGCTTCGATATAGGCGGTTTCGATAAATTTCCACTTGAACCAATATTCCTTTCTATGAAGAACACTTGCCTCTTCCTAAATAATTCGGTGGTGCTCTGTCCATACGTGGTCGGCAATTCCTGATTTAGATATTCCCCCCGTTGTGTCCACTTTTTGTGTTCAGCTATTCCTACAGATAATGGCCGCTTGGTCTCTCCATCTTCTTCTGCTATCACAAGGTGTTCTTGTTTACAGCAGCTCTTCAAGCCTCAATTCCTTCAGGAAGATTTTGAGGGGGTCTACTTGTGGTATTTCTCCCACAGTCATCTGATATGATCCCAATATATTCAATCTTTTACAATGTACAGCGTAACACTCCATCAATATATGGTGGGGTGTTTCTGGATGTTCCCCACAGAATCTGCAGGTGCTGTCCTCCTCTAAGTCTAGCTTCCTCATGTGTTCTTTGAGTCTGCAATGTCTCGTTAGAAATCCTGTGATTGTCTTTAGACTAGTTTTGCTGAGGTTAATCAGTGTCTTCGATCTTGCTCGGTTGAAATTGCCGAGAAGATCTTTGGCCTGCTTCAGCCCTGGAAGTCTTAGCCAGTATGTTGCTCTCATTGAGTTCTTCTCGGAAGTAAGATTTTCCAAGTCCGCAGAATGGTTCTGGCCCGATCAGTGACGTTGCTGCGCGTTTTCGTTCTTCGTCTTGGTAAGGAAGCTTCGTAATAGACCGGAAGATGATGACAGATTTTGGGATACGATTTTACTCGGTATGCCTTTTGGAAGAAAGTATTGTCCGTATATCCTCATGATAATATTGCATGAATCAAAGAATCGTCGTAGGTCCTTCATATTAAAAATATATTATTATTTTTATTATTATTATTATTATTATTCGGGTACGATTTTAATCAATCTTCCATGTGTTTCGTAATGAAATATCATACCATACTAATCGAATGGATGAATGGCTGAATGGCTGAACGGTGAACTTGTATTTAAAAAGGGGAATTCTGCAACCACTCTAACAGTATGCCAATGGTTTTTCGAGCATTTTAGTTGTATTATTTCATTACAAAACACATGGCAATCGTACCAAAATATAATATTTTGAAAATACTATTATTATTCGAAATGAAGAACATGCGACGATTCTTTGATTAATGCATTATTATCATGAGGATATACGGACAAGACTGTCCTCCAAAAGGCATACTGAGTAAAACCGTGTCCCAAAATCTGTCCTCATCTCCCGGTCTCTAAGGTACTGCCGGACTGAAAGCAACTCTTGATGTTGTATTTGTTTCCGATCCTTCTAATCTTCTCCCTGATGTGGGGAAGGACGAGAACGGAGTTTTGTGGTCGTTCTTCGATCGTCTCGGTCTTTTTGAGTTGCTTCTGAACTTCTCCTATAAGTTTCTCGGATTATTCGATTCGGCGTAGTTGTTAGATTTTGTTTGATTTCGCTTCAGTGAATTTTTCACGTGAAGAAAGTTTGAACTTCAAATTCATAATTTTTTATGGTTTTTTCATGATATTTTGTGTGGTTCTGTCGTTGGCGTACTGATCTTTTATGTACTCAGACTTCGTCTTACTTCTAAGTATCTTTTCAAAATGTTACAGGTATGAATAAATGTCACGGGAATTCTTACTCAGCACTAGTTGTTATGTTGAGATTGGGGTCTCCATCAATTGTGTTCTGTGGTTATATTTCTCCTGTCATGGTTCTATGCTATTTTGACTTTATGCAATTTTGACAGATTACCCCCCCCTCCTGTTCGTGACGTTCATGTCATTATTCTTTCAATCTTCATTCTCATCAAGAATTAAATTTAAATGAGTTATTCTAATTATCTAACCTTTTTGTATCGCTTGATAAAGGGGCATACAGGCGTTGGGCCTCCCCTATATCTTCCAATGTTCAAGAAACACACAAATTTTATAATGTTTGATCCATATACCACCTTTGGGTAACATGTGTAATATTTCATAAGTTCAAGTAATACTTTAATTTTCTTCTCCATGTAAGTAATGTTAAGCTGCACTAGATTACCTATATGGTTACAATTTTCTTCTTTCATTGTAGAATTTACATTTAGCTGATGATGACCCTATATAGGTTTGAAACATGCCCAATTGATAGATGGTTTTCGCCATCACACCATCACGATTTTGAGTTTTTCGACGTATTGAAACTCATAACCGCACTAGCCACTATTTCCTCTGTTCAATCTTCATCACTTTCCATTTCTACTTATATTAAATTAATAGTTATCAATAATTCGTCGAAAGATGCACAATTTCACCAACTGCATTAATTATTCATGTCAACTACCTAGTTTCTGGAGGCCGAAGAGCCACAGCTACCTTGGATTACCTAGTATGAATTAGGTCCAATAGTTCCTGTACATATACAGTATCGGAAACTTTTTATCTGGGGTATAGACAGAAGTCTACGCGAGCAACAAGGAACGCAATGATATGATAATATCCCACAAATAAGAGAGACGCACTACTGTGCTCCACCCGACGCATTAAGGTTCACGCCCACTTAGCCGAAGCGTCGCGAACCGAAGCGGCGCGAGACGAAGCGTGATTTAGCTGATGTCCGCGCACTGGGGCAAAGTGTCGCGTCACGTTTCGAACGGCGCAGCGCGAATATTATTCATTTCAGCATTTGAATGCTGGCCCAGAGAGGGGAGACAAGGGGTGGCAAATGTCCTCTTTTTCGAAAAACGTTAACGTTTCGGCGATAGGTATTTGAATTTAAATACAGTTTTCAGGGTTTTTTCAGCAAGTTTTGATAACGGAGACTGAAACAGTTTCCAAAACGTCATTCTCAACTCTTTTTCAGATAGGCAAATTCAGTGTAGGATACGTTACTGACAAAAATCATAATTTCATTCAAGACACCAGTCTTATGAACGCAGTAACTTATTACTAGCTAAATACTTCCTTGGATTAACATTTTTTTATTTTCAGATTGTGGAAGGTTAAATACCCAAAAAAATCATATCAAATTGAGAAAAAAAACTTCAACAAAAATCAAACTTCGAAAACTAATGGTATAAATAGAAAAGGGAAGGATTTAGGGGCCCACCTGCATATTCTGCCTCGGGCCCAATGCTGGCTTTCTCCGGCCCTGTTTGAATTGAACTCAGTACTTTGTCGAGTGAGGTAAGATGAGCAGTTTGTTCGTCATAAGAGAATCTTTTTGTATCACATTTAGTTGCCACTATGGAAGAAGGAGAAAAAACAAAAAAAATCATGATATGAATCAAAAGAGAGACACTCGGTGAATTTCATCATTTGTTTAATGTTATCAGACAAGATAAAAAGGAATTTTTCAAATATTTCCGCATATCATAGGAACAGTTTTTGATCTCTGTATAATCAATGTCTCTGTATCTGTATCACAGCTAGATACTGCAAAGGAACAAAATTTGCCACTAACTTTAGCACCTCTTCCTACCAAATACTGCTAAAAACTGAAATATAAGACAAGAATCAAAAAATATTCGAATCTTGTCGTCGCCTGTCACCACGCATTGAGGCGAAGCGTCAAGAGAAACGACTCCTAGTTGGTCCGAGGAAAATTCGCGCGTCGAACGGCGCGTCTCTTCGCTTCGCGCCGCCTTAGTGCGCGTGATGCCATATAACTTAATGTAAATTTCTCGGGCGAAAAATCAACAACTTTATTCGCGACGATTCGGCTAAGTGCGCGTGAACCTTTAACAGACCACGTGGCAATGCGACACACCGCACAGAGTGCACGTCGATATCCCTTCCTTGAATGAGTCGAGGAGAAATTGTAATTCTCTCTCAACATATAGCAAGCTATTCTTTACGCTCTCATGAAACCATACCATACCCAAGATGAAAACTTTCCGATACTGCAATCTACAATTTTTGATAAAAAACTATTGTCGAAACGCTATGAATATTTGAGAATGGTGGACAATGCTTCGTTTGACTGAAAGTTGTGATGGACTTTTCATTGCCTGAAAATAAAATAATTAAAAGAGGGAAAAATAATTCTCTACGATTACCAAATCACGACGTTTCAACTGCTTGTGGAAATCACTTAAAACGACTGCAGATTTTGATTATTTTATTTTTAGACAATGAAAAGTCCATCACAACCTTTATTCACTATGAATATTATTGGTGAAACAGTTGTTTATTAGATAATTATAGGCTATCAGTTGCCACAAAAAATAGAAAGTTGCTGTCAAGATTTCGTTGTTATTTGGATCTGTCATTATTGTCGCGTACAATTTTCATAATAAAATCTTATGTTGATAGTGAAATATTGTAATACTTTACACACATTAAAAGTTGTAGAAAAAAATATTATTGATCTTCAGAGTGTTTTTAGATTACCGTTTGTGCAGCCTGATAATACAATAAACAGTCCGAATGTCCCAAGGATATCCTTGTGGGAAAATTCGTCGAAGCAGGCCATGCATCGATACCTATGGCCACCAAAATCCTTATATCCATGGACAAATTCGAAAGAGCCGGCGACAAAAATTCAATTCTCAATCTTATTCCGCTTGGTTCATCGACTATCGCCAGTCTGAAGTCTCTTGGATCGGGAAATCTTGGCACATTACCACCTGACAAAAAAAAACGTATTACTGAAGTTCCAGAACTGGGTTGCCGTGATTATTTCACTTGGCTGGCGATTGGGAATTCTATTGGAATCGACATTGTATTTATCGTTTGATGAAAACTGATCGCGGACCGTTATCAGATTGCGACATGGATATTCTCGTATTATTAGAGTTTTCACGATAAGCGTTCGTAAGGAATACTGGCTGGGTAAAATTGATTGCTACCGGAAAAATTGAGTGCTTCAGGAAAATCGAAAGCCAATAACCTAATCGATCGACGACCGAACAAAACCTTCCAAAGATAAGATAAAATTCTAATTGTACCTATAGGATATTGCGCAAATTCTAGATTGAAAGATTTTTTGTGATTTATTCAATGATTTCTCTTCAAGCATTGCCAACTTGTATTTTTTTTTATGGCGAAATTACATTTAACGTACTCACTAAGATGCCTAAAAACCGTGGCGTAGCGACTTATACCTGCAAAACTGTGGGATCAAACGCGAAACATTGCATTGGCCAGCTTGCGATAACCCAAAAAACAAATAAAGTCGTGGCGTGCTTTTCGAATATCCTGCGATACAACAGGAGCCGTAAGATGGCTGAAGTTAGCTTTAGATTTAAATCTGCGCTTCCGCCAAATCGTAGCTGACCAGACAAATAGTGTTCAAGCGTAATATACAATATCTATCAGATATGGTTCAATGTCCAGCGTAACTTGTGCCGGGGAAGTAGTTGTTTTCTGTTAGATATTACAAATAAATCACATTTTTCCTTTTTAAATTTTCATGGAGAATGTTCCCCTTTTCAACGTAATATACAGCTTATGCAAGTGGAATGTTTGAGCACATCAACAGATATTCGTGGTATTGCGACACATTCGATGATAGTGGAAAAAATATAGGATCGAGTATGTCGATATCAATCATTGGAGGCACACATTTCGTGAAATGAAAATACTGTTGTAACTAACAATAGAAACAAAAACAAAACAGATTAACATAGGCCCCAACTGCCTGAACAAAGTAACAACTCTGTACTGAAATAGTTATTTACCTAACAAGTGCGGAAAGTAGTACTTTTCCGCATGCGACGGCAGTTGCACGAACGACGCGGAGCGGAGTTCGGGCAAGCCGTTAAGGGCGGAAAAGACATTCTCCGTAAGAGTTAGGTACAAAATTTTTCCTACGAGTGTTTTTCTCCATCTTATTTATGAAAAAACAAGGTTTTTAATAAACAAGTTTTTATAATAATGCTACAAAATTACTAATAAGACAGAATAGTTACATAGATCATTTAGTTAGTCCTAAATATCCTCATTTTCAACAATACAAAAATCGTGCGGAAAAATAAAAATCGTACGGAAAAGTAAAAATCATACGGAAAAGTACAACTTTCAAAACGAAAAATCGTGCGGAAAAGTTACTTTTCCGCACGCTCGTAGGAAAAACTTATAACCCGATGACAAAAGTAATTGACGATGTCAGGCATTTCTACAGGTGCCAAAAAACTTGAGTGGAACTACTCGATCAAATTGATTACTGAAGGTGTTCAAATACATGACGAGATTTAGACGTCTCAACGTCACGAAGGAACATAATATAAATGAATTGCAAAAAAGTCTGACGTTGTCAGAGATTAATGAAGGTAGAATTCCTCGATCGGATCCATGATGAGATATAGACGATCTGATCGATGTTGGTACTTGATGGATTGCCACTCAGCTCGGGACGTTGGGACGTCTCAATCTCTGCATGGATATGATCGAGCAGTTTCACTAACGCCCTCAGTCATCTCCAGAAATGTGTGTCAACGTCAGACATTTTCTAATTGATATACCTTATGTTACCAAGGGAAGGGTTATCACCCCGTTCGGGACGTTGAGACGCATAAATTTTGTCATGGATTTGATCAAGCAGTTTGCCTAGCGTCCTCTGACACCTCCAGAAATTCCTGACAACGTCAGATTTTTTGTAATTGATTTAAATTGTTTCTTCGTGAAGGGTTGTCACCCCGTTCAGGACGTTGAGACGTCTGAATCTTGTCATGGATTTGATCGAGCAGTTTCCCTAGCGTCCTCTGACACCTCCAGAAATTCCTGACGTCAGCCTTTTTGGTAATTGATTTATATTATGTTCCTTCGTGAAGGGTTGTCACCCCATTCAGGACGTTGAGACGTCTAAATCTCGTCATGGATTTGATCGAGCAGTTTCCCTAGCGTCCTCTGACACCTCCAGAAATTCCTGACAACGTCAGACTTTTTTGTAATTGATTTATATTATGTTTCTTCGTGAAGGGTTGTCATCCCGTTTAGGACGTTGAGACGTCTAAATTTCGTCATGGATTTGATCAAGCAGTTTCCCTAGCGTTCTCTGACACCTCCAGAAATTCCTGACAACGTCAGATTTTTTGTAATAATTGATTTATATTATTTCTTCGTGAAGGGTTGTCACCCCATTCAGGACGTGGAGACGTCTAAATCTCGTCATTGATTTGATCGAGCAGTTTCCCTAGCGTTCTCTGACACCTCCAGAAATTTCTGACAACGTCAGATTTTTTGTAATAATTGATTTATATTATTTCTTCGTGAAGGGTTGTCACCCCATTCAGGACGTGGAGACGTCTAAATCTCGTCATTGATTTGATCGAGCAGTTTCCCTAGCGTCCTCTGACACCTCCAGAAATTCCTGACAACGTCATACTTTTTTGTAATTGATTGAAATTATGTTACCACTTAAAGGGTTGTCACCCCGTTCGGGACATTAGGACGTCCAAATCTCGTCATGTATTTGATCGAGCAATTCCACTAGCGTCCTCCAACACCATCAGTAATCAATTTGATCGAGTAGTTCCACTCAAGTTTTTCGACACCTTCAGAAATGCCTGACAACGTCAATTACTTTTGTCATCGGGTTATAAGTTTTTCAGTACATTGTTGTCACTCCGTTCAGGCAGTTGGGGTGTGTGTTAATCTCTTCATGGACATCGTGGAGCGGCATGACGACTAGACCGCCCCTCACTCAGTTGTTTTCGTTTGTATGGTTAGTTACGACAGTATTCTCATTTCACGAAATGTGTGCCTCCAATTATTGATATCGACATACTCGATACTATATTTTTTCCACTATCATCGAATGTGTGGCAATATCAACGAATATCTGTTGATGCGCTCAAACATTCCACTTGCATAAGCTGTATATTACGCTTGAACACTAGTTGTCTGGTCAACAACGATTTGGCGGAAGCGCAGATTTGAATCTAAAGCTAATTTCAGCCACCTTACGGCTCCTGTAGTATAGCGATACAAAAGTATAGCAGGATATTCGAAAAGCACGCCACGACTTCATTTGTTTTTTGGGTTATCGCAAGCTGGCCAATGCAATGTTTCGCGTTTGATCCACCTGGAGCCGTATGTATGTTTAACGCATGGAACATACTTCTTATGAAGTTTCATGAATCGACGAATACGTCTAAAATGGGTTGTCTATCGAAATTTGGTCCAGACTATATACAGTGTTATTTTCAAAAATTTTTCATCACATGGAAAACTTTTTTATTTATATTTATATTTGTCAGAAAATTTTATTCTTCATAAAAATTAGTGCATTATGAACATACTCCTTGAATGAACTTTTTGTTAATGTCAAAAATAAGGGGTAGTTTACACTTGATCAAAATTCCTATTTTTGTTGCCCCTGTACACCGTTCGGATATTTGAAATTTTGACAACTCATATGAAAGTATTTAGCAGTGCACTAATTTTTATGAAGGATAAATTTTTCTGACAAATCGACAATAAAAAAAAGAAAATCGGCAACACCGTAAAGAAAGTAATTTGACGTCCTACTCATCAATTCTTTAATGTGAATTTCTCGGTTTATTCGGAAAACTAGGGAAAAAACATAGATTGAATATTTAGAGAAAAGAACGACAAACAATGTGGTTACTTAATTTTTTTCATCACATACTTGAATCGAAATAGGTATATTAAATTTCTTATATATGGGAAATCTGTCATTTTGATTTTTCCATGCCCTAAAATTCTCATTTAGGGAGATTTTTTTTTATATTTTTTCTGATAAGTGCAGAAACCACATAGATGACCTCTGAGTTTTTTCAGATTTTCCATTTTAAATCTGACTGATGAAAATAATATGTTATTGCGAGGTACCTATACCTATACCAAACCACATGAGTTTGGTACATTCTGTATAATTTCTATGTTCCTCCCTATAAAATGATTCCAACTTGTGGTCTAAAACGATTAGTTTAAGAACTACAGGTACTTCAATATCCTTCGACGCACGACGCTGACGTCTGAAAGGAGCAATTGCCAAATTATTTAGGGTAAGGGTAACCCTGTATATTTATAATAATATAATAATAAACTCTTTATTAGCATCATGCTCTTCACAGGGACTAAAAACATACACAATTTCAATTACCATACTTAAAAAAAACTATCACACTAGTACAAGTCTCAAGATTAATTAAATAAAACAACACAGCTTACATGTAGTCAACTCATTGTCTAGTCTTCAATCCGGAATATGAGCCTTCACATATTTACAACATTCTTTTTTAAATAAACATATTGATGGTATTTTTTTCAATTCCGTTGGTAGATTATTAAACAAGATCAATCCTTTACTAAATATTATTCCTGCTTTCAAATTAGGGTTGATATAAAAATCATTAGTATCTTTGGGCAGTTTTGTTATGATTGAAACAAGGCAAAAGTATAAAAATCATCCATATTTTATTTAAAAACGTCGTGGGACAAAGGATATTGCAGTTCTTAAACTAATCGTTTGAAATCACAAGTGTGATAGTTTATAGGAATCGTTTTATCGGGAGGAAAATAGAAATGCCGAAATATACAGGTTGTCTCATCAAGAATTTTGAATCTGATGTCACGTGACCGAAAACAAAAAGCTCATTGGGTAACATAATATCAGAAAAAGCCAATTACTTTAATTTACAACCTACAATCTACTACTCTCTAGTTCAGAGATATTTCCTGGCCAAAACCTCGTGGGCCACCCTGTATAATGTCCAACCAGCCAATAAATTCAAATATTATTGGTACTGAATTTTTGTTAATCCTTACCTGGTCCATAGTACACATGTTTTTCAGGTGCAACTTTCAAAATATTGTAAACAGCATAAGAATCCATAACTTTTCCTGGAATGCCACATAATACTGATTCATCGACATGTAGAGGGGAATTTGGAACTTCTTTGGAAGCTGCCATCGCAAGTAGTTCCACAAGCCTTGCTTGAACTTTATCTCTGAGAAAAAAAGTTTTCACTTGTTCGCATAAGAAAGTGTTTGGAAACTGATAATCAACATTTTGAATATTCATTGAAATCTTTCTTCATTTTTTATTATTCAACGTCGAACATGTACATTGATACTTTTTGCATTTCGTGATGAACCAAACATTTCATAACAAACAAATTGTACGAGGGAGAAAAAGAACATTAAATTAAAAAGGAAAAAGTAACGGCTTCCCAAATAAGTGATGTTCTAATTAAAAATACTGAGTTTCACCCATATTCATGAGTCCCCGGAAAGAACTCACTTCTGAGCCTCCCAGTATGCTGACACTGAGATCATGTTCATCGGCAGAATGCTCAATGATCTGAAGGAAATATGACTTTTTGAACTTTTTTCATATAAACTACAAAACAGTTCACATACGTTCCTGTTACTTGCGTTTCTATCACAACGACATATTTTCATTGGTTCAGAAGTATTAATTTTATTAATACTGGACGTTTTGTCATGCAGGGTCAAAAACCCTGGGTGGGCACCCATGTATCTGAATGCGCCCAAGATGCAATATGTAGTAAATTTGCATTGTTATTTTTCAATGGTTATCGCGAAAACTGTTACAAGTATGTAGAGGGAAAAATTAAGAATCAAGAATCAAGAATCTTTTAGGGATTCCAAAAATTCTATAGTATAGAGGAGATTTATTTGAAACAACAAGGTAGCAACTAATTTCTGACACAAGCAGTAACACTGATTTGAAGAAAATTATCGGAATGATTTACAGTTCTGTTCTCCAGATACTTCTATGTTCCATCCATCATAAAACACCCGGTATATCTACATGTCTCTAATTTGGGAGTGACAAAATATTAGTACATATGGTGTATCTATAAAATACTCAAAACTCATATTTAGAGATATTTGGAATTCAGTGAAATTCGTAATATCATTTCCAAATATGATGATAAAGTGTATTATTTGCTCTACCAATTTGCAAATCTAATTTGTGTTTCCCAACAAAGGAAAGATTAATTTTTACACGCTTTATATTAGATTTATTTGTATGTTCGTTTGTATCTTTCTAACCGACTCCTTAGGACGTGATTTTCACCCATTTCCAGACGTCCAAATAATTTGAAATTTGGCAGGTGTTCATAGTTCCGGTGACAATACAATACGAATTTTTTTTGTTATAAAAACACAAAATGGCGGCTCCAAGATGGCGGACAAGATTTCTGATAATGGTCCGATTCCATTCAAAATTGGTATATAAGGGTTTTCGGAGTCAGAGATTGTGATTTTTTATCGAAAGAAAATCCATGAATTCAAAATGGCGGCTCCAAGATGGCGGACGAGATTTGTGATTATGGTCAGATTCAATTCAAAATTGGTATGTGAGGTATTTTTAGGTCGTATATTTTCTGTCAAAATTCATAAATTGAAGATGGCGGCTCCAAGATGTCATTATGGTCTGATTCGATTCAAAATTAGTTTGTGAGGGTTTTCGGGGTCAGAGATTATGAATTTTTCGTAAAAATTTATGAATTCAAGATGGCGGCCCAAGATGATGGACGAGTATTGTGATTATTGTCAGATTCGATTCAAAATTGGTATTGTTTTCGGGGTCGGAGATTTCGATTTCTTAGTAAAAAAAAATATTTTAAAAAAACTAAAGAACACGCTTTATTCTCCATGGACTAAAAAGTGAAAAATAATTGACAATTCAATTTCTCAAATTTAAAAAAAGCGTGGGATGCTTGATAAAGTTCTCTTGAGCTCTTGAACTCTTTGGATTGTTAAATTAAACTAAAAAATATGAGAATATAGATCGAAAGTCCATTGGAAGTGAAGCGTGTTCTTTAGTTTTTTTCAACTATTATTTTTTTTTCTGGCAGAATGGTCGGCAACTCAATTGTGAATGTTGGGAGATGAAAAGTATGAAATATGTTCATAATCACTGATATGGTTACTTTTCAATGGGTTAATGGTGAAATGCTTCATTATTCCTTGCTATAATCTTACCTTCTCAAATACCCATTCGAGTTGGTGAAATCTCCCCAAACCTTGAATGTTGAATTATGCAGTTTAATCCTCGCATATCCAGCTGGATATTCTGAGTCAGTTTCTGTTATGGAATATTTTGGTTGTGGATCACTCTCGTATAAAGTAGGCGTTGATAAACAATCGAGTCTTACTATATAATCAAGTTTATTCGAATGAATCTGAAAAGGGAATATGAAATAATTGATATTTTGAGGTCGATAATTAATTCAATAGGATTCTCAGAATAAAAGGGTGTCCCAGAATAAAAGGGACAAACTCCGAGGGTAGAATCCTCACTTCATTTTAAGGCTGAACGATTCAATAAACATATACCCTAAAATGAGTATTAACCAACTAACAGGGTGTTGAAAGTGACACAAAAAAATATATTTTCCAGAATAACCCGATAACGGCTTAACTTTTCTTAATAAAATTTGGTATGCCACTTAACAGCATTCAGTTTCATAGTTCAAGGCAAATCATGTGTTTGTAACTCTAAACAGGGGCGTACGGCAGATGGGTACCCCTATTCGCCCCTCCCCAACTTTCATGCCACTGGATGAATATCGATTTCGTCTTCTTTTTCTCAATCCCCAATATTTCCTATACAAAAATGAAATATGTTTCGTTTCACAAATATCAACGGTTTTCGATATATTTGAAGTTGAATAAGTGAGTGCGGATGTGATACGGATACTCATTAGTGATTATTTTGTTAGTGGCTATGTAAGTTTTAAATATCGGGAAATTTTTGTGAACAAAATCCCTCGTGAATGTCAACAATTTTCGAAATATTTGAATTTATACTCATTGCAAGGTATGAAATATGTTGGTTATAATGTTATAAATAGTTACCTACACATTCCTTTCAAAAATAGTAAAGATTTTGATACTCACGCACTTATTCAACTTCAAATATTTCGAAAACCTTTGATAATGGTGAAACGAAACGTATTCCTTTTTTGTATAGGAAATATTGGGGATTAAGAAAAAGTAGACGAAATCGATATTAATCCAGTGGCGTGAAAGTTGGGGAGTGGCGAATAGGGGTACCCACCTGCCGTACGCCTCTTTTAGACTTACAAAGACATGATCTGCCCTGAAATATAAAACTGAATGCTGTTAAGTGACATACCAAATTTCATTACGAAAAGTTAAGCCGTTATGGAGTTATTCTGGAAAATATATTTTTTTGGGTCACTTTCAACACCCTGTAACTCGGTTTATACTCATTTTAGGGTATATGTTCATTGAAACTTTTAAAATGAAGTGAGGATTCTACCCTCGGAGTTTGTCCCCTTTATTCTCGGACACCCTTTATATGAACTTTGATGTCATGTCGGTCTGGATGAGGGCGCCTCCGTCAAATTGACAATAGATGGCGGGGCAAGCGTTTCTTAGGATGTGGTAGTTGTAAAAACTACTGCATTAAACAGGCAAGTATGGTCAAATTCTATAAAGGTGTACAATGTTCCTGTACTCCGTAGTTGAATATCTACCAAAGATCTACATCATGATATCCAAGATATATTTATAACCAAAAAACAAAAGATTCCACAAATAAAAACTTGAATATAATCAAGTTGGATAAAAACATTTTATTACATAGACAGAACATAAGAAGAATAAAAAATGTTTGGGTATATAGGAACATGACTTAAGGCCGGTACATGCAATGTTCAATGTTCATTATAACTACATTTTCATTACATTATAATATAATTGACACTGCATTACATTTTCACAAGAAATGGTACCGTTGATGGAAAAACGTTTTTCTACTAGCGTGCGGAAAAGTCTACTTCTCCGCACTTATATCAGTTTTGAAAGAGTCGCTTTTCCGCACTCTTTTTAGTGCGGAAAAGTAGATTTGTTTAGTTTTTGCGGATTCTACTGACATTTAAATAATGCGTCGCAGAAGGTTAAAATAGAAAGCTTACCAAGTATGGTTGTATAGTTTAATCATAAATGTTCTTTATCTTAACTTTTGGGTGTTTTTACCGCTAGTAGAAAAAATAGTGTACCTAAATCGAGCGTAAAGTGTCTTTTCCGCACGCGATTTCTGCAATCTGCAATCTCGTGCGGAAAAGTATCACTTTCCGCAATTGTTAGGTAAACTACTATATTGCAAACTTGCTCGTGCGTTTATTCGTATAATGTGACAAATCATTTTGGTTGGTTTTCCAAATACTAGTGGTTAACTTTTCTTAATGAAAATGAAATGAAATAAATGAAAATGTAATTGTAATGAACGTTGCATGTACCGGCCTCTACTGATTTTCATTATAGTTTAATTATTAATAAAAATATTGTTATGTTATGGGCTTGGTGTTTTCTTGAATTTTTGAATGTTTAACTTTGTATAGTATACACAAAAAATGATAATCTTCAAGGAAAGGAACCTGCTTCATTACAAAAAAAATCATTCTCTTATATACAGTTAAAACAATATGTTCTCAAAAAGAAATAATAATTTACTTATATTAACTGTACTTACTTCAACAATTATAATTTTCTTTCAAGAAAACCGTATATTTAAAATGAAATATTCTTCAAATTTACTCCAAAATTTTTAAATATAAGAAATCTGACTGATTTACTCGGACGAAAAAACTGTATACTTGATTCAATACATTCTACAAGTTTACTTAAAAACATTAGGTTCCGATATAAGAAATCAGAATAACTTGGATATAAGATTTCTGTACTCAAACCTTCAAATTTTATGAGTTTGCTTCAAAATAATATGTTTTCAGAATAAGAAATTTGAATTACTTGGATGTACAGGTTCACTTCAAAACACCAGGCTTAATACAAGAAATTTCAATTACTTGAATAAAAGATCTCCGTACTTCAAACAGTAGAAGTATCTTCCGTTTGGCTGGGGAAGACCACCTGTAGATGATTTTAGGGGTTCATTCCTCTCGTCGGTGATAGGGTAAGTCGTGATGCCCCAGCCCATTGAATTATAATCCACTGTATAACTAATATTTTCCTACACATGAAGCAGCGACTTATAGTGAAGTCAGTCGCAGTGCCACCCGCGGAGAAAACACAAAACGAGAAAATCAAATTGCAGTAAGGACAAAAAGTCCCCCCCGTAACTTCTTCATTTTACATAATACAAAAAAATGTTAAATACAATATTATACGTATAAGAATAAGTTGTAGAGTTTCATTCGATCTCTTGAATGGTATAAGTTTAATTTATACAGAGTGTCTCAAAAAAGCGCAGTGACTTGAAAGATTAGATTTAAATAGGACACCCGGTATATCATTGCATAATCGTTTAGGGATTATCACAAGGAATCCAACAATAACAAGTTTGATGCAGTTTTTTCCAGAGACTACGGATATTATTTTATTTACAAGCTCAATTAGTGTGAGAGAGAATTCATTGAGCTGCCAGAAAAAGTTTTGCTCTCCCACTCATTGGTCTTATGGATTAAAATAATAGACAATATCTCCGTAGTTTTTGGAGATAACAGCATCAAACTTGGTATTTTAGATTCCTTATAATCATCCTTGAAACAGGTAAATACAGGGTGTCCTATTTGAAAAATGAAAGTCACTGCGCTTTTTTGAGACACTCTGTATAAATGAAAGTTAAACCATTAAAGAGACCGAATGAAACTCTACTACTTTTTTTTGTAATATTTTATAATGTTTTTAACATTTTTGTAATATGTAAAATAAGGAAGGGAAGCGAAGGACCTTTGGTCCTCACTTGAGGTGGTTTTTATGTTGAAAGTTTCAAAAACTCATTTGGAAAACAATATTCTCTGAAATTAAAGAAATGCTGCTCATAATGAGTATTTTATAATGCTCATATCGAACATCTAGACAATTTTATTCGTAGAAAATGCTGTATTTCCATGAAAATTATTACTCAACGGAAGAAATCAAAAAGTTTCAACTAAAGAAATTTGAATTCTCAGCTGAAAACAACGGTTCCTTTGTTTTGAGAGAATTGTTTCAAAATATGAAAATATAGTAAGAAAATTAAAGTTTCCGAAATAAAAAATGAATAAAGCAAACATCTTCACCCAAAATGTTAGCTTCTCGGTTCAAAGAAATTAGTCCGAGAAAATTGATTTTCTTTTATCAAGAAATTATTTTCATGTGTGTACCGACACCTACTTGGGCAATTATTGATTCAATAGAGTCAATTGAGTACTTCACTCAAAAGTTTTAGAATTATGAGTTCAATTCAATGACATTACCCAAACTTGATGTATTTTACGAAATTTCACTAACTTACATCATTTCGATAATGGTCATTGGAAATCAAGTATTTTGACGAAAATCTCGAATCCAGCATTCCTGCTCCGCATACCAGTCGTTGCACCAGTCGCTCGCTAACAGATTTAGCGAGATGTAATGATTTTTCTGAAAAACAAAATAACTGTAGTTACAAGTTGCACCAACCGATTTTATTAAATGGCGGCTTTTTTTAATTATTGGATAGAAAAATGCAACCGAGCAAAACATACTATAAAATTTTTATGTGTAGTAACAGGAGAGGCGCACAGTAGTGCAAGCGTCTCTCTTGTTTATGTGGTATTATCATATCATTGCGTTCCTTGTTGCTCGCATAGATTTCTGCCCATACCCCAGATAAATTGTTTCCGATACTGTATGAGTAGAGCAGTTGGAAGTTCTCTGCAGATGGCTTCGTCAGCCGACTAAAATACTCTCTACCACCCTATGACTCCGGAAGAAGATCGACGGGCCCTCAAAGGTTCGAAGAGTTTTGATGCTAATGAGTGGATTACCTATTAGTGAAAAATATTTTCAAGCACCCACCACTATCTAGAAAGAGTTTTCATCTTATGCCTCAATGGACAGCAATAGATCTCCATCTCCATAAGCCGGGTTTTTTCAGATTTGAAGGATCACAGACTGATATCATGGATGAATGTGTGTTAAACGTTGTAAATTCACTTGCGAATACTTTTCACAATCGACGGGGAGTAGGAACCAACAAAATGGGGCAAAAAAGGAAGTTGCTGGTTGCAGAGAACTTGCTCATCGACATATGCATCACGTAACCTTTTGATGATTCGGTACAACATAGCATAACCTCATGATGCCTTCGCCCAGATGCCTTGCAGTACCCGATCTTGCTTTTGCATAAAGTCTGGTAAAGTCGGGGTGCTAACAAATCAGGTATAATCTTCAGCAGAAGTGTGTTTCAGGAAAACTTCATCAGCCTTCGTTTTTTCTCCCTATATTGTCATTGTACGTTGCACTTAGGAAAACTCGTGGACTGCACCAGAACTAGAATGCATAAGGTCATCCATTTTGATTTTTGTTCGAATATATGAATAGGATATTCATAAAATCTGTTGTGGATTCATCTGCGGCTGAAAGAGAAACTTTAGTCGCTATTTTCCATCGTCCAAGATAACCTCTTGGGAGGTATTCATGTTGAAAAGGGGAACATTCTCCATGAAAATTGAAAAATAAAAAATGTGATTTATATGTAATACCTAACAGAAAACAACTACTTCCCCGGTAAAAGCCAAGCTGGACATTGAAGTACATCTGATAGATATTGTGAAAAGACTAACTGAAAAGAAAAAATCTGAAAGTGAAAATTAACATTTTCATTCAGGTAAGTATTTGATTTTTTGATATTCTGTAGTTTTCATTGAAAATGCATTAAATAGTTACCGCGGAAAAAAATATTTCCGTCAATTCCATCAATTCCATCCTTGATGGGTATAATTGCAATTGAAGAGCCTGAGTTTCAATTTTATCAATCTCCCTGATGAGCTTGTCAAAGCGAAATAGATTTTCGTCGACCAAAATGTATTGGGGATTGAATGCGATAGAAGATTTCTGTGAGTGATAGTTTTCAATAACATTTTCCCTATCTAATTTATTCAATGAATTTCCAATGAAAACTAGAGATAATTATAAAAAATCAACTATCTGAATGAAAATGCATATTTTCACATTCAGATTTTTTTCTTCTCAGTTAGTCTTTTCACAATATCTATCAGATGTAGATCAATGTCCAGCGTGGCTTTAACCGGGGAAGTTTTTGTTTTCTGTTAGATATTACAAATAAATCACATTTTTCATTTTTTAATTTTCATGGAGAATGTTCCCCGTTTCAACATGAATACCTCCCAAGAGGTTAACTTGAACGATGGAAAATAGCGACTAAAGTTTGTCTTTCAGCCGCAGATGATTCCACAATAGATTTTATGAATATCCTATTCATATTTCCGAACAAAAATCAAATTGCAATGCCCATAACAGGTCTATGTCAAAAATAACTTTCAAAGTGTTACCGCAGAAGAAATATTTCCAACAATTGCATCCTTGATGTGTATAATTGTATAATTGCTTCTGAAGAACCTGCGTTTCAATTTTATCAATCTCCCTAATGAGCTTGGCATAGCGAAATATATTTTCGTCGACCTGAATGTATTGGGGATTAAATGCGAGAGAAGCTTCAATGCAATGAACAATTTATGTGGGTTATATTTTTTAATAACATTCTCCTTATCTAATTTATTTAATGAATTTTCAATGAAAACTAGAGAAAATCAAAAAATCAACCATCTTAATGAAAATGCGAATTTTCACTTTCAGATTTTTTCTTTTCAGTTAGAGTCGTTTCACAATATCTATCAGATGTACAATATCCAGCGTGGCTTTTGTCGGGGAAATAGTTGTTTTCTGTTAGATATAACAAATGTCATTCATTTATTTTACCTGAATAACCTCAAACCATGATCTCCTGGACTTCAGAATCGTTAAATGAATCATCAAATGTTCCACAGTTCATCTATTTCAGAAGGTGACGCCCATAATGAATAAGGGAGTGTACAGAACCGCATCCTGATGGATGTCCCAAATGATGGCTACAAGAACTGCTGAAACGAAAGTGAGCGAGAGCAGCTTTCAGATCAGCACAAACAGAGGGTGCTTACAAAAAGGGGTACTATCACCTCTGATGTGGAGTCTCGTAGTAGACGAACTATTCGAAACACTGACCGGGAACGGAGTCACTTGCCTTGGATATGCGGACGACATAGTCATTATGGCCAAAGGCAAATCGAAGAAACCCTCTGCGATCTCATAGAAAGAGAGCTAGAGACAACCAGAAGGTGGTGCCCCTCGGTGGGGTTGAGAATTAACTCATAAAAAACCACAGTAGTACCATTCACTAGAAGAACAAAGTTTCAGCAACTAAGGACTCTTCGCCTCGACGGTACAGACTTAGAATGGCAGCAAGAGGGCTTACCCTAGACTCAAAACTACTCTGGAACAGACACGTAGAAAAGATCGCTAATACGGCAAAATTATCACTGCTGGTGTGCATGAACATTGCAGAAAAACATCAGTACTGCGATGGATGTACACCATGATAGTGAGACCTATTATCACCTACGGAGCAGAATATTGCACGGCAGAACCGAGCTCACCACAACAAAGAAAATTTTGGAGAAAGTGCAAAGACTAGCATGTCTTCGTATAACAGGAGCAAGTCGGACTCAAAGGAACAGTACACGGTGTAAGGGGCTCAACCTCCACCGACTGTGCACACCTTGTCGATCTCCCAACTGACGAAATTACCAGGAACTTGGTTTCGAGAAATTTTTTCAAATGGATCCAAACACCAAGCGAAAATGGAACATAGAATCCATTCGAGCACTGGGAAAGAATAACACAACATGTTACACGGACAGGTCCAAAACTCCCGAGGAAACTGGAGCAAAAGTCTTTGGGCCTCGCACCAAATACTCGGAACACATGGGCCAGTTCCCCAGTATTAAAGGTGCATTCAGTTCAACCCCAACAGGATATACCGGAACAAGGGAATCGTGATCCTATCCGATGGTCAAGCAGCCATCAAAGCGCTGAGCTCATCTAACATCTACTCGAAGATGGTTTGGGAATGCCTAGACAAACTTAATGATCTAGGCAGGAACAACAAGGTGACCCTCCTCTGGGTGCCGGGGCACGTCTGAGTGGAGGGCAATGGACAAGCAGACACCCTGCGGACTTGGAAAATCTTACTTCCTAGAAGAACTCAATAAAGCTGAAGAAGCAATAAGAGCAACATTCGGGCTAAAACTTCCAGGGCTGAGGCAGGCCAAAGATCTCCTCGGCTATTTCAACCGAACAAGATCGAAGACACTGATTAACCTCATCAAAACTAGTCTAAAGACAATCACGGCATTCCTAACGGGGCATTGCAGACTCAAACAACACCTAAGGAAGCTAGGCTTAGAAGAGGATAGCACCTGCAGATTATGTGAGGAACATCTAGAAACACCCCACCATATATTGATGGAGTGTTACGCTGTACATCATGAAATATTGAATATACTGGGATCATACCAGCTGACTGTGAAAAAAATACCACGAGTAGACCCCCTCAAGATCCTAAAATTCCTGAAGGAATTGAGGCTTGAAATGCTGCTGTAAATAAGAACACCTTGTGATAGCAGAAGAAGATGGGGCACAATAGATCTAATCAGGTCGTAGCGCATCAGTCACCATCCATACCAATATAATAATATAAATAATGAAAAGGGGAACATTCTCCATGAAAATTGAAAAATGAAATAATATTATTGATAGCCGAACTGTGTTGAAAGCAACAAGAAGTGTCAAGAGATGGGTCCAAATATGTGTTCAACAAGAAGACGTTGTTAATGAATATTTGTTTAATACAGCAGCTGTTAATCATATTTGAACTATTATTTTAAAATTAAATTAAATTTTTCCATAAAAAACTTTCTTATTTTCAAAATACTCAAGAAAGTGTTTTGTTGATAATGTGATCATGAATGAAAATACATGATGAAATACGGGGGATTCCATTCAAAAATATATAATTTCATGAAATATGTCGAGAAAGCGGCTCTAATTTTTTTTTCATGGGCAACGAAATAGTAAGAAAAAATGAAAAATACAAAAGTGAGTTGAGTGCTCTGAATTTCACGTTACCTGTGACTACAGACGTTGGCTGTTGCTGCAATCTCTTGTTAATAATAAAATTCAAATTCTGCAGCTGATCTGGGCAAAATCTCAACTTGGCATTCGGCAACACTAACTCCTCGGTCTTGCACCATTTCCCTCCTTTGCGCGACTTTGTCTTCCTCTCCTTGAACATTTCTCCGACAACAATGAAACACCTTTCACCAACCCAGACACATTTCTATTAACGACGAAGTCGAGGCAACGCACGAAAAAATCGTCAATTGCTTAATGATAACTTATTGTTTCAATGACGAATATTTTAGGGATAATTGAAGATTAAACGATAGGTTTAAACCGACTCGAACCCAATCACTTGTGCATGCGAATCAATTGAAACGTATGGACACTCTATCGCTTTCCGTGCTTTCCGGTAATATACCAGAAGTGTCATTATTGTGGCGCCCCGCTCACTTCCGATTGCCAACCGGAAAGACCCTTTTGTTAATTTCCATCGTGATTTGAATGAAACGTGTAATTAGATTGTTGTTGTTGCTATAGATGCTGTAACCGCTACTGCATTGGGACGGAGTACAGAGTGGATTTTGTATTCCTCTGGTAGTACAGTAACCACAGACAAATGTAAGCCACAAATATTAGAAAAAATAATGGAAATTCAAATCAGAACGCATATGAGTACATACGATATTCTACCTATAAAGCAGTCAGGGTTTAGACAAGGTCACAGTTGTGCAACAGCACTCGCTGATTTTGACGATGATTTACTGAGAGCTACTTACGGATCAAAATCAAACGAGCGTACTGATTTTACTTGATTATACAAAAGGTTTCGATATGATATACCATAAAAGCCTTATTTCAATATCCCATATTCTTGGTTTCACAAATAGTGCTGAAATCTTTCTTAACTGATAGGTTTCAACAAGTTAAGATTGACGAGCAAATTTCTTCTCCAATTGAAGTGACATCGGGTGTTACTCAAGGTAGTATTCGGGGACCTTTATTGTACACTATGTACACTTCCAATTTCCATAAGTCGATGCGTTATTGTAATTATCATTTTTTTGCTGATGACACTCAGATATATTATTCATTTAGAGCTGATAATTTAATTGAGTCTGTCCAAAAAATTTATAATGATCTGAATTCTTTGTACAATTCTTCTGATTACCATTCATTAAAAATAAATTCAAGTAAGTCGTATGCATTACTTTTCAGCAAAGATACCGCTCGCGAATCTATACTGGATACATTACAATTGCAAATTGGGAATGAAATAATTCCATTCCTTGAATAAGCAGAACATCTAAAAAAAACTGCAATTAGCTTATTGTACCCTGAAAATGATCACAGGTTATCACTGGATCGAGATTTAAAAAAAAATGCTGTGTGAATCTCTGGTATTATCTCATTTGGATCATTGTGACGTTGTCTATGGTTCCTGTCTTGATAGTGTGGATATAAAACGTATACAAAATTACAAAACTCGTGCCTCCGACTTATATATGGCATAAAGCGAAGTCACAGGATTTCTCACAAAGTAACTGAATGTCATTGGCTTGATATGTTTAACCGCCGTAAATTACATTTTGCGTGTCTTTGCTTCAAATTACTAAAGTTCAAGTGCCCCCCTTATACACGAAAAATTAAGCTATCGTACCGACGTTCATAATTTGAATATTAGACGCCAAAATATTCTCACCATACCCTCTAACCATAAAGAAGTATTTAGGAGTTCTTTTTCCTACAAAAGCGCTAAAATCGTAAATGAGCTGACTAAACTTCACTTTTTCAGTTTCAATTTGACTCCAAATGCTTTCAAATACAAATTTAAGCAGTATCTATTTGTCATGCAGAGTAATTAGATAGGTCACGTGTGTAAAAATTCTCCCCCTTCTCTTCTCTTCCTCTCTCGCTCCACTCCTCTCTCTCTTTCTATCTCTCTCTCTCTCTTTCTCTCGCTCTCTCTCTCGTTCGTTCTCTCTTCCAGTATTGGGGATTCAACATTAGATGCCAGCGCCGAAGTGGCAAAAATGGAACTACTCTCGAGTACATTATGTCAACAGAAGAACTGAATATTCACCATTTATATGTACCAAAAATTCATCAGTTATCAACAATAGTTACAGGTTCAACAAAATGCACATAAATAATAGCCAAAATTTTGGGAATTTTGACGAAAACAATAATTTCAATGTACTTATCTATAGTGTCAAAACTTAAATCCAGAGGGAGTATCCCTTATGTTGAATTCTCAATAATGTATATGTATATTTGAAGTTCACGGGTGTTCATCATAGAATTTTTTATTGTTAAAAATTGTTGGCTTTGGTGGAAGAACAGACTCAGAGGTTTATCCTCTGATTCTGAACCATATTGCCATTTATATGCCTACCTTTTCATTTCTAATTGCCAAATTATGTGTTTAAGTTTTTTTTTTTTTTCGTTTTTTATATTGTATTGATATGTGGGTGTATAATAAACGTATTTATTATTATTATTATTATTATTATTACAAGTGAAGAATGAATCGTAGCACTTTTAAACTCGGCACATGACTTCTTGACATCATATATTGTTAGAAAAATGAATTGTTTACTAAAATATCAGGGGTGGAAACCAAAAATATTTTTATTTAAAAATATTTTTTTTTGTTGTTTTGGAAACTATGAGATTTATCAAGTAACAATTTCAACAAAACTTAGTAATTTCTCACAAAATGCACTCGTTTTCTCAGAAAACCTGATTGAATTCTATCAAATTTCAAGGTCGCGCTAACCCGCAACTGCAATTTCCGGCAGGGCCGAAAATTTGATTTAACATAACTTTGCTAAAAGTTTCTGAAGACTTCTACTTCCTCATGTAAATATAACATATGAGTATCTGAGTACCCAAAATGTGTTTTGACCCACTTCACATAACCCTTCTTCGATATTTACGGAGGAACCGAAAATCATGGATATTTTAGTTGATATGAAATAGTTATACTGAAACACGAATTAGTACCCTCTTTGGACCATATGCAAAGATTTTAGACTAGTGAGACATGTCTCACTTATAAGTACCGAACAAAAAACTGGGTTTTACTGCTGCCTCAGTTTTCAACTCACCCATTATCCCGGCAATTTCTTCGGTAAATATTGAAAATAATCGCTCATACACATTCTACATGAAAAATGAAGTATGTGATTTCAAGCTTGAAGTTTGCACTTCACAATAGTGTTATTAAAAATTCATGCATGATATGAATAAGTGATTATTTTCAACATTTACTAAAGAGAATACCGGTTTTATGGGTAAGTTGAAAATGAGGCAGGGGTAAAACAAAGTTTTTTTTTGGCATGTATAAGTAGAACCTGCCACACTACTTTAAAATTGTTTCATATAGTCCAAAGAGGGTATGGAATGCTGCTTCAGTATAATAATTCCATATTTACTAAATTATTCATGATTTTCGGATCATCCGCACAAATACTAGTATATTATGTTTACATGAGAACGTAGGAGTCTTCAGAAATAATATGAACTTTTCCTTTTTCTTCTCCGTTCACGAGTCCGTTCATTTTTAGCAGAGTTATGACCAATCGAATATTCGGCTCCGCCAGAACTTTCAGCGGCGGGTAGGCGTGAACCTGAAATTTGGTCATGGTTGCCCGTCCAAATCTTTCATTCATCTATGAAATTTTGACAAAAGACCGATGTCTAGAGTCTAGACTAACAAGAAGATTGCAAAAACACACCCTTTTCTTCGACCAAAAACATACTGAGAATACTTAGGAATCTATGAATGAGATAAAAAATAATATTAATGAAAGCTTGAATCCAAAAGAGTAATTCAAATAGCATTTGCTCCTCATAATTTTTTTCATACATAAAACTAATGTCTAACAATATGCTGATGTCGGCTTCAATCACATTTTCTGAGAAAACGAGCGCATTTCTTAAGAAATTACTAAGAATAATTTTTGTTGGGAATTGAATTGTCTTTCACCAATTTTGATAAACATTTTTTTTCGTGTTTATCATGGTTCCAACCACTAGCCTACCAAGTTTGGCTACAATCGATACTTGTCTCAAAACCCAATCGTACTGGATTATGGTATGAGGAGTCTCATTTAGGAAATCAGTAAACTGAGTGACCGTGCTTCACTCGTTTTGCAATCCAATATTAACTGCAATCACTTAAATAGCGAATGTGAAAGCAGCATTTGAAAATGCTCGTCATTATTATCAGATTAGTATTGTGGAATATTGTCGTCAGTCCTTGATGTGTGTGTCAAATTTTAGTTTATTCAGACGATTAGAAATGGGTCAAATTGAACTGAGAAATTCTCATCATTATCATTATCATTAAAACATTAATATTATGAAATTCTTGTGTTATCGTCGGTATGACAAATTTTAGAATACATTCGGTCGATTGGAAGTGGGTGGATATTATATTTGGAAATTCACATCATATTAATATTTTTTTTTGGTGTGTTGACATGCCATGGTTATCAGCCACGTGTTCTGGATAGGCCTTGTTACTAACTCCATACGCCACCTTAGGAGCAGCACTGTTAATTATTAACGCAACAGTGAATCGTGGAGGATTATCCCCAGCCAGCAACAAGATTCAAGCACTCAGATTTACATCTGAAACTGAAAAAATCTTGCACTGCCTGGGGATCGAGCCAGCGACCTTTCGATCACGAAGCCCCGGCGCTACAATGCGCCAATCCCCGCCCCATCATGTGCCCAATTTCAGATTATTCGGACGATTCGAATCGAATTTGAAAATTCTCATTATTATTACATTAATATTATGAAATTTTTGTATTGTCATCGGATGGGGAAAGGTGTGCCTAATTTTGGATAATTCGAAGGATTGGTATAGGCGGTAAAAGTTCAGAGAAGATGATTTTTTTATTCTTAGTTGTGGCTGGTTTATAAATAAGTGTATGTATATACGGTGTCTATACAGGGTGACCCAGGGTTGAACCGCCAAACGTTCAGGATCGGTTTTTCAGGTGGAAATAAGAGTTTTTTTTTTATACAAGCATATGTCCCAACTTGCATCGTTACCAAGACACAGCATGTCAAAATATTCACAGAAATATATTTTTTTATTCTGAGTACATTCAGATAAGCCTTTTATTACCGCAAATAAGCATGCCAAGTCTCATCAAAATCTGCCATAAAGTTTTTGAGTAATGAATAAAAAACTGATTTTTTCCAAAAACTTTGACACCCTGTATCTCGAAAACGAATCAACTTGGGACACATGATCACATGAAGAAAAAATTTTATTTTCACCTGAAAAACCGATACTGATCGTTTGGCGGTTTAACTCTGGGTCATCCTGTATAATGAACGATATTCGTAACTATATTTGTCTATAAGCTAGCCAAGTAAATACTCCGTACATGTATAGGTATTTTTGAGTGGCTATGATTTATCAACGATTACAATATTATTTTTTCAGCAATTTGGTATCAAGTTCGTATTCAGACTAGCAAGGCTAAAATAGAAAATACAACACGACCGTTTCCTTTAAACAGACTCGAGAAAAACAAAACTCCAACTGTCGCGAAAAGTTTCAGTTTTGCTCTATTCCACACGAGGTTGTGTTTTGTTTTCGTTTTGTCCGATTAGTGGAAAACCGACTTTATGCAATCATGATATGATGCCAATATTTCAATAACAAGGGGATATTTTATCGAAAATGGTTTGAATGACGAGTCGATAACGTACCAGTGGGATGAAAATAATAAAAAAAGATAAATTATAGTAAGAGTTCCCATCGGCAAAAAAATTACTGATAGATACTCTCTCCAAACTTTCTGTATAGATTCATTGGACCTAGTCTGCAACCGTTTTCCTCTGTAACTTTTTTTTGTTTCGGGAGCGTTTTTCAAAAAAAAAAAATTCTGAATATGTCGTTTTGACGACTATAAAAAATGTATAGCTCAAAAACTTGAACTGAAACCCGAAAATAAAATTCTCTGACAAAAAACACCGACCCTTCGAATATATCGAAAAAACTACCAGGGGAAATTTTATTGATAACCAACTGATTTTCTCAGGATCCATTCGTTGAGAGCTATAAAACAAACGTTTCATATTGTCTGACACAGAACACGGAATTTCCAGTCTGACGCGTCAAAGTGGTCGATTTCATGACCACAACAAATTTATAGATACGCCCTCCAAACTTTCTGTGTGGTTTCGGGGGGGTTTTTCTAAAAAAAAAATCAGCGTTTTTTTTATGTATTTCCTAACTACGGTAAGAAACAGCAGACGGTTATTTGTGAGGTTGTTTTGAGAAAAAAAGTTCCTGAACATATGTCCGGAGTTGCTTCGTTTCTGAGGTACAGAGCGTTGAAGTTTTTTATAAAAAAACGGTATTCATAAAACATTATGAATATCCTCAAACTGATTTGCTTGAAATTTGGTATACTTATTCAAACTTATAAGGCGCCTATTTAGCCCTAACTAGATTGCAACTATTAGGGCCAGTGGCGTCTCAGTGGGCACAAATAACAGCCAACAATATTGTGAAAAAAAGTACGCCACCGGTCTCTTATGTTTTCTTTATATCCAGCTTGGTTTTAGAGAAAAAAAACTGAAAGCCACTCTATTGCATATCATGAACACCTGCTTTGACGTGATAGTAGGGTTTGATACAGTTGAAGTTTGGTTGAAGTATGGTACAGTTATTTGAACTCATGTGTAGGAAAAACCCTACTATCACTGTCAGCTGGCCTCAAAAGCAGGTGTTCATGATATGCAATAGAATGGCTTTCTTTTTTTTTCTCGAAAACCAAGCTGGATATGAAGAAAACAACAAAAAAAAATTATTTTTAGTAGTCTAATCTAAAAAAAAAATAAAACCAACAAAAAATACAGGTACTTTTTTTCACAATATTGATGGCTGTTGTTTGAGCCCACTGAGACGCCACTGGCCTTAATAATTTCAATCTAGTAAACGCTAAGTGAGCGCCTTATTACTTCAAATAACTGTACCAAACTTCAACCAAATCGGTTCGAGGATATTCATGATATTATATGAATAAATTAAAAAAAACTGCAACTTCCTCTATCTCAGAAACAAAGCAACTCCATACATATGTTCATGACAACATTTTTTCTTAAAACGACCTAACAAATTAACCTCTGCAATTTTGTATAAATTTAATACAAACTGGAAAATGTATTTTAATGTGATAACTGAAAGATTATATTTTTCGTCTGACTATAGTTATGCCCCAATATAAGTGTCAGACACTCATGCCACATTTTGAGTACTGCCTTTTTACATATAATATTTCCATGTCTGACGTTTATCTTTGAATTTTTTGTGATCATGAAATCGACCACTTCGACGCGTCAGACTGGAAAAACGCCCCCGTGTTCTGTGTCAGACAATATGAAAAGATTGTTTTATAGCTCTCAATGAATGGATCCTGGGAAAATCAGCTGATTATCAATACATTTTCCCATGGTCGTTTTTTCGACATGTTTGAGGGGGCGGACACCCCCAATGCCCCATGTTTTTGTCGGAGAATTTTATTTTCGGGTTTCAGTTCAAGTTTTTAAGCTATTCCATTTGAAAATGAAACGGTATCAATAAATTTTGTGTAGTCTTCAAAACAACGTTTTTATGATTTTCTTTTTAAACGGACCCGAAACAAAAAAGTCACAGAGGAAAACGGTGGCAGACTAGGTCCAATAAAGCCATGCAGAAAGTTTGTAGAGAGTATATATCAGTGAATTTTTTGCCAATGGGCACTGTAACTATTAGTTTCATCAGAATCTCTTTTATTCAAAATCTGAATAGTTCATTAGATGACAACGAAGAGATATACTTTATCTTTGATTACTTTCGAGATTTTTTTTTTCAGAAACCAATAACCTAACTAATATTTTCCATCATAGGCGATATTCATCTTGTTCAAAAGTTATACAGGATGGTAAAAGAAATTTGATTTCCAAAAAATTGTAACTTTTTACCTCAATTTTTCAAATCGTGCATGTATAATTCTATATCTCGTCACCTTCGGTTCATTTTAGAAATAGGGCATGATATTAGGCCAGTAGAGATAGACATGAAAAAACGAAAGTTTTCAAACTTCGGTCGAGTGAATGGTACATCGAGAAAGTAATAAATCTCAGTTTGCAACCTCTTCCGAAGTCCGCAACATTATCAAAATGGTAATTAACTTTAATTTTGCTGTATAATCGTTGAACAATTTCAAAAAACAATACACGAATCGAGTTTGCAACCAATTCAAGTGTACGGAACATTTTTTTTGTATCGACCTATAATGCTTTTCTTTGATATACAATAAGAGAAAATTCCAAAAGTTCTGCAAACTTGACTGATACATGGGAAAAATATTCCGAACAGTTGTGTAGACTTGCAACCACATTTACGTTGACCAGAACATATATTTTCTTAATTCGTTGTCATTTTTTTAATCAAGGTGGTCTCGAAATAATTGTAAAAGTTTTGCAAACCTTGTACACGATCGGAAACTCCATGGAAATCTGCACAACTGTTCGGAATATTTTTCCGATGTATCTGCTAAGTTTGCAGAACTTTTGCAATTTTCTCTTATGGTATGGTATGGTATATCAAAGAAAAAGATTAGTTTTCGATAAAAACAATATTCCGTTCACTTGAATTGGTTGCAAACTTGATTCGTGATATAAAATAATGTATTCAATAATACTCCAAGTTTGCAGATTTTTTGGAATTTTCTCAACGAGTAAACAGCAAAATTCAATTTTTGACAATATGGCGTACTTCGGAAGAGGTTGCAAACTGAGATTTATTTCTTTCTTGATGTACCATTTACTATTTCCCAAAAGATTCTTTATGTGTTACTAACCTTTTGCAAAAACTTATAATAATAATATTTATTGCATTAGCTTCGGATAACAAAATTTTGTTTCAAAGGTTATAAAAAATTACTGGTAATTTTTTTCACACTGGTTGCTGATTTGGCATAACATTTTTAACTTTTTATGCACTTTTGTATATGTATTACATCTGAAATTTATTGGATATTTTTTTCTTGCTTAAGTTTTATTAACTCCCTAGATTTCTGATTCATTATATTTCATTGTTTTTCTATTTCACAAATTCCTTGATGCTATAATCTGGATAATACTGTGAGGTAGTTGGAAATTTTGAAAAATTCAGTTATAACATAATCAGTTTCCATGATCAAACTAACCAAGCATATCATTGATATTTTTATCATTTAATCTTGAAATACGATAATATAAAGCTAAAATAATGAATTAATAAAATAACTAGTCAACAGTATATGTATGTAACACGAAAACAAGATTTTTGCTTACTATATTTTTGGCGGAAAATCTCCTATCTCGTATTTTTATATTTTTCACTTTCGCGTGTGGTTATGGAGATAACGGGTTGTTTGTCTGCAGAGCTTTTTACTGAAAGTGGAATTTGGAATATTATGTAATGATATTCAACTTATTTGTTTTCTTCGAAGGGTTTTGATTTTTTCCTTCAATGAAAACAAACCCTGGAATATACTCGGGGTTCGGGTATATTTCTCTTCTTCGGGCAGTTGATAAAAAATTCCTCATATTAGTCATATAAAAGCGTCTTCAATATTTTTCAATTTTCATACCATAGAGATCATGGGACATGTCTCAAAATCGAGTTAAGTCTTCGGATAATCAATCGATAATCCAGATAGCAATTTCATAGTATTTTCCGATCTCTTTGGGAATATCTAATTTATTTTCTTTTGAATAGCTTTACTGTAGTGGAACATAATGATTTTTTCAATGAAACTAGAGAAAATTAAAAAAATCAACCATCTGAATGAAAATGCGAATTTTCACTTTCAGATTTTTTCTTTTCAGTTAGTCTTTCCACAATATCTATCAGATGTAGGTCAGTGTCCAGCGTAGCTTGTGCCGGAGAAGTAATTGTGTTCTGATAGATATCACAAATAAATCACATTTTTTATTTTTCAATTTTCATGGATGTTCCCCTTTTTTCAACATGAATACCTCCCAAGAGGTTATCTTGAACGATGGAAAATAGCGACTGAAGTTTGTCTTTCAGCCGCAGCTGATTCCACAACAGATTTTATGAATATTCTATTCATATTTTCGAACAAAAATCATAATGACAGAACTTTCTCAATTTTTGACATGATTTTTTGGGTTTATGACCTTCCACAATCTGAAAATGAAAAAAAGTTAATCCAAAGAAATCATAAACCCAAAAAATCATGTCAAGAATCGGATTTCCTCCACAAAATCAAACTTTCAATCAATATTTTCTCAATTTCTTTACATGAGATAGCTTTACTTTGAAAACATTGGTTTATGTCTATAATTTTTTTTGTGGTTCAAGAGAAAGAAACTACCAAAAACAACAAAACTGCGTCAATTTCGCTCGATCCGCGTTTCGCCAATTAAGTTGGCATCCTCAGGCGCTAAATGCTTACTGCCTACTGGCATTGGTATTGAGAATGAACAGTTTAATCTGCCTGAAGAAGATGCTCACCTGGTGATTGGATAAAACTCCGGTATATTCATAAAATCTTGTTCCTTAACAATATCTTTTGCTGAAATCTTAATATTCTGTAGATGATTTCTTAGTTAGATTATAGTTTTATATGGTGACGATTCCTATAAAATATATTATTTTCTGAAAGGAAAAAGAAAGAAGAAAAAAAACCCATCACAGTCATTCTGTCCCATCCAACGAATGATAACACCCAAGCTTTAGAGTCGAAATTATTCGTTTTATTTATTTGATACTCTCCGGTACACTCATCGAACTTTGTTGGAATCAATTATTAATAAACCAAACATTTCGACATCAGCTCATCAGCTAATCTTGTCATTCCACTACTCCGTTTGTTATGAAATTTTCTAAAAATTCTTTCTGAATATTTTTACATCTCGAAATGGTTTTCTAAATGAATGCCTTGTTCCTTGTTCAACATGTCGTTCTACTTCATAATACCACCATTTGCCAGTATACCTACACCGGCCTAATACCATTGTTTAATCATAGGTATAATAGCTTTGCCATAGAAAATTTTTTCATGCCAAAAAACAGCTCTTTGGGCTCTGCGAAATTCCGAAAAGTTGCCATTTTTTTGTTAGGGATAGAAGATATAATCTTATAATCATATAATCACTGATAGAATCATTCAAATATCTCTATAAATGATAAAGCTATTAGACTTTGAAGTTGTGCTTGGGAGAATAATTTAATTACGGTGTGTGACGTCACACGACTTAACGAGCGCTAAAATTCGAAAACTTAAATTAATCTATTAAATTACACCGATAATCACATTCTCAGTTTCGACTCTTCCCTAGTTGAGTGTGAACGACAAGAGTCGTTTCACGAAGAAATTTTATCTCGCCAATTTGTGTTGTGAATGGCCATTTTCACTGGCATCACCAAGGCCAACACAGGCGAAAACTTTGAAATCTTCCCTAGCTATGTATTGATGCCATTTTGAAGCAGCAGCAAACGCAAACGGCCAATCTCAGTAACTTCACTAGTATTGTGTCCACGAGGTCAAGCAATACGAACTCTAAGTTACGGGAATTTTATTCTTCTACGAGTGAGGAGGTAATTGATAACAGTCAGCATGAGGTACAGCTTTCCTCTGAAGAAAACAGGAAGAGACACTGCTATAACTTCAGAAAAACTAGCAATGTGGGTGATAATAAGATCCAGAAATCCATGGATAGAAAGGTCATCCATAGTCCATAAACAACCAAACAAAACCGAAAGCGAATTCTACGATCTCAGGAATAGAACATCATCGTTCCACGAGATGAGGCTTCAGAAGATCGTTCAAACCTAAAGGAAGGGAGAATGTCCAGAATCGCCCATTTCGGAATGCTTCGAGTTCTCGAAGGACTGTCTGTCGAGCTGTCGGTGTTTCATGCTTTGATCGATATCGATGGTGACTTGTACTGGCAGCCGCTTGCTTGCTGAGTTCTCGGAACAATATTGGTTGCTAGGTAACCGTTCGCTATCCAAAACTACTGCTTCACGACAGTAAAGCTATAGTTTTTCCAAATGGACGACTTTCGTCTTAGTCCTAGGTCTGCAATGGATTCGAAAGACTTCGTTGATCCTCATATTTAAGGCGCTTTCCAAAACGGTGTTAGCTTTGGAGGAACACCTTTCTTTCTACGAGGATGATACAGCAAAACTCGATTGCAGACTTTGAATTCTTCTGAATTAGCTTTCAAATCATAATAGTTTCCATCCCGTCGCTCGCCAATGTCAACCTCTTTCTGGCTGTTTCGAGGAATTCGGCAAGCGTCCTCTCAGTTTATCTTCATAATCCTTCACATCCGTTCCTTTGCCGCATAGTGATCTGAAATAAAAATTTCCTTCCGGGGCTAGCCGGGGTAAGCTTTATTGAATCATGAAAAGCTGTTCTTTATGTCATCAGAAACAGTAGAAGGTGTCTGTTCCAGCCCTTCAGGGGCTGTTCGATCAGATTTCGATGCTAGTCCGTCTAGCATTCCAGCCAGATTTTCTCAACTATTTGTTATTATTTTTATTGAAATTGTACTTCTTGTGTAAATACACGATGATGATGAAAAAAAAAACCGTATACAGCGTCTGCAGCGGGTATGATATTAACATCTTGTGTCACCATTAATTATTGTGTAGGTTGAATTTATTATGATTTTGGTCATTGTTTTGACTTCATTAATTTTTCATGTTAATTTTGTTGAATATTTTGTGATTGATGAAATCAAATGAAATTCTGGTACATATATATGAAGATGATTTGAATCTTTTTTCCCGCTGGTAACACTGTAAATAGTCCATACATGTTTAGCAAGCCTCGGCTTTGCCTCGGCTCGTACTCGCTCACCTCGAATGCTAACACGTCTTTACATTCCTTGTTACTATAACGTTCGCATAAAACTTTTGCCACCTTTATGATTCATTTATTACCATTCAGAGGGAGCTACTGGCAATTAAGTAGAAGTAGTGTTGTTTTGATCTTATAGCGGTTCTCGGGAGTACATCTCAAATCCTCAATAAAACGTCATCGTGAGTTTCATAACAGAACCATTGCATGGACTTGAGGAGTGCTATAAAACCGTTATAAAACTCAGTTTGTATGTGGATTATTCGAAGATCAAAAGGATGTATCGTGTATGTGTATACAGCCATTGTAAAACCTTCACTTAAATGATAAAAGGTTTCATCTTATAGCCTTCTGGAGTGTTTTGAAACCGATTCATAAATCTACTTGCTCTGAGAGCGTATTAGGAAGAATGTATGACCAACATAAATCAAATAGGCTATTACCTAACCTTCAGAAAACTTTCATACAACTAGGATAAAACCAAATGACTTTAAATTGGTACTTGGGCGCGCAGCACTAATATGAACTTTTTGCCTGATGGGTTATCATCATTATTGATGCTGGGGTCAATTGGTGTATTGGAATTTGGAATTTGTTTGGGGTCATTTTGGTTGTTGGGAATGTTTGTTCCTATCGTTAACTAGGATACAAGTCTTCTAGAATCTTGTGCGACCTAGTAAAGACGATGCCCTTACCTTATAACGTGTGCTGCCATGCATGGAACCAGTGAACGGACTGGGATTTGAACACACGCTTTTATGGTTGAGAAGCGGAAGCTCTGCCATTACGATAACCACGGCCTATTGGCCATACAATGCTTTCACTTGAAAAAGACATGGTATGGCGAAACAATGTTTGTGGTTTTATTATAGAGTTTCAATTATAAGGGCGATGACCATGACATAACTGTTATTATGTAAAGTAGGAGTGTGATTATCATATCAAATTGGAATATGAACACGATTATTTGTTTGTTACAATTCAATGAATTTTCAGTCAACAAACACACATGTTCCTCAATCAAGCCGCGATATCCGCAAAATAACAAATTAATCGATTACAACAAATCCATAAATACTATGATTGAATTTTTGAC
Organism: Chrysolina haemoptera; assembly: GCA_958298965.1. NCBI lineage: Eukaryota > Metazoa > Arthropoda > Insecta > Coleoptera > Chrysomelidae > Chrysolina > Chrysolina haemoptera. Next base: position 20,537,707 of record OY282599.1, on the reverse strand, counting down.
GCAAGCAGTTGAATCAAATAGTCGATGTCTATAGCACAAAACAAGTGAATGGCGTGTTAAGAATAAATTTATTCAGCGAGCGTGTGAAAAATACATAAAATGTGAAAAGTAAGAAGGTAAATAAATTCAAGACTTGAACCGAATTTGTTACTGAAATATATAGAAAACCTGCGAGAGGACTCCGCACTTTTTCTGAAAATTTGATATGTTGTAGATTGTCGTCGTTGAAGAAGTAAAACCTCGTGAGTGTTGAATAGGTAACTTTACAGTAAAGACAAAAAACGTTTGAAAAATTGAAAATGATCCCAATATAGTTGTTTTTTTCCTGTTGATGCCCTGTATTGTTCATATTTAAAAAATATTTTGAAATTTTAATGTTTTAAACAAATCAATGTTTTATGGCACTTGCGAGTTTTCACTCACGTAATAGTAATTTACGTAGCAAGTCCGGGAAACACTGTTTTTTTGGACGAGTGGACAAGATTCTAGGGCGAGCGTAGCGAGTCCTAGAAGTCTGCCAGTCCAAAAAAACTGTTTTCGGACGTGTTGCGTACACAATTTTTTCGGCAACCGTGTAGAATAACAATTCGAGGCACATTTATTCATTATATTTCTTTGTAGAAGAAAATGTATTTCTATTAAATATTTAAATTCGAACAGAAGATACTAACAGAAACAGTTTCATTCTTATTTATATTATAGATAGAATAAAGTAGGTGGGCGGACGGAGCCATAAGCATGTAGGCCTCTCAATCGGGCCCGTTATGCACCCACCACTGCTGGGAGATGGTTCAGTTTTGAAGGTAGCCTATCTCGCGAGCGAAAGAGGCCAGCCTTCTAACCGATACCTCCCTCACACTCTCCGGGTTCAGTACGATACTCCCGAGGTGTGCTTCCCGTGTTGCTGCCACTGCCGGGCATTCCGTGAGGATTTGGGTGGCTGACTCCTCATCCTCCAAGCACCACCTAAATTTAGTATCATCCGTGAAACCTAAAATGTTGAGGTGCCTGTTGAGATGGAGCCGTCAGGAGCCCTGTCACTGATCTGATTTCCTTTCTGCTCAGTGTGAGCAGAGTCTTGGTCCTCCTAGCAGAAGGACCTCCGATGTGGAGTTTTGATTGCCTCATGCCCGGTGCATCTTTCCATGTGTCCTGGAATTTTATTTCCAGAATTTCCTTCATGGTTGAGACGCACCATGATCTAGAAACTCCTAGGATAGGTTCTGGTCCAATCGTTGGGCTTTTCGCACCTTGCCTGGCCAAATAATCAGCCCGTTCGTTTCCAGGTACTCCGGTATGACCAGGGACCCAAAGTAGCTTTACTTTATTGGCGGAAGATAGCCTTTGCAGATCATCGATGCATTCAGTCACCAGCAGCGAGGTGACTCTATATGATGTGAGAGCCTTGATCGCCGCTTGGCTGTCGGTGCATATCGTGATTTTCTGGCCGCGGTAGCCTCTGTTGAGATTTTCTCTTACACAGGCGAGTATGGCAAACATTTCTGCCTGGAATACAGTGGCAAAAGTTCCTAGAGCGTAACAGAGTTCCACTTTCGGAGACTGCCCGTATACCCCGGCGCCGGCTGACTAATCCATCCTGGAGCCATCTGGGTACCAGATGATCCCCTTGGTGGGAAGCAGGAGGTGCCCGATCCACTCCCAGTCCTCCCTTTTGGGAATGACTGTCTGCGGCCTTTTACTGAATTGTATGGCAGGTAACGAACTGTCACCCGGCATTTCAAGAAGGGGACAATCCCTTACCGTCTGATTCCATAATCGGGAATGTCCATACATTCCCTCGCTCCGCATTGTTAACACTTCTTAGACGAGGTGCGGCTTTACGTGCCTCATGTTCGATAAGGAGGTACAAGGGGGCAGTCCTACGAACGTCTCCAGCGCTCTGGTAGGTGCTGTCCTCATTGCACTTGTTATCGCAAGACCTTGTCTTTGTACCCTTATTTATTTTAATATTTATATTAAAATTCGAGCATTTCCCGGACTAGTCCGGGAAGTACGTACTTTTCGGACTAGTCCGGGAAGTGATACTTTCTCGGAGAAAAATCGTCCGGAAAGTAGGTACTTCCCGGACGGTTGCCGAAAAAAGTTGTTTTTTAACATATACGATATTTCACTGGTCGGTAAGTATTAGTTGAGATATAAAAAGAGAACATAATAAATGCAGGAAATAATAATAATATATTGTACAGTGAGCATGAAATGGCATACATTTCCCACGAGTAGGTATATGAAATTTTGTAGTACGAGCGTAGCGAATACTATTGTAGTATTGTAGTAAGTATACGAGTGGGAAATGGGTCATTTCATGCAAATTGTTGTTTCTACGACCACCTGAAAAAAAAACAAATCTGCAATATTTTTACTAACACTTTTTATCATAAACTTTCTTGTCGTCATGATTCCCATAATATATACCACCTAAAAAAGGAATTGAAGGTACATATATTGAAGATTATAATAAAAATCGAACACTAATCGATTTCAAAAAAGAAAAAAATGTGGTTTATGTAAGAGATTTGAACTCCCACCCCCACTATCTAAAACCTGAACGTCCCATCACTCTTCACTCGCTGCTACGAGCTCACATAATAAAATAATGAAATCAACAGCTGTAGAAACTTCGTGCCAATTATTCTAAAATATAGAATTCGATTGTCATCAATCTTTGTACTGAAATTAGCGGTGTCAGTGTCAAATCATCCGCATTATTACTACTCATTTTCGATTACTCATTTTTTTTCAAACTAATTTTGTAAATACTGATGTGAAATGTCAAATTATTAGAACGTTAACATACTTGTTTCGATCTTATATTATTTATGACAGTCTGGTAGTTCGTGAAAGTCGTGGGAAATGAAATATCCTGTACTGAAATGATCATTACAGTACAGCTCGTGATGTAGAAAAGAAAAAGTGTTTTACAATCGCCCTACTTCCTGGGCATATTTCGATGTGGTCCTATGCAAAAATGTTGAATAATTTTCATAAAAATATTCAAATCATCATATTTCAATTATACAAGAATGTTCAATCCACATTAATATTTTACTTTTACCTCCTCTAGCCTTTGACTCAATTTTTTCAATTTTTTTAGATGCAAAGATTTCTGTAGAGGCTGGGATTTTTTCTTCCCTTCACTGGGGATTTTTTGTTTCTTTTTTTTTTCGTTTTTCTGGTACACTAGCGTCCTTGGTTTCTTTGATAGGCTTTTCTTCATGGGGAAGGTTGTCGTAGTATGATCCACAATCTGATGAAACCACCACTTTTTCGGAAATGAAGTGCAGAAAGTTGCGCAGGTGTCACTTCCCAGACTAAAAGGCATACACAATATGACTGTTCCTATCTTTTTTCTATCGGACATTATACAAATCAAAATGGGACCCCACACCAGTTATTCTGTTCATTATCATGATCAAAATTTCCTATGGGCCCAACTCAATCCTATGAGTATTTTTCGAGATACAGTTCCTCAAAGGTATGATTTCGTACTTCGTTCAGTGTGCCTGATTAGAAATTGAGAGGCCCGGGTTCGATCTCCGGCTGATCCACATTTTTATTTCAGTATTTTATTTTTTTATGTCTGAACTGTCGCTAAACATATTCGTTTATTATTGATAATCTTGATTTCATTAAATTATCAGGTTATTATTATATTATATTATTATATTATATTATATTAGATAAACACGATCTATAGAATAATATTCACTTAAATCACATATGAAGTGATTCATACTGTAGATATATGTAATAGTATATTACAGAGTAAATTAGGGTTTTTGTAAAAGGCTTATTAGGCACGAATGGAAAAATTACGCACGAAGCCGCGTAGCGGCAAGTGCTGACGCCATCGGGCCATCCACGCCTCAGGCCATAAGGGCCTACTTTTCGCCCTTGATACATAAATAAGTATTTTAAACTAGCCTTAGAGTCAATCTGTGGATTTGACCAATGACATATTACGGCTAGACTCCGTTATGAACATTTCGAGCTGCGGCAACACAGTCACATTCTAAGCACAATAGGTCTCATGCATGTTTTTCTCCTATTTGTTTCAATAAATTATACCATCCATTCAAATACTGGGAAAATAAGATAGCTGCAAAAATATCAATAATTAACAAGAATAAAAATGATTGAAAAATAGTAGAAATTCAAACGATTGTCTTTTGGCGGTAGGGTGTGATGTCAAAATACATGTGAACAAAGATTATCCAAAGAAAACATAGTTTCGGTAGGTTTGCAGTAACTCAATAATAAAAAGATAATAATCAACCACTTGAAAAACTAGAGATAGACTGATCAACGACAAGTCAATACCATGAAAAATACATTTTGTTTACATGAACTTTGACGTCATACTAAGGCGCGCGTTTTACCAAATTCAAATTTGCTTCACATTTTAAAATCTGGATTGTTCAAAACTTTCAAAAGTTACAATTAAATGAAACAATGTTTAATGATTTAATAACAAATTAGATGGTGCACACAAAAATTCCAGTGATTTTGTGATACATGCATGTGACCTATTTTTATTGCCGCTTGTTTCGCGGAACATAGCTGCCAGTCAACCCAAAAGTCAGCAACTTGAGTTTCTGCTCAATTATCTGCTTATATAAAATGTATATAAGCAGATAATTGCCACGAAACAAGAGGCAGTAAAAGTTCTGCTTAGAATGTGACTCTGTCTTGACCGCAGCTCGAATTGTTTATAACGGAGTCTAGCCATAATATGTCTTTGGTCAAATTCACAGATTGATTCTAAGGATAGTTTTCAAGTTGCAGGGTGTTGATAGTTATTTATGCAACAAGTGCAAAAAGTAAGTCGAGGGCAATAAACAATTTTTGTACGAGTTGCACACAACTTTTTTCTACGTTCATGCAAAAAGCAAAAAATGATATTAAGGTGCGGCACTAGGTGTAGGTATATCGATTAGAATTGAAACAGATCACTATCTATCATCTATTTTTCCATTAATAATACTCATTTTAAAACATTCCATCTGTAATTGTCAGAATTAATTTTTATTGACGTTTCTATAACCACAGTTGCATTATGAAAATCAAAATCATAGTATCCGTGAGCGCGTATGTTATCACGAGGTTGATTATGGAGTTATTCTCGGGAAGGCATTATTTGTTTAACTCTGTCTGCTAACATTGATACAAAATAATATAAAATATGTAACTGTTTAAAACGTATTGCCAATCTCACATAATATATGCTAAATATATACTGGGTTTGAACGTTTATATATGTCATGATGACAGCACGTTGAAGTAGAATGACAGATGAGTGCAATAAAGAACTTCTTTTTCCACTAATACATATAGTTCAATAAAGTTTTGCCTTTTGCATGAATGTAGAACAAATGATTTTTCATTTTATTCCATATCCTAAAAACAATTATTGGGCGAGGGCTAACAATTCCTGTAGCAAAAATAAATCTTAGTAATACGCAAATTGGAAAAAATCAAGACGAATCAGTAAAAATTCCGCAATGAAGGAAGGTGCAGCTGAATATTCGTTGGGAGAGTTAATTATTGTTTTTTTTACGATTTGTTACTAAAATATCCATCTTATCGAAAAAAGTTAAGTTTAGAAGTTGTAGATAATTGAAAAATCTAAAACTTTTATATCAAACATCCTTCAACATAATTTCAAAATTAACGAGAAAAATGCCAAAAATAGTCTTTTCTACATTCATGCAAGAAGGAAAACTTTATTGAACTATATTTAGTGGAAAAAGAAGTTCTTTACTGCACTAGTGCAATAAAGTTTTTATTGCACTCATCTGTCATTCTACTTCAACGTGCTGTCATCATGAAAACATGAACGTTCAAACCTACTACCTATTAAGTAGATATTCTGTGAGATTGGCAATAAGTTTTAAACAGTTACATATTTTAAATTATTTTGTATTAATGTTAGCAGCCAGACTTGAAAAAATAATATCTTCCCGAGAATAACTCCATAATCAAAACTGATCCGCTTTGTTCTAAACCGCCTACATGCATAGAGCAAATTGTCTGTAAGTACTATGACCGTGATAACATACGCGCTCCGGCTAGGTACTATGATTTTGATTTTTATAATGCATCTGTAGTTACAGAAACGTCAGTCAAAAATTAATTCTGAAAATTACAGAATTGAAAGTTTCAAATTGAGTAATAATAATGGAAAAATAGATGATAGTAATTTGTTTCGATGCAAATCGATAGTAATAATCAATTATTTAGGTTGCGATTTTTATTTTTCTATACCTAGTGCCGCACCTTAATAATTATTTTTTGCTTTTTGCATGAACGTAGAAAAAATGTTGTATGCAACTAGTGCAAAAATTGTTTATTGCACTGAACGTGTTGTCCAACTCGGCCTAACGGCCTCGTCGAACAATTTCACATCGAGTGCAATAAACACTTACTTTTTGCACTAGCTATTCATTTCTATTTTCATCTTTCGCAAAAAATAATATTTATTTATAAAACTTGGTAAACTGGAGCAAAGCGGGGGTAGACAAAAAACCGAGAGCTAAAGTCTAATATTTTTCTCGTGTATAACTATTTATCCATGTCTAGGTGACTTTTGAAAATATGGAATGTTTCATGTTGTGCACGTTGACTTTTACTTTTAACCTCAAGTTGTAAGTAATAATTTTTTTGTATTTTACCCATCTTTTTGTACAACGTCTAAATTTCGTTTTATAGATCTGTCCCGATGAAGGAATAAATATAGTTCCGAAAGCTTGACAATAAGTATAACAAAGAGTTTTCTTTGACAAAGCCCAGTGATTTGACTGCATCCTCAAGATTGTCCAAAGTTTTTTTTATATGTATATATATACATATATAACATATAACATAATCTGTGTTTTCAATTGAGCCAAATATCTTACAAACTGCAGGATGTATAAAGAAAAAACAAAGAAAACTTGAAATTGCAACACCCTGTAGATCGGTAAGGAAGCGTTTGTGGACTTATGTTTATATGAACTTTTAGACGTAAAATAAGCCAATGTTTAGGAACACCCAGTATATCCGGGAAAAAATGTCTCACTTCCTTCCCGGTACTCGGGGAAAAAATTAAATTTCATAATAAGTTATATTTTATTACCTGTCAACAGAGATAAAATATCAAACTTTTTTCTCGTCACAAAAAAATATATATTTTCACACCTATCTATTTATTATTACACATATTATGCATACTCTTACTATCTAACCCTTTATATAATATCCAAAAGCTATATTTGATCAGTCTCTCTTCATAATTGAAGACTTGAATGTGTTGCTGATCATTAAAAGCATGGTTTGTGAATCCATAGCAAAGTGATCCACACCATAACAATCCAGGTTTACAAAGCGTTCACAAACCTGCTGGCTTCTTGCACTTGGAAAAAATAATATAGTTTTTTTAAATGTTTGAAGACCTTTGAAGACGTTCAGGACTGTGGAATTTCCTGCGATATCACCCGACCTCACGCCACTTGATTTTTACTCATTGGGTAATTCGGAATGGAAAGTTCCTAGGTAGGCGTGAAAGGACTACTATTATATTTTTTTTCAATTTTGCCGAATTCCGACTTAGTATTTCAGAATTAGCTGATTCGGAATTCTGACTGGTTATCTCGGAATTAACTGATTCCGAAATACTCAGTCGGAATTCACTGAGTCAGAATTCCGACTTGGCAAAAATGAAAAAAATAATAATAGTGGCCCTTCTAAAAATTAAGTGGCGTGATATGAACGTCTTCATAGGTCTTCAAACACTTAAAAAACACTTAGTTATTACTTCCCAGTGCAAGAAGCCAGCAGTTATATAATACACCGATATTAGGGATAATTTTGTAAACAGTATGTTGTTAATTTTTAACGGGAGTTAATTTTCATAGATATTTAATATCTGGTTATTCTGTAAAAAATATATGGATGTAGTGGTATCTCTGCAAGCTGTATGGCCTGTATGTTCATGTTCACACATATTAACAGACCTGTTTATTCTGTATAAATTGTATAAACGTGTAACAAAATATGTTAAATGGGTAAAAATCAACATAAAGCTTACAGAATTACCACTATTATTGTCAGATTAGCCAAAAATCGTTAACCGCTGATCTTCCAGGGAATTATTTGAATATTACGGTTCATCGTAATAAGAAATATTGAGTATTTGATTACCTTTCAAAAGACAAAAAACTAGTTAAATGGTTGTTTTTTCTATTAGTACAGGATCCGAAGAGAGGTCGAAATTCACCCATCTGCTTAGCGGATAAAACATATTTTTTTTATTAAGTTTCATAAATAGAAGAATAGGCCTAAAATAGCTTGCCTATCGAAATGTGGTCATGACTATATACAGTGGGTTTCAAAAAGTTTGCACCTTATGGAAAATTGTTTATTACCCATTTGTCAGAAAATGTTATTCTTGTTGAAAATTGTTGCATTGCAGAATAATTGCATACAAGTTGTCAAAATTTCAAATTTCCGAAGTGGCACAGGAGATAACAAAAAATTGGAATATTGATCAAGTGTAATCTACCCTTAATTTCGACGTTAGCAAAAACGTTTATTGAAAGAAGCCGTAGAATATTGAAAACAATATTCAAATTTGGAATCACAGCCGGGTAGTATAGACTTGATCAAAATTCTATTTTTTATTCTTCTTGTAAACGCTTGGAAATTTTGAATTTTAATAACTCAAATACAAGTATTCCGCAATGCACCAATTTTTATGAGGAATAAAATTTTCTGACAAATCGATAATAAAAAAGTTTTCCATATGGTGCATATTTTGGAAACTCACTGTATATTGTCTGGACCACATTTTGATAGGCAACCCATTTTAGGCGTATCCGTCTATTTAGGAAACTTCATAAAACGTATGTTTCATCCGGTAAGCAGATGGGTGAAGTTTGACCTCTACTCGGCTCTTAGACTAGATTTATTGAAAATTTTTGTTTGTCAGTTCAAATTATATTCACAAAAGTGTATCTTATTTTGATGATCTTCTGGTTTCAGGGCTTGAACCTAAATTGTCTGCACTTCTAATAGAAACTAGAAGGGATGTTCGTGAAAATAGGTTGTTTTTTTTTTAAGTAAGGAAATTCGTTAAATTGTGTTTCCCTTTCAGTTTTGACCCAGAACTGATGAAATTATTTCCTAATCTTACATATTTCCGCTCGTTTATTGGTTGTAAATCGAGATATATTCCAATGAACCTTCCGCATATTCTTCCCATAATTTGATCATATTGACCATGAAAAATAAACAATTTCATCAAATTGCATTTGAATAGTACGACGGCTTGGAACTGCCATTCTAGAAGGTATCTTTTTTTCCATATTTACAGTTGCAAATGTGAATTAGTGCTAATTTACAGTTGCAACTGTGAATTAGTGCTAATAATTTACAGTTGCACAAGATTCCTTCTAGAATGCCACTTCCAAGCCGTCGTAGAATAGTAGGTAGTGGTTTCGAATCGATTTTTTTTTTTTTTGAATGAATGAGCAAATGTTTTATCATTGATACATACACTGATATTTTATTTACGTTAAAACACCTCCTGGCGAGCAGTGTATGTTTTCAGATCAACCTTAGGCAAGATTTAGATTTATTGCCGGTATATCTACCGATCCTGGAATTTACAGAGTTCTACTCCAATAATTCCGGAAGATACGAGGGTATTTTCATGAAAAGTGAGACAAATTGCGGTTTTCAGAACAGAAAAGTTTTCAGCGAATCCGTATTAGAACCATTAGTAGTAAAATTAAATTCCTGATTCCTGAGTCTTGATAATAATATACAAAATTTGTTAGTTTTCATAAAAGGAGTAAAATGAGCTTTGAAAAGTGTAAATCGGATCACTGGGTACGGAGATATAAAATTTAACAAATTGGCTTCTATTTTAATATATGGCATCCAAGATCTGGATCATGTGACCAAATGTTTTCTATACCCCTATAGGTGTTTAACAAAGCCCCGCAACAAACCTCTGAGGGTGAGGGTACATAAATGGCACACGTGGAGTAGCGCCCAATGTCATATTACGCACTATATGGAACAATGGAACCCCTCAGGAAAAGATTGATACGCCTCTGTTAATAGTTCTTTGAAACATTATAAGAAATTGTAAACTGAGAACTACATTTTTATTCAATTTCAGATGTCCCAGACGACGTTGGTATATCTACTGTCCAATAGATGTCACATAAAGATGCAATTTCTCAATATGTCATGGAATTACCAATGAAACGTTGATTTACATTCTACGTCTCGTTTGGAGGTCTCGCTCAGCTGTTAGGTTCGCGAGGATCGTGGGGTTGCAGAGTGCGAGGAGTGAGTGACTGTAATTTGTGGTCGGTGGTGAAAAGCAATGATTTCGGCCTAAACAGATGTATGCTGGAAAAAAATCAAACTTCGAAAATGAGCTTGTGATGTATTAACTATTCAGTGTCGTATAATGCACTCTTTATTAATTACTGGACGATTGTTATCCAGAGCAATTTGGAATGGAATCACAAACGTTGCGTCTGCAACAGACCCCAAAATACCGAGAAAAACCGAACCACAACTAGTTTCTGCCGTTTGTGGCTTTTCAAAGAGGAGGAGAATCGAAAGACTGATTAAAGGGCAATTTGGAGATGATGCCTGGTTCACAGCGAAGTACAAATCTGCGGATGTATTGGGTAAGTTATGGGGAAACCTAACCTAACCTTTGAACACTCGTGACGTTATAAGAACAGTACTTGTTATTTTATTTTGGTTTTCTATTTTCTTGCACAATACATAAGGACCACACATGCTCCAAATTGACTAATGTATTATGTGTGTAGTATGATATTTTAATTATTTTTGCTGCAATCTTTAAACATTGGTGCAATATCTTTAAACATTTTTTACATTTTCTAGAATCTTACCTTGAATGACTAAAAATTTGATACTTTCGATTTGAGACCCCATATGAAATGTATTGAAATTGTAGGAATAGTCTATATAAATGATTGCACCTTCCCAAATAACCATAATAAATTACTTCATAGTGCTTGAAGGTTTGAGTTGGATGTGATAAACACATAAATGAAGTTTTCTTAGAAATTAATTGATAATAATTGAAAGGGAAGTGGCAGTGGTGTTAGTGTATTTGGTTTTCACAACGACGATCTGTGTTCGAAACTCAGACCTAAAATTGGTTTGGATCCACTCAAACAAAAGCTGTTTCTCTTACAAGCTCTTAGATGATCGTCTGAGGGTTTTCTCCAGAAACCTGGGAGATTCGTGAAAGAAATTATCATTTTTGATAATTGAATAATTTCACATGTTGAATGTAGGATAGAGAAAATAACTTTTGTCTACGACTGGGTTCGTCATATTAAACCATTATCAAGTAAGCTATAACGTAGTATCACATAAACTCTTCAATATATTGTATATAAAATAAAGTAATTATGTCCACTGGGTAGGTTAATTGGAGAGCTGCATAGTTCTAAAAGGCCATTGATTGTTTCAAAATCAAAATGGGGAGATTTTATTCAATTTATTTATTTATAATGCTTCCCACGTTTGTCTCCCTTCTTTATTGCATGTCTGAAGGATTTTCATGTTATCCTTATTAATTGTGTGGTTTGTTTATAGCCGATTTTTTATTTGATGACACGTGCTCATGGTACCTTATGTTGAAATTTCAACATATACAGTATCCCTCGATAAAGTTGGCTACATATGGGAAAAAATTTGTTATTGAAATGTTTTTGTAACTGGAACTTAATAATACGTTATACAGTGAGGACCAAAAGTCCGTCGCCCTCCCTGTAACTTCTTTATTTTACATATTAAAAAAACATTTTGAATGCATAAGTTGTACGGTTTTGTTCGATCTAAATAGGACACCCTGTATTTCATTGAATGATTGGTTAGGGATGATCATAAGGAATTCAACAATACCAAATTTGATGATGTTATCTCCAAAGACTACGGAGATATCGCCCATTATTTTATCCATAAGCTCAATGAGTGGGAGAGAGAAACTTTTCCTGGCGGGTCAACAAATTCTCTCTTACACTCATTAAGTTTATGAATCAAATAATAGGCGATATCTCCCTAGTCTTAGCATTAAACTTGGTATTGTTGCATTCCATATGATCCCCTAACCGATTATGCAATGAAGTGTGTCCTATTGAAAAAAATAAATTTCTAAGTTGCTGCGCTTTTTTGAGACCTCTGTATAAATGAAACTTAAACCATTAAAGAGATCTAACATTTTTTCGTAATATGAAAAATAAAGAAGTTACGGGTGGGGCGACGCACTTTTGGTCCTTACTTATCCTACATTTAATATTCCTTAGCTTTTGTAATTAATATTTAATAATACATCATTTATCCTTTGCTAGCTTTGGTTACCAATATTAAATTTAGTTTGGATAAATAATGTGTTATTAAGTGTGAATAATAAATATTAGTTGGTTTCAATTTTATTTACGGGTTGAGAATATTGAATAAGCTCATGTGCATCAACAGAATATAAGTAGAGCATGAACACCTAGTGACAAGATTAAATGAATACTGTTTTCATAATTAATCTCTTGCAAAATGTCTATTTCGCAAATATTTGATTAGTTTTGACCCAAATTTATGTGATTTAGGTTATTGAAGCCGTTTCCAGATAAAACAAGAATGTATACTTAATGTTTCTTAATAAGGGTAGAGGAATAGAATGGTATTTTTGATTTTTCAATCTTGTTCAAAATTGGTATAAGTATGGCGTCTTCGTTGGATTCCAAACACATTTTCTTGAAATTTTTTTTTGATATCTTGTCAATTTGATTAATTTTTCAGCACCATAGGTAACTTTTTTGAAATTCTCGGCAAATCTGAGGTCACGTGATATAAGTCTCAACGGATTTTTAAGTTGTCAGACTCAGACATGCAGTAACGAACCACCATCAGAGTTTTGAAATTTCAATAATAAACTTTTTCCCCATACTTATGTAGCCAACTTTATGGCGGACACAGGAAAAATACTTGTAGAGATTGTACAATTCCCATAGATTCCTTCAGTAATTATCACAAATTATCTGCATTGAGATCAATGATACATATGGCATTTATGATTCCTTCATCGGAGAAGGCTTTTCAAGAAGAAGTCATAAAGCAGAATGTATCAAATAACCATATTCCAGTCTACTTGGTTGAGAAAATCATCTCCAATTAATACCAGAAAATTATCATGAATGAACTAAATCCAAATCATGTAGAACCCAAAGAAGATGAGAAATATGGTACTTAGTAGTGTAAGTTACAGTTCTACCAACATGGCTGAACATGTGAAATTCTCATTTATTGCGCCAAGGTTCATGTGGAGTGCCTTTATCACTAAAATTCGTTGTACGACGAATGCGCACTATGGGCGTGCATGTTTTCACGGCTTCAGCTATGTTAGTGGTACTGTACTTGGGAAGACTCTGAAAACATTAGAATCTTTTTTTGAAAATTTGTCATTTACTGTTATGTATATATGTATTTTACATGTTACGAGATAAAAAATCTGGACATCTACAAGAAACAAACCACATAATAAATGAAGGTAACATCAAAATCCCTCATACATGCAGTAAAGGAAGGGAGATGAACTTGATGGAAGCATTAGAAATGAATTAATTGAACCCCAATTTTAAAACCCTCAATGACCAATTGAAATTATGCAGCTCTTCCCTTTTGAATTTGGGAGTTTTGATAACTAGGTTGATCTATTGGTATTTGGAGCCGCCATCTACAGGTACTTTGCTAATTTTTGGTTCAATATTCAGTAATGTTTTGATAGGTTATAGAATTTCAGATAATGTTTAAATATTTTAGGTAATGTTCTGATATTTCAGATACTATTTTGATATTTCAGGTAATGTTTTGCTAAACCTACCTAGTGGAGATGATTACTGTATTTCATGTATATGTAATACTACGTTATAGCTTCCTGGATAATGGTTTGATAAGCCGGAACCGGTGGTAACAAATAAAAGTCCCAGTGGAAATTAGACAAAGTTATTTTCTCTATCCTATATTCAAGTTGATGACTTATTCAAAATATTTTTCAGGTGTGGCAGATGGTGTGGGAGGGTGGAGGGCATATGGTATTGATCCTGGCGAATTTTCCTTACACCTGATGAAAACCTGCGAACGGTTGGTTAGGTTAGGTCGTTTCACCCCCACGAACCCTTCGGAACTGATAGCGAAAAGTTACTATGAACTTTTACATAATAAGAAAGCTATATTAGGTAAGTTTGGGCAAATTATGAGGGTGTGGGTTATTTATTTACGGACAGAATTTATGCATGATTTTTTTAATGAGTAATTAATTCTTTTTATGAGGTTTTTTGTTTGAATTTATCTTAGGACATTCTTTATTTTTCTAACTGAAACCAGTTAGGTACAGACCTTCTTGCAAGAAATAAAAATAATAGTAATATAGTCATCTTCAACATCGAGGATTCACCCCTCAAAAGCTCTTTTAGTATAACTACATTTTCCTTGATTACCCTTGATTATCCGAAGTCACTTACATGCACCTGTGCTTTAAAATATATTTTTTATGTTCCTGAGCTAAGACAATCAATCAGGCGTTTTTATGGGTGTATGTTAACACATTCACTGGTACTCTAAGAAGTGAGTGTACAAATTTTAGTCAAAATGGCTGTGTCGGCCAAAGCCGTCACGCGCACTGAGAATTGTAGTCCAATCAGCAGTGCTGATGTCGAATACACACTTGCAGATAAAAAACTACAGTGCGCCGCTAAATTATGGAATAAATTCATTATTTCTGAATATAAAGATATTTCGGAAAAATCCCAGGACAGGTTGATTTTCTTTTCCGATGGGCCAATTTTTGAACCCCACCCAAAATATATAGGGTTATCCGCATTTGAGTAAAAATTACTGGTGATATTTTTAAATGGGACACTCAGTATATTTTTCCATATTTGGTTAGGGGTCGTCATTACGAATCCAGTGATACCAGGTTTGATGGGATTATGTCTGCGAAAATATGGGCAAAAAACATCCTCGTATGTCTAATGAGTATGACTGAGACTCCACACTATTCAGAAGGTTAAAAGTCTCTCTCGAAATAATGGATTCATTCCATAATTTAGCGGCACACTGTATATTTAAAAACATAGGTACAAACTACAAACTGTGTAATATAATTGGCTCACAAATGTTTGTGATATGATGCGAAACAGTCATTCAGGCATAAATTAGGTTTGCTAGGGCAAGCCACGCAGTGATAGCTCGTTTCCCGCCTTCTTTTATGGTGGTTATGACACCAAGTGCATCTTTTAACTGAAGCCGCCCCTTTAGAGCCCAAAGCATTTTTTATGGACAAATGGTCTTTCTCTCTAGTAGTCAGCGCTGGTGATGGTGATACAAGAACTCGTACAGGTACTAGTCCACTAATGATTTGCAATATGAAATCGTATAATGACAACTTAGAATGGGTTTGTTTCTTATATAGCAAATATGAATTCATTAGTAACATATGTAGAATATGTGTCCCTAATTTTTTATACCATCGGAGAGTTTTTCTGTCACAAGGGTAATAAGACATGAGTTGATCCTTTCTGTCTACACCACCCATATACTTGTTGTACATGAAAATTGGCTTGGGTTTTTGTTTCTCTATATTCAATTTATGACGATATGTCACCATTTCATTGTTGAATTCTGTTGATATATAGACAATATCACGCTTATCGCTCCATTTCCCCACCAGAAGCAATGAAGATGATTGCTATACCGGACATTCGATTCACCATTTTTTTATTTTGTTGTCTTCACATCATTCGGCGTTTTTTTGTGATCAGCTCTCAGGGTTCCCGTACAATAGGTTTTTCGGTCCAACAGTTTGACGGCAAGATATAATAAATAAATAAAATAAAAGAATTGTATCAAATTACCCCTCCTTCTCGAAAAAAAATTGCGAAAACGGGCAAAAAAAAATCGGAAAAATCCGTAATAATGAAAAATATGGGATCATCGAATAATGTAATTTAAAAAAGAATACCTCTCTCGCACCCCTGAAATCCAGATAGAGAACGCGTAGGTATACGAACATTTTTTCGCCGGTTACAGACGTCGAAAATAACTGCGAAAAAAAAATTGGTCTGTCGGCTTCATCCCCCTCCTTTTCGAAAAAAACTATGGAAACTAACGAAAATAAAAACTTAAACGAAAGCAACCTTTTATAATAATATATAGTCAAAATACTATGTTTTCAATTTAATGCCTCTTGTCAGTGACAGGGTAGACAAAATTAAAGTCGCCCAATGAATTATAATCCAGGGTATAACTAATATTTCTCTACACATGAAGCAGCGACTTACAGTAGGGGCAATCGCAGCGCCACCAGCGGAGAAAACACAAAACGAGAAAATCAAATTACTTGGATAAAATATGACACTTGAAGTGGTTTCTATGTTACAAGTTTCAGAAACTTATTTCAAAAACAACATTCTCTCAAATTAAAGAAATGTTGCTCGTAGTTATTTGAAGATAATGTTCGTGTATTTCCAAGAAAATTATTACTCAACGGAAGAAATCAAAAAGTTTCAACTGAAGAAATTCGAATTGTCAGCTAAAAACAACGGTAGGTGAGAGAATGATTTCAAAATAAGAATATATGTTGAGAAAGTTAAAGTTTCCGGATTAAAAAATTAAAATTCTCCGAATAAAGCAAACATCATCCCAAAACGTTAGTTTCTTGGTTCAAAAAAATAAGTCCAAGAAAATTGATTTTCTTTTATCAAGAAATCTATGCAAGACCTAATGAGTACCCTACTGTGGCAATTGTGGCAGAAGATACAAACCTGCTCGTCCTTCTTACTGTACTCATCGAACACTATGTTCTCTGAAGGAATGCTGAAACATTCTACCAGTATCAAGGAGCACCTTCTCTTCCTCCACGCAATCAGTGGATGACACACCACATAAGCATTTTTCGGCAGGGGAAGAGGAAGTTTGTTAAAGCCCTATAGAGCAACCCACAGTTGCAGAATGCTGTCCAAAACTTTCAAAACCCTGATGCATCCCGGTTGGAGTATACCCTGACAGAGGCACAACCTCGACTCTTGATGAGCTGCGGTACGAGGTGTTTACCAAAACTTTGGCAAAGGCAACATTTAGCCTCTCATCTCTCCCTCCTACCTCAGCATTAGATACAGGCGTGGAGTGGGAGGGAAAAGGCCCCCTCGATTGGGGGTGGAAAACAACGCATTGTCCCTCAGAAGAGCCTGCCCCCACCGAGGTGCTTCACTATATCTCTTGCAATTGTAGGATGGGGTCCACGGGACGGTGCACCTGTCGAAAGGCAGTTCTCAAATGTTCGACAATCTGCCTGAATTGTAAAGGCCAAGCATGCTTCAACTCCTGTTGAGCATATTCACCACCCCCATCCATTGGAGGAGGAAGAGAGAAGAGGAGGAAATACCTATCTTGAATTATTGAAACCATGTTGAAGTATACATTTATATATTGTGTAACACTTGGAAGATGAAATTACTCAATTGGATAGGTAGGCCTATACAGTCTAAATACAAGAAATATGTACGATGTAGGAGATTCCAAAATGACTGTTTTTGGCATATAAGAAGAGATAAAAATTGGTCAAATATTGAAATTCAGGTGTTCTTTGAACTCACCGTTGAATGCTCTACAACTTTGATTACAAGAGAGAACATTTTAGCCAATATGGGAAAAATGGTCGTTTTTCAATCGTCGATTACTACCTCATAAATTAGTCAAATTTTGAAATTGGCGAGGCAGATTTTAATGCTCTTCAATTTGCCTCTTGGATGCGTTGTTTAGGAGTTATAAGTGAAAAGCTGAAGAAAGCCCTTTTATTTCGACGTTTTTGGAACACCAAAAATTATCATCAACCCCTGTATGGGTACAAACTCAGATTACTCGTTTTTTAAAACTATCTGAAGTTTCAGAACGATTATTTCCAGCTTTTTTTTTTTTAATAGAACACCCGGTATATCATTGTATGATCGGTTAGGGACGATCATAAAATCCAACAACACCAAGTTTGATGCTATTATCTCCAAAGACTATGGAGATATCGCCTATTATTTTCTCCATAAGCCGAATGAGTGAGAGAGAATTTATTGACCCGCCAGAAAAAGTTTCTCTCTCCCACTCATTCGGCTTATGTATTCGGGTGTTCTATTTAAAAAAATTATTGAAGATGGCGCTCAGCTGCCATTTTAAAACTTTTAGCTGGAAATTTCTCATGAAAAAGTAGGTTTTTATCTCCTATTTGAGCCTTCCAAATTTCGTTGTGATATACCAGGTGGTTAAACGGACTTTAGACTAGCACTGTATAATCTCTACTAGCCCAATGAAATCGGGTATAAGGTTTTTTGAAATCAAGTTTCAACGAGAGCTATTCTGAAAGTGTGGTTTGTGGATTAATAAAAATAAAATCATTATTCTAATTGCCTATTAATAATGCATGAAAAGTACGTATATCGGTGGGATTTTAATATTATCAAATCAATGAAATAGTATATTCAAGAGGCCATGAGCGCGATCATATTTGGGAGACTTTTTAGGGTAAAATAATCACCGTCGCCATGTTGTGTTACCCAGGGTTCTCAACTAAGAATAACCAAATTGACTAATTACTTACATAGTGAAATTTTAAAATGATATTTATTTAGGCAGTGCAGTTATCAAAAAATGTTTAGTGGAGTGGGAGTGAGTTTAGTATCAAGTTGATTTAATTTTTAGATGAAAACTAAGAGTCCGTCGACAAAAACGCTTCGGAATTTCCAAAAACCTCAAAAGAAAATTACATTTTGAAATGAAAAGAAAAATTTACAGAAGGCAATTTCAAAAATTGCACCTTCTTGTTTACCGCATGTTTAAAAGGCAAATATATACAGTTCAAAATGTTTTACTAATTTATAGTGCCAATGTTGTCATTATTGAAGCTCAGGTAAAAGCTGATACCGATAGTGGTATATCTACCCATTTATCCTAGATTTTCTCTTCAGTTACATTTTTCTGAAACTCACAAAATACGCACATGAAATATGCGCACCAAATATATATTTTTTTTTTCGCGGTTTTGTGTTACAGATACATTATATTTTTGACCGTTGGTAACAATGGATAGTTGGTATTGTCGCATGACAATATGGCGACGGTGAATATGGTCAATTGATGACTCGAAAACGGTTTGTCGTATCGATTTCAAACAAGGACAGGCTACTAGAGGGCGTTTGATTCTATTTACGTGCTGTAATGGAAATTGAAATTTCAAACCACTTTTTCATCAAAAAAATCTCAAAAAATGTAACAAAACTGCTGTTACTTTGAAGCATTTTTTGGGTAGATGAACAATTAATTAAAAAAAAACATTACAGCACGTACATAGATCAATATTTTATTTTTTTTCTGATACTAAATTCATTTCGATTAAATAAAGATTGCTTCAAATTTCAATGGAAGAGAAATACCACTCCAGCTACCTCGATTATCTGTGAAAAGCATCGTGGGTGCTGCCGCAAACGTATAGGTAGAATCATACGTCCTATAGAATCTTGTCCTTGTTTAAAATCGATACGACGAACCGGTTTTGAGTTATCGACTCTTTTATAAAAAAAAAAACTGTACCAAATATAATTGCGCTCATAGCCTCTTAATGTTAATGATTCCTGGATAATTCGGAAGAAAAATTGGAGGGGTAGTGCCCCCCGTCCTTTTCCACACTGACTACTATAGACCATCAGATAATGACATATTTTGCTGACTCATTTTCTCGTTTCAGGGATTTTAACCACTGAAAATTATGTCAGTGTTGAGCTCAAAAAATGAAAATTTAGCGATCGGACTTGTGCTAGGCATATAAAAAAAAAATTCCCAAAATTTTCCGGCCGGAAAATTTACTTAAACAGCTGATTGGCTTATGGGAATTTTCTGTAGGGTTCCTAACGATATCAGATTTCATTCTGGCGATTGCCATAAGCGAGAAAATGCGTCAGCGACCGAGTATTCTTTTACAAGATGGCTCCCTTATTTCCACCCTTTAAGGACATTCAAACCGTATGGCTTTGGTTTTTCACTATTAGATTGTTCCTACCTGTTAATGTGTTAAAATGACATGAGAGATTGAAAAAAAAATAATTTTCCATATGCCTAGCACACGTCCGATCGCTAAATTTTAATTTCTTGAGCTCAACACTGACATAATTTTCAGTGGTTAAAATCCCTGAAACGAGAAAATGAGTCAGCAAAATATGTCATTATATGATGGTCTACTACCAGTCAGCACTGGACTAAAGATTCTGAAGTTGAATCTGGCTTTATTATGCTGATTGTTGTTAGACTGATGACTCAAAGTTTAAAATTACGTAAACTGTTTTCATCCTTCTTTATTGATCCTTTTCCAGTTTACCGGTGATTAGCGGTTAATTCATAAAGCGTATTCAATCATGAATACATTTGTTATTGATGCTTTGTTAATGACTGAATGGACTTTGTTCCCATTAATCTTCAAGGATTTGAATAAGAGATTCACAGAAAACTTTTTCTGACGATTTCTCAATATTATTGGGTGATTTTGTGTGCTGTCCTCGTTACCTATTTCAAATATTTTTCGTCTAACAATTTTTTATTGCTAGTCGATATACGAGGGTAACTGAGCATTTAAGAGTAAACCATCGGTCGGCAAACGAAAAAATGATTTTTGCTCCGATGTCTGACTGAGTAACCCAAAAACCAGGTTGATATGATGATTTGGACGGTGAACAGATGGCCTCGATGTTGTCCGTATTGACCTACCCTTTCACTGATGAGGGGCAAATATCTCGAAACTATAGTCTGTTGGGTTCCCTTGTTCGAATCATAACAAAATAATCTTTGTTGGTCACATGGAGCACTTGCAATTGTGTCCTTTGCAATGGAGAACATTGTACAAGTATGTGTTTGATATAATTCAGTACCCGTCGTAGTATTAGCCATGGCAGTAGTTGTTTTCTGAGCTATTGGCCATAATAGTCTTCGCACTGTGGGTAGATCGGTGTGCAAGCAAATGATGAGGTATCAGGAAAAGTCGCTTTATTGTCATTCAAAGTACTTATTCACGTTTGAATTTTTTACACTTTTGCATACGCTCACCAAATATGGAAGCACATATTCCACTCAGAAGTGAGTAGCTCAGAAACAGGCAGTTTCAGCGCCAGTTTTTCAATATCCTGTCAGCGAAGTTTGACTACCAGCTGAATTTGATTGCTGGTTAGAATGAATATGACTTTCGCTCAAATGAAGCAATAAACTTACATTCTAATTAACAGTCTCGTAGCAAATACATTATTTGACTGAACATTGCAAAACCGGCCCTCAAAGTCTCAACAGCTTCTACATCTGTTGAAAATATCGAATTTTATTTTGAAAAGTCGGAAAATGAAAGGAATCGTTTGTGGCAGATCAGGAGAATACGTACAATGATACATTGAGCCGCATCTATAAATAGAAGGATATGAAGGACATCCTTCATCTTTTTTGTATTCACAATAATTTCAAGCAAAACCTCATACTTTAATAGTATAAGTAAGTTTATCATTGAAAAGTTGCTTTATTCTCATACAAGTGAACTAGAATTCGAAATATTTCTCTTTGACTTTCAATAAAACGAAATAAGATATCGGAATCATGGGTAACTTACAATACAGTAGAAGGTGACAAAACAAAACAAAATGAAAGAATACTTTTTTGTCGAAAAAAGTAAAAATATTTTGGGAGATACTGAATTTATAAGTTTTCAAGACTTTTTTTGGTAATCACTGATAAGAGGTCTACAGCCTGCGCAAACTGCGCTGAAACACTGCTAGCGGGCAGAGACATTGTAGCCTTGAGAATCAAACCAGTGCCTCCCAAATAAATCGAACTTCTATTTCATAAAATTTCATAGAATTTTTGACTGCTTCAAAAACGAAAATTCTAGCCATTTATTAATACATTTGTTCCATACAACAACCCATTTTTTTAATTGCTCCAATTTCGGAAACACCCTGTATAATAGCCAGCCACACACATAATGGTTGATCCGCCAGTTTGAACCGCAACAGATAAGCCTGACGGTTTTATACGCCACATTGAGTAACGTTGCAGAAGTATTCGATAGATGTAGTCAAATATTCGTCGTGGTATTGCCAGGAGAGTAGTTGTTTTGTTTTCAAAATGAACGTCTTGTATGGCTCATCATCTTTGAAATGTACTTTTTGAGCAGTCATGAAACTGAATTCGCTTGCCTGGCATTCATTGCATATACAGTATCGGAAACTTTTCATCTGAGGTATAGACAGAAATCTACGCGAGCAACAAGGAACGCAATGATATGATAATACCACATAAATAAGAGAGACGCACTACTGCGCGCCTCTCCTACTACCTCGTCCGACGAATTAACAACGTTTGGCTTGTATTATTTCAGTGAGTTTAATCAAATAACGTATTACATATAAATGTAATAAATAACATCAATCTGATCTTATGAATCTATTTCAGTCCATTCGTTGCAATTGCCTCAATTTTATTTGGCATTAATAGTATAAATTGACCTGTAGTGATAAATCACGCAAAGCGTCTATTAGACGATTATCGATAACTGCCAATTGAAATTAATCGAAAATGTGTGCTCAGTGGGTTTTTCCTGGGAGATCAATCCAATGAAATAGGTAGTTATTTATGAAAAGACCAATTTTATTCGAGTCGAATATTATATTTGCCGAAATGAGCAAACTAAGTGAGTACACAAATTCATCTAGTGCAACTAGTTCCATCTCATGGCTTGCCCTCCCTCCCCAGTTATGTTCCTTGCTATCAAAATCGTCTAACCGTACCATTCTACTTTTAATCCCGCAGTTCCGCATGCGCACTTGATTACGCCAGAAGCGAGATGAACCGTCAAATATGGCTGCTCCACGCTTGTTCTTTCGGAATTTTGGATAAATAGTCGTTATACTCGTTATTTCCTAACAAATTTGGTATTGTATTAGGTAAGGGTATTCAGGTCAGATATGGTTAGCTAGTAATTTACGCATTTCCAACTCAGTTTGCAAGCCAGGTTAGCTTGCTCAGGTTAGGTTTGTGTGTCAATTGCGAGCGAAAAACTAATTCACGCATTTTTGACTGACTCGCAAGCTAGGTTAGCTTGCTCAGGTTAGGTTTGTGTGTCAGTTGCGAGCGAAAAACTAATTCACGCATTTTCGACTGACTCGCAAGTTAGGTTAGCTTGCTCAGGTTAGGTTTGTGTGTCAATTGCAAACGAAAAACTAATTCACGCATTTTCGACGGACTCGCAAGCTAATTTAGCTTGCTCAGGTTAGGTTTGTGTGTCAGTTGCGAGCGAAAAACTAATTCACGCATTTTCGACTGACTCGCAAGTTAGGTTAGCTTGCTCAGGTTAGGTTTGTGTGTTAATTGCAAGCAAAAAACTAATTCACGCATTTTCGACTGACTCGCAAGCTAGGTTAGCTTGCTCAGGTTAGGTTTGTGTGTCAATTGCAAGCAAAAAACTAATTCACGCATTTTCGACAGACTCGCAAGCTAATTTAGCTTGCTCAGCTTAGGTTTGTGTGTCAGTTGCGAGCGAAAAACTAATTCACGCATTTTCGACTGACTCGCAAGCTAATTTAGGTTGCTCATGTTAGGTTTGTGTGTCAATTGCAAGCAAAAAACTAATTCACGCATTTTCGACTTACTCGCAAGCTAGGTTAGCTTGCTCAGGTTAGGTTTGTGTGTCAGTTGCGAGCGAAAAACTAATTCACGCATTTTTGACTGACTCGCAAGTTAGGTTAGCTTGCTCAGGTTAGGTTTGTGTGTCAATTGCAAGCAAAAAACTAATTCACGCATTTTCGACAGACTCGCAAGCTAATTTAGCTTGCTCAGCTTAGGTTTGTGTGTCAGTTGCGAGCGAAAAACTAATTCACGCATTTTCGACTGACTCGCAAGCTAATTTAGGTTGCTCATGTTAGGTTTGTGTGTCAATTGCAAGCAAAAAACTAATTCACGCATTTTCGACTTACTCGCAAGCTAGGTTAGCTTGCTCAGGTTAGGTTTGTGTGTCAGTTGCGAGCGAAAAACTAATTCACGCATTTTTGACTGACTCGCAAGTTAGGTTAGCTTGCTCAGGTTAGGTTTGTGTGTCAATTGCAAGCAAAAAACTAATTCACGCATTTTCGACAGACTCGCAAGCTAATTTAGCTTGCTCAGCTTAGGTTTGTGTGTCAGTTGCGAGCGAAAAACTAATTCACGCATTTTCGACTGACTCGCAAACTAATTTAGCTTGCTCATGTTAGGTTTGTGTCAATTGCAAGCAAAAAACTAATTCACGCATTTTCGACTGACTCGCAAGCTAGGTTAGCTTGCTCAGGTTAGGTTTGTGTGTCAGTTGCGAGCGAAAAACTAATTCACGCATTTTTGACTGACTCGCAAGTTAGGTTAGCTTGCCAAGGTTAGGTTTGTGTGTCTGCAAGCAAAAAACTAATTCACGCATTTTCGACAGACTCGCAAGCTAATTTAGCTTGCTCAGCTTAGGTTTGTGTGTCAGTTGCGAGCGAAAAACTAATTCACGCATTTTCGACTGACTCGCAAGCTAATTTAGCTTGCTCATGTTAGGTTTGTGTGTCAATTGCAAGCAAAAAACTAATTCACGCATTTTCGACGGACTCGCAAGCTAATTTAGCTTGCTCATGTTAGGTTTGTGTGTCAATTGCAAGCAAAAAACTAATTCACGCATTTTCGACTGACTCGCAAGTTAGGTTAGCTTGCTCAGGTTAGGTTTGTGTGTCAATTGCAAGCAAAAAACTAATTCACGCATTTTCAACTGACTCGCAAGCTAGGTTAGCTTGCTCAGGTTAGGTTTGTGTGTCAGTTGCGAGCGAAAAACTAATTCACGCATTTTCGACTGACTCGCAAGCTAGGTTAGCTTGCTCAGGTTAGGTTTGTGTGTCAGTTGCGAGCGAAAAACTAATTCACGCATTTTCGACTGACTCGCAAGTAAGGTTAGCTTGCTCAGGTTAGGTTTGTGTGTCAATTGCGAGCGAAAAACTAATTCACGCATTTTCGACTGACTCGCAAGCTAGGTTAGCTTGCTCAGGTTAGGCTTGTGTGTCAGTTGCGAGCGAAAAACTAATTCACGCATTTTCGACTGACTCGCAAGTTAGGTTAGCTTGCTCAGGTTAGGTTTGTGTGTCAATTGCAAGCGAAAAACTAATTCACGCATTTTCGACGGACTCGCAAGCTAATTTAGCTTGCTCAGGTAAGGTTTGTGTGTCAATTGCGAGCGAAAAAACAAATTCATGCAGTTTCAACTCAGTTTGCCTTCTTGTTTTGTCATCTAAAAACACCCCGCACATCGCCATTAAATGACCCACATGACTAGACGCTTCTTTAACTAGCTTTCGCTCAGACCGATCTCTCCACGAGGTGTTCGTTAGAGTTTCTTCCGCCACTCTACCTATAAATGTTGTGTTTCGCAGAGATCCAATCTACCAATCTGTTTTCATTATTTCAAAAACTGTATAATAGTGATATGAACTTTTTTCAGAAACATTTGGAATTTATTGAGATTCACAAAATGTACACCCCAGGAAACAGGAGACCCACCTAAGCAATCGATATGCTTGTGTTGTGGCGTTACTGGATCCCAGGACTAAATTAACTATAGACCTAAATAATTGGCATAACAGATCATTGATGCAGAAGTAGATTGGAAGCGATTGAAAGAGGGTCAAAGAGAGTGAAAGAGGGTGGAAGGGAGTGAAAGAGAGTGAAACAGAGTGGAATAAGGTGAAAGAGAGTGAGAGAGAGAGAGAGAGAGAGAAGAGAAGGAGAAAGAGAGCAAGGAAGAGAAAGAGAGAAAGGAAGAGAAAGAGAGAACGGAAGACTAAGAGAGAAAGAAAGAGTAAGAGAGAAAGGAAGAGTAAGAGAAAGAAAGAGAGAGAAGGTAAGAGTGAGGAGAGAGAGAAGAAGAGAAGAAAACGAGAAATAAAGAGTGAGAAAGAAAGAAAGAGAGAGAGAAACAAAGAAAGAAAGAGAGAAAAAGAGAAAGAAAGAAAGAGAGAGAAAGAGAAAAAAAGAGAAAGAAAGAGAGAGAAATAAAGAGAGTAAGAGGAAGAGAGAAAGAGAGAAACAGAGAAACAGAGAAAGAGAGAAAGAGAGAAAGAGAGAAAGAGAGAAAGAGAGAAAGAGAGAAAGAGAGAAAGAGAGAAAGAGAGAAAGAAAGAAAGAAAGAAAGAAAGAAAGAAAGAAAGAAAGAAATAAAGAAAGAAAGAAAGAGAGAGAGGAATAAATAGACAGGAGAGAGAAAGAAAGAGAGAAAGAGAGCAAAAGAGAGAGAGAGAGATAGACAGAGAGAAAAAGAGTGAGAACGAGAGAGATGAACGTTGGTGTTAAATATTATTTGTGTGCATAAATTAAAGTTACATAAAAATTTAATTAAAATATAATGACAATGATATCAATTATTCTCGATTATGTTATTAAAAAATAACCATTATGCGAACAAATTTTTTCAATTGTTTTCGAATTCTATATGGCTTTGTGTGGATTCGATTTCATCTAGAATGGTACATCATATGCAAAAATTAGCATAATATTTACAGGTGTCTGGAATTTGCACAAAAGTCAGCTACCGAGCGATATAGAGTAGCAATATAAAGGTATATCCGTTGATAGCCAGGGGTTGCTCCAGGCAGGTGTGAGCTGTGGCTAGGATAGTTTCATTGCCTTTTATATATATTTTTTGTTTTGAAGTTGTATACACTTTTAGAGAACCTAATTTAATACCCTTTTCGCTTTGGTTTTGTTTTTGCTTGTATTTGTGCTTGTACTTTCTGCTTTTGCTTCTGCATTTGCATTTGCTTTTGCTTTTGCTTTTGCTTTTGCTTTTGCTTTTGCTTTTGCTTTTGCTTTTGCTTTTGCTTTTGCTTTTGCTTTTGCTTTTGCTTTTGCTTTTGCTTTTGCTTCTCACCCAGATGGCACAAGTTCGACCCCACCGTCTGCCACGGAACTGAAGTGTTTCGGAATACACTTTTACGTAAGTTTCAGGTCCCGGTTCTCTTTTGCTCGCACAAGCTTTCAGATGAGCATCTGAAAAGCTTTTCTCTGATAACTAGGAGATTCGCAAAACAATTTTTTTCTTTACAACAAATAGTTTTTCTCCCTCCATCCTTGAAGAAAAGGAAGGCTATGTGTATCCATATACACCATTTTTGTTTTGATGTTGTATATAAAACATTGTTGTTAGAATATTATTAACTTGTCAGTTGAAAGCCAATACAGTTTTTTTCAAAAAGGAATTGAGTTAATCATTCATTTGACTAGTTTGCCTCATTCACATGGGTTCTTTAAGAAAGTATTCAAAACACCGGGTTGTCTTTGGAGAATTATCACTTCTGTTCAAGAATACTTCTCATTTGGAAATGAAAGAGTAGAAACGAAACAAGGAGCGCCTTCAAGAATGGAGAACTAGGAGTGTTCAGTGTGAAAGAAAGTGTTCTGGTTTTTAAAAAAAAATCATTTTGCAAACAAAATTAGACATGTTTTAATTTGTCTCTCGAAGCTCAATAAAAATAAATAAAATTATTGTAACTGATATGGTTTAATTGGCTGTTCTAATCATCAATGTTTAATCAACTCCTGGAACAGAATACCACAGGTGTGTCTCTCATTTGTTCATAGAAAACCATCATTATCTCGACGTTAAAAGTTCATTTATGAATCATATTATGTACTACTACTGCCTTCAGTAAACTACATACTTCCTTCAGTAAATGAATTCCTATAATAATATGTGTGACCATGCATTGCAATTTTATATAACTGTCAGCGATCCCGATATCGATAACGAGATTAAATCGATTTATCTGCAATAACAATGCAGTGGGAAGCTCTTGTTGCAGGGTATTACCCATGCATGATAAGCGTTTCAATTTGGAACGACTTATCGCCAACAAAGTCACGTTCATGTGATAAAACGAATTCACGTTTAACTGTCTTTTGTTTCATGGATGAGCAATAATTGAAGGTTTTTTTTAACGTTTTGAATTGGAATTTCAGTTGGTCAAGTGTTTGTCGGACACGCATTAATTAGGTTTCCTTTATTGCACATAATATTCGGAGAACATTTTCAGATATTGGAAAACATTTTTCATTAAATTTGATTTCCATTGAAAGCCACTATACAGGGTGGACTATCGAAAACTTGACGGTAATAATATCGTATATGCCCGGACAGGTCGATTTAAGTTTAGAGGGGGATATTTTGCTGTTCTACCTGCATCACCGTCACTTTAACCTATACGAGCAGTGGGGCGAAAAACCCCTAAAAGTAGAATAGGGAATAGGGGTCCAGTGGCACATCGTTTGAAAGACCGTGGAGTTGCCTAAACAACGGTGTATGTACAATATTTTGAATTGGGATGAACCATAATAAGTTTAAAGTTAAATATACTTACATTATTCTCATCTTAACAAGTGTTCGAAATGTGCGCCTCTAACTTCCATGCATTGATATAGATTCTGCTGAAAACGTTCTCGTACATTCTGGAGCATTTCTGGGGCGATTAGGCGACATTCATTCGTGATTCGTTGTCGTAAATCTTCGAGTGAATCAGGTGGAGTTGCACAAATTCTTCTCTTCAAATGCCTCCACATGAAGAAATCTAGGATAGACTGGTCTGGTGATCGTGGAGTAGGGACCATTCGATGGAACCTCGCCTACCAATCCAGTGACCCGGGAAGTATTGATCCAAATACTGTCGAACAGGCAGATCATAGTGCGGAGGAGCGCAATATTGTTGAAATATGACCTGATCCTCCAGATAATTTTGGTCATTTTCAATAATGTTCATTAACATGGGATCATAAAGTGTCTTGAAGCAGTTCCCCTGTTTGATTGTCTTCTAAGAATAAAGTGCGATACCATCTCCAAAAATACCAGCCCATACATTTAATTTTTGATGGTGTTGCGTACGTACCTCAGTTGCTAGCTGTCTTGTACTTTATGATCAAGCTCAACATGGCCCAAAATTGTCACTGTTGTCTCTTTTCTGAATGGCGGTTCGTTTTCTATTTGCTACCGATCCCGTTTTTCGGAATTTTGAAACTAATTCTGTCTTCCATGTTGTTGTTTGAATCTTTCAGCAGCACTTTGCGCACAGCTATTGTTTTCATAATACAATTCAATGAACTCAACACTCTCTGCAGTTGGGTATACTGTTGTTTCGGTTTAGTTCAGAAGTACAATAGGTACTGCTGTTCTGTCTTTTTCGGTAGGTACAGAAAAAAAAACGAGCAAAATTTTCACAGTACCTATCATAGCAACCAAATGATAGATTGAAAAAAATTGTCACTGATTTGTTCAAAAATGTGTAGATCTCAAATATCATAAAGGTTTTTTATTTCTGAAAAAAGAACTTGAAAATCGGGACTTTGTTGTTCAAAGAATTCAACGGGCTTTCAAACAAAGTGCCACTCGACCCGTATTCCCTATTCACATTTTAGGGATTGTTCACACCACTGCTCGAGGGTTGAAGTGACAGTGCTGCAGGTAGGAAAACAAAATGTCCTCCAATCTAAAAACGACCTGTACGAGCGTTTTTCCACATCTACGAAATTATTACCCAAATCCCACGTGTCAAGATTTCGTTGGGCTACCCTGTATATAAAAGTTCTTTTGGGAGATTTAAGATGCACCATCAGCGCGTCAATCACGAAAGTCAAATTTAATCATTGCGCCGCACATTTTGGGTTTGTGGGGATTTTTTTTCAATAGCGATAGTGAAGACAACGAAGCACTTGCCCGTAACAAAAATACGTAGCTGGGAGCGCCAATCAGGTAGATTGCTCCTAATCGTAGGATCGGTTTCATCTTCTGTTTCTATAATTCCCTTGAGAATTCGGGAATTCAACTATTTTTTCATTCGTCAAACCATACATTTTTTTTATTCAAAATATCAAAACCAAAAATCAGTTAAATTCTCGAATTCTCACAAACGAATTGAATCATTTAAACTAACCAAATTTTCTCAGAAAAATAAAACAGAATGATCAAAACCGATCACCGTTTCATGAAACGATTTTTCAATCTTTTACTCCCATCTACCTACAGTTGAACTGGAGTAGCAAATACCTGTCACAAAACAGCAGAAAAAAATAAAAAACTCACAATTATTGACTAAATATATATCAAATAAGACCGTCACCTATTTTGAAATTAAATTTTCATATATTTTTTTTTTCAAATTTTTATAAAAAGTAGTCAACGAAGCCAACTTATAACCCAGTAGTTTTTATGTGAACGTGCATGATTCAAATTTCAGTTCTGCCCAAAAAGCAAGTATAAAATTGTGTAAATCAAACATGACGTAAACAAAAGCTCATTTCTCATCTCTGGAAAACAAGTATTTATCATGGAGTGTTGCAACGAAATGATCTTTTAAGTCAAGGAATAATGCTGAAAAAAAATTCAATTTGGTCGTAAACAGGACAAAACTCGATTTTGTAATTAATTAAATGTAGCCTCACATAATCTGCGTTTTCGTAATAGGTTGGTAGAAATATGTTGAAATTTCTACGACACTCGTTGATGCTTTGACTTGGACTCGGGTTGATTGTCATAATATACAGGAAACTAGAATTGTTATTTATGGTACAAGTGTGTTATGTTGAAAATAAGTCACGCGAGAAAGATTTGTACCACGAGGCCGTTATTGTTGCATATAGTCTAGATAGTGTATGGGTTGCTGCTTCAGTATAATAATTCCATATTTACTAAGTTATTCATGATTTTCGGATCATCCGCAAACATCTCCGTGAAGTGCGACAAAACACATTTTAGGTAGGTACTCTACTCGCATATTATACTTGTATGAGAAAGTAGGAGTCGTCAGAAACGATCTGAACTTTTGCTTTTCCTACTTCGATCATTTTTAGCAGAGTTATGACAAATCAAATATTCGGCTCCGTCAGAACTTTCAGTGGCGGGTCAGAGTGAACCTGAAATTTGATGTCGGCGTTCAAACATGTTTTCTGAGAAAACGAGCGCATTTCATAAGAAATTACTAGGAATAATTTTTGTGGAAAATTGAATTATTGTTTTTCACTTTATTGAGTTTTTTTTCCAATAAATAATATACTTTCTAAGATTAGAGCAAACATCTATTTATTTATTTTTAAACAAAAAAAATATGTTCACCCCTGGAATTTTGGTAATTTTATTTTGTGTTTATCATGGTTCCAACTACTAGCATACCAAGTTTAGTGGTGCTACAATCGATCCTTGTCTCAAAACCCAATCGTACTGAATTATAAAAAAAGTAAAAATATAGAAATAGTTCAAGACTATTATTTTTTAGAAGTTCATGAAAATGTCATCTGAAGAAATAACTTATAATTACAATTGAAATATACTAATTCTCTGAATTAACAAAATAATCATTTATAAATAAACAACGCACTGTGCTGCTGTTGAATTTGTTTTGCTGAGTGATAAGGATTAGAGGTAAATTTTTTTCTCTCTCATGATGACATTCTTTTTAAAAAACTACCTCTGTTTAATGTAATGTAATACCTCCCCAGATATCATTAACAAATATTTAAACTACCACAAGTCAAGTGGTGAAAAATCCATTTTTCTTCATGAAAGCCTCTGCATTTTTTTTAGCTTAGAATACACCCTCCAAACTCAGTTTCAGTTTTTTTTGAAAAAGCAGATTTGAATTGGTTGCGGGATTTTTTTTATAGCTGCATAACACTTCCTTCTTAGCAAAAGTGACATTTGTATAAAAGTGACATAAGCGACGGTAAGTAATTTACTTACCGACGCTTTTGGCCTAGCGACTAGTAAACAAAACTTACTATTTTGACAACAGATACCGTAAGTAATCAACAAAACTTTATCGTGCAAAAATATTCATTTTGTACCTTCTCAAAATACTCGGAAATTGAGTAGTTGCCTACAACTTATACTTTTTGTCACAGTACATACCTAGAGTGCTAAAAAATAATAATAAATAAATGAATAGTTTTGACTTGGTGGGGTGCAGTTTTCAAACGGAATTTTATTAAAAACACCTATTATTGGTTTTATTAAAAAAATTACAGTTATGAATTCTTAAATTGTTATCTCAGTCTTTGAATTACGTCTTCAGTCTTATTTGAATAATTCGGTCTTGGATTTAGATATTGTATAACGTTATGGACGTGATGAGCCTTAGTTTGAGTGTTCTAGGGTGTTGGCATCTAATATATGTAAATTCATCATCACTGATAAGTAGGTGGGAAATAAAACCTTCCAATAATTTACACTTAAAAAATTATATGTAAATATATATGCTGACAATATTGTTTCGACACACAGTGTCATCTTCTGAGCGAGTTATAAACTGCTATTCTTCGATACTTCATCTTCTTAAATATATGTTCAGGTACAAAAAATATTGTTGATGTCAAATAATTGAACTAAATATCAGGGAACAATAGGGTTGTTATAAATGAGGTATTTAATTATTGGGGAGCTATACAGATTTACCTGGTCGTTAAGTACTAGATTGTTATTGTTACGTAGGTGCTTCTTAATTTATAAGGATTCCAATATGTTTAATTTCAGACCTTTAGGTTGAATATGCAAAATTTCAGGATTCTGTGTGAAGTTATGTTTGCTGTCAATGAGATATTTGGCATAGTTTGGATCCTTCTTATTCAATCTGTAACTCCTCCAATGTTCACGGAGCCTTTGATCAAAACTACGGCCAGTCTGGCCAATATATATTGCATTGCAGTCCTCACACTCAAGTTTGTAAACTCCTGATTTCTTGAATTTATCCCGTACAGATTTTGCGTTATTGATGAATGAATATAGATTGTTGTTAGTTCTGAATGCAACATTTATATTACGTTTCGTATGGTGACCGAGATATGTTAGACATGCAAAACGTTGATCTGATTTTTCTCTGATGTGGGGGTATATTAAATTTAACGTTTTCCTATTTTGTTTTTGTTTGACCATTCTCTCGCAAAAATAACACACAACTTCTCTATATACCACAAACCCACTCATGCAGACAGTACAATACACAAAAACTCTATGCACCCACAATCACACAAACTTGCAGCGTATCAATCTATGGTTCACATACTGGTAAATATACCACAAAGTGATTCTGATTTCAGGTGTGAATTGAATAGAATTAAACAGATCGCCGTGAATAATGGTTATAAAACATCGATCATAGATAGAATGGTCAAACAAAAACAAAATAGGAAAACGTTACATTTAATATACCCCCACATCAGAGAAAAATCCGATCAACGTTTTGCATGTCTAACATATCTCAGTCACCATACGAAACGTAATATAAATGTTGCATTCAGAACTAACAACAATCTATATTCATTCATCAATAACGCAAAATCTGTACGGGATAAATTCAAGAAATCAGGAGTTTACAAACTTGAGTGTGAGGACTGCAATGCAATATATATTGGCCAGACTGGCCGTAGTTTTGATCAAAGGCTCCGTGAACATTGGAGGAGTTACAGATTGAATAAGAAGGATTCAAACTATGCCAAATATCTCATTGACAGCAAACATAACTTCACACAGAATCCTGAAATTTTGCATATTCAACCTAAAGGTCTGAAATTAAACATATTGGAATCCTTATAAATTAAGAAGCACCTACGTAACAATAACAATCTAGTACTTAACGACCAGGTAAATCTGTATAGCTCCCCAATAATCAACTACCTCATTTATAACAACCCTATTGTTTCCTGATATTTATTTCAATTATTTGACATCAACAATATTTGTACCTGAATATATATTTAAGAAGATGAAGTATCGAAGAATAGCAGTTTATAACTCGCTCAGAAGATGACACTGTGTGTCGAAACAATATTGTCATCATATATATTTTTCAAGTGTAAATTATTGGAAGTTTTTATTTCCCACGTACTTACTTAGTTTGAGTCTTTGCATCATAAAATATCTCTCTTGTTTTTACATACTTTGAATTTTCGAGTACTTGGGCACTGGTTCGATTCTAGTTAATTTTAAATTTTCAAATCCTTATCGCATACTTTGAGCGTTTCAATCATCGGGTCTTTGATTTAATTCATCAGTCTTTTATTTGAGAGTTTCTGTCTTGGGTCTTAATAGGTTTAAATTTTTGAAGTTTTAATTTTTTATCCATGGGGTTGAGTCTTTGAACCATAGATTTGACGTCAGGAGCCTTGGGCGTGAGCCTTCGAATCATCAAATCTTTCAGTTGTCTTTTGTTTCTTTGAATCAGATGTGATAATATGTTCGTTTATTATTTTAATTTGCAGACTGTGGAAGTTAAAATACCAAAAATACCACTAAACAAATTTCCTCCACAAAATCGAACATTCAATCAATATGTGAGTGTGAGGGTTTTTCCATTTTGTCAATTACAGTCACTCATTACAAACCCTCAGAACTTCAAAAACCTAGAAAAGAAACAACTCCCTAGAACTGAATTTTCCTATTCTGGAATATGCGACTGCTCAGAACTGATTAGAACAATAACCAAAACAAACCTTTTGTTTACAGTCTTATAATTTATTAATAAGGCAAATATCCGACCTGTTTTGATATGGAGAGCAGGCCCCAACACACACTAAAACTTTTGGATTCTGTTCAAAAGAGAGCTATTTGCCTCGTCGGTGATAATTCACTTAGTTGTATTTTAAAACTTTTAAGAATATGCCTATTAGAGCGTCTAAAATTTCATTTTAATAAATAAATTTTGATTTCGAATAGTCAACATGGATTACGTATGTGGAAATAAGAGCACAGCAATTCACTTTTAATCCAGTACGATTGGGTTTTGAGACGAAGATCGATTGTAGCACCACCAAACTTGGTATGCTAGTAGTTGGAACCATGATAAACATGAAAAAAAAATTGTTTACCAAAATTCCAGGGGTGGAACATATTTTTTCATTCGTTTAAAAATAAATAAATCTTGGAAAGTATATAATTTATCAGAAAAGCAACTCAACAAGGATCCTCCGTAAATATCGTAGAAGGGTTATATGAAGTGGGACAAAACACATTTCAGGTACTCAGATATTCACATGTTATATATGCATGAGGAAGTAGAAGTCTCCAGGAACGATATACACTTTTTCCTTTCCTTCTACTATGATTTTTAGCAAAGTTATGACAAATCTAATTTTAGGCCCTGTCGGAAATTGCAGTGGCGGGTTTACGCGAGCCTGAAATTTGATATCGGAATTCAATCAGGTTTTCTGAGAAAACGAGCCCATTTTGTGAGAAATTACTAAGTATTCTCAATATTGTTTTATATGTGTAATGTCGACTCTTCCAACATCATGTAAAAATGATCTAACTGGAATTAAAGAATTTATTATTATTATTATTATTATTATTATATTTCTTGTAGAGAATTGAATTATCTTCCGCCTTTTTTTTTCTAGCAATACATCAAAGTGCTACATTCATTCTTCACTTGTGGTTTAAATTTTTTTGTGCTTACTGTACTATTTTTCTGTGAAAGAATTATCAGTGTTATCGTGACTGGGGAGTGCCCTGTTGAAATATTCTGCGATTTAGCAGGGCCTTTGTGTAAATAATCAACTTCTTGTCTAATGCGGCCCCCAGCCGAATTGAAACATTTCTCCATAATGAAAAACTGATGTGCACATTAGGAATACACATGATAATATTCGGAAAGGTCATAACTCTTTGTAACTTGATATATCGGTTGGAGTATCGCAGATATCTATTCTGGTGCTAGTACAATTTCTAATTTATATTAACGACTTAAAAGACTCTATATAGGGCCAACCAAAAATCATTATTTACAAATACAACTTTCACGTTCCCATAACAAAATCTTCTAATTTGTTTAAGTCCACGTATAACGTTTAGGCCAGTTAAAATAGACAATCAACTCCTAATAATTCCAAAAGTTTTCAAACTTAAATCGGGAAAGGTTTAAAAACAAACCATAAAGTTTCGCAACCTGTTCCGAAGTCCGCAACATTGTCAAAATTGCTCTTAACTTGAATTTTGCTGTATACTCATTGAAAAAATTCCAAAAGTTCTGAATATATTATTCCATATCACGAATGAAGTTTGCATCCAATTCAGGTGTACGGAATATTTTTTTAACAAAAACAAAAATTCCAAGAGTTCTGCAAACTTGTAAGATATTCCGAACAGTTGTAAAGATTTGCAACTTTTAACGTTGACCCAAACATATATTCCTTTAATTCGTGTTTTTTTATCAAGGTGGTCTCGAGATAATTACAAAAATTTTTAAACTTTGTTGCAAATTTTGAAAACATCCATTATGATGCATTCACACATTTGAAACCTTGTATACGATCCGTAACTTCATGAAATTTACAAATATCTAATTTTAAAATAATTAGTTTTTTCCGGGATGAACTCTTTTATTCCGTTTACCCGTTTCAAAAAAGTATGAAGGAATTGCCCGTCCATCAAAGTTATTATTGAACGAGAAAGTTTTTGCGATTGCCTGATGCTCATTATGATTGCCTGATCATTATGATTGCCTGATCATTGTAATTGCCCGATAGAAAAAAAACTGTTTTGGAACACCGCATAGGTTGGCGGCCTGTCTCTGCTCTATAGATATTTTCATGGAAATATTTTATCAATCATTCCGTTAGGGGTCCCATCGAGACTATCCCTTCGAGCTCAGTCTCCACATCCGTTTGTGGTCTTTTTGGATCCTCTCTGTCCCAGAGCCCGTTCTCCCAATGAACTGCAAAGCTTTGGAACTCACTGCCTCTGGAGGTTTTCCCTGAGGCATACAGCTTGCAAATATTCAAGAACAGCAATTCCTACCTAAGTACTTTCTTTTGGCTCTCACGACTATTCTGAACATTACATGATTTTCTTGCTCAAGAAACATAAAAAAGTCTATTTTAATAAAAAAAAGCCGTGCCATTGATTTTTTCCGGAAAATCTGAATTGCTTTGAAAATACGACAAAACAATTTGTCAGTCATGCAATATCTATCTTTAGAATAAACGACCAAGGTATTATTAGAAAATATATGGATAATTTCTTTTGATTTATATCAGTCTCGTGATTCTCCGTGTCATACTTGGAGCTTCTCACAACTAACCTACGTTATATCTATCTCATTGTGTAAATTTTTTATTCATCATTCCGCTTGGCGTCCTCGACGATTCACATGACTTTTTACGTCATATCATCGATAATACCGCTAAATAGAACGCTTATTCTGTATTGCATCGTCACGTGAAACCCAACTTGTTTTCGATCTTTCGGCGCATTTTTTGGCATCGCTGGTCAAAGTTATCAAGAGTTTCGAATGTTTTGATGATTCTAGCAGTAGCGGTTCGTCATAGGAGGCTAGGGAGGCTGGTAGTACAACAAGAGCTGGTATAATGCTGTATAAAAAAATTGGGGTTGCTTACTCCCGCCAACCAGGGGATCTACACGGCAGTGCACTTTTTTTGATAGATCTTATTCATTGACGTTTTTCTACAGCTGAAAAGTGAACACCTCGGAGCTCCACGGCAAATGATAATAATAGCCGTCTCCTATCCGCACATGCATTTGGTAAATAGGCTATTATAAACTATTTCCATGTGGGTGCGATCCATCAGAACGATCATAGAGCCGACAGTATTACCTGTTCTCTTACTATCAGTCTCCTCTGAAATACACTGAGAAAAATAATCCGTTGTGAATAACGAAAGATGACTATATTATACCAAATAATATTAGATATTAAAGCTTAGAGTAGCAAGTACTCTCTCGGTTCGATTATTATTTACCACTAGAGACAAGTAATTCCCACTTGTCGATTTGTTCTTACATACCGAAATTAGAATATTACTTAGTAATATATGACAATGTACAATACTACCTATCCTTTATTGTTCAGGTATTGTTTATCTGTACTGATATAATATCAGAGATTTTCCCAGGTTAATTATAACTTCACTAAATGAGTATATCATACGTATATGTTGTTTTTCGGTAACATAACCAATTGTTATTATGTACGATCTTATCAGGTTTTGGAGGTTTTGGGTGGATAATCAAATACAAGTACAAAAATAAATATATATTCTTTTCTTTCATCGGTTCATCACAATATCATTTCAGTAGAAATATGAAGGTAAAAAATAAACTCATTTCAACATCAATAAATGAATTCAAATATGACAAATAATACGTAAAACAAAATATGACTTACCGTTGAATACTGGTATTAAAATATCCAAATTCCATTGAATCAGTAACCTTTCCGTTCTAGGTATCTATTCGTAATCTTTGAACTTCAACTTTTAACAGTAGTGCAAAATTAATGTTATTTAACGAACAAGTGAATTAATAAGGGCTATTAACAATTGAGATAATTTAACGCGTGAGCGGAGCGAGCGCGTTAATGTTCGAGATTGTTGATCGCCATTTTAATTCACGAGTTCGTTACAAAACTTTTCCGTTGACCGTAATTTTCAAAAAAAAATAAAAAATTGGTTCCATTTTGGGTCTTGAACCCTCGACATCGCAATCACCTCAGGTCTCATACGAGCATTTTACCGGCCGGCTGCGTGACTACCTATTAAAGTTACTGACAACTGTTATATTGAATGTTTTCTGAATATTTTTTTTCACAAAACTTTTCCGTCGACCGTACTTTTCAAAAATAAAAATATCTTTTAATTTTCAGTTTTATTATTATACAGGGTGTTCCTTAAAGACATGCTAATATTTGAGGGGGTGATTCTTTGACTTATTTTAAGGAAAAAACTTTCCAAAAATGTATGTCCTAAAAGTCCTTACTTTTGACATACAGGGTGATAAAGTTTTGAAAAAAAATCAGTTTTTTAATAATAACTGAGATAATATTGTAGACGTTTTTATAAAATTTGGTACATGTCTTCTATGCATCAGGGTGCATTTTTTAATGCACAAACATTTTCATTTTCTCAACCAGTGGCGTCCGTACGGGTTTTGCATTGAATATTTTTGGAGAAAAAAATACTACGCCACTGCTTTCTCCAAAAAAAAAATACTTTTGAGATCCTCATTTATTTTTGAGCAAATTTAATCTCTTGAGTTTTCTTTGTCCGCCGCATGGTTTTCGCTTAAAAAAATAAAAATCGTTTTACTTCAGGATCAATTCCTCAAAAATCTGATGTGGTGTGGAAATGATTGTGCGACGGAAATAGTTATTTAACGAACAAGTGTATTAATAAGAGCGATTAACAATCGAGATATTTTAATGTTTGAGATTGTTAATCGCCATTTTAATTCACGAGTTTGTTACAAAACTTTTCCGTCGACCGTAGTTTTCAAAAATAGATCACTATTTCCTTTTTATATCAACTCAAAGATAATTCAATTTTTCTTCGGGGTAGTTTTGTTTTATTTTTTCAAATTGAAATAAAAAAAAAGAACAAAAAAAAATTTGCCTTGTGTGGGTTTGAACTATCGACCTCAGTATCTCCTCTCGGCTGTCTGACTGAATTTACCATTACGCCACGAGACTTCTTTGATTTTTGATGACAACTACTGGCATATTGAAGAATCTCTCAAATTTTATTTCAGAATTGACAAATAAATAGTGACAGATAGTATTAGAGCAATGTATGTTGGGTTGCATATAAGCAAATCGTTGATTAATAGAAAATCATTCATTAACAGGGGTCATTAATCAACGATTTTTAGTGCATTAAAATACATCATAAATGAACGGTCGACGGAAAAACAATGAAAATGGGTATAAAAGTCACGACTCACGAACAGCAATAGGGCAAACAGAACAAGAAATGGCGACGGATCATATCGATTATCGGCAGCTGGCGCATCGCGTGCTCGTTCGGAATCTTACGGCTTTTTTCGGTATTCGATTAATACTCTTCGTAGTGGTAAATCTTGACATCATAGGAAGTAATCTCATACGTGCTATCATTTGTAGTGGTAAATAAAAATATTGGATACGTTATATTCACCATGAACCTAATACCACTGCAGGAAAGATATTTGATAATAACCTGTTATTGAACATTTCAACTGATGAAGTAGTCAATAATAATTGAAATAATCATCATTTGGATGTGGTATGCAATAGATTTGTCGTGATATTGAGTACTCATAAAAGTAATATCACTAACATGTAATTTGTTCAATGAAACTAAATCGACATTACCATTCATTTAGTAAAAAGATATCCTTTTATTTTCTCAGTAGAGTATTTTCAAATGTCCATTTGCTTTTTTTGTCTAAAACCTAGGACATACCAACAGAAGTCACTATGTACTTGCACTGAACTTTTTGAAACTTTCACCAATGTAGTAAACCTTGACGTGTTTCAATCACCAAGTAATCATCAAGTTGAGATTCTAAAATAGCGATTTGGTGTTGGAATAAAACTCCAGTTTATTCGAAAACATTATGTTTTCCTAAAATGTCTTAACTATACATCCCCTTCACACATTAGAGAATGATTTCACATTATGATGGCCCGGAACTAACCTTCGTTCAATCTCCGGGCCAATGTCACCTATACTC
Source organism: Chrysolina haemoptera (assembly GCA_958298965.1). Lineage (NCBI taxonomy): Eukaryota > Metazoa > Arthropoda > Insecta > Coleoptera > Chrysomelidae > Chrysolina > Chrysolina haemoptera. The sequence goes on along the minus strand of OY282599.1, from coordinate 20,497,059 downwards.
TATTTCAAGAATGACGTAGAGTAAATTCTCATAAGAACCTAGCCATAATACATAGGAATTTACTCTACGTTATTCTTGAAATGAACTATAATGTCGATTCCGACAACACGCAAGAATAGCCTTAAAAACACCAGTGAGTCAATTTTTTTTCCGTGGGAGATTATCCTCCACCAATGATGAATACGATTGGTCCGACTTTTTCCGTACTTATCGAAATAATAATGAATATAAAGCCCGAAATGAAATAAACTAGTACACTCAATAGAGCATAAAATATAGTATATTAAGCACGAGCAAGTGTTTGGAAAGATCAGTTATCCACGAATACTTTACTTTATTTTTTTCAATTGGTGCACTTTGAAATCATAAATACTGGTTTCATTTTTACAAGTGATGGAAATAAGAACTTATAATGTAAAATGGCTGAATTCATGATATGGCATGAGTATACCTTTCATTAATGTTTGAATAAAAGTTTTGCATTTGTTTGTGATATTTTATTTGACGTTACAAAGTACTCCTGTCAGATCAATAATCATAACATTGTCATTTAAACTTCACTGTTCTCGAGTTGTTGATGTATCCATGGTAACTTTTTGAAAGTTCGATTTGCACACGCTGTGGCGTGCTTTAAATATGTAAAAAGGGACACCAATAATATGTATCAAGTGAGTAAAAAAACACTTTACTCACGAGTTTCATACAGTATTTTTTCTACAACTGTCAAAAAAATTAACCAATTTATATTTTATTGCAAATATGAAATGAATTTGGCATATTTTTATTGATTCATTATTCGAACAAAGTTCGAAGAGTGTGCCGAAGAGTTGAGTTTCAAACAAATGGAACGAATAAATTCTACAGACTCGAAATCCCTGTCTCTTCACACTATCCCGCAAAAAGGAAAATATGAAGCGAATATTAAAATGACATATTCATCGAGATCAATCCTATTATTATTAATGTTGACTTGACTTTCGAATAACTAGTCCATCGAAGTAACTTTTCATTTTCTTAGATTTGTATTCAAAATAAATACACAATCCTCGTGAAGCAACGAATACCTTTTTCTTTCTTTGAACTATGTCAAGGAAATCTCATATTTGCACTATCCACGATTTTCTCCGTTCAATCTTCATCACTTTTCATTTCTACTTAAATTAAATTTATAGTTATCAAAAATTCGTTATCTGGATAAATCCCCAATTTCGCAAATTTCATTAATTATTGTTGTCAACTAGATTCTGACGGCCAAACAGCCATAGCTACCTTGGATTACCTACCTATTGTAGATTAGGTCCAATAGCTCATTAAAGGTATGTGCTATTATTTTGAATATATTCGCCGCGATAGTTTGGAATTTTGATGATACTTATTTAATAGTAAGAATGCTAAGAATATTATTGGTGAAGCATTTGTATATCAGATATTTATAGGTTATTAGTTGCCAAAGAAAATGAGAACTGGCTTTATGACAGGATTTCGTTATTATTCGGATCTATCACTGTTGTTGCATGAAACTGTCGGTTGCCTAGCAACAGCCGTTAAAAAAAAGTGCACTTTTTTTTACGCTTTTCCGTTTAATAATGAAACCGTATGTTGATAGTGAAATGGTGTAATACTTTACGCACACAAACCACACAAAAAAAGTGGACTTTTTTTGACAGTTGTAGAAAAAAATGATTTTTTAACAAAATTACTATAGTAGGAAACTAAACTTGTCACATGAAAAAGAGTTCGTAGTTATATTCTGTTATGTTTTGGACTTGCAACTGTCATTTATAAATCACAGTTGCGAGTCCAAAACATAACAGAATATAACTAAATATAAAAAAGGACTGTATTCCTTGTGATGGCACAATCGGTTTCCTACTAGTATTTTTGTTACGAAAAAATACTTTACTATTGATTGGCCTATAGTGTTAGGAGAAATTTATTTTTATAATAGGGATCATAAAAGAAACCGATTTTCTAAAAATATTCTGTAATTCACCGTTAATATTTACCGATACGTTTCTAAATATACAGTGAGCACGTAAAGGTTGGAACAAATTCGTTAAAAGCTTGATATGGCCATTGGGGGGAAAAAAGCTCAGACACGTCTATTTTCTTTTTCAGTTTCGCATTTTTTGGTCTGCTCATACTTTCGATGACGTCATCACTGTTCGAATTATGACGTCATTATATATCTGTTCCTACTGTTCCTACCGGAGCAGCTGAAGGAGAGAGCGTGTTGAAAAAATACCAAACTGAAGTTCGACCACCAGGGAGATGGCGTGGAACTTTCTAAAATATAAGATTGACTGTTCTTGAATAAGATCCTGGAAAATTCAAGGAAATCTCAGAATGAACAATAACAGAAGCACCGGAAGTTTCAAGAATGCAACGAAAACACTCAAGTGAGTTATCGAAAGTTCGGCCACCAGGGAGAAGGCGTGATGGTGAAAATTTCTATAATATAAGAAATTCTAGAATGTTCTGAAAGCTTCTGAAAAGTTCAAAAAAATTCAAGATTTCCATAGAATGAATGGGAACAAATATTCCGGGAGGTTCTAGAAAGTGCTAAAAAGATACTCAAGTAAAGTTCCCAAAAGTTCGACCACCAAGGAGGTGCCGTGGTGGTGTAACTTTCTGGAAGATTCTAGAACATAAGAAAAAAAGTTTCAAATGTTCTAGGACATAAAAAAGACTTTCGAATGTTCTGAAATCTTCTGGAAAGTATTAGAAAATTCGAAATCACTGATGAAAATCGTGTCTCAAGGTGTCCAAGCTAATCACCGAAGGGTTAGTCGTCGAATCAGAGATGAACACATCAGAAGAAGACATTAGTTCATAAAAAACTGACGATGTTTTAACATTCTTAATCTGTTCAATGTTCCGACAGGATAGACTGCCAGGTCCGCAAGTTGACGAATAATGATAACCCCAATACACGTGAAACAGATACACACAGTATGGTATTCCTAATTATAGTAAGAAGTTTTACCTGGGACTCCTTGAAGTCTAAATTTGAAAGTCATTCTAATTTTCACCACAATTATTTTAAATAATAAGAGCCACCACTGAATTCTAGTAGAAATATTTGGCCTTTGCAAAACGGTAGCCAATTAACGAACTTTTTATATCTCTGATTCTTTTTTAGACTGTGCTGTAGAAATAATCGTAGAATGAATTTTGAACGGTTATAAAATCCTGTTCATTATTGATCCATGAAGTTGTGTTTAGGCGACTCACAACTTTCGTAACAAGACGATTTTTCGAATAACTTTATTACGCAGCATAAAAAAATTAGAGGAAACTTGATTTAAAATGTAGAGCAACCAGTATTTCAACCCAGAGCCTCTCGGTACTGGAAACGTGGAAAGGACTAGTGAGTCGGCAGATTATTAATAATAATAATGTCGATTTTGTAGTGATTCGCTCACTGAATACCATTTGATTATCTCATATCCGTAATCGGGTTCAAACATTCGCCTATTAATGGAACTTATAAGGAGGGACACCAACTGAGTGACAAATTGACTCTTACTTTACTGAGTGTGCATGTGAATCAGGGACTGAAAGCGACAAGGAACACAGTTGTAGCTGAAACCGTGAAAACACGTACGTCCATAATGCGCATTCGTCGTACAACGGAGTATAATAGTCCGTAATGTATCCAGTGAGAGGGCACTCGCCATGAGCGTTCGCGCAGTACTGTACGTGATGTTGGAATTATTTATGAGAGTTTGGAGGTAGTTTGACAGCGAAAATGTACATTAAATTTTGAAGGTTTCAAGACTTGTTTGCAAAAGTCAGTATAAATGAATTGATATGAAGGGGTTGTGGGGAAAGTTCATTTATTTTAGATTCTACCTCGGCTTCTACTTTATATTCTTCTCGCTCCTTCTTTCAGTTAATTATCCACCTCTCTTGCCATGTTCGTTAATATTATGTGGTTCATTTTTTTTTGAGTCCTGGAACCTTTTGCCCTCCTAGATTCTTCCTTTGACTTTCTGGACTCTTCCTTCGACATGCTAGACTCTTCTGACTTAGTGAAATATTCCGCTGACTTCATCAAATTTCGGATCTCATTTTGGGGGTTTTGATGTCATTTGCTTGCAGAAATTCACTTCACTCTTCTAGTTTTTCAATTAAGGATTTTCATGAAACCTATTAGTAGTGCTTTTTTCAGTTCGAGTTGTTTCAAGAAGAAATCCAAAGTATCTGTTGGCTCACAGACGATCTGTTATTTTACCGACAGTTCACAAAATATCAACTCACTGATCTTCATCACCATCTACCTACAAAAATAACCAGGGCCTGATTAACCCCTTAGGCTAATTAGGCTGCAGTCTAGGGCGCGAGGATTGGGGGGGGCGCGCTGAAATCGTGTATTCGCGTACACTATTAATCTAGTATAACATATTTCAACTAGACCGAGACAAAACACTAAAACTAAAAGCGCTGTGAACTGAAAAAGCTTGGAAATCCCTGATTTTCACAATAAATTGTGAAATTTTAAAAAGCGCGCGTAAAACAAACACTGACTTATCACTCGAATCGGACAAACGTCTAACTCACCCACTCCGTACCAACGTTGCCAAACTAATTCACCCACTCCGTACTAACGTTGCCAACTTTAACTTATCATCAACTCGGTTTGCCTGCAGCTGTTTCACGCATTTTCGAGTCTCGCAAGCTAGGTTAGCTTCCTCAGGTTAGGTTTGTGTGTCAAGTGCGAGCAAAAAACAAATTTACGCATTTTTAACTCAGTTTTCCTTCCTCTTTTGTCATCTAAACACCACGCATGCATTTGCAGTATAATAAGTAAAACTTGGCAACGGTTGAAGCACCCCGCATGCATGCTCTCGTAATCGGTCGGTGGTCGAGCGAGTGAGTGAGCTGGCAACAGCGCAGCTCGCCGCGCGCGATGAAATACATCAACGACGCGAGGGGACTTCCCGGTGTTTAATCGTTATATAGTATGCTTATTTCAAAGAGTAGGGACCTATAGCAGACAGGTCTGTTTCCTACTCTTTGCTTATTTGCAGGCTTTGCCACGCTTCGTTCATTTGTCTTATCTCTTTCGTTAATCTTCGTTCGTCCGTCATATCATATCACGCTCTCGAGTACCATATTCGTTTTTGGTGATTGATATTTATTGTCCTTTCCTTTAGTGTTTCCGTGTTGTTGCAAAAATGTTTCACTAGTATGATATGCCTCTCGTATTTTTTAAAGATAACATCAGAACTGTAAATATTTAAAAAATACTTCACACACTAGATGACCACGCTCATGGTCATAAAATGGCCGCATCAACTAAGTTGTCCACAGAAACTAAGCCAATACAAGTCATGCGGCCAAACACGACATTGATTTGGTTTTCTACTTAGCCTGCAGACACTTGTCATGATTTTGGTCGTATAATGCGTAATGTGCTTTGCCTTTATGTACGGTCAGATATGTCGTGCAGATTAAAGGACAACGTTAGTTTCGCTTGCAGAACGATCTGAAAACTTGTATAGCTAGTATGAACCATGTTAAAATTTTCACACTAGTAAACAAAGTCAAAACTAATATACTACTTTTTAGGCCGACCGTAACACACATACCTGACGGGGGCGCGTTCTCATTAACAGCCTAGGGCGGTCATAACTCTTGATCAGTCGCTGAAAATAACGAATAAATACTATAACCAAAAAGAAAATTGATACTATTAAGTATATAAAGTTGTCTAAGTTCTAGAACACACAGCAAAAAGCAATTCATAAGAAAAACTTGAACCCTAACATAATCGACTGGGTAAGTTTCGTCTGATATTAATAATTGATATCTAGAAATAATTGAGAATTTATGTAGGTAGAGAAAGGATAGGTTCAATTTCTGTTTTCTGCTAAGATAGCTCTTGAGTAGGTTCAGTATCATTGGGATAATCTTGAACACATTTCGTTATGTCTTTCTGAAACATTTATTATCGAACAAAGAAGTTCCACCGTAAATGGAAACTATATAAAAATACTATAGTTAGTAGGTAATACGGGAAAAAACGTGAAGATAAGAGGTTGTCATTGTTGAATGCGGTTTTTCGATAAATTGAAGTCATTATCGTTAATAGATCATATGAAACGTATTTTTTTTATTTAAAAGTAATTTTGTTTTTATTACATTTATTGTTGTTTTCTCAAACTTTTTTGTGTGAAGAGATATACTTCTATCTGCAAAATAATTGAAATTTCAGCGAACCGAGTAATGGAAGATGAATCTTGTATTGGAAAGTTTTCATCTTGGGTATGGTGGTTTTATAAGATCGTAAAGAATAGCTTGCTATATGTTGAGAGAGCATTACAATTTATCCTCTACTCGCTCGACGTGAGCTGTTAATTCGTCGGGTGGGGTAACAGGATAGGCGCACAGTAGTGTTCCTTGTTGCTCGCGTAATTTCTCTCTATACCCAAGATGAAAAGTTTCCGATACTGTATATTGTAAACCAGCTGCAATTTCGGAATGACAAATTTTTTTAGTTAGGAAAATTAACAAGTGATACAGAATATGGAGACAAAAAAAGTAAAAATATACCGGGTGTCTCATATCACTTCCGGTGAGACCACGAGTCAAAAAATTCAGTTTTATGTCTCATACAGATCCTCCAAATTTCATTTCAATATCTGCAAAACTAAAAAAGTTATAGCGGCGAGCCACTTTCTGTGAACACCCGGTATACTTGTCATTCGAGTTATTGTATATATTTCAATCACAACGTTCGCGCCCCATTCCTTTCTAGGTACATGCAAACTGGTTCTTGAAAACTTTTGCCACGTATTTATTTCAATGTCCGTAGGGGGCAGTAGTCGTTTTCTGTTGGATACTTTTCGGAATATTGGATTATATATTAATTGTTCAAGTATCGTCTATTTTTAATGAAACTATGTTGGCGTCATATTGAAGTCCATACAATAATCGAAATGATTTTCGCGGAACCTAGAGATAGCGCTGGATACATACTTCAGTATTTGGCTTAGAAATTCCCAATAAAATCTGAAAGAATATTTCGATTTAATTGGGAGAACTAACTTTCTCTGATGATTGGCAAGAACCATGAAACCGGTCCTCCATTTAAATCGCAATATTTATAAGTTTAGCTTTAGTTCAGCTACAATATTCAAAGAGCATTGCAATGTACGAAAAATTTTTGCTGGGTTATCAAATAAATGAAGTAGTAAAATTGACAATGTGGAAAATATGAGGCATACATCTGACAGAAAACAACTACTTCCCCGGCTAATACCACAACGGACATTGAATTACATCTGACAGATATTTGTGCAACATTCTTCCAAGAAGACCCAGTTTCAATAGCCCATTGTAATTATACAGCAGGTTATCCTTCATCTGGCGGGGGAAGACCACCTGCAGACGCGTTTCGCGGTTCTTGCCGCTCGTCAGTGACAGGGTAGGTCGGACAACATAAGAGTCGTCCTGCCCCAGCACAATGAATTATAATCCACTGGATAACTAATATTTCCTCCCACTATCAGCGACTTACAGTAATAGTCAGTCGCAGCGCCACCCGTGGGAAAACCAATAAGCAATCCTCGATAGCAAAGACACCAGGAAGTGAACAGAGTTCGAGAAATTTTTGCTGGAGAGTATCAAATAAATGAAGTAGTAAAATCGACAATGTCGTAGTACCCTTCTCTCCAAATATTTCCACAATGTGGAAAATATGAGGCAAAAATCTGACAGAAAACAACTACTTCCCTGGCTAATATCATGACGGAGATTGAATTACATCTGACGGATATTTGTGCAACGTTCTTCCAAGAAGACCCAGTTTCAATTGCTCATTGTAATTATACAGCAGGTTATCCTTCAACTGGCTGGGGAAGACCACCTTCAGACGCGTTTCGCGGCTCTTGCCGCTCGTCAGTGACAGGGTAGGTCGGACAACATTAGAGTCGTCTTGCTCCAGCCCAATGAATTATAATCCACTGTATAACTAATATTTCCTCACACTATCAGGGACTTACAGTAATAGTCAGTCGCAGCGCCACCCGTGGATAAACCAATAAGCAATCCTCGATAGCAAAGACACCAGGAAGTGAACAGAGTTCGAAAAGTTTTGCTGGAGAGTATCAAATGATTGAAATAGTAAAATCTTACTATTTCATTTATTGCAATGTAGTTCTTGTATTTTCTTCATAAATCGCCTCAATTCTCGAGAGTACCTAATCTGGTTCAACGTTATTACATTCCATTTTTTAATCGTTCACCTTGAGTATTATCAATAACTACGAATTGTCCTTGCTACCACTAACTTTCTTTTTCAGTCATCCGCAATAGTTAACTGGTCGATTGTTCAGATACAATTCTGTCATTCATTATTGAGGCGAAATATTCAGAAAGGACCGTTAAAAAGTTGAATGACCAAGTTGAAATGTTTATTCGACGGAGTGGAATAGTTGAATGGGCAAAGTTGAAATGGGATCTCGAAATTAACGGTGACACTTCATACAATCGACAGTTCGTAAATACAACTATTCCTAATAGTACAGTTCGTAACGCCATTTGAATTTCAAATGTCTACGTAAGGTTAGTTCGTTCTGGCTAGATCAGACTAAATAATTACTCCTCGCAAAATGTATGTATTAAATTTCCACGCGCTCAAATGTCTACGTAAGTTTAGTTCGTTCTGGTTAGATCAGACTAAATAATTACTCCTCGCAAAATGCATGAATTCAATTTCCACGCACTCAAATGTCTACGAAAGGTTAGTTCGTTCTGGTTAGATCAGACTAAATGTTTGATACTTAAACAAATGTTTTTATTTCGATGTTTACTTGTTCATTTTTATTCCACTTTAGACAAACGGATAGACGGTCTGAATCCAGTAATGTTAAACTTGCTATAAAAAAAAAACTAAATGTTAGCGTTACGAATTATTATCGGCGTTGCGAATTGTTCGTTACTATTTTTTATGGCGTTACGAACCGTCGCGTCATGTAACCGAATGAAACATAATCAATGTCAATCGCTTGTTTGAGTTTCAAAGGAAACTCCACTTCTGATGAATTCTTTTCCCACGCAGAAACAGTGAGTACGGCTGGGTTTTTCGTTTGTTTATAACCCTGTTAATAATTTCATATGTGGTTATTCTGCAATAAAGTGATTCACAACGTTTCGAACGTGTTTCATAAATATGCATAAATCAGTAGATACCTATTACTTCCATAAGTATTTCTTGTTTCTGATGACCTTTCCACCTTCCATTCATTGTGGAAAACAACTCATTCAATAATCAGGTGAAAAATATGAACAAATTATTGATTGATGGAAAATCTAATAGTTCAATAGGTACTACATGAGGTGAAAAATTTATTATTATTGTATTTTTGAATATGTTTTTTCTCAAAAAGATCAGTTGAAAGCAATAAAACGTGCGTATATAGTGTGTCTCATCTGAATTTTTGAATTCAGGTTGAGCTCTTCTCAATTTGAATTACTCAATTTGTTTACGATTATTATAATAACTATAACAGTATAAATCTCCATTGCCATCAAAATCTCGAAGAGACAAAACAATAACGTCAAGTAGGAAAAGGATGAAAATAAAAAGAGACAAGCTACTTGCAGTTCCCTCAATTGAAAGATAATACAGTAAACATATTAAAATTCAACATATTACCATATATAAAAGTATACCTACGTTTCGTAATTAATGGATATTTCTCTAACTGGCATTTTAAAAAGTCATAATGATTCTAAGAAAGTAAACTTTCACGAAGGTTTTTGAGTTTGTTGGTTTCTTCCTGACGTTTCGTCTACATCTGCGGTAGATATTTTCAAAGGCGATGTGGACGGAGTTAGGCTCAACTAAGCCTAACTGATGATAGTTAGCCATTGGCCATTGGCCGCAGTGGAGAGCCTGATGTATGGGCTCACTCACATTTAAACCATTTAAACCTAGCCTCAAACGGACGACTCAAACCACAGCCGACTTAATCTCCTTATAAATTCAGTATGGACAAAATATTTCGTGAAATAACCTTGTTTCCTCTTGCTTTCCAGGTAGCAGCACCGCGTGCGTCGTCGTCCTCAACAAAGAAAACAACACCCTGTACACGGCCAACATCGGCGACAGCGGCGTCATGGTGGTGCGCCGCGGAAGGGTCATCCACAAGTCGGAGGAGCAGCAGCACTATTTCAACACGCCGTTCCAGCTGTCGTTGCCGCCCCCCGGCAACCGGCAAGACGTGCTCAGCGACCATCCGGACGCCGCCATCTCGGACAACTTCCCCGTCGAGGATGGAGACGTCATCCTCGTCGCCACCGACGGCGTGTTCGATAACCTGCCGCAGACCCTCATCCTTAACGAGCTCATAAAGGTTAGTAAATGTTGAAAGTAATTTTTTTAGTTTTAATTAATGTGTGTTTTTCTTCACGAATTAGAGCTATATTGTAGTTTTTATTGTGTTACTGTAGCTTGAAATGGGAATTTGAAATAGCGGCTGATCAAGAATTATGATTAAGAGTTACAATTTATACATATATCATGTATGGGTCAATTTTTGAAATTATACCTAAAATAAGTTCAGACTTCAACTTAAGGCGGTGCCGCGGTCATATAATTTAAATGGGAACCAGTAGAGGCGCTTCAGTCGCGAATTCTTTCATAAAATGAATTTATAGCAAAGTCCCAACCCGACAGTGGGACACAGCCATAACTAGCTAGATGCAGATCAGCTTTCACTATTTCAAAATAGATGGCCACACAATACATCGGCCATTTGTGAATTTAATAAAATGCTTATTTTCAATTTGTCAATATGTGTTGAAAATCCTATTAGTCAGAATTATTTTACCACTTCGATAGTGAAAAAAGTGTATTCTAATCGACATAAATATTGTTTTGGTTGGTGTGACATCAATTTGACACTGAAGGCATGAGATTCTACCATTGTTTAAATATGAATCTACTGTTTCATGTTTCCAGCACAGACATCACACTACGGTTCTGTCTTTGTTTTGGTCATGTAATTCCGGTTATTCGTGATTCGTATTGTGGTCAACCATAGACATTATAGCCGTTTTCGATTGGCGTTTGGTTCTGGTAGCGGTTGACATAAAAATTGCAGCGGTTTACTTTCTGGTACTGTTAATGACGTCATAGTCATAGAGAAAGTGCTAGGAATCGCACGTTAAAAGGTAAGACCTCGTTAATCCTTGGCTCGCACAAGTTTCGACTTTTGAGGGCTGCCGTTCGTAAGGGGACGACAGTCTGGTTAACGGAAAAAACAATTTAAACAACAACAATAGTTAATAATGAAACGAATGTGTTGGTTAGTGGTTGCGGTAATCAATCAACCACTACCAGAACCAAACGCCAATCGAAAACGGCTTATAATTGTATGGGCTGGGCATGAGAAAGAGACAATTGAGGACAGAGTAGGTCCTTTCAATTGCATCGAGGTGTAGTGTAGTGTAGTGTACTGTAATTTACACCACATTTTGAATCGAGTGTAGAGGAGTGCAGTTCAAACAAAGGAATGTGTCAATTTCATCTGCAAACGAACACTGAAAATCGAGTGTAAATTACACCAGGTGTAGGAAAGTGCTACACCTCGATGCAAACGAATAAATCTAGTAAGAACAAGGATGGAATAATTAATTATGGGAAAATGTCTATAAACCTTCAATTCAATTTTTTGTCCATTATCAGTTTTAAAAACCAATATAATTTTACAATTTCTGTCTGTTGCAGTACAACAAGTGAACGATTTATTTTTGGGTCATATTAGAATTCAAAATTATGTTTACAATTCATGTAAATTTTTTAGCTTTTATTGTTCAATGGATTAAATAAGCATATTTAAACCAAAATATCTGTACTTTTTTTGCTGCTAATGATTTCATGGGATAAAAGATATTAGCAAAAGCTTGTACATGTTGTTTGTTACTACTCGCTTAGCTATGAGACAATGATAAACTATAATAGAAAAACCAAAAAAGTTGTAGTAGGTGTAAATATATAAATGAATGAATAATTAACGATTCATTGAGTTTATTATTCCTTTCAAATATGTCACATATTTCCCCAAAATCACAATTTTTCATTCTGGTTCACAAAACCGTCCAATTCAAATTAGCCAAAATAAATTATAATGAAACAGGTTAGCAGGTTGCCGAATGCCGGTTCATTATGAATTTCAAAGAACTGACCTTGCGACATCTGTCCACCAATTTCCACACCTATTGGGGTTTTATTTGGGTTTGCGACTACACTAACACATATTGACGTTTTTTGCGGCAAAACAATGGTTCTTTCGGAAATGATAGGCATGAATTGGGGAGTTAGTGAAGTAATGTATACAGTATCGGAAAGTTTTCATCGGGGTATAGACAAATCTATGCGAGCAACAAGGAACGCAATGATATGATAATACCACATAAATAAGAGAGACGCACTACTGTATGACTCCCCTACTACCTCGTCCGATGAATTAACAGCCACGTCGATATCCCCTTCTCGAGCTAGTCGAGGAGAAATTGTAATGCTCTCTCAACATAATAGCAAGCTATTCTTTACGCATACCCCGATGAAAACTTTCCGATACTGACATCACTCGATGAGGAATGAACTCTTGAACACTATAAGCCTAATATTTCATTGGGAAATGTAGGCAACAGCTCGGTAAATCATTAGACAATTCAAACCTTTAATCACAAAATAATCTTTGAGGGACATTGGAGTAACAAACACAATAGCTTAGGAAAATTGCATGCTTTTTTAGAATTTAACCGTACCCCGCGTTTCCTATTGAATGCAGTAGTTTTTACACATAACATTTCCAAAAAAACCGATTACCCCGCCATCTATTGCCAAATTTGACGGAGGCGCCGTCTTAACTGCAAGTGGCCCCCAAATACATTTATCAATGATACTCGAGACAATAGTTCGTTTACATAATATGCCTCAAGCACTAACGCACCCAGGAATTCTTCTTGGGGCTGATATACAGGGTGTAACATAAGTACGTTAAAATATTCAAGTGACGTATTCCTGAGACAATTGATGCGAAATTATGATTTCCCACGCAAAAAAAACCCGGATACCAATGCATATGTATGCATTGGTATATTTCAAAATAATAACTAATATTTTGAAATATACCATATATTGAGATCCACAGGGCGATTGAATTGTCGTCCATTTTCGTTTTTTCTCTCTCCTGTAAAATATTCAGAAATTATTCATTCTTAGGAGCTGTACTGTTTTTTCGTAGTTAAAAAATATATCTTTTATTCATATTTTATTTTCGACAATCAACGTCATATTTCAGCTGATTTGTACAAAACTTGATTAATTATGCACCTGAACCTTCCTCATTAATCACTCCGTGCATTAGTGAAAACCGTGTGAAAATCTGTTCAATAGTTCTTGAGTTTATCGCATTCTGACAGACGCGGTGGGGGGCTGTTTCATAATACAGGGTGTAATCTAACTTCTTACACTCACGTGAACGACGGGTGTATAATGTCATTTTATAACAAATGGAAGGTGTGAAAAATTCGAAAAAAATTTGTGAAAAGTTTAAATTGTGTTGTGTTGGAAAACTCGTCGAAATTTTCTCTGCTCCGGTCAGCTGATGGAAAAAACTGTGTAATTTCCACAATTTTCTTTCGAATTTTTCACACCTGCCATTCGTTATAAAATGGCATTATACACCCGTCCTTCAGTGCAAGAGAATAGATTACACCCTGTATGTAGTGTAGTGGCGGATCCAGGGGGAGTAAAGGGGGTAATTACCCCCCCCCCAAGCCTATTCCAAAATACTCGTACTGCCGTCCTAAGGTCTGAGGATGAACGCAGTATGTTTCAAATGATGATTCGCAATTCTTACATACCGAATCACTTTATTTGTTGTTTTTATTATTTTATATGTCTATTGGAAATATATTCATATTTTACCTTTCTTAAATGAGAATATTTATTGATTAAAAGTTTGATTTTGTCGAGGAAATCCAGTTCTTGACATAATTTTTTGGGTTTATCACCTTCCACAATCTGAAAATGAAAAATTTTTTTTTTAATCCAAAGAAATCTGTACAAGTGTAGAAGGGCAAATTAATTTCTTTCAAGACAGCAGTCTTGTGAACGCAGTAACTTATCGGGCAAATTAATTAATTTGCCCTTCTACACTTGTACAGATTTCTTTGGATTAAAAAAATTTTTCATTTTCAGATTGTGGAAGGTGATAAACCCAAAAAATTATGTCGAGAATATTTATATTCATTACCCCCCCATATCCGCCACTGCTTTGGAGATAACAGCATCAAACTTGTTATCGTTATGAGCATCCCTAACCTATCGTGCAATGATATACTGGGTGTACTATTTAAAAAAATAAACTTCCAAGTCGCTGCGCTTTTTTGAAACACTGTATAAATTAAACAACTTACAACTTACATATTCAACATTTTTTTGATAACCCTCATATTAACTGAGAAAAATGGTCGGGTCCATACATTTGACTAACTGTACAACGAATATGCAGCAACATAAAAGTTTATATAATGTACTTCTTTTTCATTTAAAAGCGTTGTGTTCCACTGTTGATTGAAAATATTTTTATATTGTGTTGTTATATTACACAGAAAAAAATTGGATTTCAATTACTTGATATAAATCAGCGCCCAGCTCTGATGAATCTCCGTTCTAATTTAATAAATACAATAAACGTTCAGGTATTTCATTGGTTATTGTGTCATTTTATGATGCAGTTTAATTATGTTGGTGCAAACGGTTTATATGCATATCGTTATCAGTTACCACCAAATGGGTGCGAGTGTTTCTAAGAATGCATTGCGATGTAAACAATGACTTCATCAGTTTAGCGATAAATTATTGTGTAATGTATTCGATTCGGTACGGATGAATTTGGCCACGGATTAAGTACCAGATGCGACAGTAGGACAAAGAGACTAGTTTTAGAAAAAAATAGAAAAGACTCCTATTGACCATATTCACCGTCGCCATATTGTCATGCGACAATACCAACTATCAATTGTTACCAACGGTTAAAAATATAAAGTATCTGTAACAAAAGCGCGAAAATCAAGAATGTTTAATTTGGTGCGTATTTCACGAGTTTCAGAAAAATTTGACTGAAAAGAAAATCTAGGATAAATAGGTAGGTATCACTATGAGTACCAGCTTTCACCTTAGTTTTAATAATGACAACATAAGCACTATAACTTAGTAAAAACATTTTGAACTTAATGTATTTACATGCGATAACCAAAAAGGTACTATTTTTGACACTGTCTTCTGTAGACTCCTCTTTTTGTATTACAAATTATCATTTTCTTTTGATGTTTTCCGAAATGTTTTTGTCCACGGACCCTTAGTTTGGAAAAAAATCTAACAAATATTTATATTTTGAGCGATTCGAAAAGTGCTCTAGAGAAAATTACTTGTAATCAATACTCTGCAAAAACCGATTATATAACTATGAATATTAGACAAATTGCTTATTTAGCTGCTCAAAAAGAGATTGTGTTCAAATTTGCCTGGATTCCAGGACACTCAAACATTGCTGGTAACGAAAAAGCTGATAAATTAGCAAAGGTGGGTACAGCTCTAAATGTTCCATTGAATGTTCCTAATGATAAGAATTGTACTCTGACAATTATATGTCAAAATATCAAAGAGGAATTCTATTCCCAATGGCAATCTGATGTTAAGCGTGTGGGGAGATCCTATTTCAAGATCCACGAAGAATTTCCCAGACAGACTTGGTATTTTAAGATTCCTTATATGAGCAGAAGACACATTACCACCCTTATTAGAATGAAAACCGGACACTGTTCCAGTAAAGAACATCTATGGAAAATAGGGATTATGGAAGACCCATACTGCGAATGTGGGAGAATAGAAAATATAAATCATATATTTCTGGAATGTCCCCTTAATGAATCACCTAACCGCGATATTTATTTTGAAATTAATAAAGAAGGAATTCAGACTCCTTTTGATATGACCGATGTCCTTAAAAATATGAATCTATCTATTATCAAAATTTTATGTAAATTTATTGACTATAATCAAATCAAGCTATAGAAAGATTATATACCTTTTACAAATTACTATCGTCCTACTATAATCATTCTTAAAACCAAATAACCTCCCTTACCTATGTTTGTGCTATCTGTTTGTCCACTAATATCCTTTTAGCACGTGAAGAAGTAGAGGCAGCAGCAAAACAAAACGTTCCACAAGTTATTGACGCAACAAGAAGAAAGCAGATAGAATTAAAACAAAAAGGGTTGCAACATGATGTAACATCAGACAAGGTTGCAAGCCTCTGGATTTGAGCTGGCCAATTGCACCTCACTGGAAGTAACGGCCAATAAACGAAAGAGAGAGAGAGAGAGAGGACCCTTAGTTTTCATCTAAAAATTATATCAACTTGATACTAAAATCACTCCCACTAAATAAATGTCATTTTAAATATTTACTGTCGTATGGAATTAGTTAATTTTGTTATTCTTATTTGAGAACCCTGGGTTATTATCAAAGTTACAAAAATGTTCTATTACATACGTCACTTGACTACGAATAAGGCGGCAATTTGGAAAAGTTGCTTACGAATTGGCAAGCAAAATTGGGGTTATTTGTAAAGATAGCAAAAAAGTTAGTTGAGAGAGTTGTTTATAATTCAATTTTAAAACCAAATGCGGAATTTGAAATATCTATAAAACTTCACAGGATTACATATCCTTATCTTATAAATATAGTTATCTGCGACTTATCTATAGGTGAAAAGACCGGCCCTAAAAAAACTAAAGAACATGTTTTACTTCCAACATGGTCTGAAAAGTAAAAAATGATTCACAATTCAATTACTCAAATGTAAAAAAAGTGTGGGTGTTTTTGATCTATATTCCCATATTTTTTAGTTTAATTTAACAATACTCAGTGTTCAAGAGCACAAGAGAAATTTGTCAAGCAACCCACACTTTTTTACATTTGAGTAATTAAATTGTAAATTATTTTTTACTTTTCAGTCCATGTTGGAAGTAAAGCGTGTAATTTGAAATTAATTATATACATACATAGGTAACTTGAAGCAGATCAAAATCCCAAGTCCCACGTTTAATAGAGATTACAATTAGAATTAGATGCTCTCGTTACGTTGTACCGGTATGTTCGTTACCACACTGCAGTTTTGGCATTTTTCAATTTTTATGATGAAATAGATTAGATGATTAGATTTAGATAGTTACGCGTTGAATGAAATAAGATTCACATAGTTAATTTTGATTGAAACACTGAATTTTTTTCGATAATGGCGGAGGGGGGGTAATTACCCCCATTACCACGCCCTCATTAAATACGCGCATGCAAAGATCACACCTAGTTGTTTTGGCTGTCAAAATAATCCTTCCAATGGTTTTCAAGATAGTCTTCCATCTACCGTGAAACACTCGTTATAAAATAAATGCTATCAACTGTTTTAGATATAATTGGCATTTTTTGTTTTTGTTGTTTCAGGTGCAGGGTGAGAGGTGTGCGAGCCGTTTGCAAATGGTGGCCAATTCCATAGCCTGGATGGCAAGGAATCTCTCATTTGATGAGACTTTTATATCGCCCTTCACCTTGAATGCTTTGGATAATGGTATTAACACCATAGGTGAGTTATTCTGTTATTCAAAGTTTCTATCTTTATTGAGATTTTGGATATTATATTGATCTTCTCTGCAGATTGCGTATTTACAATGAAACAAATTTCTGTATAAATAGGTATTTAATTCAGTAAAAAACTAAGAGGTAAAAAATCTGAAAATTTACCTTTTTTTGGTTTGAATATTGATTTTTTTTCGAACATATGAAAAACGTATATGGCACTGTAGAGTCCCACGGAAAGTACTTTCCGCATATGTGTGGAGAGTTACTTTCCGCACGCGTGCGGATAAGCTATCAAATGCATCATTCCTATTTAGATTTACCGCTGTCAAGCTGTCCAATATATAAATTCTATTTAGATTTACCTATGATATTAACAATTGAAGCACAAAAAACAATGCATTTGAAATTTTTTTTTTTTATTATAATTTCACCAGAGGTTTGTATTTTATTGTTCGTTTTTAGGTTGACAATTTTTTCGAGCCAAATTGCTAAAGGAAACAGTTTAGAATTTGAACAACACAAATTTACCCGATATCAATACAATTCAATGAATAAGAAATTTAGAAACATGTCAATGTCAAACTATTTATTTTGGCAACCAAAATACCGCGATAATTGATAAACGAATGAATAAGTGAAAAAAGCCACCAGTGCATTTTTCGAGGGGTAATACCACCAATGACATATTGACGATTTTAATATTGACGATTTTAATAATTTGTTTATGACTGTCATACATTGTTCGTATTTATATAATAATAATAATAATGTTTATTCATAACAAATTTCAAATACATAGTTCCAGTAAGTTACGGCTAGACTGCCTTATTTACACTTTTAGCTGCGGTCAATACATGGTCACATTCTAAGCTCAAGTTTTTTCCGCTTGTTTCGCGGCAATTATCTGCTTACTAACATTGTATACAAGTAGATAATTGATCAGACACTCAGCTTTGCCGATTTTTGGGTTGAATAAACCTTGTGCTTAGAATGTGACCGCAGTTCGAAATGTTTATAACGTAATCTAGCCGTAATATATCATTGAATACCACAAGAGGCTTTTATTTTATCGAATAAACTTCAATTTTGCACGAAAACTTGGTTGCTTTGGTAATTGACGAGAGCAAATAACATGATAAAATCACGAAACCGAAGGTGGGTGATTTTATCTAATGTTATTTTCTCGAGCCGTACTCCAAGCTACCAAGTTTGAGTGGGACAAAATTAAAGTTTATACGATGAAAAAAACAAAACCTTGGTGGTATTTAGTGAGATGATTTAACGAATCAAATAAATGAATCATTGAATATAAGTACACATAACATAATTTATTACCAAATCTACCATTATCGCTCATTTCGAATCAAAAACAACGTTACAATGTGTAACAAAAAGTAGTAAAATTTGTTAACATTTGGCTTTGTTGATACCAACGCGTCCTAGGATACAGCGTGCGGTTTCAACAAAGTCATTCGACAATCAATAGTTGTTGCCATGGTGAAGGTAAATAAAAGTTAATCAACTTGCAACCAATTACTTTCCTATTAATCCGATATCAAACTGTCAAAACTGACGTTTCTTATGGATGATTTTATACATGAGTTAAATTATCGCTGTAAAAGTTGCAGCTAACTTTTGCCGCTGTCAAAGTTACAATTGCACCAAGATGGATAGAAACCCTGGTGCGTTCATTTATACCTGTGAAATCGGCCTACCAAAACTGTTATGGTACGGCCTATGTGATTCTTCATATTTTATTAGATCGGATTAGCTTCACGATCGTTCGTAGATGGCAGTAAAGTCATTACAGATTGATAAATGAATACTTGTCATGATGACGTTGGACAATTGTCATTGTCATGACATGTTTACATTTTGTATTTATTCAATTTTGTTAAAAAATACGACATAACATGTTTAACGTGTTTATTTCATCAAAAATCAGAACAGTAATTTTAAATTAACTAGTTGGATATGTGATATGTACGGGATATTCAAACAATGATACTAACCTTAGATCTTTCATACAAACGCAGCCATGTCCAAGTACAAACTTGAAAAAACATTATGCACTACAAATACAAGAATTACAGAAAACCCAACAATAAACAAATAACTAATCATTGCGAACTGAACGAAAAGTAGTAAAAGAACAGAAAAGAAAACGATAAATATCCCGATGAAATGTAAATCACAGTTAATCAAAAATTATAAACATAGTCATAAACAGTAAAATTTCAAATATTCCAAAAAAATATGACAGTACTTCGGAACGTAAACTCGGTTATTTTTGGATAATGCGCCATCTACTGACAACGGGAAAGCTAATCCCATCTTATTACAGCATTAACAACTTTGGGTGAAACAAAAGCGAATCAGTCAATCCACCAGGGTTTCTATCCATTTTGAATTGCACTATGGCATATGCGATTTTTTATACATGAGTTAAATTGATTGGAACATTAAAAATCTAAAATAATTGTTTGTCGTTTTTACAAACTATAAGTATACAGAACGGATTTGAGGGATGGATTTTCCAAACCTGTAAAGAAAATTACCAAGTATAGCGAATTTACCACAACCTTTTGGTGCTCACTGTATATCAGTTCCTACTAACTCGTATATTTTTACCTGAGTTTTGCCTTGAAACAATTTCGAAGTTCAGTTGTTTGAATAAATTATTTAATGAACTGAGCTTGTTACAAAATTAGATCATTTATTTGTGATTGCACTTTCTACCGCTCATAACTGGATTCAATGAAATAATGAAATTGTTGTTTGCTCTCCCACATAATGTTTAATGATACTTACCATTTGCGTGCTGGGAATTTTTGTCGTTTGTCAAAGTACCTCATTAAATAAAAATTGTTGAGAACGGTAATATTTCCGATATATTTTAGTTCGTAAGAAAACAAAGTACATGGAATTGAGGGTATGACCGTCGTAATTTCAACAAGCAATATCTTATAAATTATTGGCCTATGGGATTATAAACAATCAACAATTAATTATGAGGCACTTTGCTAAAACTCACAGGTGATGAGATTCTGGCTGTGCCCTCATACCCATGCTAGGTGTTTGTTACCTACTTAAAAATCTGAATCGCTTAATGTACACGGGAAAAAGTTTGACATTTCATCTTTGTTGACAGGTAATAAAATTACTTTTTTCCCCGATATATGTACACATAGGTGAAAGTAAATATTTTATTGAATCGTCGTTTTTCCCGTCACAGAAAAAAATTATGTATTATACACGAGAAAAATATTAGATTTGAGCTCTCGATTTTTGTCTCCCTCCGCTTCGCGTCGGACAACACAACCTCGAGCTGAAATCTAATACTTTTTTCCCTTATAATAATAATTATTATAATAAATAACAATTTTTCTGTGACGGGAAAAAAGTTGACATTTTATCTTTGTCGACAGGTACTTACTAAAATATGACTTTTCATGAAATTACTTTTTCCCGGATATATACATAGGTAAAGGTAGATATCTGCTATTGCAAAAGCTGATCTCGCACGCATTCGATGTTCAGCTCGGGATTCTAACTCAATTTCCTACCTTCATCACTCAACCTGCACACTACTGACCTAACGGACCTGTATTCCTAAGTTCGAAAAAAGCTGATAAAATAAAAAAAAGATGCCTAACTGTCGCTTTGAACCACGTACCTTTGGCGTAGTAAGCCGCAATCCTATCGAAGTGGCTATGAACCGTGTTTTTTATATTTTGATGAAATGGTTGTTCATAAGAGAAAATGTGAAGATCTCATGAACCAAAAGGTCTTAAGCCGTATACATTTGATTTTTTCAATATTAAATAGTCGTTTTTTTCCCGTCGCAGAAAAAAATTGTGTATTATACTCGGGAAAAATAATAGATTTCAGCTCTCGGTTTTTTGTCTCCCGCTTCGCGTCGGGAGACAACACAACCTCGAGCTAAAATCTAATACTTTTTTACCTTGTATAATAAATAACTATTTTTGTAACATATTCGACTGCAAAACTGCAAAATAATAAATAAATCTCTAAAACAATAATCCAATAATGGGATACACAAACATTGAATTTTATGGACAATAGTGATAAAATACCTGATTTTTTTTTCAAAATATGCTTCAGTGCATGTTTTTTTCGCGAAAAATTTCGTTACTTGCGTGCATTCGTCTCTGTAAATTACATTTGAGCCGATTCTAAGAACTTGAAAGAATAATATTGGCAATACTTCATTTGTTTATTTGAAATTAAGTAGTTTGAGCTGTGCTAAATGGGAAAACCGTGTATGGATCAATCTCGCTGTCCGATTATAGCAAACTTCATAATTATTTCCTCAAATAATTTCGTAACTCTGATTTGTTTTTCATGTTGACTGACTTAATGTTTTTTGTTGTGTCTAGTGTTATAATAAGAACTATTTCCACCTACCTTTTGCATTTCTAGAAACAACTAAATATTATGTAGCTAAAACGTGCTTTACCTAAATATCTAATATCACAGCCGACTTAATCTGCTATAATATCTAATAAAGTATAACTACTAATAAATTGATTTATGTGGCCCTTACTACGTGGTAGGAGATGGTCAACTGTGGTTTGTTCTAAATGTTTGGGTGAACCAGGAAAACTTGGCTATTGAGATGTGGATGTTGTTCACTTGGTGTGTACACCAAATATTTCTTAATTTTTTTCCGATAGAGAATCTATTGTTTTTGCATCTCAAAAGCCAAGTTGTCCTGGTTTGCCTGTACTGTCTACAATGGCGTTCATTGATCTCTATACAATATTACAATATTTCTTTTGAAAACACTTGCCAGAATTATGTTTGAGGCTGCGCCGTCGTGCTCGAAAAATCGCGCGTTTGAAAAACCTTATTGGCCACTCATACTTTAATACACTATTATCCGAAGCTATATATGAGAGGTATAAAATATGAGAGAGATATAAGATAAGAGTTATTTACGTTTTTTTTTCTATTTGTATATTGCAATTTGCATTATTTCTTTCAGTTATCGTGTTGCAGTCATTTGAGGCCTAAGGTGAATTATAAAGTATTCTAAAATGTCGAACAAGGAAACTATTACTGCATCAGATGATGAAACTGGCAGTGAAAATGTTTATATTACATTCATACAAGCATTTCATGATTGATCTTCCAAAAAACTCCTGGGATACAAGTCACAATGCGCACTAAATGCAGTTTGAACCCTGCAACTCCACGAAGATGTGTTTCCTTAAGTTTAACAAAAATTATAATATACACGATAATTTTAAAATTTCAAACTAAACCAAATTTTTAACGAAATAAAAAATTGGGGTGTGCTAGGCCACCGGTTTCCTGTTTTTACACGTATACCGTCAGCTCTCGGAATGGGGTTATTGCGCGCCAGGCCATCTCCGTTTTTTGACGTCAAGCGCCGAGCTATCATTTCGTTATACCAATGGCAAGGCTGTATGATTGCACATTACTGACTTAGCAGTCACTGAGAGGACCAGGGTTATTCCGTTTCCTAAACTAGGGAGCGGGGATCACCTCTACCGTAGTAGTAGTACGGTATTATTTTTGTATCCAGTGAAACTCTCGCCCACTGGAGGCCAACACCAATTGGAAGGGTTGTCAGGTATCTGACGCGGCCAACCCTTTCCCACAGGTACCCATGCAGTCAGATTCCTGCGACGCCGTTTGATGGGAAACCGTGTGCAGTCGTTTTCACACAGTACTGCATGCCCATGTCAGACTAAATTATCCTAGCTAACGTGTGATGGGTAACTAGTTGCAGGCCACTACCGAGTTCACTATGTGGCTTTCGACGCCCGGCGCGGACTGAACATGACGGCTCAAGCAACTGAGACAGAAACAAAGAGTGATGCCTTGCCATCTCTGAGAGATTTCAGCAACTCTCCCCACCATTTGCTATAGGGAAAAATCACGTCTCGCCAGATGGCGCTGCGAATGATAAAATGTCGGATCGAGGTGTGATCAAACTGTTATTCTGTAGGAATCAATTCATAACCTGCAATAACATTATTTATCATTTGTTCATAAACTATCCAAATATATCACTTTCGATACATAAATGACCTAAACTAACATAAAAAGATCACATTTCAGCCATATAAACACACACGATCAGTTTTTTGGTCACACCACGAGTATTTCGAACGATTAAAAGTAGATGACGCCCACTCCGAGATTCTTCCCTATCGACTCTTCAATTTTAGAGATTTTGCTTCTCTTCATTTCAGTTTTACCATTTACACTTCTGATGATTTTCAGTTTGTCAATTTTAGGTCTTGTACTGTATTGATTCGACGATTTTAACCTGGGACTTTCGAATATTACTCTTTCGCAGACTTTTGATATTCTGTAATAATATTAAATCATTTTTACGAAATATTGTTTTGGTGATTGGCTGGTTTGATCGAAGAAATGTCTTTACATTTTCGTTTATTTTCCTTTGATGGTATTACCAGATTTAACTTCTTGTAATTTTCATTTCTTCGAATTTCGGTTCATCAAAAGTCCGATCATTTTGTATTCTGAGAAATCAACTAAGAGGTATAATTGTATTTGGATATGAAGATTACAAAAATATATTAGGGTGTTATATTTGCAAATCGACTATTGATGTTATTTCCGGGAAAACCAGATATGTCATATAGTGTCCTTTAGGGAGCATATTCATTGTTTCATATTTCTGAAATATAGCCAGAAAAACAAATAAAAATAGGGAAAGGATCTACCATTAGTCTGCATCATATGGTATGTTATATCTACAGTTATGTCGGTTATCTTCTCTATTCAAACTGACGTTCAACAGGAAAGCAAATGATATATAGTTACATATTAGAAAACTTTTCACTGAAAATATCGTAATACTGAAAGTGTCGATCACACTCATCTCCATCAATTTCTGTACTAGTATTTTATAGGAGTGTAACTTATTGATCTTCGCAATTCGCCGCCCGCTAGATTGTGACACTCCAGATCTGTCAGCAACTAGTCTGATAGGGTGAAGCGGGTGTGGTATTATCATTAATCACTCTACTCGTATGCGGCTATTGCTTATTGAGAACATCGACCTTTTCGAACAAATTTTCTCACGATATTCTTAACGTGTTTGCAATATACCTATTGCGAGCAGTTATTTGTGTACGCCGACCTTGTTTTTCAGTGGACTCCAACCAAGGAATGACAGTTTCTTGCATGTTTAAAGAAATCATATGACAATGAGTGCTAATTAAAAAACTTATGTTTAGATTGAAGAAACGAAGCGTTTGGAAAAAATCGCAATTGCTCGTTAGCTAGTTGCCTTTTCCTCATAATTTTGGATTGACGTGGCCGTTACTTGATGGAAACCATAGTTATGACACTAAAGTAAAAAACGATTAAAATTTCCACAAAATTTATTGTCTTTGCGACATGTTTCGATACATAGTATCTTTTTCAAGCGAATGTAGTACATTAAACTATTCTTCATTGAAATTACTTAAATACCTTTCTTACCCATTTATTTAAGTACTTTCAATGAAGAATAGTTTAATGTACTACATTCGCTTGAATAAGATACTGTGTATCGAAACATGTCGCAAAGACAATAAATTTTGTGGAAATTTTAATCGTTTTTTACCTTAGTGTCATTTTCCTCATAAACTTACTAGTGAATGGGTGTAGTAATATTTTTTTTCCATATGGCATCTCTATGGTACAGATATGTACCGCGCTGAAAGATTTATTAATTATAGACCCACAATCTATTATTTTTTCAAAATATTGAAATTATTACTATGTCAACACCATTTTTCTATTAATACAATACTGTTACTGTTTCATTTCAGTGGTTTAATGAGCCATATGAACCTGCCTAAAGACTAGGTCATGATCTGTCAATTGATGAAACTCTTATGATGACATAAGAGAATAGGTGTATCTGCGGTGGAAGCAGCAAGCACAGTAGAGTCTGCCTCGCTTGATATAGCAAGAGTTCTGCTCATTCGAGTTAAAGAAAAAATTTCTTTGACAACTTTTATCTAGATCTAGATGGCAGTTACAGGTATTGCAAGATACGAAGTGCTGTCCATACATTTGGAAAAATATAATATAAATATGGATCTTTCAAGAATTTTCTTCATGTTGTATAAAAATTACCAATTATCTTAATAATTTTGATAGTTGTTTAAATAGAGTGACCAATGTCACAAACAATTTTTCAGGATCAGTTGGTAACCCATCTACAATACGAGTTCGTAGAAAAAGTATAAATTGTAGCACATTCAGAAACTCATTTTGTGATTGAAATAATCGTTATTAAGAGATTGTTGCATGGCTTTCCCATTGACACCACCTGACTTATCCAGTACAGCTGTCCTCTCTTCATGAATGCAATGTTAATTTGAAAAGTTTGAAAACTTATATAACTTCGTCAATTGTCGTCAATTTGTAATTGACCAATAATTCGTGGAATTTAAGTTATTTTTGGTAACTGATACCTGTTGGTTGGCTAATTGAATTAGGATATGTTCCAAAAGTCATCGAAAATGCGGTTTGGTGTTCCGAAAATCACCGCTAGTTCGGTGATCCTGAAAAAGTGGTGATATTTGAAACACGGTTGCCTGAAAGCTGGTGAACCAAACGTCAATTTACTAACCAACACTTCCTTTGCGGTGAGATTGACAAAAGTGACAACTGACAACCGTAAAACTTAAAACTGTTAATTTTGTTGTTTTATTTGAGATCTTGAGATGAGATGAGACTGATTGTGAATTGTAATTGTCCCATCTCCTATCTTTCCACAAATTTATGGATTGCTATTGCAGTATTTCACTATGGTACTTTTTCTATTAACTGTATATACTTATCATTAATTGCGATTTTTCTGACTGAAGATATGTGCTTTTGTGGTTATTGCCCGGAAGAATTGGGAACGCTGGACAGTCTAATGGCTGCCTCATGTATTTATATGCGTTGTGCTGTTAAATGTCATTTTTTGTCACCAGACACACCAATCAGTAATCACAACACAATCACCAAAGTGTTCCGAAAGTAACTAGTAATTATAAATTTTTCAGATAACCGCTGTCAAATTTCTGGTTAGTAGCGGTTAGCAACTGGTTACTTTTAGGATATGTTCCAAAAGTCACCGAAAATGCGGTTTGGTGTTCCGAAAATCACCGCTAGTTCGGTGATCCTGAAAAAGTGGTGATATTTGAAACACGGTTGCCTGAAAGCTGGTGAACCAAACGTCAATTTACTAACCAACACTTCCTTTGCGGTGAGATTGACAAAAGTGACAACTGACAACCGTAAAACTTAAAACTGTTCATTTTGTTGTTTTATTTGAGATCTTGAGATGAGATGAGACTGATTGTGAATTGTAATTGTCCCATCTCCTATCTTTCCACAAATTTATGGATTGCTATTGCAGTATTTCACTATGGTACTTTTTCTATTAACTGTATATACTTATCATCAATTGCGATTTTTCTGACTGAAGATATGTGCTTTTGTGGTTATTGCCCGGAAGAATTGGGAACGCTGGACAGTCTAATGGCTGCCTCATGTATTTATATGCGTTGTGCTGTTAAATGTCATTTTTTGTCACCAGACACCAATCAGTAATCACAACACAATCACCAAAGTGTTCCGAAAGTAACTAGTAATTATAAATTTTTCAGATAACCGCTGTCAAATTTCTGGTTAGTAGCGGTTAGCAACTGGTTACTTTTAGAACATATCCTTAGGCAATCAAACGACCTGTCAAATAAATTCAATATGGCGCTTGGGTGGCAGACATTAGAAATTCACGTTCGTGAACTTGTAGACTTCGGAAGATTTATTGGAGTATTTGACTATAACTTCGTTTAGTTTTTGTTAGATTTATGTTAAATATTGAATACAAAGTTCCAATGAATGGATGGATATAGCTACGTGGTAGAAAATCATCATAAAAACAAGAAATAATAATTCTTGTTTTTATAACATTTCTGATTGTGAGCGAATGCTGTACCGTCATTAACCACCAATGATAAATTGTTCAATAAAGAAATGTGAAATATCTTTACAGGTAACTAAGTAATGTCGCTTGGTGGAATGACAAATCTGGTCTATTAATCTAATAATAATAGCCTTCGTCTGCACAGGGCTCAGTGGGGGAAGCTGGGGAAGCCTGCCCCCCCCCCCACACACATTGCAAGATGTTATTATGTATAAGACTTTTCACACTAGAACCTCCTTCAAAGAAAAATTCTGGCTACCAACATAACATGAATACCTGTGAAGGCAGCGTAAATTTTTGTTTTTTCTTTGTGAACCATTTTTTATCTTCTAAGTGAATCGGTAAATAGCATAACCTCAAAAATCAAAATCTATGGTTAAGTATTGATATTCAGTAAACAGTTATCATAAGACATCGAGAGTTACCAAAAACTATGTGAAATTCACGAAGAATAAATTGACGACAATTTTCTCTTTAAACATATCAATAATATTCAAGGACACAAAATTGATGAATTCATTTGACCCGGTACATTCTCATTTGATTACCCATTACTAAAAAAGGCCCATTACTAAAAAAAATTCTCATATGGTGTGGACTTTAATGGTGACACTGTAAATAATTTGGATAACAGTGGGCAAATACCTGATTATATATAACGGAAAAAACATAAAAGTGTTATCACTAGGATAAATATGTATTCATGTTACTTAGAGAATTGCTGACTTTGTCATAACTCCAGAAAATCCCATGGGAGTTACCAAAATAAATAAATCTTTTCTTTTTTTTTTCAGGTGGAAAACCGGATGATATAACAGTGATTCTAGCAACAGTGGCAATATGAAGCCTTAAACACGTTTAGGCAATTCGTGTATAGCACTTCTGGTCATCATGATAGATACCTAAATTAGGTATAGTTAAATTATAGTTTTCATTCTGCATTTCGTTGTACATTGTGTCATATTTTTTCAAATCGTTTTTTTTTTTATTTGAGCAGAAGTTGAATGTTTCAAATAAAATATCAATAAATTTCATGATCATCATTCTTTCGGCAAATCATTTCATGTTTCTCATTTGTTTGTAAAAAAATACCTTTCCCTTTGTAGTATGTATATATATAATTCAAAAAAGTTCCATGGGCAGCGTTTGATAATCGATGGACTTTTGGAGTAAGTTTCGATCATATTCTCATGGGTTACTTTCAGTTTTCTAGTAGAAAATTGCTTGCCTAGCGTTATATGGTGATAATTATAATTTATTCAGCTTAAAATTGTACATAGTTTTATAATTACTTTTCGGTAATTTATAAAACTCAGGGATATACACAGAGGATCCTCAAAGGCTGTGCCATAAAATGATTAGGTTAGGTTATTTATTTATTACTCACAAGATCTATCATAACTCCATTCAACTCAATATCCAACAGTCTTAACTCATCTTCTTTATTATCCCGATGCAGTGACAGAAATAATCACAGTATCCGAAACTACTCCGAAGATGACAGCAATGAAGAACGCAGCACAAACAGTTTCAACACCATCAGGCCCATAGGACATAGTATTGTCAAAACTTACGGTCTTAATATGTTGGGAAATATTGGTAACACATGCTTCATGAACAGTGTTATCCAGTGTTTATCGAAAACAAAGTGATACAAAACTGGCATATCTAAGGAGCGATCTTTATTAAAGATATTTGCCGAGGTTATCAAGGAATTTTGGTCAGATGAGTTGTGAATATAGTCTCCTTGAAAAGTCATCCAAATATTCGCTCCTCGTTTCATTGGTTATGCCCAGAAAGATGCATAGAAGTTCTTACGATTCCTGTTAGAGTGTCTACATTTAGACGTCTATAAAGCAACGGAGAAGCCGAATCACATGACAGGAGATAGATGTTAAATTAAGTGACAGTGAGAAGGCTCTAGAGTCACGGTCAAGATACTCAGGGATGCATAATTCCAAAATTGTAAATAACTTCGTTGGCCAGTTAAAATCTACAGTGAAATGTACTTATTGTGATCACTGTTCAGTCACTTTCTATCCGTTCTGGGACCTTTCCCTCCCAATACCTCGAAAAACAGGCCAACTTAGAGGTACTCAAGCAAGACATTGGTAAATACCACGTTCGTGTCCTTTGTCCTTAGTCATAGGCCTCATAGCTCTTTCAGCACCTTTGACATAAGTTGGTTAATACCAACGTCGAGTGGCATTCGCTTGAATACCTCTTTAGACTATCACAATGCTTGGATTCATTCAGGAGTGCAGAAACTTGGTGATGGTGACGAGAAGCCGACACGTACGAAGTGCAAAGAGAGAAGGAAGTGCACGAAATCCATATCAATTCATAAGTTCCCGAAAATTTTACTAATCCATCTAAAACTGTTTTCTTTGACACAAAGATTTCAAAGAAAATTGAATTTTGCCATCGATTTTTCTTCAGAAGGATTGGACATGAGTAATTATGCAGTAGACAACGTAGCCCCTAGTCTGTATGTGTTGTCTAATTATAGTTGGACTACCTATCGCGGACACTACACAGCCTACTGTAGATATCGTATGCGAGTACGTGGCATTCATATAATAATTCATCTAAATCCCTCGTGAGCGGAGATGCCTATGTTCTCTTCTCTGAGCAGGAAGGCACTATATCACACCTTTTAGATTATGCTTAGTTTTATTATATGGTTCATTTGTATATGGTTCATTTGTATTTTACATTATGTTCTATTTACATTATTATAATTTGCTAGTACAAGTTACATTGTATAGTAAATGATAATATAATAATAATGATACCTCATAAATGCTCGTAGGGTGTACCCAAAGGCATAGCTTCTGTGGGTAGAGGACGGTTATTATTATTATTTGCCATATAATAACACAAACATGAAACTATGTCATTGAAAATAACTTTGCCAAAGTTAATCAATGTAATGATCAATCAGTTAAACCAATTTCATTAAACATTTTTATTATTTTAATTTGCGCGGACGCTCATGTTGAGTGCCTTATCACTGGATATATTACGGACTATAATCCGTTGTCTGACAAGTGAAGCTGTGTATTCACTAGATCATTCGTTCGTCCACACTGTCCGAGAATGCGCTCATTTGGTGCTCATACGGAACGAATGCTACAAGTGCATAATCGGCTCAATTCCATCTCAAGCTAGGTTTATTTACTATACAAGGATAAATTGGGTTGAAAGAGAGATAAAAGGTCCCAAACATCAATAATGATTAAACAAGTTATCAAATAGTTGACTGAATTAGTTATTAACAGTGGGAAAGTATATTCCAGGTATTTCATCAAAAATTTACTTTCGATCCTTTCGCAAAAATTTATATTTTTTCTATATTGTTATTATAAGGATAATTCATCTGATATCTGCGATGTGCTTCTAAACTAAACTGCACCTTTCTTTTTTTATCACCATCACATCAACATTAGCCTAAGGCTTATTGCAGTACAATCATATGTAAATAAAACTTAATCCTCGGGAATCCTCGATTTCTTTATCTTTATTATTCTAAAAAAAATCGAATGCTTACTCCCTAAATTGATCATCTAATAAGCCCATGAAATCCATCTGATTGTTTTTATTGGTAGATATGGTCTCAAGAATTATTTATTTTAGTGTTAAAAAACAGTAAGATGTTGAAATTATTAACTGATTACGTCAAGGTCCTTTGCTTATGTAAATGGTTTACCTTTTGAAGGTAAACTCTGAATAATTGCCTAATTTGATTTCTTTGATGCATGATTTGGATGTTATTATCTAAAATTGTTTTTTTGGCTGAATAAATTCAAATCATATAAAGTTACCAAGGAAAAAATTCAATTAACGTTTAAGTTCATGTTTGAATTATTTTTCCATTATCTCATTATTGTAAAGCAAAATGTTATGGTTGTGCTAAAATCGTCCAAAATCATCCTGAAGTGTATGCAATAGGCTATTGGTAGAACCTGATAGATTCGAAGAACTGAAACAAGTCTGACTTATGAACTTAAGAACTTGGATCAACTTTGAAAGAATTGTTGAAAAGATAATTTCATGATAATTGATGAAACTTCAAAGGAAGTCTTGTAAATTGTATAAAAATTGTATTTCTTCAGATTTTCAAGTCTTTCATTTCTATTTGTAACTTATTGAGATGTAACATTGTTTTGTTAATGGCAGTGATGGGCAAAATTGATTGAAATTAATGTTAGGTTAGACTTTATAAATTCTTATAGGTACTAATAGTCTTGGAAAATGAATGTTTCAGACATTTTTGGATATTCACAAACAAGTATTTTTAATTGCATTGTACAAGAAATTCAAAAGGTTTTCATATTAAGACAATATATCGAAATGTAAAACTTATAATCCTGAATTCAATTTTTGCCTTTCACTATCAACATGTCATTTATAACCATCACCGAAACACATAGTGTAAGTGTATTGATGTTTCTAAATAGCACCAGGGCCATTGTGCCTATGCCTCAGTAGTTAGGAATTCCAGTAAAAATTTCAAGGAACGTTGGAATCGATTAAAGTTGGTATGTCAAGATTCAACTATTTTCAAATAAGGTTTAGCGAATTTGGTTCAGAATCATTAAAAAAAAATTATGCCAGAAGACTGAAAATATCAAGATAATGAATAAATAAAAGTTTTTGTGGAAGTGAGCAATATATAAGCATACATTTGTTATCAAAAATAAGTTTGACTTATCAATTTTTTGTGAATTCATCAATAGAATGTTGAATTGTGAAAGTTAAGTGTTTTTTGTTCATTCAACAACTGCTAAAATTTTTGCAAAACCAACAGAAAAATGTACCATCACTCTGAATTTATCATTGTGGAGTTTGGTGCTAAAGAGCCATGCTGATATATTTCACTAATTTTTCTAGGTTGTCATTGGAATGAATTTCAAACAAATAGTTTATAAAATGGTGATTCAAAACCAGATTGACCTAATATTTAGGTTAAGATTTGTTTCAATATTTTGAATGTGTAAAATCTCATGTGACTAAAAGTTCTCTTATTGTAACCTCTATACAAGTGAGTTACATTATAGCGAGTTCCCTTAAAACTTCAAACAAAATTTTCCTTATATGCGAATGCAACATGAATGAAATTTAAACCATTATTTTATTATCTGACATTCAGATTTGTGCTTTTAGTCACAGTGAGTCCGATGGCTATACTCATACACTTGTTTACATGCAATTGTAAAGCAGTTTTGGTTAATATAGTTGTTAAATTAATGTGTCTTTTATTCGTTGACTTATCCATACATTTTCTTCTGAGATGTCATTGTCCATGACGTAATATGACAGTTGCGGAACAATGTCATAGGGGGACAAACAAACCAAACTACACAAAAACAAACCCACTGAACCCATTTTCCATAAGGTTACGTGAATCAATTTTCTGCGAAAAGTGATTTATAAATATCGCAATTATCCACTGACACCCACAAAAAACGAATTTTCATTTTATCAAATGGCAAATGCTTTGTTTGTCCCCCCATGACCACCATGTTGTGACGTCAGCTGACAGTGCTCTATTCCTGATAGTTGAAAAATGCATGTTCAAGTAAATACAGGGTGTGTCGAAATAAGACGGACCTCCATATATAGATTCCTCTCTTAATTTGGATGTGAAAAATTCCTATCCTAAAATACATTTCCTGAGTCTCAAGTATGATTTTTTTTCTTTGAAACATAAACAAGTGGCGTAACTGCGGTTATATGAGGTTAGTTAAATTAATTAAAAAAATTATTCCGTCTGAACTGAGTTTTTGGCATAGCAGGCGGAAAGATGAACATCAGAAATAAAGGAGGGTATGCTTTTAATAGGGAAATTTGGGATATTCATGAAAAAACGTATAAATTATCTCAAATGCTTAGAAATGAGTACTGTAGTACTACATTTTAATTTTTTTCAATGTAGGATAAGTTATCTTCTATGATATGTTC
Source organism: Chrysolina haemoptera (assembly GCA_958298965.1). Classification (NCBI taxonomy): domain Eukaryota; kingdom Metazoa; phylum Arthropoda; class Insecta; order Coleoptera; family Chrysomelidae; genus Chrysolina; species Chrysolina haemoptera. The sequence goes on along the minus strand of OY282599.1, from coordinate 20,463,433 downwards.
TTATCAAATATTTTCAAATGATGCAAAGTGGCAACATTGCTCTTGAATTATTTCAATAACTAATTGTCAAAACTGACATTTTCCATTTAATGTACATTGAAATCCAAGATAAACACATACGCTTTGTTCCCAAAATGTCTATTTTATCATATTTTGCCTTACAAACTCTACTTAAAAAAAACTTATTTGAAGATGTTCCTGAATGGTTTGGAAGTTGAAATTTTAGGAAAATGTTTCTTTTTTATAGACCTAAAAGTGTGCAAAATCTTATGACCGGGAGCAGTTGGCCCAGATGAGCATACTCTCCTTTAAAAAATATGGACCAACCGGGTATAATGGTTTCTGGCGATATATGCGCTAACCACTACACCATTGATCCTGTTTCTTCTTAATTCAAGACTGGAAAATTGTAACTCGTCACATAAAATTCTATACTCAATCTCTCGATTTGGATACTTGGATACATTGCATTAATTTTAAACCATAACCACTTTAAAAATTTGTGCTGCACTTTTTCAACAGTCTTAATGTGAAACCTGCAATACACGGAGACCAAATTAGAGATGCATACTCCCATTTGGAGGGAACGAGTGAATAAATAATGTAAAGTTTTCAAAGTATGAACATTTGTAAAATTTCTACAATTTTTAATGATAAAGCTATAGGTTTTCATTGCTTCAGATGCTTTAAGACAGATGTGATTTTTGAAGGTTAACTTTGAGTCCAAGATTACCCCTAAGTCTTTAAACTGATTCGCATCTCATTGAATTGCTCAATGCTGTAGAGGAAGTAAATAGTAGACATTTTCCTAATGTAACTAACAACTTTACATTTACTTGCATTCAAGTGCAGTTTATTATTTACACACCAGGATTGAACTAATTCGAATTGTTTCCTGCAGACTCATGTCATTAATAGTTGAAAATATTTTCAGATCATCACCAAAGCAAAGTTTCCTGCATTGCATAGCCATATATAGCCACACAAGTCATTTAAAAATAATAAGAAGAGTCTCGCTTGCCTCTAATAAGAAGGAAGGGTAAACGAGACCTTCTACCTGTATCCTACTAATACCTTGGAGTTATAGGAAATATTTAATGAAATCAAAAATAAGAGGAGTGCTGGAGTTGATGATATTCGACTAACTATTCTAGAAAACCTTACAGATGAAGCTGTGCATGTACTAGCCGAGGCTATAAATATCTCCTTTGCTACTGGTGTTTTTCCATCATGCCTAAAAACAGCAGCCATTATCCCAATCCACAAGAGTGGGAACGTTTTGACAATCCATCAAATTTTCGCCCTATCTCTCTACTACCCGTTCTCTCAAAGGTAATAATGTTGCTGTTTCTGGAAGAACATAATGTACCGAACTGATGCCAGTTCGGATTCCAAAATAACAAGAGCACTAACGATGCCATATTTCATTTTCTGGAGGGGGTTTATGTGGGTATGAATGAAGGCTTGGCAATTGGAGCAGTATTCTGTGATTTTTCAAAGGCATTTGACTGTGTCTGTCACAGAAGCTTCAGAAGCTTTGGCACTATGGGTTCAGAGACAAGAGCTACAGATGGTTTGAGTCATACTTATCTGATAGAAAACAACTTGTAAAAATGCAAGAAGGCAACTCTGACCCGTCTACTATCCTGATGATCCGGAGATCCGGATGATTTTAATTTTTGGGGACTAACGGAGAACTATCCAGTGATACAGTACAAAATTTCTGCCCTTATTATTTGTTACATTATTGAATTGCTGTAATTGAAATAGATTCATAAAATTTACTAGTAGTGCTGAATTTTTTTGTGTGAAATGCCAGAGTTGATAAATCCAGGTGCATTAAAGTCTCCAAGAATAAAAACCTTATTGCTGGTAAATCTAGTTGTTCTAAACAATCAGAGAAAAATTCATATTTGTTAACATTTAACTTATCTAGTACGTTATATTTATTGAAAATAAATTTTTAATTATATTTCTATTTATATACTTCAAACTGATTAATTTCCCTATGCATTTCCTAACCTCTACATAACTAATGTGCATCTCTGTGATGTCATATATTCACATATCAGAATGAAGTTATCTCGTGAATATCGCAAAAACACATCGCAGTATCATCACAAAAAACTCATTGGAGTTACATCTCCAACATACATTGTTGTTATATCAAAGAACTTGTCGCAGGGATGTCGCATGGATGAAACTTTTGAGTGTGAAAAATAACATTCCTGCGATATCGCAGCAGCGACGTCTTTGCGACATATAATGCGATATCGCAGGTCAAGATGATACATCGCTGCGATATATCTGTGATGTAACTGTGTTATAGACGAATAAGTCATTCACTTCTTCAAATTTCAATTATGTGTTAGTCAAGCTAGATGTTTCTAAATAAATTCTATAATGTGTCAGGTGGATCTTATGAGGTAATAGAATTTATAAAAATATATTTAATCTCATTCGGGTTTTTCACGCCATAAGGAAAATCCTTTTGTTTTTGGATTCGTTAGCCAAGGGGCTTGGTAGTTCTCGTGACTATTATAGGTGAGTGTATCAAAAAGAAATATTTCTTGTCAAAACTAGCTTTGGTCATATATTCTAAAAATGGGACCTATTCGCGATCACCATTGGCACCAGGTGGCGCTCCTAAACTCCGGGAAAACAAAGAAATGTCATTTATCTGTGTGTTGAAATTTTTTGAATTATTGAACTTTCACTTCTATTTTCCAAATTTTGAGTTCCTCTTTAGAAATGCCTGTTGTAAAGATTCATTTAGAGGACACACTTCAGTATTTGAGTGAAAAAAGTTTCGAGGAAATAATTTCTGTAATATTTTGAGATGGAATAACCTCTTTGACCTTTCATCAATGTCAACTTTTTTGTATCTAGAAAATAGTTGGATATATTTACACCATTTATAAACAAACATTATATCTTTCTCATACGTATAACTAATTGGCTTCCCGATTTTTAATTTAATTTCACATGTTTTAGATAGTTTCTGAAAGAGGTGTGCATGGACACATTTGAAGATGAGTAATTCATGCACTGCGGCAGTGAACAAATTTTTTTTTAATTCACTCATTACATCAAATATATGCTTTCCGCATTATATCAACAAAATCGAACCAAATATAGTTCAACAAAGAAATAATCAACAATTTATTAACATGAGAGCTTATGGCAGAATGTTTGTTTTCCCGGAGTTTTGTTAGAATTTTAAAATGTAGATGTCGCCCACTCCGTGGTGATCGCGAATTGGCAAATATTTTTCAGTGAATACCCTGATCCAAACCAATTATCAACAAAAAAAATTGCGTACTGGAATAACATCTCCGCGGCTGATAACAAATCAAAAGCCTTCTGTAAATTAAAGAACTTTGAAAGAAACAAGGTAAACCTCAATTAATGAGAATCAACTGAATTTAAAAAAATTTGGCTTTGACTTTTGACTAGCACTGTGTAAGTGAAACTGAACTGAATGGTTGACACTTTCTAATTCAATGTGTAGTGTCTAATATAATGTTAATAACTGATCTCATGAAAATTTTAATTCTTGTAAACTTGACTTGATACAAACTTACCATTTTTTTAACTTCTCTTATGCAAATTTTCACTATTACGACTTGACTTGCTACAAACAAATTTACAATATGAATAAACTAATGTAAATGAAAATGACGCTTGCTGATGTAGACAAGTCCCTGAAGCAGTTATTCACAATAGCACTATCCCATGACGTTTTTTTTAAATGGATATTTCAAAAAATTAACACCATAACTAAATAACATATATTTTACAGAAAATGTTAGAACATTTCGAAGTTTTTCATACATTATCACAAAATAATGGGAAGAATAGTTCAAACTTTTGTAATAAAAGATTATTTACACAAACATACACATAAAAATTCTTAACATTATGTTGTTGTACACAACTACTAACGGTTCTCAGTATTTTCTCCCTGATTCTCAGCGTTTTCTTCTCGATTCTCAGGGTTTCCTTCCCGATCCTCAGGATTATTTGCAATATCTCCTCCGCCCACCTCGTTATTTTGGTTGCCCCATTGGAATCCACCAGGCTGTTCTTCTGGAAGCCTCTGATAGTCTGCTTCATCGGGGAGTGGATCAAATAAAGTTTTCCTGAAAAGGAACATGGATTATTACATAAACCAATGACCAGTCTTTGTATGTTATCTGAGAGTGATAATACACATCATTCAATATTTATTTATTTATTTTTTGTTGTAAAAAATAATAATAAATGTCTCATGGAAACATGATCAATTAAGTTAAAAACTTGTCCATGATCATGTGAAATTAATGTAGAGAATAAAAATATATCATAATAACACAAACATTCAGAATATACATAATACGTAGAAACGCAGAAATAAAGAAAAATAGCAAAATGAACTTGAATCTACGCATCCAAAATAATCCAAAAACCAATTTTTTTCAAAGGAACTGTCAATTTATTATAAATTCTTTTACTATATGTTGTTGCATCAAAGTTGTAGAGAATTTTTCGGTTGAAATCCGTTTCATTTTTTGTTTCATATTTATGTTGAATATGATTATCAAATTCGACAAATTCTATATTTTTTTCTTATATAAGATGTCAATGCTTTATGAAACAGATATATTTGTTCATAGAGAATTTCAGAAGAATTATCAAAAGTTTTTTAAAAATTATTTCCAGGGTATACTTTTGAATCGATGTCAGTGGTTTTAAAACTTGTTTAAATAGGCCTCCCCAACCTATTATGAATGCCATAGACCAAATAATTTTTAATAAAAACTTAATAATAATAATTTACGACTGACAATGTTTCTCACCAACCAAAACGGGTTTCCTCAGTTTTTTCATTGATTAATTGATTTGTTTATGCTACTTGAGGTTGCAATCTAAGTCCGAGAGGACAGCTCGAACGGTAGAGCGCGTGGGTCATCGATATCAAAGCCAAGCAACGTGATGCGAAGTTATGGTTTGCATGGAGACTTACACGGACGACCTCCTTTCGAGATCTATTCTCTCCGGAATCGCACGTTAAAAGGTAAGACCTCGTTTATCCTTAGCTCACGTATAAAGTATTTCTTTTTTCAGGAGAAAGCAGTGGCGTAGTATTTTTTTCTCCAAAAATATTCAATGCAAAACCCGTACGGACGCCACTGGTTGAGAAAATGAAAATGTTTGTGCATTAAAAAATGCACATAGATAGATAGAAGACATGTACCAAATTTTATAAAAACGTCTACAATATTATCTCAGTTATTATTAAAAAACTGATTTTTTTTCAAAACTTTATCACCCTGTATCTCAAAAGTTAGGACTTTTAGGACATACGTTTATAGAAAGTTTTTTCCTTAAAATAAGTCAAAGAATCACCCCCTCAAATATTAGCATGTCTTTAAGGAACACCCTGTATATGTTTTTTTCTCTGAATCCGAATTGGTTTAATCATAGTAAATTATTGGTTTTTAACAAAATCTGTCAATCTAATTGCATTCATTTTGGCAATGTTATGAATTAATGAAATTGATCGATCTTTCATCTTCTCCTTTATATATTGAAATAACAAATGATTTTTTTAAAGATTTTGGGAAAATACCTGTGGTTCAAAATAAATTGAAAATTATAATCTTCAATAATTTATTATTAATTCTATTGGGGCCAGGGGCAGAATCATTTTTAAATTCATTTGTAAAATCGTTTATTTCATTTTCTGTGATAGGCAACCACAAAATATGAATATTTTAATAAATAAAATTTTCAAATATTAATAGATTGTACTAATTCCAAAGGAATCATTACTTTTATTGCCTATTGACCCTTATGAATTGGAAAGTGTCATGCTCAATAAAATAATAACACTATTGGCATTTATATCATTCGTCATGTAAATTAGAAGACCATCAATGACAAGTTACAGAAATGTTGTATTGACATAGTGTAAATACACATTGTTTGAGAATACAAATTTCACTGGATACTAGTGTTCAAATCATGATACATATAGAATCAGTGTTCAATTTTTTTTGAAATATCTACAAAAGAGTATACGGACACAGAGTATATACACCAGTGGATTCAATAAAATAAAAAAATAATGTTTTTGCAAAAGTAAGACATGGTCAATTAACCTTTATTTTAATTTTATTTTGTTGTTGTTCTGCTATTTTGTTCTCTAACGACTGGAGTAATAACAGACTCCCTTTCAAGTTCTTGTCAAACTTGATTTCACTTTATGTGGTATTATCATATCATTACGTTCCTTATTGCTCGCGTAGATTTCTGTCTATACCCCAGATGAAAAGTTTCCGATACTGTATATTTGATAAGTTTGAAATCTAATGAGATCAGTCTGTTAACATGTTCAACAACAACATAACAGAACCAAACCATTTACTGTGATTACTCACGATGTCATTACATACTTACATAAGGGATGGGGTTTTCAAAATTTTGAAACCTCCTCTTTGGTTTGGGAAAACATCTTCTAAGAAGTAATAAATATGGCCTACAGCAATACCCATTAAATCAACGTAAACAGCATTACCCAGAAGAACAGAGAAAGCTAAAAGGATCCATGGTAAGTATGGTGCCTGAAAAGAGTGACAATAGGTATTTAATATTAACAAATTATACTGAAATAATATCTCTCAATTAAATTTTAACATGTGTGGATAGAATCAAAATATATATACAATCATTGTTATTCATAATAGTTATTTTCCCAACAAGAACGCGAAGTGTTACTTTTCCGCAAGCAAATAGACAAACAACGCGAAGCGGAGTTAAGATGAGTTTTTGCATGCCGAAAAGCCACTTTGCGCACGTGTTAGAAACAACATTTTTCCTATGAGCTTCATATCAGATAACAACAAAAATAGAAAAATCATAATTTAGTCAATAATTTTTAATTAAACTTGAACAACAAAAAATTACATATGAATGTGCCAAAGTCGACAGACGCACCCTTGACAATATATTAATCATTTACCATTACACAAGGTACTTGAAAAATGTGATTTTGGAGTAATTTTACTTTTCCACACTCAAATGTATGCAGAAAAGTACTACTTTGCAAATCTGAAGAGTTTCAGAAAAATAACAATTTATGTTATCACCTTGTAATATCTTTTTCCCTGGTCCATATTGAATATTAATCAATTTGAGTGGAGATGAAAAGTCTGTTATGGTAGTTCATGATTATTATATTTGTAGTAATGCACAAAAACTGTTCGAACATTATGTCCAGACATCTAAAGAAAAAGTAGTCAAGGAAACTTTTAGAATCATTGAAGTGCATTTTCAGAACAGGTATTTTTTTAATGGATTTTTTTATTACTACTATAATAGAATATTCATGACAACGATTGAGAAGGAATGTTAAATACTCAATTTGGTAGAGTGTTTCAAAAAAGAGTATAAACTATTTTCTACTAGGATTTAATTAATTTATATAATCTTGATATCCTAAGTTCTTATAAATTTTGGGAACTATCAGATCTATTCACATATAAGTGCACCACCATTTAGGGCCAACATTAGATAAGATAAGCCTCAGATTTTCAAAGTTTAGGGACAACTTACTCACTTAACCCCACTTTTGGTCTGTCATTTGGTTGATATGTATTTTCGATTTTAATGGAATTTGCTGACATGATTGTATTTTTCTACATTCATGCAAAAAGCAAAACTTTATTGAACTAGTGCAATACAGTTTTCATTGCACTCATCTGTCATTCAACTTCAACGTGCTGTCATCATGACAAACATAAACGTCCAAACCTACTACATATTTAGCAGATATGTCAGTCAAAAATTATTTCTGACAATTACAGAATTGAAAGTTTTAAAATGAGTATTATTAATGAAAAATAGATGATAGTGATCTATTTCAATGCAAATCGATAGTAATAATCAATTATTTAAGTTGCGCTTTTCATTTTCACCTAGTGCCGTACCTTAATAAATCATTTTTTGCTTTTTGCATGAACGAATAAAAAATGCACTCAGGTATTGTCCGACGAGGCCGTTAGGTCGAGTCACGTCGAGTGCAATAAACAATTTTTGCACGAGTTGCATACAACATTTTTTCTTTGTATAATAAACACTTACTTTTTGCACTTGTTGCATAAATAACTATTAAGTGGTTATCTGGATATCTGTTTTGCAGTAAAATAAAAATATGTATTCTTTATATTCTTTGATGTATTGATGTTAGTAATTTACAATGTAGAATATGGATAGTATATTGACTTGTGACTGAAAATATATTAATAAATACATCGATAAATTGTTAAATTTGATTTTTTATGATTTAAAAATCTACATTTTTTCGGTAACTTAGGATGACCAAACCTACAGCTCTATACTAAACATGATACCTGATTGAGGCCAAAATTGAAAATCTCAATAGTAAATTATAGAATGAATTTTCAGGTTCAACTGTATAGCCTAATACCAATGTCTATCGAATTGTTAATTGATACCATATGAACAAAGTGTTCATTCACCTGTCATTCTCCTGCCAGTATGTCAAATAGGACACCACTGGGAGCGCTTTCCCAGTGCGCATATTATGGAATACTTTGCATTTTTTTGCACTGTTGCCAAACATTTCTGATACTCAGTTAAGGATTCAATGGTGCAAACCATCTCCACTTCAAGTTAATCTTTCACCTAGCTTAGTTTGTTATTAAGGAGAACCGGTGCAAATGGCTGACAGTAGTTAGACTCTATTATCTACCTGTTTATTCAACACAAACTATAATCTATATAAAGTCTCTATTGATTCATAAATTCCCCAAAATTTTAGTAATCGATCTAAAAAGGTTTTCTCAAGCAGAAACATTCAGAGGAAAATTAAATGTCATTATTGATTTTCCTCTAAGAGGATTAGACATTAGCAACTACACAGCGCACAATATAACTGGTTGTCGCTATAACTTGTACGAGTTGTTGAATCATAGCGGAACTACCTATAGCAGACACTACACTGCTTACTGGAAAAATCCAAATACAGAATCCATTGTAAGTGGAAAAGCATATGTACTCTTCTATGAGCAAGAGGGCACATAATCACACCTTAGAGATTATATTTATTTTTATTTTATAAATATGTTTATATTGTATTGTTACATTGCTCTAAAAATAGATTATTTAAATAAAAAATTAAAAATCTAGAGGTTTCCTCACTGTTATTTGTATCTTGGATGAATACATATATCTACAGTGTGACCCACTTAAGACTGGAACACCCTTTTAAAATCTTTATTTTCCAACCAATCGGAACGATTTTTTTTTTCATTAGGTAGACATCCAAAAAGTCTACTAGGACACCAGGATTCATGAATGAATCTTCATTTCCAGGGCCATCTAATCCGATTTTTCAAGGTCAAAAATCTAAATGAATCTAGTAAAGCTAGTAATATTTTTAGAAAAAAATCTGACTACACCACTGGATTCGCGACATTTTCAAATGGTGTAAATGTGGAATACGTTGAAATGCGTCAATCAATAAAAAAGTTATGAGGGAATGAAATTTGAAAAATATACTGTTTAATCAATCCACAAATTCAATTTAAGAATTTTTATCAAAATTCGGAATACACTACTGTATTCAGGATGTCTTGATATATCATTGGTCAAAGTTTCATCGAATTCTATTTGTAAATAAGAAAATAATAAGATAATAAAATGTTGAAAATATGTTAACGGAATTTCAGGAAAATTGTCATTATACATCATATTTTTTTATTACTTTAAATCATCAACAGATTTCAGTGATATTTCGAGACTCCAGTGGTGTAGTCAGAGTTGTGATAAAAGTTTTGAAATTGAATTGGTGGGTTGATTTAATGTCATGTTTTTCAAATTTCATTCCCTTATAACTTTTTTATTGATTGACACATTTCAACTTAATTCAAATACGAACCATTTGAAAATGTCGCGAATATAGTGGTGTAGTTACAATTTTTATTATTTTTTTTAAATATATTTGGCCTTTAAAAATCAGATTAGTAGGCAGTGGAAATGGATATTTATTAATGAACTTTGGTGTCCTAATAGATTTTTTGAACGAAAAAAAGAAATATATTATTCCAATCGGTTGGAAAATGTAGATTTTAAAAGGGTGCTCTGGTCTTAAGTGGATCACACTGTATATATCTATGGTAATTAAATTCTTCAAGCAGATAACAGATAAGACTAATTTGATTGTATATGACAAGTTAGGTGCAGTTTCAATAAATATGATTAGGTGATGATAATTAATACAAAATCATGAATATTTTAATATTTATGAATCAGCGAACCATTTACACTCATTTTGGAATTATACTGATTAGAAATGGGCTTGTCCAACAAATACAAATGCATTTTAGAAAATTAAACCACTCACCTGGAAATTCAAAAGTCCAAAAAAGTTCATTCTCACAAACGGATTTCTTCTTGACCATACATATACTAACATTATTGTAAAAGCTTGACCTAAGAATAATAAATTAACAAAAAACGCAAAGCCCTGTTAAATAAGTCAAGGAAAATTTCAGAGTAAAAGTTTTCAAATTCAATGTTTTTCAACAATCTAATTTTTCTGGAGACTATTACTAGTCAATTTTTAAGTTTTTATATTTTGGACCAAAGTAGTTGTAGAACATGCAGAATGGGCCTGAGTTCACAAGACCTTAAATAACAACCATAACATTATGCCAAAATAAAAAAAAATATGGTATAGGAGATACAAAAAGGATACAATCATACATACTGCTCCGAAGAGAAACATCAATACAAAATCTGCAGTTCGATTTCTAAAAGATCCTTCTTCTAACATTCTACAGTATCTATAGGTGAATATCATATTGAAAAAGAAGTTGAAACCAAATGTTCCGAAAAAAAGGAATGTTGTGATCAATCTCCATACTTGTCCTTGCTTCAGTATTAAAATTGGATTGAAATACAATTGGAATGGGGAAGCTAATTCCAGTTGCTGAAAAACGGTTCAAAAGTTAATTTTATGAAAAATCTGCAAACTTTTATCCAGTATTTCAAGTACTTTTTGAAAAAATAATCTTACCACTCCTAAAGTAGTGATAACACATGCAGTTGTGTATGCCCTCGTAACCGGGGGCATATTCATGTACTCATTTCTTAAGCTCTGATATGCCATATTAATATCAAATATTTGTTATCACGACATCATACAGTACATTCATGAAAAACAAGAAGTTACAGTGATTCTATACTACATAGTGTTTTGGCCACATCAGATTATTTATCCATTATTTCTGTGATTATTTTTTGACAAATGAGAAACTTCCAAATCGCTGACAGAAAACGATTGTCATATGTCAAAGGTCAAGGATCTGGAATCTGGATAAATGTCAAGACACAAAACACTCAAAACATCAAAACAGAATCGTACTCCGTCATCGGATTCATTTTCCATATACGCGCGTTCCGAAATTCTAAAACTATTGGTGAAAACGTCCCTCGCGGTATCGCAGTGGTCGCGACAGCGGAAGTTCCGCCCTCGTGTTGGGGATTTTCAGTGGTTCCTGCGTATGGGGGATGAACTGGGACAAATCCACACCAACCACACAATCCACAGATCCATTGTATATTTTGTCTTCAGGCGAGTTTTTAAATTCATCGATGGATAACGCGCATTCATGCTGTCATTAGAGGTATTCAAGCGAATGACCGCAAATACTACTCGACGTTGGTGAATACCATCCGCATTAAAGCTCCTTTGTTCATCACTTGACGTTTGATGGACCGAGGTATTTAGACAGAGGTCGAAAGGTTTTATATATAAGTATTATTACTGAGTGACATTTGCTTTTGGTTGTTGTCAGTTATCTTTTATTACTCTGAGGTTGTTGTTGATCAGTATCTTCATTCAACATGGAACGAAAAAGATTAAAATTTTCTTTAAATCGGGAAGGTGTAGAGACCAAAAAAGCATATTTTCACGAGATCCCGTTAATCTAACGGGAACTGAATGTCAGTTCACGCTGCATTTTTGTAACAGAACCGTAATAGGGGAGTACGTTAATGACGTCATTAGTGACGCCGTAATTTATAAAACGAGAACTGTGTCACTTCCCGCATCTATAGGAGCAAGGTTACTGGCGGTTACAGAAAGTAAATTGACAGGGGAGTGACATTTGTTTGAAAATCAAAAGGTTGAAAATGGAAAAACTTGAACAAGTAGAACTGATTTTGAATAATCAAAGAAAAAATATATAAGAAGGCATTAACAATTTCCATAACACTGGACTGCACAATGCCAAATCTATCTGCAATCGATATAGCCGTTTTTGATTGGCGTTTGGTTCTGGTAGCGGTTGACATAAAAATGACAGCCGTTTACTTTCTGGTACTGTTAATGATGACGTCATAGTGAATAATGAAACGAATGTGTTGATTGATTACCACAAGCACTAACCAGTTAGTTAGTGGTTGACGTCACTAACAGTACCAGAAAGTAAGTAAACCGCTGTCATTTTTATGTCAACTGCTACCAGAACCAAACGCCAATCGAAAACGGCTTATGAGGGGGTCTTGATGGGCAATATACCACAAAACTATGAAGCAAATGGAAAATTTCCATCTCTATACCTTTTTTTATTAAACAATGTTGATCATTGTGCAAAAAAGTGTTTCTTTTCATTCTGAAAAGCTGGAAAAACACCACTTCATTATAAGTATTTTTGTAACCAGTCCATATAATTTACCCTAGGGTGAAAATAATAATCATCCGAAAACACTTTAAAAAATGTTTTAGTCCACGATCAAATGTATGTCATCAAATGATATGAAAAGCTTTCAGTTAATGAGTTAATGTAATGCATTTTTGATCCATTCTTGTAAAACAAAAAAGGGGACTCAACAACAGAGCAAAGGACAAAGTTATAAAATTGTCTAATTGTACCATTCTACTTTTGATCCCGCAGTTCCGCATGAGCACTTGTTTACGCTAGAAGCACCTGTTCTTTCTGGATTTTGGATAAAAAGTCGTTATTTCGTAACGATTTGTATTGTTATTATATGTGTAATTACATTTTAATTTGAGTTGTGTGCATGCGAAACTACGGGATCAAAAGAAGAATTGGTACGGCTAGACGCTTGTTAAATTTATATTAGCTTAGAAATTATATTATGTCGAAGGGGCTATGACCAAGGACACGACCGTGCGGTATTTACAAATGTATCGCTTGAACACCTCTATTGTTATTTTCCATTAGTTAAATAAAGGCCAGTCTTTTCACCTATAGATAAGTCCCAGAACTCTATCTATTAGATGCATGAGGATATGTGAACCTGTGAATTTTATCCGATAGATAGTTATCATGCAGATACTTTTAGTTCATTAGTTTGCATACGGGTGTAACACTTATCCTTCACCTGGTGTAATTCACACTCGATTTTAGTATTTGTTTGCAAATTAATTTGACACATTCCTTCGTTTAAACTGCATTCGGTGACACTCGATTCAAATTGTGGTGAACACTGCACTACACCTTGATGCAAACGAATAAACCTTTTATTGTGAGGTGAAAAGACCGGCCCTAATACCGGGTTCATATGCCAGCTTTTTGTAGTTGAGCCTTCCCCATCTTTGTCTTGAAGTCAACACAACTTTGTTTACAAGCCCGTTTACAAGTCAGTATTCATTTGGGTAGTTTCGTGTATGCCTGCTTATTTCATTCGAATCAAGTTGTCCTTCTTCGTTTGTATTATTCGATTGTATTATTACTCTTATTCTAAATGTAAACAAACTGACGCTAACATTTCACCACCCGTCACCCCGCTCGCCCACAAATTGTATAGAAAAGGATAGTTCATGTTCACTTCAAAACAGGTATATGTGTAGGTATAGGCAGGACATATCTATGTCTTTTATTACTCTAAGAGTTGAGCTTACAGCGTATTGTTTTCCGATTGGTCACTGAATGACACAGAATGACATGTTCTCAGTCAGCGGCCAATCAAAAAACAATGCGCCATAAGCGAGAGCTATCATGTGTACCTGGCGTAAGGATGCAATGCTCATCCATCAGACATCCATGGACAAGGATCATAGACAAGAGAGAATATAGTGAATTGTCCTTGATCCATGGCTCCATCGATGAATTTAAAAGCTTGCCATATCCTATGGCACAGACTTTTATGAGTCATGAGTCATGACTCATTAGGTCAATCTTTAGTTCTTAGGTCAGTTAAGTCAATCCATTTTCGTTGTTTATTTTGTTCTTTGTTGTCATTGTCAATTGTCGAATTGTCTGAATTAGTGAATTGTCATTATACCAATACCACAGACCTCATAAAAGAGATCTGTGCATTATACTCATTATTCCAAAAAAATATATTTTGTATTCCTGACATCCTGACAATCTTCACTTCTCAGAGAGAGAACTACAGTAATTTTTTAATTCATTCAAAATAAAGTATAAAGAATAATCAATCATTGAATAGGAACTAAATTAAATCTTGGAAATGGTGCTGACTAAAGAATACCGAATATGTATGCCAATGACAGTAGAAGAGGTAAGTACCTTATCAAAAAGAAAACTTGCTAATTAAATTATTATGTTTTGATTCTAGTATCAAATAGGTCAACTGTACATGATTGCACGACACAGCCTGGAGCAATCAGGTGGTGGTGAAGGGGTTGAAGTAGTCGAAAATGGAGAATGTTTGCATGATAAACATGGAAAAGGACAATTTACAGAAAAACGAATACATCTGTCAAGGTTGGTAATGTAGAGCTTGATGTATTGCCGACAGGAGAATCTATATGTTTCTAAAATATTTCTCATTACATTCCTATTTGCCTGTATTTTAATTGTATTTGCCTGTCTTTGAATTGTATTTGCCTGTCTTTGAATTGTATTTGCCTGTCTTTGAATTGTATTTGCCTGTCTTTGAATTGTAGTCCATACGTTTTTTAGCCTTGGTAGCAAAGTTGAATAATTATTAAGACCTGGGAAGTTCATAAAAATTGAAATATTGGATTTCTAGATATATACAGTAGAAACCAGGAAAGTGAGGCAAGTGCGAACATAGCCCGAATGTAGGGGAATTGACTCTTGCCAGCTCTTGTCTAGCTTTGAATCAAAGTACATGGTGGAATTGTGGTCCACTTATTCAAATTATCGAAAATCATCAGAAACATTTTTCATAAACCTAATGGTATCAATGACTCTGTTTTAGGAACTCATTAGTTGGAGTACGATGAGCAAATCAATATTATAATGCTTATAAGCTGCTTGAGGTGGGTTGTGTCAGTAACTTCATTTTAGTCACACTTTGTTTGGAGTACAATTAGCAAAGCAACATCATATGCGTATATGCTGCTTGTTGTGAGTTGTGTCTAATTTGAAATATATTGGCTGGAGAACATTGTAGGTAATCTAATCAAATTGTATTTCTACCAAGAAAGTTTTGGGGTGGTTCTGATTACTTCCATTCTCTATGTTTTTTGGGGTGCGAATCTGAGGTTTGCTAACAAATTATCGTGACGGAACATTGAAAAAAAATTGCTTATAAGTTAAAAACTACAAATTTTTCATTGAAAGGAAAGGAATGAAAGAGCATAACATTTTCTACAAAGTTTACCATACAAGTTTTTTTCTACCACGAACCATTCGGGCTCAAGGACTACTTGTAAATTGGCATATTTCAGCTGACTGGGGAAAATTCCACTTTTTCACTACAAAACTCTAATTTATTATTGAAGTTGATAAGTGGATTTCCCTCAGTTCTCTGTGCATACCTTATTTAGATCATACAATAAAGGTACAGGTCACTTTTTTAAAAATTACATACGAGTCATTTAATGAGGTCCGAAATCGTACAAAACTTACATACAAGTCATTTAATGAGGTCCGAAATCGTACAAAACTTGAAATTCAAACAAAAATTTTGGAAAAAAATATTTCAAATGAATATATTATAATATATCATATATTATACGATTTAGGTACCCCACCGCGTACTTCAGTCAAATATAGAAACTGGAAAAGATACTCAGTGAGTCTCTCGAGAGGCCCGTGACTGAAATACGAGACAGGGAGAGACTTGAGAGGGCAGTAGATGAAGTAGACAAGGCAGTAGTCGAAGCCTACTGATAAAGCTGTCTTGAGAAAAAAAGGCTCAAAATAACAAAGCGGTCTGGTGGAATGAGAATCTAGAAACCCTAGGAGGTAGGGTAAGAAAGTTTTTCAACAGAGTAAAATCTAGCCAATATTGGACCACATACATGGCTAAACTCACGCAGTACAACAAAGAAATTAGTAAGGCCAGAAGATAATCACGTGCGCAAGAATCCATAAGGTTTTAGCCAAAGAAGGTACTGTAAACCAAGTAGGTTTTTTGAAGAATAATGACAATGCCTATACTACAACATTCGAGGAAAGTATAAGGATGCTCACAGAAGCACACTTTCCATCCAAACAGGTGAACAACTTTGGAATGGAGGCTTGCTACGAAAATATCAGGTGGGCTATCAGTAAAGAGATAGCCATAATAACATTTATAGACATTAAGGGTGCCTTCAACAATGCATCCACCGAGTCTATAGCAAACGTTCTAGAAAAAACGGGGTTCCCTCCTACTGTGCCAGTGGATAAACGCTAACTTTAAAAACAGGGTTATTACATTAGCAATCGGCGAAATAATACAACACCTAGAGCAAACTTGATGTTGAACCAAATTTCTTCAACAAGCGTATAATGATAGCTATTATTCTCGAGGATAAAGATTTAAATATAAGATAAAATTATCCGAGAGAATAATGCTCATTATACGCGAGTAGAATACTATACTTTCTGTACGACTACATGAAAATTTATAAATTTATGACAAAAGCTCAGTTTGTGGTACTTATAGGTATCTATCGAAATGCCTTTATTACCAAAAAGTAGTATGAATTACAAAGCAATATAAGAAAGAATAATAATCATACATGAATAACTAAATGCTTGAGGGGAAAAAAAACTTCCACCAGTAGGATTTGAACTCACGCTCTTATAACGACCTTTAACTTTTCCGCGGGTTCTTACCACTGGACGACACAGGTACTTACAAAATTTGTGCATGATATATCACTAAACAAACTCTGTGTGACCAAAAATCGAGATTATGTAGAATGTTCAGATAAATATTATTTCAAATACCTTTGTTGGAAAAAAATATTTCATCAGGAGCTGTAGTTAAAACTAAGAAAGAAAACAGTCAATCTGACATTCGCGGATGCCAAACCGTGACAAGTCCAATGAAGCAAAGCCTTCTTGAGAAATTTGTTTGGTACATTTGCTGTTTTGTCATTGGTCTAAACCTTTACCAGTTACCGTGGATTCTGAAAATTCTGAATATGTGATTGGCCGAGTGCCGTTGAATAATAGGATCCACGATGTCTTGGAATCATCTTCATTCTTCAACTAATAATAAATATGTAATCAATATAGAATACAATAGTCGTAGAAAAAGTTATTTATGACACGATAAATGGTGGAAATTATCGGAATAGGCCTATTAATAAATTTATTGATGAATCGGTTTCTTATTGCAGGAATTGAGTTTCCTCCATAATACCATTCAACAATCGATAGTAATTAATATCTCTTTCACAATTAATGTCCCAAAAACGATATTATCTGCCACCACACATAGTGCTGTCACCTGATCTTCGGCATTTTTCTTTCAACCTGGACTCGTTGAATTATTTATGTTTATTTGGTTGAAGAATATAAAGACCTTTATTATTATTATTATTATGTAATTCGAAGGAAAAAATTTGAATATGACAAAATCTGATGACATTTTGACGTGTGCATTTGTTTAAATGGACATGATAAATTCGTCCACGTTGGACTTGTTCGCACTTGCCTGGTTTCTACTGTATAAATAATTGTAATTATAGTATGTAATGGAGCCACTGCAGCAAAGTTGAATAATCAAGCCCTAGGAAATTGTTTTAAATTATAGTAATGCACCCACTGCCAATTTCTTTGGTTTCTAATTTTTTGTATACTTTCAGTCGGCTTCCATATTGGGTGCAGTCTATAATACCAAAGATATTTTATGTGACTGAGAAAGCATGGAACTTTTACCCATATACAACCACTGAATATACTGTGAGTATAAAATGAATATTTCAACAAGATATTTTAGATTATGAAGTTAGTGATAGAAATTTGTTTACCGGTAGGTATTTCTTTTTCAGTGTTCATTCATACCAAAGTTTAGGATATCAATAGAAACTAAGTACGAGAACAACAGTGGATGCACAGAAAATGTAGGTAATTATAAATTATCCATAATATCTTACTTGAAAGGGAGTTCAGTGAACTCCTTCAAAAATTGAAAAAAAAAATGGATGTTAATTACACAATTTTGTCTACTGAACACGAATCTGAATTTTTTTTGAGGGAGTCCCAAGTACTTTTAGAGTTATGCCCTTTCGAATCTTGAGAATTGACCAATCTCAAACAAGAATTTTTCAGTCAAAAATTGCCCAAAAAGTCTTCCTCTTTTTGTGCACATTTTTTTTTAGGCGTTAATCAACTCATATTTTCACAATTACTTTCATCAAGAATAATAGTTTCGCCCAAAAATTCGACCTTTTTCTAACCATAAAGATAGACTATGAAAGTTTTTTTCTAACAATTTCGTTTTATTCTGGTTTTGAATACATTATTTGGTAATGATCTTTCATTAAACCACTTTTCAGTTTTTGTTCTGGCATCTGAAGATCGGAAATATCCAATGTTGCCAAATTACCATGAAAGTAATAGAAAACATATACAAGACGAATTAAAACATACTTGCTTTGCCCGCTATTTTATGGCTTAGGTGAAAAGAAAAATTGGCAAATGACCTAACCTAACCTGAACTAACCTCGCCATCTAAGTTGAATGCAATCCTTTCACACTACAATCTCTCATCTTATCACTTAGGTTGAATGAGCATTTGTGTGTTCAACTTGGATAGGGAGGTTAGTTTAGCTTAGGTTAGGTCATTTTCCCCCATCATTCTTTTCCCCTAAGCCATGAGATGGCGAGCGAAGCGAGCATATTCTCATTAATCTTATCCGTCAAATTAGCGTTTGTATAGTAGAATACGATTGCCTTCAACAGGAATAGCGAGGTTAGAATTAGGTGGTGTTATTTCTTTCATTCTTTGATACTTGTTATTGTCAAATATGAGTTTATTAGAGTCTGAAAAAATCGGTTGATGAAAAGAAGGAGTCATTTTGTGTGATTTTTACTGAAAAATTCGTATTTGAAAATGGTGGATTCTCAAGATTTGGAATCAGGAGACAAAACTACGTTACATCACTTTTTTTTTTCAATTTCCTAAGAAGCCCACTAAACTTACCTTTACTGAATTATCTCATGAATTATCTTGACAAGAAAATTTCTGACATGTCTCTTATACCTTATTTAATATTTGAATAAAAAAAATATATATGAAATTTTGGTTTTATGAAGATTTTGCAGAAAATATAAAAGAATTGTTGATACCATCTTGATACACTTTCACATAATATTTTCATAGAATACTTATGAAATTCAAAATAGGAATGTGACTGTCTTTGAAATAGCGAAATAATATGATCACCATACATATTTGGTGTCACACTTCATCATTTTAGCCTAGAAATTACGATTTGTGTAATTTGAAGTTTTTATATTTTTCTACCATATGAATTTTTTAATGAACTCAATCCTTACAATTTAGTAATTTTTATTGTCATTTCAGTGCCTTGGTTTGTCACCAGAACAACTAGCTGAGCGTACTGTGGATCACATCGATATTGCATATGACGAAGTTTCTGCCAAACATTACAAGGAAGAAGAAGATCCTCGGTATTTCCAATCCAAGAAAACCCTTAGAGGTCCGCTGGTGGACGGATGGAGAGAAAAATTTCAGCCCATCATGTGTTCCTATAAATTAGTTCATGCCTCATTTGAAGTTTTCGGTTTGCAGACTAAAGTTGAGGAGTTCATACACTCTGTGAGTAATATATGAATATAGGCTTTCACAGATGGCGTCACAATGTTTTGGTTGGTTTACGGGTTTTGCTGTGGTCTTCTTTTCTTAAAATCGCCAAACGTTTCAACTGCAACTGGGGCAGTCATCTTCAGTGGCGTGGTCAAAGTACTCTTCATATCAGTCTTCATATCAACTGAAACTGAGGCTCTCGTTTCTGGCACGTCATTTATAGTGTTGATTTTACGATAATTTTCTGTGATGGTCGGTTCGTGCGTACTTTCCACGCGAGGTTTTGGCACCTTTCAATGCTGTGTACCAGATCTTTGGTAGATTATATATTAGGGACTTTCGTGCTACAAGCCTCTACACCGCGACCTTTTCAGATCTATTGTGTTTGTCCTCGATATCATTTAGAGTTCTTTGTCTAGCCCTGTCTTCTTTACGAGACTCCACAGGCTAGTTTTTAGAACTCCCATGAATCTGGGAGCTCTTGGTTTTTCTTCTCCCAGTGTTAGAAACCTTTGCCTTGACAAGCCCTTGCAGTGGCATAGTATGTGTACTGATGTTTCCTCTTCTTCCTGACAGAACCTGCATAGCATTTCTTCTGCCAGGCCTATTGTACTCATATGTTTGTTGAGCCTACAGTGCCCTGTGAGAAGTCCTACTACTATTCTAGTAGTGTTCCTCTTCTGGCTTAGTAGATAGTCTGTGAATGTTGGCTGCGGTTGTTTGATAAACTCTTTGGCCTGTCTCATCCCTGGTGCATTGTTCCACCATTCTTGAGACTTCTGTTGAATCCATGATTTGGTGTTTGTTTTTAGTACAGCTTTTGCTATACCGCAATACGGTTCTGGGCCATTCAGGGCCTTACTTGCTCCTTCTCAGGCTAGTGTATCGGCCTCTTCATTGCGTCTATATATGTTCTCTCTTCCTTTCTATGACATCTAAATACATTCTTGCTGAATAATGATTCGACGTTGCTAGCCTCTCGGTATTTTCGAAAAGAATCTTGCGTTCTCCGTCGGACAATGCATATTCGATGACTGCAGACTACTTGGTTTGTCCCGGACAATTCCGCATGTGCTCGACTAGGCGGGTACCAACTCTCCTTTCGTGATTATTTTTCTTGACGTCTGCACTTGTGCTGCCATCTCTCGACTGCTTACAGAAACCTGCCTTGCTATTAATGAATTGCAATCCCAAAGCTGAAAATACAACGTGTCCGCAGGACGAGTTGTATTTTCTTGCATTGGGATTGCCAATGAATTGATATTCCAAAAAATTATAGGTTTTTAATCATACCACGAATTATATTCAGGACGACAATATATCGATTTGAAATAAAGCAAAATCGTGTCACCTGGTAATTGATGCTTCACTTCTAGTCGTATTCAACGGAATACTCTTTTCCACGGCCTCATCTATGATACCAATGGACATTCGTCCCCAACAATCGTTCATATTGATAAATAACGATAACTAGTCAAAACACATTTTGACGTTTATAATTTAAATCATTATTTTCACTTGACAGATACCTAGTAAAACAAAAACTAAGCAGGTTTATCACCGTGAAAATACAGCGACAAGCTATATTTTCACTGTAGTTCCGATTCTATTGGCTGAATTTCAAAATTTGAAATCCACTGATTGGTTGTTAGGCAAGGAAATATATTGTCAAGTAAATCAGTGTAAAAATAGCCATTTATGTAACCAGTTACGAAAAGCTTCATTTTGAGTAACTAGAGGATGTTTGCGGGACGAGTTACATAAAATGCTATTTCGTAATTTGTTACATACAAGATTTTTTCTAATTTTGAATACCTGGAAAGCCTGTGAACGTGATTGAAATATGAATATGTATTTTTTATTTAAAAATCTGGAAAATTAAGTAGATAAAAAAATTTCATTTAAAATTTACACCACATTTCAAATCGAGTGTAGCTGAGTGCAGTTCACACAAAGGAATGTGTCAAAACAATTTGCAAACGAATACTAAAAAAAAAAAATTAAAAAACTAAAGAACACACTTTACTTCCAACATGGACTGAAAAGTAAAAAATAATTGACAATTTATTTACTCAAATGTAAAAAAAGCGTGGGTGCTTTCGATCTATATTCTCATATTTTTTAATTTAATTTAACAATACTGAGCGTTCAAGAGCTCAAGAGAACTTTGTCGAGCACCCCACGCTTTTTTTACATTTGAGTAAATAACTTAATTTTGAGTTTTAGTCCATGTCTGAAAATCGAAATTTCTGACCTCGAAAACCATACCAATTTTGAAAAGAATCTGACCATAATCACAAAACTCGTCCACCATCTTGGGCCGCCATCTTGAATTCATAAATTTTGACAAAAAATTCATAATCTCTGACCCCCGAAAACCCTCAAACACTAATTTTGAATCGAATCAGACGGTAATGGCAAATCTCGTCCGCCATCTTGGAGCCGCCTTTTCGAATTCATGAATTTTGAAAAAACAATTCGTAATCTCTGACCCCGAAAACCCTTACATGCCAATTTTGAATCGAATCGGACCATTATCACAAATCTCGTCCGCCATCTTGAAGCCGCCATTTTGTTTTTTTCTATAACAAAAATGTCATATTGTATTGTCACCGAAATTATGAAAACATGCTAAATTTCAAATCATTCGGACGTATGGAAGTGAAGTGAAGCTAATATATGCATGTTAAAAATCGAGTGTAAATTACACCGGGTGTAAGAAAGTGCTACACCTCCATGCAAACGAATGAACCTCTTACAAACGCCGTAGTTTGTAGGTGATTTACTAACATCAAAATTCTAGGAAAAAGCGGTCTTCCGATATGCAGTGGAACGCATGTCCCTTCGGTAGCTCAGTTGGTAGAGCACTGTACCGGCAATCCAGAGGTCATGGGTTCAAATCCTGCCCGAGGAAAATATGTTTTTATGCAGCAAATTTTTTTCATTTATATTTATCACAGACGCTATCTCCTTTCTTGATTAAAAATTGCATTTCTTCAATTCATTTTTAAATTTAATGAATCATTTATCCTATGTTGATTTTTCATTTGATCTAACATAGCCATAACATAGACATAACATTAGACAAACGCACTTGAAAGAAACAAGATGTCCTGCCCTACTAGAAGTGCTCATTGCAGTAATCTTATACAGTAGTAGTCAAAAATTTTGATCGATATTATGTTGGTGACTAAGTACTATTTACTTCTGTAAACAATCATGGAATTTTATTATCATGTGTATGAAAGTAATTTATATGGTTGTATAAATAATTCATTAAGTTTCCGGATAGAACAATGTGTTTTGTTGTTTCAGTGTATAAGAGAAGTACTACTCCTTGGCCACAGACAAGCATTCTCATGGCTCGATGATTGGATAGAAATGTCTATGGAGGATGTTAGGAGATACGAAACTAGTTTACAGAAACAAACAAACTGTTTATTCAATCCGGACACGTCTAGAACGTCTGAGAGTTCACCTTCACATACGTCGAACGAAGATGATGTGAGGACGTCTCTCTCTTTAGAAAGCACCCCTCCAAACTCTCCCAAGTCACCGAAATCTCCGGTGAAGAAAGGGTACTTCTCGAATTGGTTTTGAGTTTATAAATACTATTTGCTTGTTGCTTTGGATGTTTCAAGAAAGATTTTTATTGTATCAAGACAGGATATGGACTTATTAAAGTTCCTTTTTTATTTTGTTATTTTATTTGATAACAGGGCTAAAACGTGCTTGAATTTTAGGCCGACCAATTTTTCGTGACAAAATTACTAGAAGAAAACTGACTGTGCCATCACGTGAAAGACAGTCAGTAGTCATATTCTGTTATGTTTCAGACTCGCAACTGTTATTTATTAATTTGTTATAAACATTAAAATACTTGTTTTTTAGTTTTTTTTGTTAAAATGGCAACATACAGTTTTCTTGTTGCTCTAACGAGAATAATTGTTGTGCCAAAAGTAATGGTCTGCCAGCGTCTGTTTACGCCCACATAAAGTAGATATATTTCACTAATTTCATGCAAAGAGAGAAAAAAAATTATAGAGCTACAAATTAAAAAAACGCAAAATTTTCCGAATTTTCTTTACAACTCTTCTCTTTTAGATCAACAATATTATTGTATTAGTTTTAATTTTAGCAAAAACTAAAAAACACATTTTTTTGTACTTTTATGTTTATAAGAAATTAATAAATGAAAATATAATATAACTACAGACTGTCTTTCAGCTAATGTATCATGCTAACGCAAACCGCGTTTAGAGCCTAAAGAATTTGATGTGATGTGTTTCAAACTGGCTAATACCAAACAGACCAAATGCCTCTGCTGCCATTACTTATCTCCTAATGAACCGTCCTATAGCAAGCTCTTTGAGTTTTTATCACTAATATTAGGCATTATCCTGCAAAACCATTCAACAGCTGAGGTCATTATAATGGGATATTCCAATGTACACAACTCTACCTGGCACAAATTTTCCAACGGAATAGACGAAGCAGGTCGTCAGGCGGAGGCCTTCACTATCACGTATAGTCTAGACGTCAGGCGGAGGCCTTCACTATCACGTATAGTCTAGAGCAACTGGTCGAGCTAACCAAACACATTTCTGATATCAACAACCAGTGTATGCCAATACACTTGATCTTTTTCTCACCACCAACCCTGATCCATACATTAGAGAAGTTTGTGCTCATCTCCACTCTTTACTCTTTTTCTACATCATCGAGCAGCACAAGGCTGCGGCGTCTCATATGGCACTACAATTCTGCCGAATGGGATAGTTTTCGCATGTTTTTCTCAGCATTTCCATGGGAAAGAGGGTGTTTCTCTTTTGAAGATACAACACAAATCGCCGAGACAATTTCTGAGATAATGCTAGGGATACAAACATATATCAAACATATATACCAAACACCTCAAGAAGAACATCATCTGATAAAACCCCGGGTTAGCAGAAAGTGCTCCAAAGCTGTCGCCTTCAAGCAAGCAACATACCGTCCATTGTTGAGAAATCAGTGCTCTGAGACTAGATCGGAATATGTTGAAGCAAAAGAAACATCTGCAAGAAGACAATCGAATTCTTGAAAAGAGGCCTACAACTCAAATCATGTCTCGTTGACTGTCCTAAAGGGTTTTGTGAAAGCCAAAGTTAATTTGTCCATTTCACTTCCAGATCATTTCCTTTCCTCACCAAGGGAGATGGAACATGTTTGTTACAAATTCTACGCTGGATTCATTGGGAAAACAACCTCAGAACATCATTCCCATCAACGGTCATATGCCTGAGATTATCTTCCGCCAAAACGAACCACCAGACGCATTTTGCTGAGTTTTAACACCGACAAAGCTAATCGATCTGACGGAATTCCGCTGATCGTTCTCAAGAAATCTGCTCTCGAACTAACACTAGTTCTTTGGAAGTTATTCAACTTCTCTTATATAGTTTGGAGGTATTTTCGTCCAACTAGAAAATTGCAATCAGTCCCTAAAAAAGTGTAGAACACCCTACCAAGCCGCTACAGACACTGCTATCTCTGTTACCTATACTTCCCAGATATAGCTTTGACAAAACTTTTAAGACAAGTATAACAGATAGGGATGCGTGGAAGGAGGGACCTCCCATCAATGCAGAAATCGCTGCCTACACTCCATCAGGCTCAAAAACTGATGAAGGTTCAGGAGCTGGCATTTACGGAACCAAGTCGAAGATGAGAATCACGCCATTTCAAGCTGAAATCGTAACAATACACCATTGTGAATAAGAGCTAATAAGGCATGAGTTTTCAAAGAAAAACATGTCATATACTCTGATAGCAAAGCTGCAATAAAATCAGTCAACTCAATGCAAGTTACCTCAATACTTGTTTGGGGTTGCATAGAAGCCCTAAAAGATCTTGGCAGTCAGAACAGTTTGACCCAGGTAATAGAGGCAATGAAGAGGCCGATGCACTAGCCCGAGAAGGAGCAAGTAACGGCCTGAATGGCCCACAACCGTTTTGCGTTGTGTTAGACTCTCAACACTCCTTTCTGTTCGTACTGTCACCAGCAGTCATCGTCATAACCTTAAACTAGAGAGTCCTTTGATTGAAACTGCCCCAATGACGAGCAAGAGTAAAAATATTTTTTACTTTTAGTTTTATTGCAATATAATTTCTTGAGAAATTCACTAAAAATGTCATTAAACGGACAATAATAGTTTTGTAATGGAAAAAGTGGGTGTTTGATGAGTCAGCGGAAATACGTCAATTTTTATTTGGCGTTTGAGCCCGAACTGCCTGTCGGATAAAAAACCTAGACAGTGGAATTTGTAGAGAATTTTATGTACTTTTATTTTGAAAGGAAAAGTTATTCCCGGAAAAATGATAGTTTTCGAGTTATAAGCAAAAAACTACAAAAAAAAAAGATTTTTTACCATTTTTTTCAATGTTCCGTCAAGAAATTTTGTTAGCAAACTCCAGATTCGGATTTATCACTCCCAAAAACTTTCCCGCCATCGAATACAATGTTACTGAATTATAATATCGAAGGTTCAAAATGAATTTACAGTTTTTTTTTTATTTTCTTACGAGCGTGCGGAAAAGTAAATTTTCCGCACGAGTTTCTCTTGAAAGCACAATATTTTAATTCAAGATGTACTATTTTTTACTTCAAATCAAATTACTATATATAGGTACTATTTTTCATCCAGAAAACCTAGATCTGTGTATTAATATTTACCTACTATCAATATGTAATGTCAGTCATTACGATACTGATATGAGTTTCGTAATGAGATACTTTACGGCACTAGTGCGGTAAAGTAAAATTCATTTGTTTCTCTTTTTGAATGTCAGTCTATTTAATGGAAATGGATAACAAGAACTAATTTATTATAAATTCGAGTATCTATCCCGGGATTTATCAGGTAATAAGGTTTGATTTTTTTTATTTGTAGCGTATTTTATATCTGAATCTATTCTCTAATGGTCTGAACTAATGTCGATGAAATTTTACTAAATTGGAATGAACGTGTCAAAGATGACAGTTCGAAAAATAATTCAACAATGGGCGCAACGCTTGCTTGTTGCATGATTCTGATATCATTAATTTAAGGAATATTGACTAATTTTGAGTAAATAATTAACATTATTGGAAGTAGGTAAAATATTATACAATATTTGTGTCGTAAATTCATATTACGATAATCGATGGGTTCCATCTCATATCGTAATATGAGTCTTTACGACAATTATATCGTAAATATCTATTATTATACTTACTATACTACTTCGAAAATTCATAACATCAACCATTAAACTTTGACAATAATAATGGGCTTGACAGGAGACATATGTAGTGATAATTGTTGGCACCAAAACGTACCCATATCAACAGTCGCTATAAACTGACAGTAAATAAAAAAGCATTTCAAGCGTCCTTTTTTTGTGTACGTAATTCCAATTAAAAATGGACAACTCAGAAGATCTTCCCCCGGAGATAATTGATGCAGTTAGAGAGGCGACCAATACCTTAGTTCCGCAGAAGTCAGAATAGAGGTACAAAAATCTTGCAGAAAAGTTACTTTTCCGCACTAGTGTTGAAAAGTTACATTTCCGCAAGATTTTTGTATTGTTGAAAATGAGGATATTCAGGACTATGTAACTATTCTGTCTTATAATAATAATAATAATAATAATAAGAATAATACATCGTCTTTATTCATGTTGCAAAAAATATAAATTTATACATAGTTATGTTGTGTGACATAGATGAACGGGCGAAGTGTCAACTGATATTATAAAATCTTGTTTATTAAAAGCCTTTTTTTTTCATAAATGAGATGGACAAAAATACTCGTAGGAAAAACATTGTACCTAACAAGCGCGGAAAAGACATTTTCCGCAAGGGTTATAGGAACTTACTATTTCACAATGGTAAAGATTACCAAACAGATCAAAAGACTAAGATGTGCTCGCTTCAAAGCATGGAGATCAACTACTGTTAAACACACACCATGCCCTAAGGTTGAGGCCTGGCGAAAAGTGAGCCCCAGTATATAATACATACTCGGGTACTCCCCTCCCCCTTCCACCACCCCGCTCTTAGAGCGGATACTCATCCTGATGATTGGCGGTCAGCAAGATTAAATCTGACCGTGAGATATGGAGTGCTCAGCCTTTGTTCGTCTGAAGCTCCCTTTCTCTTCTGGAGGCATACCTAACACATCGTCTGTTGCAATAATGAGATATCTGACTTCAAAGGAATAAACCACGGAGTACCTCAGGGCTCCGTGTTGGGACCGCTTTTATTCATCATTTACATAAATGACTTCCAATTTTATGTCACCGTTCAAATGTGTTCTTTTTGCTGATGACATGTCATTCATCTTTTCAAATACAGATTACAATTTACTTTCAGACCAATCTAGAGAAATGCTGATAATATCAGAATCCCTCGGCATAGGCTTTCTATATCTCAGAAAAATTCTCTGGATTATAAATTATACAACGTGCTTCCTGCTCATATTAATATATTAAATTTGAAAGAATTCCAAAAAGTTATGAAAACATACTTCACAAATAACTGT
The DNA here is from genome assembly GCA_958298965.1 of Chrysolina haemoptera. Classification (NCBI taxonomy): domain Eukaryota; kingdom Metazoa; phylum Arthropoda; class Insecta; order Coleoptera; family Chrysomelidae; genus Chrysolina; species Chrysolina haemoptera. The sequence goes on along the minus strand of OY282599.1, from coordinate 20,434,850 downwards.
TTTTATTCTGTCAGTAAATACTCTGAAGATATTTCTAAAACTTCTTCAAATCTTTTGTTGATGACCGTACTCATTAAATTTTAAATTGTAAGTTTTAATTTTTAATTGTTTTGAATTCTAAATTTTAAATTTTAAAAATTCAAAAACTTGAAGTATTTCGAATGTTGACATATTCTGTATTGTATTTTTACTTAAAATGTACGTCTTATATGTTCTCACACATCTGTTAACCATAATTCAGACCTTTGACCTATCATATGTATGTAACATAGTCAAATAAAGTATTCTATTCTGAAGTATTCTATTCTATTCTATGTTAAAACGCGATCGGCTTAAATTTATACAAAATCTCCTGGGATGTTTGGCGCGGGGCGTGGCCTAACAGAGTGTCGGGCCAATCAAGAATTTTCTGAATGCACGAAGTTTCGCTAGATGACAAATTTAGTGAATGTTTTTGATAGAATTTAGAATATTAATCGATTCTGAAAGTTATTTTGATTATGCAAAACCGCATTATGCCGGTACAAGACAATAGGTGTACTGGTTTCAGCGCTTTCGGCAAATACTGAAAACGGCATCCACCAAAATTTACAATGGCGATTTCGCCAGAATATTCAATTATTGGATCATTTCTATACGGAATGAAATAAACGTAGAAAATCTGTTCTAAAACAAGTTTTAAAAAATAATATTCAGGATTTATTTCAATTAATGAAGATTAACGCCTCAAGCTTTTGAGATATATTTAGGATGCTAACAGGCGTATGCATAGTCATTCGCCAGCGACTCTCCAGGTGCACCGTTTGCTAGCATACGCATTAATGAATTGTGTAGCGAACGGCGCACCTCTAGAGAGTCGCTGGCGAATTACTATATGGATACGGCTGTAAGTGTGCCTTACCCCAAACAGGTGTGGATTTTTATCACTCCAATAACGACAGTTCTGTTTGCTGACCTCCGCATTCAGGAAGAAAGTACTTTTATCATCAGCAAAGAGTGTTGTAGTGAATAACTGAAATGCAGTTGCAAATCAAAATAAAAAATCAAATCAATTTATTTTTCTTTAAACGACAAAAGTTCATTTTGTATAGGAATAATCAGTCTAGAGGAATATATATTACAAAGTAATAAGTCATATTTAAAATAAAATCTATCCAGTCACCCGTACAGACTTGAATGAATAAAATTCGTCTATGGAATAAAAACAATGTTTCAACAGAAATGATTTCAAATTATATTTGAATTGTTTAATATTACAAGATGTTTTAATATTATGTGGTAATGATTATGAAGTCTGGGACCGATATATCGTCTAGTTCCTAAATTGTAGATAGTGACTCATAGGTTGTACGGTTCATGATTCATATGAAGCAGGGCAAGAAATGGAACAGAAATCAGCGGGTTTTGAATCAAGTTTTACTTTGCCACTTTCTCACATCTCCCATCACTTTAAAATCCCGTAAAAACCTGAAAATGTATGATCTACAATTTAGGAACTAGACTATAGTTGGAGAATTTTGTGTAATTTTATACCTAGCAACAAGGGTATGAATTCCATTTTTTCTCCGAGTATGCATATTGTGTAAATCTTTGTTTGTTTTAAAATCATTTCTGTTACTGAAAATATAAACTGCCAATTCATAGATGTGTAAACTAACAAGAGTTAAAATTCCATGAGTGGTAAAAATTGGTCTACATGAAGACATTCTAGAAGTAGTAGAAATGCAACGTAAAATGTATTTTTGTACAACTGTCATTAAAAATGACTTTTTTAATTCATTGACATATGAACTAAAAACTGACTTTTTCACAAAATCACTTTTAACACTAGTGTTAAAAGTAAAATGACAGATGAGATGCTGGATAATCAGTAATATAGATCTCTGTAATCGAAACACTTCAATCAGATATTATAATCAGAACACCTACTGAAGAGGAATCATTTATAAATGTTCGCACATGTATTTGGCCGTTCGTGCAGTTGGTAATACTAATTCCTATTAAAGTCACAAATGAAATAGTATTCAGTCCAACTGTAGATGGTTCTTCTGGCTAAGCTGCAATGCAAGTACCTTAAGAATTCATGAGATGGCGCCATTTGACATGGATTTTTTTTCTCTAAAAAAGCGTTTTTTTTCATTAAAGACGCCTATATAAATGAACTTGATAAGCAAAATCTGAGCTACATACAAAATTTCTTTTAAATCATTAAAGCCGTTTTCGAGATCGAAAATGTACCTATACAAGAATTGCTCGTTTAACGTTTAAAGAGATACGATTAAACGCTCTACGTAAGGAAATAACATTATCGAAGTCGTTAGATACAAGAGAAAAAAAAGTTACACAGGAAAAACTGAAAAAAGGGCAAAAATATCACGGATTTTTGCCCTCTTCCAAATTTCCAAAATCAATTTTGTTGGAGGGAGGGTGGAGGACCACTCCAAGTTTCATCAACTTGGCATTCATTTAAGGTAAAAGTATGTGGCGACTTGATGTTATACAATTTTTCTATTTGGCTGTACAGGCGATGATTGAAATCTGACAAAAGTCAGTCACTTCATTGAATTCAAGTATTGTGCAATTCACCGGTCATTATTGCCAATCTCTTAATTTGACACACCGTATATTCAGACTCGTATCAACGCAGCATCAGTGCGGAAAATGCCAGCCGCCTACGTCACTGATCTCGCCGAAGATAGTGTCTGGGAGTTCCCGTTTCCATGCACTCCGGAATTCATTCAACATCGCTTCTGCCCGACACCGACTCTCGAGTTCAACTCTCAGTGTTCGCCGTGTTCTCGCCCTGTTCAGACGTACTCTATTATCTCCCAGACTCATCTTATCCATCCATTACCTGACAACTCCTCCGCCCGCAGACACCATGAAGACATCTTCCTTCTCCCTTAGGGTGATGCGGAGGGTAAGCAGCATCGCTGTTGGATGTCCATGTCGTGCTACTGCTTTTTGCCAAAATACGGGAAATTACTTTTCCCAATGAAAGCTTTAAATGTTATATTATGCTCATTCTCTCATGGATTTTCAGCAATAATTATTTTCATGAGTTTTGGAAGTATTTGCCTGGTTATATAAATTTGGGAAACCTGAAAATCAGTCAGTAGAATTTTATAATAAATTTTGGCTGGAAATGTATCGTGAATTTGATTATGACTGATGTTTGTTTTAATCTACCTGTTGCTGTTGTAGGAGAGGAAAGCAATCGACTATTAAGAATTGAAGTATAACTTTTTGATACTTTTTAGTTACTTTATTGCAATATAGACCATTTAATGTTATATTTTGAAGGAAACTGAATATTCTATCAATTAAATCTTGTTCCTGAAAATGAATAACTTATGTACAAAACACAATACAAAACCGTATCCATGTATGTGTTTTCCAATTTTTCTGGCATATGTTAATGGTTCGAAATATTTATCCAAAATTGGACATTCCTTCGACTTACAACTGTTAAAAATATAAGAATAATGTTCTGTCTTGGTCTTTCATAATCCTTCTTTTCTTGTTTCTAATTTAACTTTATTTCAACACAATATTAGGGAAAGTTTTTCTCTATCTCTAGTGTTAACAGAAAGTTCTATTCATTGAACTATAGAAAACGGTTTTGTAAGAATATTGTTTTGCAGAAATTTTGTTATAGAGAAACAAAGAACATCATAGCAGTGCTACTATTTTTTGCCAAAATATGGGAAATTATTTTTTCCGATAAAAGCTTTAAATGTTATGCTCATTCTCTGATTAATTCTCAGAACTGAGAATGTTTTATGAAATTTTCGTTTATGAAATGTTTGCTTGTTATTTACTTGAGAAACCAAAAAACGTGTCGGTTTTCATTCATTCAATCCGCTGGAAATAATTTGAAGCTGGAAATTTATCAAAACTGTAGATACTTGTAATTTCGTTAGTATCTGATCATTATTTGAATCTACCTGTTGCATTTATTGAGGTGAAACAACTGACAAACTTATATAATTGAAATATATGGGTGCTACTTGCTGAAACTTTTCATATTTCCTTTGCAGTTTGAACTTTGAACCATTCAACTGGCAACTGGCAACTGAAAAATATCCTTCTTTATCGATTAAATCTCCTTACTGAATAAATGACTTATACAAAACCGTATCCACATATAAAGTGTTTCCCAATTCCCAATTTTCCGGGCATATGTTAATTGTTCAAAATGTTTGTCAAAAATTTGACATTCTATCAACTCGAAACCGTTGAAGATATAAGTGTTCTGTCTTGATCTTCCATAATCCTTTCTTTTTTTTTTATTTAACTTTATATTAATACAATTTTGAAGATATAAGTGTTCTGTCTTGATCTTCCATAATCCTTCCTTTTTTTTTTATTTAACTTTATATTAATACAATTTTAGAGATAGGAACATTTTTCTCTGCCTTTCCGTGTTATAATCCAGTACGATTGGGTTTTGAGACAAGAATCGATTGTAGCACCACCAAACTTGGTGTGCTACTTGTTGGAACCATGATAAACACAAAAAAAAATTGTTTACCAAAATTCCAGGGCTGGAACATATTCTTTTTTCGTTTAAAAATATATAAATAGATTTTGCTGTAATTTTGGAAGGTATATGATTTTTCGTAAAAACAACTCAACAGGGTGAAAAACAATTCAAGTTTCCACAAAAATTATCTCTTGTAATTTCTTATGAAATGCGCTCATTTTCTCGGAAAACGTGATTGAACGCCGACATCAAATTTCACGTTCACCCTTACCCGCCGCTGAAAGTTCTGGTGGAGCCGAATATTTGATTGGTCATAACTCTGCTAAAAATGATCGGAGAAGAAAAAGAAAAAGTTCATATCGTTCCTGAAGACTCCTACCTTCTCATGCAAATATAATAGGCGAATATTTGTGAGTACTTAAAATGTGTTTTGTCGCACTTCACGGAGATTTTTTGCGGATGATCCGAAAATCATGAATAATTTAGTGAATATGGAATTATTATACTGAAGCAGCAACCCATACCCTCTTTATACTATATGCAACAATTTTAAAGTAGTGTGACAGGTACCACCTACACATTCCAAAAAAACTTTGTTTTACTCCTGCCTCATTTTCAACTTACCATAAAACCGGCGTTCTCTTCAGTGAATGTTGGAAATAATCGCTTATTCATATATATATATATATATATATATATATATATATATATTATATACATATATATATATATTATATATATATACATACATATATAATATATTCAATAACACTATTTTGAAGAATTATGAGCGATTATTTTCAACATTTACTGAAGAAATTGCCGGGATTATGGGTGAGTTGAAAACTGAGGTAGGAGTGAAACCCAGTTTTTTCTTCGTCATGTATAAGTGAGACTTGTCTTACTAGTCTTAAATCGTTGCATACGGTCCAAAGAGGTAACTGATTCCTGCTTCAGTATAATTATTTCACATCAATTAAAAAATCCATGACTTTCGGATCCTCCGTAAATATCGTAGAAGGGTTATGTGAAGTGGGACAAAACACATTTCAGCTATTCAGATACTCACATGTTATATTTGCATGAGGAAGTAGAAGTCTTCAGGAACCATATGCACTTTTTCTTTTCCTTCTACTATAATTTTTAGCAAAGTTATGACAAATCTAATTTTCGGCCCTGCCTGAACTTGCAGTGGCGGCTTAGCGCGAGCATGAAATGTGACGTCGGCGTTAAACCACGTTTTCTGAGAAAAGGAGCGTATTTCATAAGGTATAACTGAAAATCATTCTTGTGGAGAAATGAATTATCTCTCAACCTATCGAAATAGTTTTTTGGTATATCTTATATTTTCTGAAATAACAACAAAAAAATATATATTTTTTTAAATGAAAAATTTTTTAGGTTCCATTCCTGATTTTTTGGTAAACAATTTTTTTTTTTAATAATACATGATGTCGAGATATCATGTGCCGAGTTTCACTTTTTGCTCGAGTTTGTGTGTCGTTACTGGATTATTATCAAAAAGTTCTATTCATTATAATCTTGTAATAGAGAAATATTTGCCTACCTAGTTATATTTTAAGAAACCTGAAAATCAGTCAAAATAATTTTTGGCTGAAAATGTATCAAAACTGTACATACTTGTGAATTTGGTTTTAACTGATCTTTATTTTAATCTACCTGTTGCTGTTGTAGTGCTGTTCTAGAGGGAAAAGCAATCGACTATTTAGAATTGAAATATAGGGGCGGTACTTTCTGAAACTTTTCATACTTTTTTCATACAATTTTCCAGGCATATGTTGATGGTTCGAAATGTTGGTCAAAAATTTTACATTTCATCGATTTGAAACTGTTAAAGATATAAGAAAAATGTTTATTCTTGTTTTCCATGATCCTTCCTTTTTTGTTATTAATTTAACTTTATTTCAACAAAATATTAGAGAAAGGATAGTTTATCTCCCGTGTTATCAAAAAGTTTTATATATTGAACTATAGAAAACTATATTAGAGAAACATGGCCGTGCTAATGTTATGCTAATTCTCTTATGAATTTTCAGAGCTAAGAATGTTTTATGGAATTTTTGTTTTGCAAATGTTTGTCGGTTATTCAATTGAAAAACCTTAAAATAAGTTGGTAATTTTTAAATCAATCGATCCGCTGAGAATAATTTGTAGCTGGAAGTTTATCAAAACGGTACACATTGCTGTTGGTTTTGACTAATCTTTATTTCATCTACCTGTTGCTATTATAGAGGGGAAAACAATTGACTAGATATTTAGATTTGAAATGGATGGGCGGTCCATGCTGAAACTTTATTTTTTTATAGTTCGATCCTTTCAATGTTATACAGTATCGGAATGATATGATAATACCACATAAATAAGAGAGATGCACTACTGCGCGCCTTTCCTGTTGCCTCGCCCGACGAATCAACAGCTCACGTTGATATCCCATTCTCGAGCGAGTAGAGAAGAAATTGTATTGCTCTCTCAACTATTCTTTACGCTCTCATAAAACCACCATACCTCAGATGAAAACTTTCCGATACTGTATATCGAAATTAACTGAAAAATATTCTTCTCTATTGATTGACTATTTTTCTCGAAAATGAATGACTTGTACAAAATCGTATCCACAATTCGAAAATTTGACATTTCATCGACGAAATTTTTAAAATATAAAAAAAATATTCTCTCTTGGTCTTCCAGAATCCTTTCTCGTTTTTGATTTAACTTTATTTCAACACAATATTTGAGAAAGGAAAGTTTTTCTCTATCTGTCATGTTATTAAAAAGTTCTATTTATTGAATTATCGAAAACGCTTGAGTATGAAAATTGTTTTATGGTAGATTTGTTATAGAGAAACAAGGATCGACTGGATATTTGGAATTCCAAGAATTTTTTTTCTTAGGATAGCGATTCGATTTTTGAAAATATGGGATTCTGCAAATCTCTTCCGTATCTTAAACTCTGACTACCTGTTTATGTTTGGGATAAAATTAATGGATTATTTGTCGTTTGGATATATGAGCGTTTTCATTTTTATTAGAATATCCTAAGTGGTAACATTTTCTGATTCTTCACATATTCGTCCAAAGCATTTTGTCTATCACTTGACAGATTCCCATTTCTCATAATGGGATTTGTATCTGTTCATTTCAATTTTACAGAAATACAGTATGTCCGTTTAAGTGTGCAACATATGGGATTAAAAAAAAAAACTGGAAGTTGGTGCAGTTCTTTAATCATATTTGGTGTAGTTAGAATAGTTGCAAGTCAACCAGCATCTGCAGGTCACAGGGTAGGTGAAAAATATAAAAAAAGTACCAGAGACTCTCTCTACACGTGGTGGTCGATGTAGTATCATCTGATACTTTACCATTAAATGCTTGTGTTCCGCAGGGATCCATTCTAGCACCAACACTGTTCCTTCCTCACATCAATGATTTGTTCGTTGAATCGTGAATGAAATAAATACGGATTTGGCAAAATTTATAGAATGGGGATCCAATAACTTGGTGGAATAAAACCCAAGCATGTTTTTTCTCTAGAAAGGCTAATTTCACAGTGGCCAGCGTAACTATGTCAGGAGTATCCATACCAATGAAATATTCCATTTAAATGCCAGATATTACCATCAGCAGTAATAAGGGTACTTTACTTGTACAATTTTTACATTTTTTCACCTATCCTGTATGCTGTTTAACTTGCCACTATTCCAAGGTCGCCTTAATATGATTATGCATCAATTCCGAGCAATATTTGGATGTGCAATTGAAGAAAGAAATTCCCATATTGAAAAGGGGAACATTCTTCAACATGAATACCTCCCAAGAGGTTATCTTGAACGATGGAAAAAGGGCGACTAAAGTTTGTCTTTCAGTCGCAGATGATTCCACAACAGATTTTATGAATGTCCTATTCATATTTTCGAACTAAAATTCCCATATGTTCTACACTTAATTGGCCACACTGTATATGCCATTCAATTTATAGTTATTATAGTATAATAGAGTAGTAGAAAGAAAAGAACAGTAACTCAACTGGGGAAATTTTGAGATATTGTTTTGAATATCATTAAAAAACGATTTACTCAAAAGAGAGGAAGAGTTTGTTCTATTATATTATAATATCAAGAAAGAGGACAAAATATGATGAAAATACCTTCTCTTCACTGTTCGGGAAATCAAAAACATCCAATTACTTCCTTTTCTCAGTAGATAAATATCATCATGCATTCAATTAGTTTTCTTTCGAGATATTGTTGGGAGCGGTTTTTCAGCAATTTTTGATGTAGGGGATCCTTATTTTCCCAGCGATATTTGAACTAATCGCTCATAAATTCTCTCTTGGTAAAATAAATGAAAAATGTAGCTATGGATGATAATAACAGTAATCTTCAGAAAGTTCTTTCAGATTATCAAATCTATCAACCTGTTGCTGTTGGAATTTGGAAGTGAGGGCCTTGAGTTTTAATTATTCTTGTATAGAACTACATCTTCAAATATTGAGCAACGTTCCTGTAGAAGACATTGAAAATTTTTGAATAATGAAACTGTCATATGAACTAAGTTTATTCATCAGTTCCTTCGGATGAGGAGCAGTAAAATGCATACAACTTTCAGGGGCACTGGATGTTCCCGGTAATTCGCCTCTATCAGTAGATGGTTCTTCCACAGTTGTTTTATCACATGTATTTTCTTCTACCAGCACGCTACGACCCTCTATATGAATTGTGTTAGCACATGCATCTGCTTCTATAGGCACCCTTAGATCCTTTGTATATTCATTTGGTACTAAATCCAAGTTAACCGTAATTTCTCGTCCGTCGGATAACTTGACATGAAAGTAGTCTAGATATCCTTCCAGTATTTCAACTTTATCCAAGAGAAGTTCGAATTTATTGTGACGAACTTACCTTTCCATTAGTACCTACAGGACCTGGAGTTATCAACCATGAAGGTAAAGAATACCCATTCGATGTTTTTCTGTTGCGTTGATCGATGTACAAAGAAGAAACCCAATTGAATGGAAAGCCTCTTCTAAGACGCTTTCTCACTAACAAACCTTTAGTTCGGAAAACTAATTCAACCGTCTTCCAGATGATTCCATTTTGTCATTTTATTTGAACGTTACCTTGAGGATTATATGCCGTAGTTCGACTCGTCGAAACGTGTTTAGAGTTCGACTCAGTAGTTTCAATGTTTTTTTTTTAATAAAAAAATATTAATAAAAGAATTTTGCTACCATTTGGGTTTGAACCTTCGACCTCGGTGTCACCTCTCGAATGTCAGGCTAACATTACCATTCCGCCACGCGACTTCCTAATAGCGCTACTGACATATTGAACATTTTCGGAAATTTTCATTTCAGAATTGGCTAATGAATATAGTACTAACCAATAAAAATGTATTAGAGCAATGTATGTTGGGTTGCAAATAATGAAGTCGTTGAATAATAGAAATTCATTCACAAATAGGGGTAATTGATCAACGATTCTGAGTGCGTTAAAATACATCATAAAAAAACCATCGACGGAAATGGTTAGGTTAGGTTAGGTTAGGTTAGGTTAGGTTAGGTTAGGTTAGGTTAGGTTAGGTTAGGTTAGGTTAGGTTAGGTTAGGTTAGGTTAGGTTAGGTTAGGTTAGGTTAGGTTAGGTTAGGTTAGGTCGATGATTAACAATCGAGATAATTTAACGCGTGTTCGAGATTGTCAATCGCCAGTTCAATTCACGAGTTTGTTACAAAATTTTTCGGTCGACCGTACTTTTCGAAAATAAGATATCCTACTTTCAATTTTTATTTATTCAACGATACAATAAATAAAAATCACTATTTCCTATTTATATTAACTCTAATCAAATATAGTTGAATTTTCCTTGGTGGTATTTTTTTTATTAAAATAAAAAAAGTTAATTCCACTTCGGTTTGAACTCTCGACCTCGCTGTTATCTCGCGTATCGTAATCGTTGATTAATAGAAAATCATTCATTAATAAGGGTCGTTAATAAACAATTTTGGGTGCGTTACAATTCATCGTAAATGAAACGTCAACAGAAGAAATAAATAAGTGGCTTCACCCATCAAGCAAACTTGTGGATCTATCAATACCAGAACCAATTTTTTAATGGTCCTGACAGAATCCTAATAATATTTCACTCTAGTTGGAATATTCTCAAACGAGTTTGTAATTATTCAAATGTATACTTTCCTTTTTTGGCTTTGGTAACAGTCAATGAAAAAGTAAATGTGACGTAAACGATTTGCGAACGAGTGTAACTATAGATTTCAATGCTCCCATTATAAGGTTTTGTTCCCTTTTTAAGGGGTTTTTCACCTAAACCTCATATAAACAATGCGGAGGCAAAGGTCGTGGTACGTTTGTTGGTGAATTAACCCAAAGATATTCTTAGAAATCCAATTTATGGCAGTGAGAATAAAATAGCTAATTGAAAGTTGTTATTTGGACGCCATCTACAGGAATTCTGATATAGTATTTCATTCTCAAAGCCAGTCTCTGTAGAAAGTCATTATCACACTGAAAGAGAAAACACTCCAGACATACAAGTAAAACAATTATTAAAAAATAGTATTTAATCAAATAAATGTTAAGCCAAATTCAGGGCTTGACGATCTTGAGACAATCAATAAACAATGATGAGAGTAATCAGGTTGCATAAAAATAGTATTTAATGAATTGAAAGTTTGTTAAACTGAGTTCAGGGCTTGATGAGATCTAGAAAAGTCTAGAAGTAATGATCGAATCAGGCTGAAGGGAAGAAATTTGGTTCTTTGGACTATTGTATGTTATTCAAATGGTCATACCAACTTACTTGGAATATTGGGTTAAATGCATTTAAACCTTACATATTTCCTTGACCAATCATCAGTTATAAGAAGGAATCAACCAAACTCCTCTCCTGTTAATATTTCAAGCTCTTCGGGCTCCTTCATTCAAATATACTGTAACAGCAGCTCTGGAACACTCCTGAATTTCCCACTTGGTTCTGGACACCTGATCGAGTGTGTAATTCAGCCAGTCAGCTATCATAGGTAGCTATAGTTATTATTCCATATTGTGGTAATTTGGCAATCGGCCACTAACATCGCCGCTCATTCAATGGCGAGAAATAAGCTTTTAACTAAGCTTTTTTGAAATTAAATTTAAATCATGTTTAAATTTAAATCTGGTCTTGAAATTTAATCTGGTCGAACTACACACATAAAAAAAGGAGAAATTGTTGTAAAACATGTCCATTGACGCCATTTGAAAAATCATGAAAATTCATTGGAAATAAAATTATTTTAAAAGCATTAAAAACGACAAAAATATTTATTCCAATGAATTCCACTTTGAATTTTAAATAGATAGTTACCTCTTTATAAATGTTATTAATATACACTGATTGAATGATTTTCAAAATAAAAATTTAAATCATCAGCGAGTTCTTCAAGTGAGACCAAACGCAGAAATGGACGAAATGGAGGAAATGGAAGATAACGGAAATTCAAAATTTAATCCCCTCCTCAATTTCTACAAACAGTGTTACCAATTGTCACACTATCAAAGAACAGCTTACTAACTGTTGGCTCATGTTAAGATCACAGAACTCATAGATAGAATGAAACCAACATCTTGCCTACGCATGAAAGCTTCAATTTACTATCGCTCTCTGCATGATCATTACAAATAACATACATGGTTTGGACGGAACACGGAACTCACACTTTGTCGGAACTGGCTAATTGATATAATTTTGAATCCAAATAAAAACGAGACGAAGAAGAACTAACTATCTTTAAAATGTTGAGAAGAATAAGACCCCAATTCAAATAATTCAAACGCGACTGACAGTTGAGCATACCTAAAGTTGTTTTTACATTTTTTACTGATTTTATTAAATAATTTATCATTCAGACTTGGTGGAGCATTCAGCAGCGTTCTTCGAGCTGTAAAATAAAGATTAATCAACAGAAACATTGTAAGTCATATTCTAAAACTTATAAACTCAGTTGGTGCCTCGTTCACACTGCCATGATTCACGGTAAAAATGATGAAATTGAACGTTTGTAGAAATACAACCGTTATACCATTATACATTATCGATTTTTCATCAAATCATCCGATAGCGGCATGTAAACTTGGGCACGAAGAGAAATCTAATTTGTCATCCGTTGTGCAAAACTTGCTATAAAATTGAATAAGAACCATTAAATTGAACGAGCGGAATAAATACCCTCGTTTGCAAATAAAGCCAACGGCGGCAGGAGTGTACTTTGATATTTTGGGGTTTCAAATGTGTGAAGAGCCGGGGCCAGTGTGGGTTTGGGTGAAATATTATTAAATTTCGTGCATTTGATAAGTCTCGGATCTACGATTATGTCAAACCGGAACAGAAACTTGATAGTGGTGCCCCCTCTCTCCAGCGTTTGGGATACATTGTTAAAAAAACTCACAGATGTATAATTAGTGTCAGTTTTTGTGATAGGGATAATAAAAACCTTTTTTTACAACTGTCAAAAAAAGTCCACTTTTTTTGTGTGGTTTGTGTGCGTAAAGTATTACAATATTTCACTATCAACATACGATTTCATTATTAAACGGAAAAGCGTAAAAAAGTGGATTTTTTTAAGGCTGTTGCTAGGCAACGGACAGTTTCATGCAACAACAGTGACAGATCCGAATAATAACGAAATCCTGTCATAAAGCCAGTTCTCATTTTTTTTGGCAACTAATAACCTATAAATATCTGATATACAAATGTTTCATCAATAATATTCTTAGCATTCTTACTATTAAATAAGTATTATGAAAATTCCAAACTATCGCGGCGAATATATTCAGGGGTAATATAATAAGTGGTATGATTATTACCGATAATTTTTTGGAATATTAATGAATTGCAATCCCAAAGCTGAAAATACAACGAGTCCGCAGGACGAGTGTCACCTTGTAACTGATGCTTTACTTCTAGCCGTATTCAACGGAATACTCTTTTCCACGGCCTCATCTATGATACCAATGGACATTTGTCCCCAACGATCGCTCACATTGATAAATAAAGATAACTGATCAAAACACATAAATTTGACGTTTAGAATTTAAATCATTATTTTCACTTGACAGATAGTAAAACAAAAACTAAGCATTTATCACCGTGAAAATACAGCGACAAGCTATATTTTCACTGTAGTTCCGATCCTATTGGCTGAATTTCAAAATTTCAAATCTACTGATTGGTTGTTAAGCAAGGAAATATATTGTTACTTATAATCTACCTAGTGCTTGAATTATTGCCGGAAATTTTTCGAGTACATGAATTTTTTGAAAATTACCCGAGTCGCGCAGCGACGAGGTTGATTTTCTTAAAAAATTCATGTACGAGATAAATTTCCAGCAATTAATTCAAGCACGCGGGGGATTCGGTAAGAAAATTTCACACCAAAATATATTAAATTAATGGTTAATTCAACTGACTTGTAGATTATTCTGAGAGAAAACAAGTTGTAACATCAGTGGGCCATGAATGGTTTTTGTTGATATAATGACAGTTACGCGTTGGTATTGTGGCGGTGTTTGTATGTGAGAAAGGAAAATTCATTTTGCGACATTTTCAACCTAAAATTACATTGCACATCACGCAGAACTAAAATAGTTTTGACTGGTCCATGCGGATTGTCTATTGGGAAGTGATGTGGAAAGGAATTCTTGCAAATTTCAGCAGAGTATTGACGAAAAGATAAGTTGAATAAAATTGTTTCAAATATTAAGTTCATCAAGTCAAGCATAGATAGATTTGATTGATATACATTTTTTACCGATGGACCTATTCATCGTTGAAATGCAAGTTCTCAAAATATTTTCAGACACATTCGAAATATTTAGTGAATATATAATTATAAAATATTATCTCCTTTCATATGAAAAATAACATTCCATTTGTACATAAAAGCAAAATGTTAACTATCACATGTCAAATATTTGACAGAAAAATTTCCACTTATTAATTTCGCCCAGGGTACCCAGGAGGATAAAAATTTCCGGAAATTTTTTGGGTTGCCTTGGCAACTAAATAAAAACCAATTTTTTGATTGGCTGAAAAAGTGAGGTGTGAAATTTTCAAAATAATAGCATATACCTCTGGAACTATTGGACCTAATCCACACTAGGTAATCTAAGGTAGCTATGGCTGTTTGGCCGTCAGACACTAGTTGACAACAATAATTAATGAAATTTGTGAAATTGGGCATCCATCCAGATAAAGAATTCTTGATACATATAAATTTAATTTAAGTAGAAATGAAAAGTGATGAAGATTGAACGGAGAAAATCGTGAATAGTGCAAATATGAGATTTCCTTGACATAGTTCAAAGAAAGAAAAAGGTATTCGTTGCTTCACGAGGATTGTTCATTTATTTTGAATACAAATCTAAGAAAATGAAAAGTTACTTCGATGGACTAGTTATTCGAAAGTCAAGTCAACATTAATAATAATAATATTGACCTCGATGAATATGTTATTTTAATATTCGCTTCAAATTTTCCATTTTGCGGGATAGTGTGAAGAGAAAGGGATTTCGACTCTGTCGAAATAATTCGTTTCATTCGTTTGAAACTCATTCTACGGCATACTCTTCGAACTTTGTTCGAATAATGAATCAATAAAAATATGCCAAATTCATTTCATATTTGGAAAAAAATTTGAATTGAAACTCGTGAGTAAGGTGTTTTTTTTACTCGTAGGAATGCCGCACTCCACCTACGGCGTCGTTCCTCAACATTTCCAACTCTTAAAAAAAGTATCAATTTACTCACTTGATACATAAATTACTATTTAATTTTACTCTCTTTGATATACTCACTAGCTAATAACCACCAATTGGCAATTTTAGTATCTAATGTGCAAACAGCCAAACTGAGTAACATAAAATCTAACGCCATATTCCTAGAGGCAGTATAAATCATAAAGGCCTTCTCTATAAATTATCCCAACTTCAGGTACCAGCGAAAGAACAATGAATGTTAAAATCATCAACGTATAGTCCAGAAAAGTCTATGCTGAACAGGGCGTCCTACAAGGTTCATCATTGTCTTCCATATTGTTCAATATTTTCTGTTATGATATGCAGCGGCAAACTCCCCAAGATGAACGAGTATCTTCTTATATTTTACAATATGCTGACGATACAGTTCTTGTCTCCCACAATAAAACAATAATAAAGGATGAATACTATCTCCGTTGTCTTTGGAGATAAAGTTTCTCACCCATCAGGTCACAGAACTGAATTCTACGATCAGGATCGTCTTCAGAAAGTTCGTGAACCATTTTTATTTTATAGGGCTGATTTTTTTTTTTGGCTTTTCAGTAGTGTCGAACGTGACGTATCGTTTTTATCCGCTAATCCTAAGAGTCAAAATACTTAGGAGTAATCTTCGACCATAAGTTAACTTTGCACAACACCTACAAAAAGTTATAGAAAAGAATTGATTGATGAGTAAAAATTTGTTTTACTTTTATTGCAATATAACTCATTGAGAAATTCACTAAAAATGTCATTAAACAGTCAATAATAGTTTTGGAGTGAAAAAAAGTGGGTGTATGCTGAGTCAGCAGAAATGCGCCACTTTTTATTTGGCGTTTGAGCCCGAACTGTCTGTTGAAAAAAAACACCTAAACAGTGGAATTTGTAGTAAATTTTATGTACTTTCATCTTGAACGGAAAATTTATTCACAAAAAAATTATAGTTTTCGAGTTATAAGCGAAAAACTACAAAAAATTGATTTTTTATAATTTTTTGCGTTTTTTTTGTTAGCAAACTCCAGATTCGGTTTCAGCACCCCCAAAAACGTGTGAAATGGAAGAAATCAAAACTACCCCAAAAACTTTCCCGCCAGGAGCCCTGTCGAATACAAATTTACCGAATTATATGTTAAAACTGGGTAATTTTTTAGAATCTTTCCAACATATACTTTTCTCTGAAACTATTTATTCTTTGACTCTTTGATAGTACTATCATCATACCTATTACTCGAGCAACATTGGACAAGAAATAACCAGTATTTCCCAGACTATATCTCTTCTAGGCCCGCCTCTTGTTTTGTATTCCTTTCACACGAATGGCCCATTCATCTAGTTCAAAGGGAAGGTCACGCACGCCACTGCCGCACCAGACCAACCCTTTAATCCTTTTATCGTTATTGATAGGCATACTACAAAGTCCAGCGTTCCTTCCTCTGCCTCATGAATATTACAGGAACACCCCGGTCGTGAGGTACCATAATAATAAACATTAAACCGTAGTTTTTCGCAAATAGCGTTAAGTCCGTCACGTTGTCCCTGGAGTTTATTCTGAATTATTCTGCAGCACGTTCTGTCAAAATGGATGCTTTGTTTGAAAGAGGGTTCGAGAGGAGTTGTGACGAATTCTGTCGGATTCGGAAAGAAATACTACCTGTTAATTTAATCCAGTACGATTGTGTTTTGAGACAAGAATCAATTATAGCACTACTAAACTTGGTATGCCAGTAGTTGCAACCATGATAAACAGGAAAAATTATTGTTTACCAAAATTCCAGGGGTGGAAAATATTTTTTTTTCGATTAAAAATATATAAATAGATTTTAGCTGTAATCTAGGAAAGTATATGATTTATCGGAAAAACAACTCAACAAGGTGGAAAACAATTTAATTTTCCACAAAAATTATTCTTAGTAATTTCTTATGAAATGCACTCGTTTTCTCAGCAAACGATTGAACGACGACATCAAATTTCAGGTTCACCCTTACCCGCCGCTGAAAGTTCTGGCGGAGCCGAATATTTGATTGGTCATAATTCTGCTAAACATGATCGGAGAAGGAAAAGGAAAAGTTCATATCGTGTCTGAAGACCCCTACCTTCTAATGCAAATATAATATGCGGGTATTTGAGTGCCTAAAATGTGTTTTTCTACATTCATGCAAACTATTGAACTATATTTAGTAGAAAAATAAGTTCTTTATTGCACTAGTGCAATACATTTTTTATTGCACTCATCTGTCATTCTACTTCAACGTGCTGTCATCATGACAAACACAAACATTCAAACCCACTACATATTCAGCAGATATTCTGTGAGAATGGCAATACGTTTTGAACAGTTACATATTTTATATTATTTTTTATTAATGTTAGCAGCCAGAGTTAAACAAACAGAGAATAACTCCATAATCAAAACTAATCATGAAAAAATATGTGCTGAACCCGATTTTAATGACACTATAAGAAATTTTTCCACTACGTGAGCTTCGCGAATAAAAAATGCCGCTTCCATGCAACGTAAAAGTGTCGGGAAATTCAGTGCCGGAAAATCCACAAGAATGACTTTTACAAGAATGTCTCTTTTATTATTCATAGTCGAGATATATATGAATAATTTGGGAAAAGGTGATCCTGAAAATATCATTAGGTGACTGAATGAGAGAGCACTGAAAATTGAGAAAATCGCATTTTTTCGAATTTCGAGCACGTTTTACTGGAAAACGGTGCATTTTCAAGAAAAACTTGTAGATACCTTTTTTATAGAGAATTTCATGCAAAATATTATAATATCATTTGTTTTTGAAAAAACTGGATTTTCCGATTTCCCTCGGAAAATCGTCCATACAAATTTTCCGGATGCTTTCACGGCTTATCACCCTCAAAATTCGGATTCAGCGGGTCAAAATACATAAGAATAACTTGGGTGATCCCGTCGCGCTTTATCGGCTATGAAAACCCTCCCTGACTAGGGGTGGAACCCAAAAAAAATTTTATTTAAAAAAATATAATTGTTTTTTGCTGTTAAGCGATTATTTTCAACATTTACTGAAGACAATGCCGATTTTATGGGTAAGTTGAAAATGAGGCAGGAGTAAAACAAAGTATTTTTTTGGCATGTATAAGTGGGACCTGTCACACTACTCCAAAATTGTTGGATATAGTCCAAAGAGGGTATGAGTTGCTGCTTTAGTATGATAATTACATATTTTCTAAATTATTTATGATTTTCGGATCATCCGCAAACATCTCCGTGAAGTGCGACAAAACACATTTTAGGTACTCAGCTACTCGTATATTACATTTGCATGAGGAAGTGGGAGTCTTCAGAAATGATATGAACTTTTCTTTTTCCTTCTACGATCATTTTTAGCAGAGTTATGACCAATCAAATATTCGGCTCCGCCAGAACTTTCAGTGGCGGATAAGCGTGAAACCTGAAATTTGATGTCGGCGTTCAATCACGTTTTCTGAGAAAACGAGTGCATTTAATAAAAAATTACTGGGTATCATGTTTGTGGAGAATTGAATTGTCTTTCACCTTGTTGAGTTGTATTTTCGATAAATCATATAATTTCCAAGATTACAGCAAAGATCTATCTATTTATTTGTAAACGAAAAATAAAATATGTTTCACCCCTGGAATTTCGGTAAACAATTTTTTTTCATGTTTTTATAGTTCCAACAACTACCGTACCAAGTTTGGTGGTGCTACAATCGATCCTCGTCTCGAAACCCAATCGTACCGGGTTAAAATACATTTAACTAGTTTTCTCAACTCGTTTTATGTCTATGACAAACATGGAAGAAAGATGAACCGAATCAATACACTGACAAATAAAACGTCCGACACGTGCTGATATTTCCGAAAAATACCTCTTCGGAAGCTAACATTCACTTTTATGGCTGCTGGCTGTGAAGTCGAGATATTTATTTTTCCATTACCCGATGTTTTGTGCCTTCAATCCAAGGTAAAACGAGCGAACGCGGCCAAAATGAGCTTTTACTGCCAAGGTGTTTATTTGTTAATGCCGCACTCGACGTAATGAGGATATTTCGCATAATTGGGTGATTTTTGACGAGCTCTTTTATTCTTTTTTCTCTGTAAATGATTCTACGAAACATCTGCAGTATCACTGAACATCAAGCCCATTGCGCAATAATTGAACCTAAGTTTTCTCCTGAGGGATATAGTTCTCAGCGATATCGAGTGAACCAGTTTATGTCTTTTAGTTCGAAAATATGAATAGGACATTCATAAAATCTGTTGTGGAATCATGTGCCGGGGAAGTAGTTGTTTTCTGTTAGATATTACAAATAAATCACATTTTTCAATTTTCATGGACAATTTTTCCCTTTTCAACAGTTTATGTCATTTTAATTATAGACCATCAGATAATGACATATTTTGCAGACTCATTTTCTCGTTTCGGGGATTTTAACCACTGAAAATTATGTCAGTGTTGAGCTCGAAAAATGAAAATTTTGCGATCGGACGTGTGCTAGGCATATAGAAAATTCATTTTCCTTTTGCAGAAAAACATTGTTTTTTTCCCAATTTTCTCGTTTACGGCATTTTAACACATCAATAGGTATAACAATCTAATAGTGAAAAACCAAAGCCATAAGGTTTCCACCTACTTAAAGGGTTGAAATAAGGGCGCGATCTTGTAAAAAAATATTTGGATGCTGATGCATTTTCTCGCTTATGGCAATCGATAGAATGAAATTTATTATCGTTAGGAACCCGACAAAAAATTCCCATAAGCCGATCAGCTGTTCAAGTAAATTTTCCGGTAGGAAAATTTTGTGAAATTTTTTTTCATTTTCCGGCAAACTTTCTCGTTTATGCCATTTGAACCATATGATTTTGATGATATATAAACATCATAATAAAATTCCCATAAGCTTTGCATGTACTTCAAGAAAAGCCATAAGTTGTAAAGTTGTAGGAAAATTGTAGAATTTTTTTTCATTTTCTCGTTGATAGGAATTGGCATGTAAGAAGAAAAATTTATTTTAAGACCAGAAAAAAAAAGCCATAAGTCGGAAACATAATTACGACGTTTTATACAGTGTGGCCCATTTAAAATGGAAGCACACTTATAAAACATACATTTTTCATCCGACTAGATTGTTTTTTTTTTAGTTGGTTATATAATCAAAAAGTCCACTAACACACCGAATTTCATGCACAAATCTTCATTTTCAGTCCCAACTATTCTTATTTTTCATAACTGAAAAATTCATTAGCGACCACTGGATTCGTGGTATATTCGAACCGTTCATTTTTAAATTTTGTTGGTAACGCAATAATGTGCTAAGCTTGTACATTTCAAAGGTAACCAAATTTTAATGCTAGGCTCTTCTTTTTAATACAATAAGTGATGTGACTCAGTGGACAAAATTCGAGGACAATTTTCAATTACAATTATTAAATAAGTAGTAATTGAAGAGCTTTGCATGGTAAATAATGTTTCTACACGATCATCTCAGAATTTGCCAATTCCGAAATCGAAGGACTCCGAACTTCTCTTATGGAAATTGGCGTTCTGTCAAAAGTTCTAATTTTTTGGTATATTGCAGAACTCGATCTACTGATCAAAAGTGTCCACTGCCCCAACTCAATCCTACGACTAGTTTTTGAGATACAGGATGTTGAATTTTGAAAATATAAGATATGACAGTTCCTGCGCGAGAACGTTTGCAAAATGAACTTTTTTACTAAATACTTTGTTTTTATACCGAAAAAAAAAAAAACTGAAATGCCCTCAATTTATAGTGGGTGAACAATAATTCAAAGAATACAGGTTGATTCAGTAATAAAAAAACATGTCAACCTCATTAAAAATGTACGAAAACACCTTTTTTTTGACATTACCTCCGTTGAGGTAGGAGTTTCCTTTCACCACTGTACTTTATATGCAAACATCAGAAGTGTAGGTATTTTGAAATGGTATTTCGGATATCATTTCTTGGAGATGGGAAAAGTGGTGAAATATTCGTTATTTATTGATAATCTTCGGAATAACGTCAGAAATGAACGTAAGTGAATATCGTAAAATATCTTTTATTCATATATACCGGTTGTCCACAGAAGGTGGCTCGCCCATTTAACTTTTTTGTTTTCGAAAATAATGAAATTAAATTTGGTGGATCTGTTGAAGACCTAAAACTGCTTTTTTAACAAGTGACTCAACTTCATGTAAATTGGGGTTTCACCGGAAGTGACATAAACTTTCGATTTTTAAATGACATTTTGAATACAACCATGTATGATTTGTGACTTTTAAAATGGCTAATAACATAGAAAGGAAATGTATCCAATACTTCAGGACCTCACTGTATAAAACGTCATAATCATGTTTCCGACTTATGGCATTTTTTTTCTAGTATTGAAATCAATTTTTCTTTCTACATGCCAATTTCCATCAACGAGAAAATGAACAAAATTTCTTCTGATTTTCCTGCAAGTTTTCTAGCTTCAAAAACTATGATAAGCACAAACTAGGCTTATGGCTTTTTTCATAACAGACTTTTACATTAACAAATTCCATTCGTTCAGGAGAAAGTTTGCAGAAAAATAAAAAAAAATTCACAAAAATAATATAATAATAAATTTTATTCTATCGATTGCCATAAGCGAGAAAATGCATCAGCATCCAAGTATTTTTTACAAGATCGCGCCCTTATTTCAACCCTTTCAGTACGTGCAAACCTTGTGGCTTTGGTTTTCCACTATTAGATTGTTATGACATTTCTTTACAGTAAGGAAGTCTTGAAAAACCTTTATCTACTAGCGGGCGGTAAAGTACCCTTTACCGCCCGGTTCGGCAAGCGTGAAGTGGCACTTTACCGCCCGTGGGCGCACTATGGCCTGCAGCCGTA
The DNA here is from genome assembly GCA_958298965.1 of Chrysolina haemoptera. NCBI lineage: Eukaryota > Metazoa > Arthropoda > Insecta > Coleoptera > Chrysomelidae > Chrysolina > Chrysolina haemoptera. Next base: position 20,412,676 of record OY282599.1, on the reverse strand, counting down.
AAGTATACAATTTTCTCTATTTGCATATCATTTCATGCAAGACCTAACACGAATCAGAATTGTTCCAGTTCAATAGAGAACACTCTTTCTAAAATTTCTTCATAATAGACAGTTTTTCAGCATGTAACTAAGTCATAAGCCTGAACATTCAAAATGAAGTTGATTTAGTTATTGATGTTGAAGATGGGATATCTTGAGCATAATTATTACATATAGAAAGCTTCGTTACAGTATCTGCATCGCTATACAAGAACAAGTATATTCATTTTAGAAGTGGATGGTTGGTTCAAATTACTGCCTGGTATCATTCCGGCACAATATTTATCAATTTTTTCAGTGATGATCAATTAATTTGGAATAGATTCTTCAATTTAAAAGTTCTTAGCTACTATAGTTTCCCATTCCCCATACTATGTTACTCTTGATTATTGTATACATAACGTATGAAACGTGTAAACCATTGAAATTCAAGTCAGTATTTGTGATTCGCCATCGGGCCATCATCCACGCCGCAGGCCATAAACGCCTACTTTACGCCCTTGATACATGAATAACTATCTTCAATATTATCGATTTACCTACTCTAAATATGTTTAATTTTTTTCCTGGTAATTTCGAAGAAATAAAAAATACCTCAAAAAAAATTTTTTTTGATTGAGGATTTATTTGTTTTGTGGAAATCCGTGTTGAATTGAAGAATCTATCGGAATACATTGATAGTGATGACTACTAAATTAGATGAGAATGCACAAGTGCCAAGGCCCTAAAGGAAATTTTACAAATCTACTAAGTCATTTTATGAACTACTTTGATGTTTTCTCTTCCAAAAACTGTACAGAGACGATAATGTATGACGTAATGCTGGAAATGATGAATCCCATCATGTTGAAGTTAACTACGAAAAATCCAGAGGCGGATATAGATGGACTTCTCTGGCTCACTTGTTTTACCAGGGAACGCACTATACGTTTTGTTATATTCGATTCATAATGAAGATTTGAGTTGAGTTTGTTGAGGAGTCTGTAACAAATCGCTGTTGTTTCCGTCGCTTCTCTTAATAGTTTATGTCCAGCATATGCTAGGAGTAAAATCCCGATCTGAAAATAAAAAATGAATAAAGGGCGTTTGCTTTGATATTATGCAATATTATGTTATATTTTGATGAAATATATGTAGCATGTGCTCCAATTCAATAGCAGAGCTTAACAGTGCAGTATTTTCATTCTCCTGGGCACAAAATGATGGAAAAGAAGGACTACCTTAAGGTTCAAAATTAGAAGCACGCATTTTCCCTAGTCATATAAATATGTCATTGCAATCAATTATTATTGTTTTTTAAGAATATAAACGCGTGTCCTAACTTGCTTCCGAGTAACGCGGTATCAACTGCGACGCCACTGGAATCAAAATTCGATATCTAATTTTAGGAAAAGAAGCCCCTTGTTACTACTAACAAACACACGAAGTTTAAACAAAATCTGCGTAAAGAATTTTGAGTAATTTATGAAAAACCGATTTTTTTTAAAACTTTTGACACCTCGTAATTCGGAAACGAAGCAAGTTAGGACACTTGTTCATATGAACTTTTTTTCTCCAAATTTGACAAGGAATCATCACCACGAAAAAAGTTATTTGAAAAAGTTGCTCAGAATTCAATTTTATACACACATACAAAGTTTGAGAAAATTATGTGGGAATATTGAAAACAACAATTTTTTTTAAATAGTTTTCTAGCTGTAGAAAAATATCTAATTATTTTCTTATTAATTGCTTGACCATATTGAAATATTTGTGTTCCGATGATAATAACAAAATTTTCTCATTTTCTCCACATCAGAGAGCACTAAATTGAAAAAATTGAATTTTGTCTGAACCCTTGCTGTTACATTGGTTCGTATCTAATAGATATATCACAATTCCACTATTATTGCGATGATAGGGAAATCCAAAAATATCGTGTTTTTCAGATTGTAATCAATTTTTGATGATAATCGTGCACATAATCTTAAAAATAGTGCGTCAAATTAAAAAGGCTAGAGTTTTCAACATTGCATGCGAAGTGAAACGCTCTGGTACGATTATCATCGAAACTTGATTATAATCTGGAAAACATCATGTTTCTGGAGTGTCATGTCATCACAATGGTCGTGGAATTCTGATATAACTGTTAGAAACGAACCAATGTAACAGCCAGGGTTTTAACAAAATCCAATTTTTTTAATTTAGTGTTCACTGGTGTAGAGAAAATGAGAAAGTTTTGTCATTATCATTGAAATACAAATGTTTCAGTATGGTCAAGCTATTCATATGATAATAATTTGATATTTTTATACAGCTAGGAAAATATTAAAAAAAAAATTCTATTTTCCATTTTCTCTCATTATCTTTTCAAACTTTGTATATATGTATAAAATTTAATTCTAAGTAACTTTTTCAAATAACTTTTTTTGATATCTTGCCATTTTACGTGATATGTGTCAAAATCGATTTTTAGGTTATCGGACATGCACAAACTTTTCCCAAGGATCTTTTTTCTAATAAGTACTCTAATAATAAACTTTTTTCCCATATGGTACATACTTTTTGGCGATCACTGTATATATATATATATATTTTTTTTTAATGAATATGAGCTATATACGATACATGGATAGTTTCAGTTTCATAAACATAATAATCACAGAAGTTGATGTGGTGCCAGCTCGTACTTAATGTATATGTATAGTATACATCATTTACTTTATTTTAATTTTTTTTTATCTCCATCTCTATTCCATTATTTGTAAAATATATCTTTTTTAATGAAAAGGGGAATGGAAAAAGAACAAATCAATATGGGACACGTTGTGAAGTCATTGTCATAGATTGAGTATACTACGATTGCACTTTTTGTTCATCATTTTCTAGAATTGGGAATTGTTGATGATGTTGCAAATTTTGTATCTCTCAATGTTGTGTGGCGATTGCTTGATTTCATACTTGAAAGTGCCATGCTTATTTATAGTTTTGAGTTGTACTGGCATGCAGTTGTATAATTTTCAACTTGAAAATATTAAATTTCTTCGATCCACAGTTTTTTCAAATCCGGGAATTTTAACATTTTGTTTTTTATGGCTGGTGCAGTGATTATGTTCCACAGGTTGGGGTTTTATTTTTTCATTGTATTTTTGTCGGTATCGATTGAAATTTTCACTGGGTGAACTTCTTCTGTGCTATACATTATTCTCAATATCCATTTTTGTATCACAGTTGAGTTGTGATTGAATGAGGGTATAGTATACAGTTTTCAAGTGTTCTGTGATTTTTTTTGACAAATTGGATAATTATAGATCCCATTATAAATATCTATCAACTATTACCCCTATATTTGACCTTTCCGGTTCTGAAATGGATGTGTTCTGGTCCATTGTTGGAACTGTTTATGTATATTGTAAACAGAGCAGGTCCAAGAACATTTCCCTGAGGTACCCTGCAGGTCATTTCCCTTGGATGGCTGATAACATCGTTAATATTGACAAGCTGTTTAGAATCCGTTAGGTAGCTTTCCAGAAAATTGTTTTTTTTCCTCTGATAACAAATAAGTTCAAAAAGTTTGCATGGCAAACAAACAGTTGGCCGAAAACTTGACGATTCTAACTAGCTCTGAAAAATTGTCAGTTATTTTGACTTTGCTTGGTCCATTATCATATTCTTTGAAGAGGTCAATTTTCTATCAATATTATTATTAGATCAAGATGTTTAACCTGGTGATTTGAGGAGAAACGAAATCATAAAAGTAATAGGATATAGCAAAATTTAGGAGGAATCTACACAAGAACTATCATCACTATTGAGCTCCTGGATACAAAAATATTTGTTTAGATGTATTTGTGAATGCTCCAAAATTGTGGATTATTGATAACTTCTTTAATTTTAAAGATGTCGCACAAACACCTATTTTGCAGGTCATTTCAAGGGTTATAGGGTCTGTGAAATCAAATATTGTTTGATGTTGATGGTCGATGTTTGGTTTTCACTAGTGACACATGAACACACGGTTATGTACCACAATTATGCTATATAATGTGGATTACATAACAGCAAATTGTGGGCTATTAATAATAAAAAAAAACATCGACCACAACCATCTGATCACTCAATATTGTACTTGATTATCATACCAAACCCTTTGTGATTAGTTTTGAATTGACAATAACGCTCCCGCTCTTCGTATGAATATTTTGAATACAGCAAATCAGCTCACAAACCAATTGCATTTTCCGCTATGATCTATGTTTAATAATATGAATGGCATTCCACATATGATTATGAATAATTCCACTGATTGATTATTCCAGAATCAAGGATAATATTTGTTGCAATGGAATATTCCGAATACAGATTGATATGAATGAAAATATAAAATAATGTAATTACTCATGATTCATCGATGAAATATCATGAAACAATATTCAGTAATCACCATGAAGTAACAATTTCATTGTTTCTGACGGATTTGATTCCTGACAAATGACTTGATTTCAAATTCATGAAATTCACAATCTTGCGATCAAGTTCTTCAGAAACTATATCACAGGAAGATCTCAGAGGGTTGTATTATAGGGAGACTTATCTAACGACGGATCGATATCACGCGGGGTAGCACAAGGCTCTATTCTCGGTCCCCTGATCTACACTATTTATACATGTCATTTCTCCAATTATCTAAAATACTCGGGAATACATATGTACGCAGATGACACCTAAATTCACTCCTTTTTCAATTCAAACGCATTGGCAGAGTCTCAACAGAAAATCAATGAAGACCTGCTTCAAATCGTAGAGATATCCAAGAAGCACGACCTGATTATAAACCCGTCGAAATCGTCGGTTATGTTATTTGGACCTGTTGATCCACTTGATATAGACATACAAATAGAAGGAAATCAACTAACTGCGACAGACAAGTCAAAAAATCTGGGGATTTTTATCGACAATAAGTTAAAATTCTCGCAACATATATCTTTTATACTTCAGAAATCTTACGCAAAACTGAAAATGTTATATAGCCACCGACATATTATGACGGCGAGAGATGCATCCAGAATCCAAAAACTACAACACTCCTGCCTAAGACTGATTTTTGGCATCGGGAAGTTCGAAAGAATCTCATACCTTGGTGACTACAAAATGGTTGTCTATGAGTAATCGATGGAAATTACACGGCCTGTCTTTATTACATAAAGTGATAATAAATAAAACCCTCTCTTATCTCACTAAAAAAATCAGATACAGGACAGACGTTCACAATTTGAATTTAAGGCATAAAAAAATCATCACAATTCCCCAACACCGCACAAAACAATTCGAAAAATCATTCTCATACAATTTGATCAAAGCATACAATCTACTCCCGGATACTCTGAAAACAATGTCAGTGAACAGGTTTCGTAGGCACCTACAGAAAAAACTTTTTGAGGAACAATGTTTAAATATATAAATATATGTAATCAACTTAAGTTTAAGTGCACCACCTTGATATTTGCAGCATCATCAACTGACATATTCAGTTTATATTAATAATTTTCGGTCATCATAAACAGCAATGAAATTATTCATGATATGCACACTAAAATATTTCAACAATATAATTTTCCCAGCTCTTCGTGTGATTAGATTATAGATTAGTGTAATTAGATGTTTTATTAGTTCATCATTGTCCTCCGATTGTTGTTATTTCCAAATATATTTGTTACTTCTCTACGCAATTCCAGTGTTAATAATATAGCTTTATCCCTTGTGTACCATCCATTTGATCTTGATGCAGTTTCAAATTATTGTTGCCGGTAATTTGCCAATGGAGCTTTAGGTGATTTGGTTTTGAACTTCCTTCAAGTTAAGCTCATGACCACCACTTAATTTTTGTTAACACTATCTGTGGCGAGCAGAGTATCAATTCGTTCTTCCAACTAACTGATTGTTTCCTTTATTTTATTCATTTCTGCGTCGATTTCATCTTTGATTTTATCTACCTGTCTTTCTACTGTTTCCATTCTTTCTTCCTGTAGGTTCGCAATACCTGAGGGTGTGACAATCAGTTCGTTATGACTCTCATATGGAACATGTTTTATGATACTTTGTCGAAATTTTGTGGATAAATTCAGTTGTACTGTCTCCCTAGCTGACAAAAATCTGAAGGGGTGACAATCATTTCGTTAGCAGCCTCACATAGATTGATTCATAGACAATTTGACATATCATGCAAGTATGCAGAATATATGATACTGGTGTTGAAGTAGATATATTGTGATTGAGCATGACGCATCTGAACAGATATTAATAAATGTTTAAATTTATTATATTCTCACATCTAGTCAGCAATCCATAATACCGATTGATTTCGCCATGAATTGTCTAGCATTAACTATTGAACTTATTCATTAACTTTCATTATTCTTTAGTTAAATCATACCGATAGTGGTTATGGACATACACACAAAGTGAAGTATAAAATTTCACATAAAAAATATGTGAAAATTTAAACCATTTTCAGCAAAAGTCAATATTCTAGTTGATATAATGAATTGTATACAATTTTTCATTGAAATATTATATAGGAATACGAGGGAGATGCCCAAAGAGATACTAGTACTCTTCAACGATGATTCAAAAAAACTTTTTTGATGATGTCGCCAATAAGGGTACTCACTTTACCCTTGATCATTATTTCAATTTTTTTATCTCCATTGTACTTAGACTGGAAATTTAGAATGTTGATAACATCAAAAATACAATATTCTGACAAATTAATAATAACAAATGGTGCAAACTTTTTGAAATTCATTGTATACCATATTGAATTTCCTATGTGACAGGTTCCTTGAATGAGTATTCGTTACATAAACTGAAAATGGATCCAGTAAAACTAACGAAACTTTGACTTATTTTATTTATCTCGTTTTATTCGATATTTCACAAATATCATAGATGATATGAACAGGATGTTCAAAAAATCAGTTGTGGAATCATCCGCAGTTAGAGTCTTTTTACAATATCTATCAGATATAATTCAATGTTCAGCGTGGCTTTAGCCGGGGAGGAAGTTGTTTTCTGTTAGATATTATAAAAAAAAAAATTGGAGAATGTTCCCCGTTTCATCATAGATGAATTATGACTTCAAAAAATAAATATACAAAATAAAAATATGTCAAAATTTATTGATTTGAGTGAAATAATTTTTTCATGAAAATACTCACGAAACAGTCAGATATCCACATACAGCTGATGAACTGCAAAGACGATCCATAGGAGGTACCATCCACACTCTTTTGTAGAACCGTATAGCTTATGAGTAACATCATGTTATGAATTATATATGATATATTGAACAATGTATAAAAAAGTATAGAAACTCCAAATAATTTATTAACCATGATAACAGTATCACATAGAACGTTGTGCTGTTTTATGACATCCTCAAGTTTTCTGACTGTATCATTTTTCTCATAGATGGAACTTTGATATTGACTAAGGGAGTTATATTTTTTGAATACACAGCATCTTCGGGCAATTATTTTCAACGAATTATTTAAAGCCCTGAATCTACTTCCAACTTCATAAATCATACAAAAGTGTAAAATCTTTGTTTGACACATGATGAAATACTGAATATTTCTCACCAAACAGTACTTATAGTATTCAAATCCCAAGCATCTTGTCCAAAATATTGAATCCCATGTAACCGCAACTAAATACATGATATTTGCTGATGAAAAAATTACCCAGCATCTTCGCCTCATAGTTTTGTAAGCTGTATGCTTCTTGCCAAAATGAAAGATTTCATTGGAAAACTTCTGGGTCTTCTCTGGTTGAACGAATAGAGTAATGATTGGCATTGTTGAACACTTGATGCAGAGAAAAATAGCTGAGAGGTGATCAGATATTTTCACCAAAAACAAAAACTCTTTAAAAACAGGGGTGGATTTTCCGTAGGAGAGAAAAACGAATCCACCAAAATGAAATATTATCCATAATATCAGGTGAAAATTATAGATTGTTTTTTTATATTTGAATGTTGAGATCCCCAATATGTAACAAAACGCCAAATACATATCGAGAAAACTCGGCATAGATGTTTTATTCACGTGTGTCTTCATATTAGGTTCAGAAAACAAAAGAATTGTTATGGATGGTCGATTAGTTTTCCATGTTTCTGTTGATCGACCATCATTACAGTTACCGAATTAATGATTCTGAGCGAGATCATTCGTTTGAGATTACTCGTGATTATGTTTCATGAAGAGCAAATAAACTTCCGAGATTACTGTTATATTGTTATTACTAGGATGCACGAATACAATTCCTGAAACAAGAATTCAAAATGATGATGGTTATTTTTCTACGACAGTGTGTAAATAAAGTTTTTCAACACTGATAACTAAAATGTCCTATTTTCAGTTGTCATTTTTCAATGCGAAAAACGTCAGTTTGAAACACTAATGTGAAAAGTATAGTATATTACACACCGAGGTGGGAAGAGATTCATTCCTGTCGTGAGATTAGTTAGTTAACCGAGACGCAAAGCGTCGAGGTTAGCTATGATCTCGAGACAGGAATGAAACTTTTTACCGAGGTTTGTATACTATTTTATTTACAACCATCATATATATCGATCAAAATTAATAATTCTCTGTTTCGTTCTGAACATACCTAAAATATTACATTTAACGACAAATTACCAAGAACGCGGTTTTCTCAGAATAATCAAGTAGATATATTGTTACCGTGACTACGGCGGGGTATTCAATTGTCACCAATATAAATAAATTGTTACGTTATCAAAATTTCTATTATTAATATCTGAGTATTTTACAATTATATTATCAATGAATTCTTTTCACCTGTTAAATTCTCACTTGCAGAATGGGTTGCCTATTCAAAGAGGCTATTTGCGAACAAGTTTATCGAATTAGAGCCAAATTGAATTCATAGCCGTGCACTGAGATTCCCTGCTTTAACAGATAACATTTATAGTTTTTTTTAGCTCGCAAGCATTATTTACTTTCAATTTTTTTTGTTTGTGCTAGTTCCTACAGCACTGTTTTTTATCAGTCATTATCAATTCGATTTAGGGCAGATTCATTCATCTTTTCGATATCTTAGTCTCCCTTAATATTGCACGCCTGTGGAGTATCCATTTTCGACAAAAAGAAACATCCTTCTCGATTTTCTGTGGGAAAAGTGAGTTTTGCCGGTATCGTCTTGAGTGAACTACGTTCAGAGTATTTCTCAGATTAGAGGATACATTTTCAAGCCGTGATTTTTGTGCTGAGGAAGGAATTTGTGATTGGATTCACTTGTGGAAAACTTGGAGTCTTTTCGTTGGTTAGTTATTCCTCCTGCAGCTATCGACTTAGTCGGATTAATTTTTTTTGATTACCGGTATCTTGTTATCCTGTCCTACCACGTAGGACAGCTACGATTCAAGCCACCCGCCACCCACGTAAGTTGAATAGTTTCATTTTCCACATTTTTTATATTCAATATATCCGAGAAATTGTCTTTTCAATCTTTAATTTTTTTGCTAGGGCTTGCTCCTCCACCCCTAGATTAGTTGGGGTCTGTACCCCCACCAAGTACCTTGGGTACCCGGACTGATCCTCGAGTGATTGGTGCTGCCCCACACTCTAGTACATCATCCCTGAATAGATCGTTCCAGTAGCGAAAACCTTGTGGTCGTTGGGCCAATCCGACCACCCTGTACAGTATTCTTCCCATCCTGTGAGAGGTGAAAATCAAGATAGAAACCTCTTCCTGCGTCGGAAGGAGTCAGATAAGTCCAACAAATTATTAATGATCTATCTAAAGTGCATATATTTCCATAAACTATGAATTGTGTGTGTGTCTTGGTATTATAAAAAAAATAATAATAAGGGAAATAACCCCACTGATTCAACGTGCTCTGATTTTTTTTATTGTTTTTATTGTGAGGCGCAAGCGAGATTTCCCTTGGGTACATTTATGGTTGTTCTGTAGATGATGAAATTATTGATCATTTTTATCAAAAATTATTACCTTGCTAGCGTTCACGATTATTATTATTTGGGTTATTTGTTAATCGTTTCCTTAGAATAAACAAGGTCAAAGTCATTTTTCAGTTTCATTTTACGCTGGGAGATTCTTTTCAGTTCATAACCAACTATACAGAGAACCCACCCCCTACCTGGGAGAAAATTAATGTTTTTAGCCTTTCAAGAGAAAAGTAAGTGGTGGGAGTGGCTAGAGCACTTTAAATTATTTCTTATTATACGATTCAGGCAATAACAGATCCCTGATGTTCCAAAACTGATTTATATATATATAATTTTTTTTTATGTATAGCTACATAATTTCCTCCCCAGATAGTAATAAAATGTCAGATAAAGTCAATAAATGTCAGAAAAATATTCATCTAGAATAGATGACATGAGGGCGGGAAGTTAGGGCGGGAAGTGAGGTCGGGAAGTAGAGGTATGTAATGTGACACATCCCAACCTTCAATGACGTTAGTAATGACAGCATTACATATATGGTTGTGATAAATAGTATATATATTACATGACTAGTGTGGAAAGTGACCCATTATACGAGTGGGAGAATTTTGTCTCACGAGTCAGCGATTGTTTTGTTCTTAAGAATTTTGATTTATAAGGTCCTCCGCACACAGGGCTACTTGAAAGGAACTGATTCTTGACTCAAGTTAGTAACCAATCACTCGGCAGTCACTTCCTATGTCGTTCTGTCGAGTGTCGCACATAGCGCTGCTAGTCAGTAATTAGTTGGTTATCGGTACGTGATCACTTTTTAAGGAACTGCGTTGCAGCCACTTTAGTGACTAGTTTCCAAGTTTCTGGAAGTAATTAGGGAGAATTTGCTATTACTATCTTTCGACATTTGAAAGAACTAGACAATCATAGAGTCTGTTTGCTTTAGCTCCGTTGCTACAACGAATTATCAGCAGTTCATGTTTCTCTCAAGTTATGCGTGGACCCAGTATTTTCTTCTATTCCTTCTTCTGAAATATTTATACAAAATCACAGCTTCACCATCGATATTATTGTCAGCGCTAAACTAGATCACATTATCCAACACTCGAGACTCGGAGAAAATTAATGGGGAGTTACTGTGCCATAACTATAGTGTAGCTTCGGTTACTAACTAGTTAGCGATCAGTTCAAATTCCATCACAAACCAGTAAAGCCGGAAACAGACTGAGCTCACGTCACATGAGCTCACGTGCTATCGCGTTGTCATGATTTAACGGTGATATAAGATGCCTAAAAAACCAACTTATATCTGCAAAATTGTGGGACAAAACGAGAGACATTCGCCAACTTGATTACGAGGAAACAAATGAAACCATGGGCTGTTTTTCAAATATCCCGCGACACTTAGTGCACCGCCACCGTCGGTTTTCTTGTTAGGGTTAATTTTCATGAACAGAAGTTTGAAGTTTTTCTCACGATTCACGAACATGAAATTAATAAAACAATATAATTATTGGAATATACGGAATTACTGTCCCCAAGCAGTTCTATTTGTTACATTTTCGACATGATTTATAAATTTTTTTGCTGAAAGATAATTAACTCACATTTCACATAGAAGTATTGCAGTTCAGCTGTATCGCATGGAAATTCGCCATTAGCACCTGTCAATCTTATGCGCATGCCCTCGCGCGGATATCTGTGCATTTGTGCCCGAGTTTTCACTATAAAGAAATAAAGAATAATTGTTTCGCTTCGAGTTTAATTGCATTTAAGATTTGATATTTGTGATGAGTTAATGTGTTATATTGTTCTTCCACTTTTAAAAAACCGTTGAATATGACATGTAATAGTGAGAATATTTCTATTGTGCAATTTTGTTCGACAGAAAAGTGTGTTTTTTTGATCTAACTACACTAAAAAGATTTTACCATTTCAAAATAAAAGGAATGCATGCAAACCAAAACCTTAACAAGCTTACTGAAGAGAAAACATTGATAAATTTCAGTGGGAATGGAGAAAAATTTATATTTTTTTCTCTATCGCGCACATTCGCTACTTATGGAAGTTATCAAGAAACGGTAAGATATAAAAACGCATCCAGAGTTGATTGAATTGATAAGAAAACATTTTTGCCATAAAATATTGTCAACATGCATGGCTTTTTGAAATAAAATGTCTGTTTCAAAGTATGTTACAGAGATTCTAAGTGGTAAGTACTCAATTTCTGTACTGAATATAAATTAGTCAGGTACCTACTTTCTGGATTGTCGGCACAAAAACGGAACATGATCAAATTATTGAAATATAAGGAAAATGAATAAACACATCAACAATATAAGAAAATTGCACAACATATTTTTTATTACACCACAACTATTGACTTTCAAATGGTTTTTAGATTTTTTTTTTGAAAAAATTACACAATTTTAGTAGTGTTATTTTTTCAATAAAACTTGATCTTCCACTTCGAGTATGGACTATTACTTTCGTATGGTAATAAAAAAGTTTAATAAAATTCCTTAAAATTCAATTAGCAATCACAATCACCATGTCCTTGGAATGTTGACAGTCTTGACACGAGAAAGAGGACGCCATCTCTGGAGTCGATTACAAAAGTAGACCACTAATTCATTTGTTTTGTCTTAAAAAAATTCTAAACAAAATCTAATCAGTCGGTACACCAGGGTTTTTAGACATCTTACGGTGATAGCATGCTTAGAAACACACTACTATGACTACGTTTATCTCACAACTTTGGATCCGCTCAAAGTGGGTTTGACTTGACTGGATCCGATTCATCTAATCGATATATACAGTTTTCGGATTGGATTGAACCACTCAAGTCAATTCCATAAAATATAGGATTGGACCCAACCCATCGCCTTCAAGAAAAGTAAAATTACGAGATAAACGGGTTTGAAATTGACAGATGTCAGGTAGAAGAAGCCAAATTCAGATTGGTTGTTTATATTCTTAATTGTCTGTAATCGGATGAGTTTCTCTTTCTCAAAATGGAGAACAAAATAATAATAAAAAGAAAAAGAACGTATTGTCCAAAGAAGAGAGCAGTTTTTCATTCTACAGATTTTGTAAATTTTTTTTTAGGATACATGAATGAGGAAAAGATTAGGGTTTCGCATATTTTCAACAACGATTCGTAAATTAATTTGCAGAACACAAGTTTTACGTTACGAAATTCGACATATTGCTGTGAAGTTAGGTTTTTTCGATCGGATTGAAGCATAGGATTCCTCGATCCACTTATATATTGCGACATAAACTGAAGGGTGGTTTAACTTGACTCAAATTGACTCGAATTTGAAGCGGATAGAGACCGTCGAGATGAACGTAGTCTATCTCATTTTATGATTAGTACCCAAATTGATAGGTTTGATTTTGGTCTTGTTTAAGCTGTTTGCTTGTTTTTACTGAATTTTCAATTATGAAAAGGGCCAGCACAATCAGTTCTTCGGACTGGGAAGAGGAAATATAAACTCTGGCCGCTTTTATCGTTCCCGAGGAGGAAAATAAAAAAAAGGCAAGCATGCGTCCATGGCATGAACATGAAAAGAAAAGAATTGGGCGAATTTCATTGTTTGTTTCAGGAATTACAAAATTATCCACAATGCTTTCACATGTATTTTCGAACAACTAAAGAAGAATTTTACTTTTTTCATGGTTTAATTAAAAATGAGATACAAAAACAAAATACTTAACTTCGAAGAGCTAGCTCCACTGAAGAAAGATTGTCGGTTCAACCAAACCTATGTATACTGTTTCACCCTCATGATGAAATCCAGAAATCACTTTGTACTTTACTTTATTTTTATATGCATTAATTTCAGTTACTAAGGTTTTTGAAAAAACAATTTTGATATTTTACTGTAATTTTGAAAGTTGTCGTCAAAATATACGTTTCCTTTTTGCGTATCGATTATTGCAGTGAAATTGAGCTTTCAAACGTGTCAGTTTTGTAGCACAGAGAGACCTATTGCTTAAGCGCCTCAAACTCTATAAGTGAAAGTCAACAAAAATATTCGCAAATTGAGAAAGAGGCATTTGCTATTATTTTTGGCGTCGAAAAATTTACTCAATATCTATTTGGGCCAAAATTCATTTTAGTTACAGATCATAACCCTTGACTGACTTGTTTCCACCTGTTCAACAACATTTAAAACAACCAATACATTGAGATCAATACTCACACATACAAAACCCAAAAACGCTGCTGAATGTTCAAAAAATTGTGTTTACAACATACCTTGTTCATGTGGTAAGAGTTATATAGGTGAAACATCAAGACCATTGATTGTGCGCCAGGAAGAACATAAAAGTTAGATCGGAAATCGAAAAATAACGGATTCGAAAATATCCGAACATATTCTAACATCTGATGGCGATCATATGATGGAATAATACCAAAATTTTATTGAGAGAATCAAATCAAGAAAAAAGAAAGTTGAAGGAAACTGCATGCATTCTCTTATTGAACAACTGCTTTTCAACCAATTCGATCGAAATGGACCGCACCTGGTTACCTCTCCTCAGATATGAAATAAGAACAAATAGAATGGTGATTGGTTGATACCTAACACCCTATGTATCAAGATACCAAATGTCAATCAAAAGAATGTATGACAGATTTCATTTGACTCTGTCAAAGAAAGATCTTATTTCCAAAACCGCAATTCATATTCAGTTTCTTCAGCGTCTTTCCAAGAAGTATTGATAACGGAGGCAGATACAGCCTCCGAAACGTCAACAATTTTCAAAAAAAGAGAAGTGTTCTTTGTTATTTCGATCTCATTTTTTCAGATAGGCAAATTCAGTGTAGGGTACGTTACTGACAAAAATTAATTTCTTTAAAGACAGCAGTCTTGTGAACGCAGTAACTTATCGGGCAAATTAATTAATTTGCCCTTTTACACTTGTACAGATTTCTTTGGATTAACATTTTTTCATTTTCAGATTGTGGAAGGTTATAAACCCAAAAAATCATGTCAAGAATCTGTTGTGGAATGTTCCCCTTTTCAATCTTTGCTATGTTTTACCTCATATTAAAATTTTCGGCTGATCATATCTAGCCATGAAAAAGTAATATTTAGTCATTTTCTACAGCATTAATTGAATATTTTCTGGTACTTTCTCCAGAGAAGAAATTAAACTCTACTGATGAATGAGAGTTAATAATTTTGCCAGCTACAGATGACACCCTATATATTTTTATGATTCAAACATCGAGTTCTGGAGATTTTAGAATGTCATGAGCCAGAATACGCTGTTTTTTTTCCTTGATGTGTTGGCATCGACTGCTATGGTCATAAGAAGCCACGTGTTCTGGATAGGCCTTGTTACTATCCGCTGTTACATTTATGTTACAAAAATCCTTAATGTCTTTTCTCCACTTTCTCATTTTTCGTATTTGAATATCATGTCCTGGCAAAAACATTTTTTTTTCCAATTTAGTACTATCTGGTGAGGATAAAAAGATAAACTTCTGTCATTGTCATCGAAATACAAATATTCCAAAACAGCCAAGCTAGTCAGCAGAAAAAAAAATCGTAAAGATATCACAAAAACTACCAATTTCAATTATTTTAAAATTTCATTTGATACTCTATATACGAGTATATAATTGAATTCTAACCAAAATGTTTGATTGAATTCTTGATATGTAGAGTCCAGGACAGGTATGTAAAATTCAACCTAGTGGTGAAGTATATCATGAAGTATTCTATTTTCGTATCTTTACACTGTGTCCATTTAGTGCGTGATTCTTCGATATTTTGAAAGCCATTATAACTAGAGAAAAACTCTGAAATAAATTTCTTTTGTTACTTCAAAAATATTTTCAACATTATGGGGTGTTTTATAAAAGCGGCACGACTCGGAAACGAGCTTTTTAAATAGAACACCCAGTATTTTTCATTCGGAATTCATTCCGCCAAGGTTTACCTCTACATCGCTTTAAACAAAATTGAAATCGATTGCGGCGTTGCCAAGTTATAATTGATAAACATATGTTTACCATTATTGTAGGTTTAAAAACCCGAGGTATATTTGATTGTGGCGATGTTTGACAGGCCATTACACAAATAATGGAAGTATATTTCGAAAAATTAATTCATAGTTTGCAAATAATCTGTGCATTTTTGGATCAATTTGTCAAAATCTACTTTGTTTCCAATTCAAACTTGGAGATCCTGTAAATGTCCCTATTAAAAAAATACATGAATGGTCCATGTAGAAATTTGATCATACCGTAGCAACGCAATATTTCCACAATATAAATTAATGAAAGAACTATGACTTAAAAATTACCCCGGAATAGTACCTAGTAAAAATAAGGAAATTACTCACAACTCGACAACGCCGCAACCGATTTTGTTTTTTTTTCAGCGATGAAAAGGCGAAAGATATCGGAATAAATTTGTACAGAAAAATACAGAGTGCTCTATTTGAAAACTTCTAATGAACGTCGTCTGAATCTTCCCAAATTCTAAATCCAAATTTCAGGACCCTGTTGAAGAACATATAGCAAAATTACCGGGTTGGTGTACGTGCTACTATCTTGTGCCAAAAAAAATTTTCAACATTCATTGAATAAATGAATATACTATGCCCAATTCAACATGACTCTTCAATAGTGGTAAAAATCAGTTTATTAATCATAACTTGGCAGCGCCGCAACCGATTCTAATTTTTCTTACAGATATATAAAGGTAAACCTTGGCGGAATAAATTCCGAATAAAAAATAAAGGGTGTTCTATTTAAAAACACTCGTCTTTGAGTCGTACCGCATTTATAAATCACCCAGTTGAAAATATTTTGAAAATAAGCAACTCTAGTAATTGAAAAAGTTTTCACAAAGTTTTTCTCTTTATGTTATGGCTTTCGAGAAATCGAAGAATTACGTAATAAATCGAAACACTGTATAGGTATTTATGGCGAGCCATTTTAGTAAAGGTACTATGGGGCTTCACCGACCAAATCGACCAAATTAGCATTGAACATTGACGGCAATGGTTCACTTTGACCAAAATTTTGACCCAGTCTGGACCATATCGAAAGGTGTGGTACTGGTGAACGAATGTTGGGGTGAGCACACTTTTCAAAACCGTGGAACGTTGTGTACGCTATACCTACGTTAGTTCGTTCTGGTTAATCAGATGAAATTTTTTGAGGTGTTTTTGCGTGTGTTTCCTTAATTGTACTTTTTTGAACGTAATACGTCTATTTGTCTCATTTTTTGCATGTTTTGACGTTTAAAATTCAGCTGTTTTTTCGAACGCGAAAAACGCTCAATTTGGTCATATTTTTACATGTTTTAACGTTTCAAATTTTAGCTGTTTTTTCGAACGCATAAATGTGAATTTTGATCAATTTTGAAATGTCTATTCTCCATAAGGAATACATGTAAACATACAGTTTTTATGGTTTAATTTTAGGTCGTTTTTTAGAACGCGAAAAACGTTAATAGTGGCTGGGTTTTTTTCAAATTTCAGCTGTTTTTTTAAACGCGAAAAACATCTATTTTCATCACATATTTTATGCGTTTCAACGCTTGTAATTTTATTCATTTTTCAGAACGCTATACCTACTTAAAGTTATTTCACCTTACATTGGTACACCTGGTATAACACGTTGACAAACATCAAGAACCGCCATGTTTTTCCCCTTTGAATAATGTATTTTGAAACACCCTGTTGTTTTTTTTCTCAAAAATGGGCTTTGACACACCCTGTATACGCTCCTCATTGGAATAGCACGTCAAAAATGACGGCACCCATCACGAAAACATTTTGAATCCTCATACCCCCAATGATGCGACCCTGTACATTGATGTGCTGCCTTGACCAATCGAACGCCTCCATATTTTTCTAATGCTATTTTGAGATACCCTATATATATATATTTTTTCCTTAACGTAACAGAACATCCCTGTACAACTGCGTTGACCAATCAAACGCCGCCATCTTTTTTTCTCTTAACAAATCTTTTTTCAAATGACAGTTGACAGATAAATGTTAACACCCTCGTCGAAATGACAGATGTAATCCAATCTCTGTATGGGCAAGTGGTTGTTTCAAAATGTATGTCGTACCATACTGTGCGTTGACCAATCAAATTTTGCATAATTCTGAGCTTAAAATTTTAAATGGGATTTTCATTGCTAATTTGGTCGATTTGGTCGGTGAAGCCCCATAGTACCTTTACTCATTGTCCTTTTATCCATCTTCCTTCAGAAACTGGACAGAAACTATGATGTACGACGTAATGCTGGACAAGATGAACCCGATCATAGTGAAATTTATGGTGAAAAATCCGGAGGCTGTCAAACAAGGTTTTCTCTGGCTCAGCTGTTCCACCAGAAAATGGAGTTCATCTTCTAGAATTTTGGTCTCATAATCTACATCGGAATAATTGAGTTCGTTGAGGAATCTGTAGCAAATGTTTATTGTTTCATTGGCTTCGGTTGATATACGATTTCCCCCGTATGCTAGAAGAAATACACCAATCTGAAAATGAAAGAAATATGTAAAATGGAGGAGATTTGAAATTCTCAAATTATCAATGAACTGCAAATAATTTTTTCTACTAGCGTGCCGAAAAATCCACTTTTCCGCACTCATTTTAGTTTTGAAAGAGTCACTTTTCCGCACTAGTGCGGAAAAGTTTTTTCCGCACTCTTTTTTGTGCGGAAAAAAACATTTTAGTGCGGAAAAGTAGTTTTGTTTAGTTTTTGCGGATTACACTGATATTTAAATATTGCGTCGCAGAAGGTTAAAATAGAAAGCTTATCAAGTGTGGTTGTATAGTTCAATATATATTTAATAATAAATGTTCTTTATGTTAATGTTAATTACAAAGCCCATCCGCCATTTTGGAGCCGCCACTTTGTTTCATTCTCTAACACAATTTCATGATGCATTGTCCCTAGAATTATGTACACCTGCCAAATTTCAAATCATTCATACAGTTAAAACTGTACAGAGCTGTCCCAAAGCACAGTGCTTAGTGCTCGTTAAAGTGCTCGAAGCACTTTTATGCTCCTAAGCACTGTGCTCCCGAGCACTTTTCTAATTCAGTGTGCTTAGGTCTTAGTGCTCCGGAGCACTTTTCGGGATTACTAAGCACTAAGCCTTTCCATGTAAATGAATCTTGACGAAACATGAAGTCGCGGCAGATGGCACCCCGCCGCACCCCCTACCAAAAAATCAATTTTCTTCGATAACTACTGCGTTTAAAAAATTACTGTCTTGAAAATATAGTACCATTTTGTCAGTTACTTTCCCTATCTGAAAAAATAAGTTCGAAAAAACTAAATATTACTTCTTCTTTTCAAACTACCTTGACGTATCGGAGACCAAATGTGTTTCTGTTATCAAAACCTTTAAATCAATAATTATTTTTAGAATCGAGTCAAATTGTTATTTCTTTGACGAACATTTAGTCCTGTAACGCCCACTCCAACCCTTTCGTCCATCTCAGATCCATCTGTGTACCACACTGATGCACCCCTTCCCAGTTGAGGTCCGTTTTCTGTGCAAGTTTGGTGGCTGTTTATGACCACTCCAAACTGCATGTCGAAGTCGTACCTAACTGGCTTGAAATCTGTTGGTTTAGATATGGCTTCTAGGGAAATATGTTTCAAAAGTGTCCGATCAGATTTCCTGCTTTCAAGTTTTCTGTCTGGCTCAGTCTGAAGGCACTGTTTGCTGCTTCTTTCATTACACATAGGTGCAATGGCGGAAGGTTCTAGATTGAACAATTATATAAGAGTCCTCTGGGGAATGCTTATGAACGTTTAGGCCATTGAAGGAATTAACAAATATAAAGGAGAATCGTTTAAAACATTTTAAAACAAGAAGTAGGTAGTATTTAATTTACTGTCTACTTACAAAATGTCCAATAATCCACATACAGCTTACAGACTGAAGAGCTGCTCCAAATGAAAAACCATCGACGTTTTTGTTGAGAACAGTGTAATTTATCAATAATATCGTATACTCAACTATAATTGCTATACTGAATATTATGTAAAACATATTAACTATGCCAAATATATCATTGAATCTGTCCACGATATCGCAATTGAAATTGTGAAATTTTCTGATCCTTTTGAGTTCCCTGATTACCTTCGCTCTCTCGGAAATAGTTACCATTTGAATAGTTTTGATGAATGACATATCTCTAATTCCATGAAAAATCTGGAAGATATGTTCTAAGAAACCATTCAAACTTTTGAATCGAGCCGATATTTCTAAAGCTATCCAAAAATACAGGAGTAAAGTTTCAACATTCATTAAAACCTGCATGTTTCTTACAAAATAATACTTGTAGAAACTCAGGCCAAGAGAGTTTATCCAAACATAGGAATCTATAGAGATTAAAACTATCGTCCAAATATGCACGTACGAAGAATATAACCAGAACAGTTGATTTTTCATTTTGCAATGTGAAAATCCAGGTTCATGATCAAAATAATCGAAGTCGTCAAATAGCTGTCTCATATTTTTTGGATAATAAAAAATTGACAAAATTGACATTGTCGTCGATACTAAGGTGAGAAAAAGGCAAGCTAGATGGTCCACAAACTTTACCAAAAAGGCAAATCCATAGAATACTGGAGTCGCTTTTCCATAACTCACGTAAATGAAACCACCCACATGAATAAGCATCAATAATGCTACGTAACATTTGTATATTGGTGATTTACAGTTGAGAGCTGTGATTCCCATTATAAAACTCCTTTGAAGAGCTGGATTGAGGTAACTCAAATTGGAATATTTGTTTAAAAGCATTTTCATGCTCGTGGACAGACTTGCACCGGATATTGAACAAAATACCCCGATGAAGAAATGAATGAAAAATAAGTAAACCCTATCATCCACTAAAAGTAATTTTCCTTGTGTTGACAAACGATTTATGTTGACTGATGATGGCAATTGGAAACGGAGTTACTCATTTTATGAACGACAAACAAATTCCCAGAAATGTCCATAGCTG
Source organism: Chrysolina haemoptera (assembly GCA_958298965.1). Lineage (NCBI taxonomy): Eukaryota > Metazoa > Arthropoda > Insecta > Coleoptera > Chrysomelidae > Chrysolina > Chrysolina haemoptera. The sequence goes on along the minus strand of OY282599.1, from coordinate 20,391,658 downwards.
TTAATTTCTATCAAACAGGGCAGAACTAGTACATTTTTGACTTAGGTATGCACTGGTCGAAGATGGTATTGGAAATATATATAGTCTGTTCAAAATTCTGGAATAAAAGTTACGATAAAAGAGTTTATCTCTTGATTTCCATCTTCATATAATGTTTTCCCTTTAAATATGTTAAATTGAGTAAAACCAAACCATGCGGAGCTACCCAAAGGAGTACAAAATTACAGAATGGTCGTTGACTGATTACATTCACCCACATTGCAAGTAGGCTAAAGATCTCTTGCGTCTAGTGGAGTCTAGACGCTCCACCACAGCGGCAAAATTGAATATTAGATGTTTCAGCATTGAAATACACGTAAAATTAGTACTAAAATAAAGTAATAATTCACATAAAATATTAACCAAAATAAAAAAAATAGTAATTTATGTATCAAGTAAGTAAAAAAAACACTTTACTCACGAGTTTCATACAGTATTTTTTCTACAACTGTCAAAAAAAATAACCAATTCATATTTTTTTTGCAAATATGAAATGAATTCGGCATATTTTTATTGATTCATTATCCGAACAAAGTTCGAAGAGTATGCCGTAGAGTTGAGTTTCAAACAAATGAAACGAATAATTTCGACAGAGAAATTGGGCATCTGGATAAATGCCCAATTTCACAAACTTCATTAATTATTGTTGTCAACTAGTTTCTGATGGCCAAACAGCCATAGCTACCTTGGATTACCTATTGCAGATTAGGTCCAATAGTTCCTTAAAGGTATGTGCTATTATTTTGAATATATTCGCCGCGATAGCTTGGAATTTTGATAATACTTATTTAATAGTAAGAATGCTAAGAACATTATTGGTGAAACATTTGTATATCAGATATTTATAGGTTATTAGTTGCCAAAGAAAATGAGAACTGGTTTTATGACAGGATTTCGTTATTATTCGGATCTGTCACTGTTGTTGCATGAAACTGTCGGTTGCCTAGCAACAGCCGTTTAATAATGAAATCGTATGTTGATAATGAAATATTGTAATACTTTACGCACACAAACCACACAAAAAAATGGACTTTTTAGAAAAATTGGGGGCGTACCTCACCTCGTGGTCACCTCGTATATTTCTTTAATATTAGTTTGTTAAAGTTACCACCATAATATTATACGGAGTATATTTTTCAACAATAGTCACTTGTATAGAAACTCTAATAATGCAAAAAACTTGATTATTAAAATGCGCATCTAAATATATTCACATAAAAGTTTGGTAATGGGGAAAGATATTTTTAAAGATATTTTCAATTTTGAAAAACATTGTTATCATAAATTGCGTGCTCTCTCGGATAATGGAAAAATATGTACAGGGGTCATTTGGAAAAAAAAGTTTTGGGTTACTTCCGGTTGAATCGGAAGTGGTGAATTTTCAGTAGAGACTTCAAAATATGCGTATTCAAGTATGATAGCGACACACTAAATTTGAAACCTGTATCTCCAAAACTAGAGAAAAATTGGGAGGCGTACCTCACCTCGTGGTCACCCCGTATATTTCTTTAATATTAGTTCGTTAAAGTTACCTCCACCATATTATTATACAGAGTATGTTTTTCAACAATAGTCACTTGTATAGAAACTCTAATCATGCAAAAAACTTGATTATTAAAATGCGCATCTAAATATATTCACATAAAATTTTGGTAATGGGGAAAGATATGAGTAGTTCCCATTAGTGAAAATTTTGTAAGCTTACCCATTTAACATATTTTGTTACACGTTTATATAATTTCATGTTATATGTGTGAACATGAACATACAGGCCATACAGCTTATAGAGATATCACTAAATTTATATATTTTTTATAGAATAACCAGATATTGAATATGTGTGAAAATTAACATCCGTTAAAAATTAAATACATCTTACAGAATTACCACTATTGTCTGACACTATAAGTATTTATACGAGGGGGAAACCAATGGGGAATTTTGGTGTACTTGCCTCGGGTATTAGTGGAGAATTAGAGGAATTAGTTGAAATTCATAAGGTATTAGTCGGAAAGTAGGTGTACTAGTTGAAAATTATTTATTCCGAAATTTAATTTGAGGTATTACTCGAGTATTACATGAATTATTTCGTTAAGGGCGAGTTGTTCAAAACAAGCTCAACATCTGTTCAAGTGAACCGAGTTCAGTTGCTAAGGAAGTAGAAATTGCATTGGCTAATCCCTAGCAACTGAACTCGGTTCGCTTGAACCGCTGTTAAACTTGTCTGGTACAACTCGCCCTAAAAGGCCAAAAAAAGGTCTTCAGCCTATGGGACTTGGGAATTTCAGGAATTATTCGGAAATTATTGACCACCGGTGGAAATCATAATTGTTGATGAATGAAAAAAAAAAAAGGTCCTCACGAAAAACCTAAGACAGGGTTCAATATTTCTGTTATTACTCGGGTATTAGATGAATTACCTGGGCATTAGTGGCATTAGTTCGGGGTATTACTTACTAGTACACAATTTCCTCAGCGGTTTCCACCTCGTATTTATATGAATCAATAATGAATATACTCACAAAACTTTCAATAATCCACATGCAGCTTACCAACTGCAGTGTCGTTCCGAATATCGTACCGTCGATTGTTTTGTAGAGAACGGTATAATTTATTATCATCAACGTATACTCAATCACAACTGCTATACAGATTACGATGTAGAATACAATAATAATTCCAAACATGTCGTTCACTCCGACCACGATATCGCATAGAAAATTATTGAATTTCGTGATTTCTTTGAGTTCTCTTACTACTTTCGCTATGGGAATACCATTTAAACGAGGGAGACTACAAACTATTCTGTAGATACTTTCCAGCGAAATTTTAAGACTTTTGAATCGAACTGATGTCTCAATAGACAGCCAGAAATACAGAAGGATGATTTCATTCAATATAATAAACTCCACAGTCTTCACGATATAATAACTGTAGAATACAATGCCAAGAGAGTCTATCCAAACAGAGAATTCTAGTAACATCAAAGTTGACAACCCAATGTGTATATACACAAAATGGAACCAGAATAATCGATTTTTGATTTTGCAAGGAAAGAACCTCCGTTTCTTGTCAAAATAATCAAAGTTGTGCAACTGCTGACGCATCTTCAGTGGTTTGAGGATTATTGTTACGATTGGTGCAATTGTTGATATTATAGTGAGGAAAATGGCCGCTATATGGTCTAGTAATTTAACCAGAAATGGAAATCCGTCAAATATTGAAGTCGTCTTTCCATAAGACAAATAGACGAATCCACCGAGATGAACTAATATCCATAATATAAGGTAATATTTGTATTTTGGTGTTTGATGGCAAAGATCCGTGATTCCCAAGAAAAAACAAATCATGAGCAGTGGGCTGAGAAAAGTCAAATTGGAATATTTGTCAAGCAACATTTTCGTTTATGCGACTGTGTTGTTTCTAGGTTGAAAATATGATGTGTACACAGGATTCCCAACCAAAAGCCCTTCTGAGTTTGTTTGCAAATAATTGTCGTTCGTACGATAATGGGTGTTCAAAGCAGAACAATTTGTTTTAATATCTGCTGTCTATTCCGTGAATGACCAATGAATGCTAGTGGATGTCGTTATTTTTTTGTATCTGTGATTCACAGTATTGGACCAGTTTATATTTGGTTGAAACAGTGAGCCCAGATTTCAGAAATTTTTATTACTCATATTACTTTGGTATTATTTTGTTTTTGTTTTTTTGTTATTATATTTGAAATGTATCGATTGAGGTTTGGTTCATCCATGTATACAGGGTGTCCCAAAATAAAGGGGACAAACTCCGAGGATGGAATCCTCACTTCATTTCATGGCTGAAAGTTCCAATAAACATATACCCTAAAATGAGTATTAATCGAGTTACAGGGTGTTGAAAGTGAAACAAAAAATTGATTTTCCAGAATAACGGCTTAACTTTTCTTAATGAAATTTAATATGTTACTTGACAGCATTCAGTTTCATATTTCAAGGCAAATCATGTGTTTGTAACTCTGAACAGGGGCGTACGGCAGGTGGGTACCCCTATTCGCCCCTCCCCAACTTTCACGCCACTGGATTAATATCGATTTTGTCTTTTTTTTCTTAAACCCCAATATTTCCTATACAAAAAAGGAATACGTTTCGTTTCACAAATATCAACGGTTTTCGAGGTTTTTGAAGTTTACTAAGTGCGTGCATATCAAAATCTTTAATATTTTTGAAAGGAATGTGACGGTAACTATTTATAACATTATAACCAACATATTGCAATGAGTATAAATTCGAATATTTCGAAGATTTTTGGCATTTGCGAGGGATTTAGTTCACAAAAATTTCCCGATATTTAAAACTTACATAGCCACTAACAAAATAATCACTAATGAGTATCCGTATCACATACGCACCCACTTATTCAACTTTAAATATCTCGAAAACCGTTGATATTTGTGAAACGAAGCGTATTCCTTTTTTGTATAGGAAATATTGGGGATTAAGAAAAACAAGACGAAATCGATATTAATCCAGTAGCGTGAAAGTGGGGGAGGGGCGTACGCCCCTGTTTAGAGTTACAAACACATGATTTGCCTTGAAATATGAAACTGAATGCTGTCAAGTGACATACCAAATTTCATTAAGAAAAGTTAAGCCGTTATGGTGTTATTCTGGAAAATATATTTTTTTGTGTCACTTTCAACACCCTGTAACTCGGTTAAAACTCATTTAAGGGTATATGTTTATTGGAACTTTCAGCCTTCAAATGAAGTGAGGATTCTACCGTCGGAGTTTGTCCCCTTTATTCTGGGACACCCTGCATAGGGTATACTGATAAGTGTTTTAGTTTTCGATTTTTCATGTCTATCTTTACTGGCGTAGGTCCAATGAAGCCATACAAAATGTTTCGAGAGAGTATCTATCAGTCAAATTTTTGCCGATGGGCACAGTCAAAAATTAAAACAAAAAGACGGTATGCGTCAATTTCAAAACCGTCGGCGTCGTTTGATCCACGAAACATATTCAGATAGCAAAATATTGTCATGGAGCATCAAATGAAAACTTTTATTATCGAAGAACATATCATATCATATTTTCAAGCTGCTGGTTTACTCAACAAACCGGTGAATCGAAGGTACTGGGTCCATCCTTTCAATTCTGAGCGCGAAAATACTACAAGATTTTTCACATTTCATGGCAGCATTCGTAATTTTTTTTTATTTTTATTTTTATATTTATATCCAAACAGACCTGATGGTCTAATTACTATGGATATAATGTGTTCTGGGTAGGCCTTGTTACTTAGTCCATACGCCACATTAGGAGCAGCACTGTTAATTATTAAAGCAATAGTGAATCGTGGAGGATTATCCCCAGCCAGCAGCAAGATTCAATCACTCAGATTTACACCTGAAACTGAAAAAAATCTTGCCCTGCCTGGGGACCGAGCCCGCGACCTTTCGATCACGAAGCCCCGGCGTTAAATATGACAGTACATTTCTTAAATACTACAGAATGTCCATTAACTCCTTTGATGAACTTTTAAAAGCAGTACGAGCAAATATAACTAAGCAGGAAACTTACTGGAGGAGTCCAATTTCACTAGAAGAAAGATTAGCAATTACACTAATGTAAGAAAATAAACATTTATTTGTGCAAAGAAACATTTGAGTTATTATAAATAAGACATAATATGAAGTATGTAGCTTTGTTGTTACATGTTTTCGTAAATATTGGAAGAATACGCTGAGAAAGTGTCTTCTAAAGTCACAGATTCCTGAGGTGATCTGATGGGCACAAGTGTTTCTGTTGAGTTGTCTTGTCTTTTCTGTCATTTCACTCCACATTTCCCCTACTACTCCTTGGAGGCCTATTCCCATATTTAGGGATGATTGTGTACAAAATAAAATAAAATTATCCGTATCAAACATGGTCAACCAAGACACCCGGATGAAAACACACGCAGTCTGAACGCTCTCATTTAACTGACTGTGTTGTTGTTGTCTTCCTGTCACCGTGCCGTCCCCTTTGTCGGCAGCATATTGCGGTCACATCCCGTCGATGTGTTCCAACCGCATGTGTGCGGACGCGCCGATCTACGATAGTACTTCGTCGTCTTCCCGCCAAACAGGACCCGTTAAAACGCTCCCGGTACAACGCAATGTATGTCTCAGCACTGAGGCACCATGCTGTATGTAGCAGAGTGATTAGGAATATTGACAGATATCCCACGTTATTCAACGTTTTCAATGAACTGTTGAACAAAGCAGACGCTATAACCAAGGATGATATCGACTGATCCTTTCATTCTATTGTGTGCGTTAAGAGAACGCCTTGAAACAGCAACAAACCCCCAGATACTACTAACACAATGTTGATGATGCCATTCATGATAGATGCCTTGCAAAACGGAATTTCAGTTTCCAGGATCCCCGTGACAGGAACGATTTCAAATCATTGTAGAGCAAGATTACAATTACCGAGATATAACTCACATGGGAATCTTGAGGATTGTAATATAGGGTGAACTATGATCAATCACTGAATGAATTGAGTAAATAGTTCATAATGTAGAAACATGCTTGTGAAATTTCTGAACAATCCGTGATAATTTATATATTTTCCTGTTCACCAACTTTTGAAGACGTGCCACCGAATGAAGCACCTATAGTTTGTCCCTCCCCTCAAGTACAAACTCTTGATCTACAATGTCTGTGGTTCCATGCGAATTAACCCTACTTGCAGTCTATCTATTTCAGCTCTTTACTGTGTTCACTGAGACATTAATTTGGCTATATTTTTGTTAATCGGTCGTTCAAAAGGCAATAATGTCTTGGATCGAATGTAATTTGTGCTCCAAAGAACATTCTGTTTGCGTATACAGAAAGTTCATTCTGGACCAATATTATTTATTTAATTTTTCAAGGTAGTGATGTGTTGTGTTCTGCAAAAATTATTCATTTCGCAATCTCCTATTGAAATGAAACTTGATTTCAAATCATCAGTTTTATTTCCACGTTTGATTAGGAAGGAGGGGAATGATAACACTGATTTCATAGTTAGAGCGCCCATCGGCAAAAATTTTACTGATAGATACTCTCTCCAAACTTTCTGTATGGCTTCATTGGACCTAGTCTGCCACCGTTTTCCTCTGTGACTTTTCTTGTTTCGGGGGCGTTTTTCAAAAAAAAAAAAATCCGAAACACGTCGTTTTGACGACTGCAAAAAATTTATAGATACTGTTTTATTTTCAAGTTGAATAGCTTAAACACTTGAACTGAATCCTGAAAATAAAATTCTCTGACAATGTTCGAACATGTCGGAAAAATTACCATAGGAAAATTTATTAATAACCAGCTGATTTTATCAGGATTCATTCATTGAGAACAATAAAACCAACTTGTCGTATCGTCTGACACAGATCATGGGGCGTTTTTCCAGTCTGACGATCGATTTCACGACCACAAAAAATTTATAGATACTCTCTCCAAACGTTCTGTATGGCTTCATTGGACCTAGTCTAGTTCTTTTATTTCGTGGAAGTTTTTCCAAAAAAAAAAATTCCGCAATTTTTTTGTGTTTCCTAACTACGGTACGAAACTGTAGAAGATGATTTGTTAGGTTGTTTTAAGAAAAAAACTTCCTTTGAATATATATCCGGAGTTGCTTCGTTTCTGAGATACAGGGCGTAGAAGTTGAAAAAAAAAACAGTATTTGAACAATGTCATGAATATCTTCATACCGATTTGGATGAAATTTGCTACATTTATTTGAACTAATGGGGCACTTATTTAATCCCAACTAGATTGAAATTATTAGTGCCAGTGGCGTCTCAGTGGCCACAACAGCCAACAATATTTTGAAAAAAAGTACCCCACTGACTTTGTTTTGTAGGTTTAATTTTTTTTAGATTAGGCCACTGAAAATAAACCTTTTTGGTCTCTTGTGTTTTCTACGTATCCAGCTTGGTCTTCGAGAAAAAGAAATGAAAGCCATTTTATTGCACATCATGCAACACCTGCTTTGGAGCCTAGCTGACAATGATAGTAGAGTTTTTCCTATACATTAGTTCAAATAACTGTAACAAACTTCAACCAAATCGGTTCGAGGATATTCATGATATTTTATAATAGTAATTTATGTATCAAGTGAGTAGCCTACGGCTTCGTGCGTCAACATTTGCTACTCGTAAAAAAAGTATCACTTTACTCACGAGTTTCATAGAGTATTTTTTTACAACTGTCAAAAAAATAACCAATTCATATTTTTTTCCAAATATGAAATGAATTTGGCATATTTTTAGTGATTCATTATTCGAACAAAGTTCGAAGAGTATATGACGGAGAGTTGAGTTTCAAACAAATGAAACGAATAATTTCGACAGAGTCGAAACTCCTTTCTCTTCACACTATCCCGCACAATGAATAGTTATTTACCTAACAAGTGCGGAAAAGACATTTTCCGTAAGAGTTAGGTACAATATTTTTCCTACGAGTGTTTTTGTCCATCTTATTTATAAAAAAACAAGGTTTTTAATAAACAAGTTTTTCTAACAATGCTACAAAATGACACATAAGACAGAATAGATCATTTAGTTAGTACTAAATATCCTCATTTTCAACAATTCAAAAATCGGGCGGAAAACTAAAAATAGTACGGAAAAGTAAAATCGTGCGGGAAAGTAACTTTTCCGCATGATTTTAAATCGTACGGAAAAGTACAACTTTCAAAACGAAAAATAGTGCGGAAAAGTTACTTTTCCGCACGCTCGTAGGAAAAAAATTTAAGCGAATACTAAAATAACATATTCATCGAAGTCAATATTATTATTATTAATGTTGACTTGACTTTCGAATAACTAGTCCATCGAAGTAACTTTTCATTTTCTTAGATTGGTATTCAAAATGAATAAACAATCTTCGTGAAGCAACGAATACCTTTTTCTTTCTTTGAACTATGTCAAGGAAATCTCATATTTGCACTATCCACGACTTTCTCCGTTCAATCTTCATCACTTTTCATTTCTACTTGAATTAAATTTATCATTATCAAGAATTCGTTATCTGGATAGATGCCCAATTTCACAAATTTCATTAATTATTGTTGTCAACTAGTTTCTGACGGCCAAACAGCCATAGCTACCTTGGATTATCTAGTGTAGATTAGGTCCAATAGTTCCTTAGAGGTATATGCTATTATTGTGACAATATATTTCCTTGCTTAACAACCAATCAGTGGATTTCAAAATTTGAAATTCAGCCAATAGAATCAGAACTACAGTGAAAATATAGCTTGTCGCTGTATTTTCACGGTGATAAACCTGCTTAGTTTTTGTTTTACCATCTGTCAAGTGAAAATGATTTAAATTATAGACGTCAAATTTATGTGTTTTGACTAGTTATCTTTATTTATCAATATGAGCGATCGTTGGGGACAAATGTCCATTGGTATCATAGATGAGGCCGTGGAAAAGAGTATTCCGTTGAATACGGCTAGAAGTAAAGCATCAATTACCAGGTGACACGATTTTTCTTTATTTCAAATCGATATATTGTCGTCCTAAATACAATTCGTGGTATGATTAAAAACCTATAATTTTTTGGAATATCAATTCATTGGCAATCCCAATGCAAGAAAATATAACTCGTCCTGCGGACTCGTTGTATTTTCAGCTTTGGGATTGCAATTCATTAATATTCCAAAAAATTATCGGTAATAATCATACCACTTATTATATTACCCCTGATAATATATTTCCTTGCTTAACAACCAATCAGTGGATTTCAAATTTTGAAATTCAGCCAATAGAATCGGAACTACATTGAAAATATAGCTTGTCGCTGTATTTTCACGGTGATAAACCTGCTTAGTTTTTGTTTTACTATCTGTCAAGTGAAAATAATGATTTAAATTATAAACGTCAAATTTATGTGTTTTGACTAGTTATCTTTATTTATCAATATGAGCGATCGTTGGGGACCCAATGTCCATTGGTATCATAGATGAGGCCGTGGAAAAGAGTATTCCGTTGAATACGGCTAGAAGTAAAGCATCAATTACCAGGTGACACGATTTTTCTTTATTTCAAATCGATATATTGTCGTCCTAAATATAATTCTTGGTATGATTAAAAACCTATAATATTTTGGAATATCAATTCATTGGCAATCCCAATGCAATAAAATACAACTCGTCCTGCGGACTCGTTGTATTTTCAGCTTTGGGATTGCAATTCATTAAAATTCCAAAAAATTATCGGTAATAATCATACCACTTAATATATTACCCCTGACAATATATTCGCCTCGATAGTTTGGAATTTTGATAATACTCATTTAATAGTAAGAATGCTAAGAATATTATGGGTGAAACATTTTTTGTATATCAGATATTTATAAGTTATTAGTTGCCAAAGAAAATGAGAACTGGCTTTATGACAGGATTTCGTTATTATTCAGATCTGTCACTGTTGTTGCATGAAACTGTCGGTTGCCTAGCAACAGCTGTTAAAAAAAGTGCACTATTTTTACGCTTTTCCGTTTAATAATGAAATCGTATGTTGATAATGAAATATTGTAATACTTCACGCACACAAACCACACAAAAATAGACTTTTTTGATAGTTGTAGAAAAATAACTTTTCTTCACAAAAATAATTCAAATAATCCGGAAAAATGTTCATAGGAACTTTTTTTCTCAAAACGACCTAACGAATCACCTTCTGCAGTTTTGTACCGTAGTTACATTGTTATAACAATGGTAGTTAGTAAACACCTTCAAAATTTCATAATTATCTCACACTAGTCATTGAAAAATATTTTTCTTTGCATCAGAAATAATTGCTGAATCGTTTATAATTAATTAACTCAATTTATCCAACATTTAAGACACAACAGCTTTTTTTTATCAGATGAAATTCGATTTTTTTTTATAAACTTCAACGCCTTGTATCTCAGAAACAAAACAACTCCGGACATATCTTCGTAGGAACTTTTTTTCTTAAAACGTCCTAATAAATCACCCTCTGCAGTTTCGTAATCATTAATAATCAATACAAACTGGAACATGTGTTTTACTGTGATAACTGAAAGATTGTATTTGTTCGTCAGACTCTAGTTACGCCCCAATATGCGTGTCAGACACTTATGCCACATTTTACGTACTGCCTTTATACATATAATGTCTGACGTATATCTATACATTTTTTGTGGTCGTGAAATCGACCACTTTAACGCGTAAGGCTTGAAAAACGCCTCATGATCTGTGTCAGACAATATGGAGAGTTGGTTTTATTACTCTCAATGAATGGATCCTGAGAAAATCAGCTGGTTATTGATAAATTTTCTTATGGTCGTTTTTCCGACATGTTCGAGGGGGTAGACACCCCCATAACCCATGTTCATTGTCAGAGAATTTTATTTTCGGGATTCAGTTCAAGTGTTTAAGCTATTCAACTTGAAAATAAAACAGTACCTATAATTTTTTTGTAGTCGTTGAAACGACGTGTTTCAGAATTTTTTTTGGAAAAACGCCCCCGAAACAAGAAAAGCCCCAGAGGAAAACGGTGGCAGACTAGGTCCAATGAAACCATTTGGAGAGAATATCTATCATTAAAATTGTTGTATTATGTTTACACGTGTGTGGCGCCTACACCTACAAAAAAGTTATTTTGTTTATTACAAATTCTCAAAATTCACTCTGTTTTCCACTTCTTTTGGTAGTGTGTCTCACTCCTCAATGAAACATCACTGTTACTTTTGTTATTTTACAATAACAGATGGATGGATTCAAATTTATAGATGTGCTTTTACTCGCTTTTTATTACATGTGACAAAAAAATAAATAAACAAATTCATTACAAATGCAACTACTACTCTGGAATATTTTTCAATTTCTGTTCCTGGGTGTTCTTCTCTGTACAAGGGAAGGTTTTATTTTCATCTGAAAAAAAAGTGATTTTAATTTTGGAAGGACTAAAATACATTTCTGAGATGAAAATTTTATCTTGGAGTCGCAGGTCCATATTTCCAAAGGTCCCAAGAAAAACACATTAGCTTATCGACTTTAGCAAACCGGAAATGAGAAATTCCAACTTTAGGTGAGAGAGCAAGAAAATAAAAAAAATTGCCAAAAAAAAATTGTAACGGAAATAAATGTATATTTACCGAATAATTGCAGCGCTTTTTACACGAGAGCAGTGTATGAATTTTTCAACTGTGCAGACGTTAAATAATCGTTCTTTCAGTATCTTCTTTGTTTAATATTCAGTTGATAATTTCGGGGCTTTCTACACGAGAGAAGAGGACCTATACAATTTATTTTTCCTACGAGCGTGCGGAAAAGTAACTTTTCCGCACGATTTTTCGTTTTGAAAGTTGTACTTTTCGTACGATAAAATCGTGCGGAAACGTTACTTTCCCGCACGATTTTTACTTTTCCGTACGATTTTTACTTTTCCGCACGATTTTTGTATTGTTAAAAATGAGGATATTTACAACTAACTAAATGATCTATGTAACTATTCTGTCTTATTAGTCATTTTGTAGCATTATTATAAAAACTTGTTTATTAAAAACCTTGTTTTTTCATAAATAAGATGGACAAAAACACTCGTAGGAAAAATATTGTACCTAACTCTTACGGAAAATGTCTTTTCCGCCCTTAACGGCTTGCTCGAACTCCGCTCCGCGTCGTTCGTGCAACTGCCGTCGCGTGCGGAAAAGTACTACTTTCCGCACTTGTTAGGTAAATAACTATTTCGTGGGTATATCTGTTCAGGTTTCATACAATAAAGAGTAATTCGAAAATATACAGTGTCTTTCAAAAGTCTGGGAACGGTCTCATATTTCAGAATCGGCTGAAAGAAAATTCATGAAAATTTCTACTGGATGGTTTTTGATGATGCCCGATTCATTGGTGATATTGGCAATGTCAAATCAATAGTTTTTCAGATACTGAGGGTAACTCAATTTTTTACCCATTACTTATGTCTCCAAATATCAGATTTTAATTTAATGTGGTTTTTGAAATATGACAACATGGCATTTTCGTTCGAAAGTCTGGGAACGTTCCAATATTTTCGAAACGGTTCGGAAAAAATTCATGAAAATTAATATAAGATGGTTTTGATGATTCAACGGTGATATTGGCAATGTTGCCAAATGGATAGTTTTTCAGATACTGAGGGTAACTAAATTTTTTTAAAAGGAACATCCCAACTATTTTCATTGCAATCAATTCAACGCCTCCTCATTACTTATGTCTCCAATTATCAGATTTAAATTTAATGTGGTTTTTGAAATATGACAACATGACATTTTCGTTCTATACATTTTCAATACGGTTCGAGAAAAAATCATGAAAATTCATACAAGATGGTTTTTGATGATGCCCGATTCAACGGTGATATTGGCAATGTTGCCAAATTAACAGTTTTTCAGATAATTGGGGTACCTCAATTTTTTCAAATGGTACATACCAATTATTTTCATTGCAATCAATTCAACGCCTCCTCATTACTTATGTCTCCAATTATCAGATTTAAATTTGCTGTGGTTTTTGAAATATGACAACATGGCATTTTCGTTCAATACATTTTCAATACGGCTAGAGAAAAAAACATGAAAATTCATACAAGATGGTTTTTGATGATGCCCGATTCAACGGTGATATTGGCAATGTAGCCAAATTAACAGTTTTTCAGATACTTGGGGTACCTCAATTTTTTCAAATGGTACATACCAATTATTTTCATTGCAATCAATTCAACGCCTCCTCATTACTTATGTCTCCAATTATCAGATTTAAATTTGTTGTGGTTTTTGAAATATGACAACATGGCATTTTCGTTCAATACATTTTCAATACGGCTCAAGAAAAAAATCATGAAAATTCATACAAGATGGTTTTTGATGATGCCCGATTCAATGGTGATATTGGTAATGTTGCCAAATTAACAGTTTTTCAGATACTGAGGGTAACTCAATTTTTTCAAATGGAACATCTCAATTATTTTCATTGCAATTAAGTCAGCGCCGCCTCATTACATATGTCTCCAATTATCAGATTTAAATTTGATGTGGTTTTTGAAATATGACAACATGGCATTTTCGTTCAATACATTTTCAATACGGCTAGAGAAAAAATCATGAAAATTCATACAAGATGGTTTTTGATGATGCCCGATTCAATGGTGATATTGGTAATGTTGCCAAATTAACAGTTTTTCAGATACTGAGTGTAACTCAACTTTTTCAAATGGAACATCCCAATTATTTTCATTGCAATTAATTCAGCGCCGCCTCATTACATATTTCTCCAATTATCAGATTTAAATTTGATATGGTTTTTGAAATATGACAACATGGCATTTTCGTTCAATACATTTTCAATGAGAAAATGGTTCGTTGAAATGTCTGCGAACGGTCCAATATTTTCAAAAGGGCTCGAGAAAATCTGATGGAATTTTATACATGATGGTGTTTTCAGATATTGCCGTTAGCTCTATTATTTTAAATGGAACATCCTATTTTTCTTTGCGATCAACGCAAGTCACTCCCTCAGTGCCGTTCCCAGACTTTTGAACGAAAATGCCATGTTGTCATATTTCAAAAACCACATTAAATTAAAATCTGATATTTGGAGATATAAGTGATGGATTGGCGCTGAATTGATTGCAATGAAAATTTTTTGCTCAAGCGGAAATCCAATGAAATTAGTTAAATTGAGATCATGTGATTGAATACAACCAATAAGAACAACATTATACTGATAACAGACCCAGCGGTCTGTTTTCACTCTCAGGCACGTTGCTATGGATATACATATTTTGATTTATTTCGATAATAACGTCAAAATGTCAGTGATGTCATGATTTGGTTGTAATGCTGACGAGAAGATTGATGAAATTTTCTCATCAAATATATCAAAATAAACTGTTTACAATAACAACTTTGCATGGAAATCCTTTATAGACTATTGCAATGTTACAAAGTATCGGTTAGCAAAAAATTTTCTATTCGAATAACCCTCGAACATTGATAAATATAACAACTTCCTCAAGCTTGTTGCTTATAGAAAACAGACCTCCGCCTTCGGCGTCGGTCTGTTTCCAAGCAACAAGCTTTCGGAATTTGCTATAATTATCAATGTCCTTGGGTTATTACTACTGAAAATAATTAGGATGTTCCATTTGAAAAAATTGAGTTACCCTCAGTATCTGAAAAACTATTGATTTGGCAACATTGCCGATATCACCGTTGAATCTGTCATCATCAAAAACCATCCAATAGAAATTTTCATGAATATTCTTTCAGCCGATTCGGAAATATGAGACCGTTCCCAGACTTTAGAAAGAAACCGTATAGATTTTTTATGAAAATGAAAATTTTATTGGGGCGCCGCCGCTGCATTTGAGCATTCTCAGATATCTGGTGAGGATATTTGAAAACCTATAATAAAACACGTTGAAAAAATGTGTCATTACCGGTCGGTATATTACCACTTATTATTTTATGAAGAAGGATCAAATCTAGGTGTTGTTTTCTTGAAGATGATGGAGCTAGATTTCTATATTGCCGTGTTTGTTGGAAATCCGCGGATATTTCGAGTTTAAATTTGAAATTATTCAGAAATCTACACTGCTTTTTTTTTTAATTCGATCATTTGAAATAAATGTTTCAATATTTGGAACTGGGATTACCTGTTGAAAGGCCATAATTTATTCAAATAAAGATTATTCAATTCATAATTCAGTCTTTGGAAAATTTCCTATTGTGTATGAATTTCGCCGGCGAGTATCGAACATAAAATAATTCATCAGCCCCTACGAATGCTGAATCGCATCCGCCCGACACCTGCCTAAGTTCCTTCAAGAATATACCTTGCAATGCTCCCTGAAACACACAGCAAATGTTTGCCAAATTGATGACTATACAGGTTGTCCCAAGACTTCCTCTATTCCTTTCGGGTTTGTATATACAGGGTGTCCGGTAAACCTTGTACAATATTGAAACTGGTGATAGACCAGGTCATGACTGTTCTGAATATCAAAATTTCACCTCGGTAAAAACCTCACCGTTTTCGAGATAATGGGCATTTTTTGAGTTTCTAGAAAATCTCTACCTCCCATTGGATTTTTGAGTGCCATGTCTACAAATCGAGACAAATTCAAATATCCTTGCTGCTTTAGATTACTGATGAGTGATGCTTTCATACGTACAGAACAGTTTTTCAGAAAGTGATAACATTTTTCAAGAAATGGGGATAAAATGCCAGATTTGAGTTTCATCAATTTTTTTAACAAAAGTTTGACATTATTATCGGAAAAAAGCATAACCACGTGGATTTGCAAATTCATTACAAAAGATTGCACATTTTGTCCAGATTCTACCATGTTATAGAACATACTACAATTATTGGAGGGAGTAATATTTCCAGTGAATCAGAGTGTGGTGTTATTCTGAGCTAATCAACTCTGTAGACTTTGTCAATAATGTATTTTATTATTATCCTTCCAAGACGAAATGATGAAATAATCATGAGTGATACGGAAACAGTTACTTAGAATCATTCAATGATATGTAAAAAAGTAAACACTAATTCAAAGTTTTTATGAATCAACATACACTAATGAACCACAATAACGCTTATTCATCATTGCACTGAAAATATTACAATAAATGTTTGAATTGTTTTCCATTCACTCGTATGCAGAGACGACATCTTTTCAAGAAGGACCTTATCAAATGCGGTATAGCCCCCGAATCAGCGATACTCTGAGCGGCAGTCTGAATACGCCGCGCCGTCTCAATCGCTCCATTTCAGTTATAGTTTTGGAGTAAACCAGTTCAAATATCCCCAGTAGAAGAAATCCAATGGATTTAACACTGGGGATCTGGGCGGCTACAGGATTGTACGATCGCTGAACTCGTACGCCATAATGCGCCGGGCAGAAACATTATTTGTCTCAGTACTAACGGTAGATTTTCTAAAAGAAGGGGCAGTTAATTTTGCAGGAAATTCAAATAAATGTTGTCATTTGAGCTTTGTGGCAATTCACAAGAGCCAATTACTTCATCATTTAAGATTCCCGTCCATAAGTTTATTTTGAACTGGTGTTGTGATTTGTCCTCTCTCATTAAATTTGGATTTTCTAGGCTATAGCTGTGTGAGTTATGCATGTTGGTATATCCATCTCTTTTGCATGAAGATTCATCGGACCACAGCATTTTTTTAAAAAAGTTCGGATCCTCACGGTTCCTTCTTAACACGGATATCGTTCTGCATAAAGCGCAGCTGCAGCATTAGCACTACCTCCACATTCACCATAAAATAAAATGGAATAGTAATGTAATGTTTCACCCCTTTCAAAGATAACAACACAATTAAAAAAAGATTCATAGGTAGCCTTATTATTGGTAGAATATGCCCAAACAATATCATTCCTTCAACTATTCAGCAATTCGAAGAAAAAGAAAATATTCTTTCTCATTTTTAGAAGCGTGTAACGTTTTGAGGAAAGGCCTAATAGTGTTTGTTTACATGAAAGACCCCCTTTAATTTTCGACAAAGATCACCTTCTAAAAACTATTGCACTTATTTATTTGTATAATCTTTCGATCTCTGAAATTTCGTTGTAATCTGGGTGTTGGTCAATTGCGACATTTATCACAAGCATTCGTGTCTAAATATGGCACCAATGAAAAGTTAATTTTATTGACATACCAAGCAATTTATTGTTTCTTATTAATAGCCATTTCTACATTTTATCTTGAGAATAATTTCGAAACAAAATACTTTTTCGGCGTGAGTATAAAAGTAGAAGGAAGCCTAGAATAACACCACACTCTGATTCACTGGAAATATTACTCCCTCCAATAATTGTAGTATGTTCTATAACATGGTAGAATCTGGACAAAATGTGCAATCTTTTGTAATGAATTTTCAAATCCACGTGGTTATGTTTTTTTCCGATAATAATGTCAAACTTTTGTTAAAAAAATTGATGAAACTCAAATCTGGCATTTTACCCTCATTTCTCGAGAAATTGTATCACTTTCTGAAAAACTGTTCTGTACACCTGAAAGCATCACTCATCTGTAATCTTCAGCAGCAAGGATATTTGAATTGGTCTCGATTTGTAGACATGGTACTCAAAAATCCAATGGTAGGTAGAGATTTTTTAGAAATTAAAAAAATGCCCATTATCTCGAAAACGGTGAGGTTTTTACTGAGGTGAAATTCTGATGTTCCGAAGAGTCACGCCCTGGTCTATCACCAGTTTCAATATTGTACAAGGTTTACCGGACACCCTGTATATGTTTGGTCAATAGTAAAAACACAAGAGCTTTTCTTTTATCGGATAAATTTCTTTCTTCAACGAAATAATTTTGCCAATCGGTAATTTCACGAGAAATACTGACATTTTTTGGCAAGATAAATCAACGACAATCCATAAATACACCACAATAATATTCACTTTCAATAAAACAGTTATTTGAAGGGACAGTTGATAACAACACAATAGTTTATTATAATAATCTTGTGATTTGTTCACATGAAACTTTCCCAAAACGATTCATATAGTGTCAATTATCCTGAAAAATCATTGCTGTCATGGCAGAAGTTGAAGGGACGGTCGCTTACTATAGATGAAGTCTGGTTTTGAGGAACTTTCATTTTTATCGCGATAAAAAAGGTGCATTTTTCTTTATCGCTGTCAAAATCACTCAGATGTCATATTTAAATGGGCTTTTTTCCACAGGAGTTGATTTATCTATGTAAAAGAGCACTAAGATACCTATAAACAAAACAGTGAGTTTCATGATTGCAATACAAGAAAGAGAGGTAATATTGTTATTTTAGCAAACCTGCTACAAAAAACACAACAAGGTGTAAACTATAATGGCCCAAATTTCTTCAACAAAATATCTAATAATATGAAAATATTGAATATAAAAATATTCAAGTTTAGATTAAATAGTTATTTATGCAACAAGTGCAAAAAGTAGGTGTTGTCCAACTCGACCTGATGGCCTCGTTGGACAATTTCAGGCCGGGTACAATAAACCCCTTTAGCACGAGTTTCATACAATATTTTTCCTACGTTCATGCAAAAACCAGAAAATCTTTCATTTAGGTGGCACTAAACTGTAAGGAAGACATTGTTTGTTTAAATCTATCTGCTAAAAGTAATTCAAAAACATTTTGTGTAATTCATAGAATATCATATGAAGGAAATAATTTTATTTTTAACAAATTGCATTTTCTAGTAATTTCATAGTCCATTATATAATGAATATGATTAAACATGCAACTATTTAAAAGATAATACAATCTCACAGAAAATGGGCTGAATTTGGCGTCGATTTGAAAGTTTATGTCTGTCATGATGACAGAACGCTATAGTAGAATGACAGATGAGTGCAATAAAGTTTTTATTGCACTCAGTGCAATAAAGAGACAGTTTTTCCACCAAATATAGTTCAATAAAGTTTTGTTTTTTGCATGAACGTAGAAAAACAATATTTAATTAAAAAATGTTTCTATTCCATTCAAGAGTTTACAAATATTTCGACAAATGATCTAAGTATCCAATTTCTTAATTTCTTGAAACTGCATTGCAAATATTTTTTTTGTACAACTGTCATTAGAAATGACGTTTTCAATTCATTGACATATGAACTAAAAACTGACGTTTTCACAAAATCACTTTTAACACATATTGTGAAAGATACTTTTAACACTAGTCTTAAAAGTAAAATGACAGTTGAGATGATGAATACTCATGTATAAAAGTTCGCACATGTATTTGGCCGTTTGTGCAATTGGTAATACTAATTCCTTTTGAAGTTACAAACGAAGTAGTATTCAGTCCAACTGTAGAAGGTCCTTCATCACTGACAAATAATGACATTCATAAATAAAGTGCGTTGGGGTTTATTATAGTTGGAGCCTATTTGTAATCCAAAGATCGTTTGTTCGAATCTTCATGGATCTTATGTATTTTTTTTCCTATTAGCAGTAACTGTTGTACAAAAAAAATTGTATGATATATTTGTTAAAAGTGATTTTATTTTGCTCGTGGGGTTGCTCCACTCGCTAACGTTCGTTTCGCAATATTCCCCACTTACAAAATAAAATGCTACTTTTAACACTTGTATCATAAATAACTATCACATGATTGTAAAATGAGTTTTTAACATTTTTATTCATATACCTGTAATGATATAGGTGTGAATATAAGTGTGTATTTATGTAGGTATGTATACGTTTTCTGTCTGTTATAGAATTTAATTAATAGTATTGAGATAGTTTTATTTTTATTCCAGATTCCAATATTGACAAGTATAAACGTTTAAAATGTAGTAACACAATAAACAACAATAAACAATAAATAATATTGCTGAATTAATTATTTCCATTTAAAAAAATGGTGGATGATCGGGTTGGATGTCGTCGTGTAAAACTGCATTTTTATCAAGAATCGTTGCACCTATCGACTTTCCATACGATTAATTTTATCCAGAAAATGTTCACACAACCTTATTGTGTTGAAAAATATTTAAAAATATCTGTCACTTCCAAGTTCTGGAGTTTGGACCATCGGGGGTAGTCCGTTCCTGACTTTGTAGCAAAACAACTGACTTATCCATAAATCCCCATCTAAAGAATTCATTTGTTAAGTCAATCACCGAAATTTGGTTTTATTTTGAATATTCACTTAGTTATTAAAGAAAAACATTTTTCATTTTGTAACTTCGATGGTCCGTAACGAAGAATTTTAGGAAAGAAAGGTATAAATGAAGTACTGGTGATATTTTAACCCATCCATATATTTCCGAGAGGAAGTCCAGGGACACCCTCTATAAATACTTGTTTCACGATTCTGGCCAATCATCGGTGCACACCAAGTCGAGATGAAGAACAAAGTCCTACTCGTAATAATATAATTAATTTCCATCGGCTTTTGTCTAATATTCTTACTTGCACTGAACTGTTCGGAACTTTTGGTGTAGTTATGAATATACTGGAGTTCTATCCCAACACCAAACCACTAAATGTTCTAAACATTCATACATCTGAGAGTCCACAGAGAAAACAATGCGATTTTCCTTCGATAAAAGAAAATCAAAACTAAAATATCTTGGTTTAGTACTTGATCAACATATGAGATGGGACGAACAGGCTCTTTATGTTACAAAGCGACTCCGCCAGCTCACTTATAATTTATCCAATTTAAGACAAATCCTAACCATAAAAAATATGATGACTGTATTCAGATCATCGGCAGAATCAGTTAATTAGGTGCTGTATCTCAATGTGGGGTGGTATATTTGATTGCAATCCATACAGTCTGCAAGCTATGCAAAATACAATAATCGAAATTATTCTTCGGAAAAAAAAACTATACTCAACGGAACAGCTCTACAAAGAAACCAACTTGTATAACATACATAATACAAAATTGTATAACCGTTAAATGATTTCTGAATTGAATAGGCGCCAGCATAGTTCGCTTTTCAGTATGATCAAGGTCTTTTTTTCAAAACAATTATATTACTGTTAAAAGTCTCTCATTTAATAACGTATTTGAATATTGTTTTTTCAATACCATCTTTTACCTGCAATCGTATTCTTTGTCAAAACTAAAAGGTAACCTTTAGAGACAAAAATAACTTTTTGAAAAAGAGACCTGTTTCATGTTGAAAATGTTCACATTTTGTATTCATCCGAGAAAATTTAGTGGTTACAATATTTCAATTAACAGCTATAAGATTTTTTTGAAAAAATACTTGTATAACTACATTTTTCTGGGTGTAAGATGTCTATATATTTATCATTGTCTGGTATGGATGTATACTAATAAACATCTCTATAGCGAAAATACAAAAAAACTCACAATGTAGCAGAAGTTTGAAAGAAAACATCTTATTCAACAAATATAAAACTCGTATGAAAATATTCATAAATCTTAATTACCTGACACTAGTGAAGCTGCTCTAAAAAAATCTCTCTTAATCAAAAAATTTAATGTACTTATGTATGTGAGTGTGAATATGTATATGTCTGATATAAACTTATCTCCACCTATTTCTAGGTTATGTGTACTAGAAATGATATGATAAGAAGAAATGATAAGAAATGATGGTCCTGGCCATATCAATCATTCCGATAAAGATTAAAAAAAAGGAAGGAACCAAACTGAGAAAAAAATAAAAAAAGTAAAGAAAATATTGAGAGCGATAACATTCCCATTGAAACTATTTTATGTATAATATTTATAAATGTTTGTGTACCATTCGTAGTGAATACCAATAATCCAGTACGATTGGGTCTTGAGACAAGAATCGATTGTAGCACCACCAAACTTGGTATGCTATTAGTTGGAACCATGAAAAACACAAAAAAAAAATAGTTTACCAAAATTCCAGGGGTGGAAAATATTTTTTTTTCGTTTAAAAATATATAAATAGAAAACGTGATTGAACGCCGATATCAAATTTCAGGTTCACCCTTAGCCGCCGCTGAAAGTTCCGGCGAAGCCGAATATTTGATTGGTCATAACTCTGCTAAAAATAATCGAAGAAGGAAAAGGAAAAGTTCATATAGTTTCTGAAGACTCCTACCTTCTCATGCAAATATAATATGCGAGTATTTGAGTACCTGAAATGTGTTTTGTCGCACTTCACGAAGTTGTTTGCGGATGATCCAAAAATCATGAATAATTTAGTAAATATGGAATTATTACACTGAAGCAGCAACCCATACCCTCTTTGGACTATATGCAACAATTTTAAAGTAGTGTGATAGGTCCCACTTATACATGCTAAAAAAAACTTTGTTTTACTCCTGCCTCATTTTCAACGTACCCATAAAATCGGCATTCTCTTCACTAAATGTTGAAAATAATCGCTTATTCATATCCCGCATATATATATATATATATATATATATATATATATATATATATAAAATTCATATATATATATATATATATATATATTCAATAACACAATTGTGAAGTGCAAACCTAAGCTTAAAATTTTCATTTTTTATGTAGGATGTGTATGATGGATGATGGATGATGGATGTGTATGGTAAGTTGAAAACTGAGGCAGGAGTAAAACCCAGTTTTTTCTTTGGCATGTATAAGTGAGACTTGTCTCACTAGTCTTAAATCGTTGCATATTGTCCAAAGAGGGTACTGATTATTGCTTTGGTATAATTATTTCATACCAATTAAAATATCCATGACTTTCGGATCCTCCGTAAATATCGTAGAAGGGATATGTGAAGTGTGACAAAACGCATTTTAGGTACTCAGATACTACATTTTATATTTGCATGAGGAAGTAGAGTTCTTTATGAACGATATGCATTTTTTCTTTTCTTTCCACTATAATTTTTAGCATAGTTATGACAAATCCCTGCCTGAATTTGCAGTGGAGGATTAGCGCGAGCATGAAATGTGACGTCGGCGTTAAACCACGTTTTCTGAGAAAATGAGCGTATTTCATAAGGTATTACTAACAATCATTCTTGTGGAAAATTGAATTAACCTATCGAAATCTTTTTTTGCTAAATCTTATATCTTCTGAAATAACAAACAAAATAATTTTTTGAATGAACATTTTTTTAGGTTCCTCCCATGGTTTTTTGGTGAACATATTTTTTTTAATGAATCATGATGTCGAGATGTCATGTGCCGAGTTTCAGAGTGCTACAATTCATTATTCAGTTTTTGCTCGAGTTTGTCTGTCGTTACTGCATTACAAACGAAAATCCTGAATTATTCCAAAGGCATCACAAAACAAGCACCTCAAGTACTTAGGTGAAACTTTTGTAAAATCAAGAAAAATAAATTGAAAAAAAAATCTGAAAAATATGTGGAATTTCATGGGGAGTATATGAGGATCGGATGAAATCAGCCCTCACAGTTATTTGCTCTCGTCAATTACCAAAGAAACCAAATTTTCGTGCAAAATGAAAGTTTATCCAATAAAATAAAAACCTCTTGTGGTATTACCCTCGACAAATACACTAGTGGTTTTTCACTTATTCATTTGTTGATCAATTATCGCGGTGTTGGTTGCCAAAATGAGTAGTTTGACATTGATATGTTTCTGAATTTCTTATTCATTAAATTGTCCTGCCGAATTACACTCGAGGTTTGTATTGATATCGAGTAAATTTGTGTTGTTCAAATTTTAAACTGTTTCCTTTAGCAATTTGACTCGAATAACTGTCAACCTTCGGTGTCGTGTTTTTAATAGTTGACAGTTATTCTTGTCGAATTGCTAGGAAACAGTTTCTCATTAAACAACCAAAATTTACCCGATAAAATACAAACCACTTGTGCAATTATAAGTGACAATTTCGCTCATATTATATAAACCAATGGAATACCATCATTTTATCATTCGAAACCAACGAAACCGGTGTTTCGCTTATTCATTGTGTATACATTTTTATAGTTATGATAATCACGGTTAATATAGAAACGTCAGTTTTAAGGTGGTCCATAGTTTCTAAACGATGCAACTTGATTTTTTTTTTCGATTGCAAGTATGTTTCTTTCTTGGGAGAGTATTTTTGAAAAATATTCCGAAGTATACAGGATGACCCAGAAAAGAGCACCAATCCAAAGTTATGTTTTTGTGATAAGGCACCCTATATTTCATGATAGGGTTGAATAGAGATTAATTGGACCATTAAAAAATGGAGGGTCGTGTATGTTTATCAACGTTATTTCCGGATATATATCGATATCACTTCAAAAAACTTGAGTTATTCAACACTCTCTAAGTCGTCGTGGAAAAATAATTCTAAAAACTGATGGGAGGCGAAATGACTCCAATATGGTCTAGTAACATGACACACAGTTGAAATTTCATTACTTCTTGTGTGCTGGATAGATCGAAACGCAAACTGAAACATATCTTTGTTTTTTCAAATGGAAATCAACACATTCAATTTCAGTAATAAAAATGCCACAAAATTTCTTTTTCAATGTTGTATCACAATTGGTATTTACTTTACCATGTAAACGTATAAATGAAATGCATTATGATTTCTGATGCACTTGAAGTCTTTAATAAATGAAAGTCAACTGGAGATTTGAAAGGGAAATAAAGATGTAGGAGTACTGACCGACAAAAATGATATTTTGAGAGAAATTGCTTGAATTAAAACCATAGAAGAAGGAAATTGTTCCAGTAATCACTCCTGAAGTTATTGATGTGGAAAGCTCAATACTCTTGCGTAGAATAAATGAAGAAGAATTTTGTATAAAAGTGTATAATTTTCAAAATTACAAAGTGATTTCTTCTTCTTTTCAATTTGTTAATTTTATCTTTGGAATTTAATGGTTAGTTACCTAACTTGTTGCAAGATTTTGGTTCCAGGACTGGTTTCCTGTATTAATTTAGCAATGTCATTGCATAAGTGCATATGTTCAAAAAAGACATGAAAAAATATTTTAATGTAGAAGATATATCAGAAGTAGCATTGAAGGCAAGTCTTCTGTCTCTTCTGAATTCAAATTTGTGGATAAATTTATTAATAATTGAAGGTTGGTAGCCCATGTTGACAGCAATCTGTATGATTGTTTCCTTCTTGGTTATTGGAGTAAATACTCCATTAACCACCCCAACTGTTCTGATTGCTCTGCTTCTTACATAGGTCGAACTTAACTCGTATCAACGAATACTTGAAAAAAACCTGACAAGTCAGCATTTGGTAATCATTCAAAATCCAACAATCATAATTTCAGCCCAAATAGTTATTCAAAAATTTTACATCAAATTGAAAATTAGAATTATATGAGATTGGATTTGCTCGAAGGACTGGAGATTTTAAAAGAACGTTTCAGTAATGAAAACTGCTTGAACTCTCAACTAATTGTATTAAAAATGTCCTCACAAATTGTGAAACTTCCTGTTACCTGACTTGTAAGTACTGAACAAAATTTATAATATTTTTCCAAATTCCATAACGTCGAAAGCGCTTTGCAATTTTAGAAATTATACACTTCCATACAAAATTCCTCTTCATTTATCCTGAAGTTATGACAAAAATACGGAGTGTGATTCATCATGAAAAGGAAACGGTGTGGCCATTTAAAAAACGAACACATTTTTCAATTTGTGTTTCAATGCATCCGGTACAAAAAAAGAAATAAAATTTCAACTCTGTGTCATGTTACAGAAACTAGACTAGACTAGAGTCACCTCGCCTCCTATCAATTATAAAAATAATTTTTCAGAGTGTTGGATACGTGATGTTTTCTGAAGTAATATCAATATATCTCTGGTAATAACGTTGATAAACAAACATGATCCCATATTTTTTGAATGGTCCAAGTAACCTCTATTCAACCATGTGATGAAATATAGGGTGTTCCATTACAAAAAACGTAACTTTGGTTTGGTGCTCTTTTATCTTGCAATATTTTCCAAAAATACTCTTTCAAGAACGAAACGTACTTGCATTAGGAAGAAAATTTTAAGTTGCGCTCTGAACCACCGGAGCGCAGTGGCAGGACCCTAATGTATTCTTGAAATTGTCTGATTGCATATCCCTGCAAAATGCAGAATTTTGTCGGGATATTATTACAAAAATTTTTGTAAAAACTTCACCAGGTTTCGAGCAGACGTGATTGAGCAGTCGTAGGTGGCTGATGGTGCATTACTTTCTGTACTTGGTGGTACAGAGAATTTATAAAATGCTGGATTATTCATGAATCCCCTTTCATTTGATGTTATGATGAACACGTTCAAAATTTCGAATTCCATACTTGAACATTCGGCTTCACAGCTCAAGCAATTGTCAACTGATGCGGTGCATTTCTTCTCCGAATTTACTTCTTTCTCGGGTTCGGCCTTTTCTTTTTCATGAGCTCGAGGCAAAGCGACGTTTCCATGACACTCGTCGACACTTTGCTTTGGCAAAGTAGTGTCTGTTTCTTCGGAACCATATTTTAATTTGATCAACGTCATACAATCACAACTGGATATGGGACACTCGTTAGGTTTCGAGTCTTCTAAAATACCCTTTTCCAACTGTATAAGTGAGTTTAGAACAGTCGTGGCAGCTGTATCTCTTGAAGTACTCACATCCAGATTTTCGCCACTAGCAGTGATGAGCCTAACTTTATTGATCACAGTATTTAGTAGGTTTGTGATTTCTCGTTTTAGTTCGATATTGTCCAGCATCAACGTGTGAACGTGTTGCTTCAAATCTGAAATTTCCGTCAACAAAGTGGTATTTTTACTCTCTAGATATTTCATATCAGTTTCTCTATTCTTTATCTTCGCTTCTAGTTCAGCAACGTACTTGTTGGCGGAACATTTCTTTTTTTCTCCATCTGGTTTTTTAGCAGTTTTCTCCGTAGTTTCATTCAATTTTTTTGTCTGTTCTATCAGAAGATCTTTGATTTCTTTAGACACTCTCTTCATTTTTTGAAATTCTTCTTTGGTTATAATACTCGGTGAATTGCAAGAGCTTTGCAACACCTGAAATTGCTTCTTGATTCTATCTAACTCCATGTCTTTAGCTTCACTTTCTTCCAGCAATTTGTTATATTTTTGCTGAAGAATAGAGATTTTTCCCTCGATGTTCCTTTGATCTTCACTATTCTTCCTCAATAGTTTTACATTATCAGCTTCTAGTTGTTGACTTTGAGTTCGACCCTGATGGACTTTTTCTTGTAAAAGATCTTTATCCGCTCTGTGAACACCTATTTCACAATTCAACTTTTCAATGTTGCTTTTCATGACCTCCAGATCATTTTTCAGGCTTTGATTTTCGGAATTGATTTTTTTTATCTCTTCTTCGCAGTCCCCTAGAATTCTGTTGCTTTTGTCGATACATTTTTCTAAACTTATGATCATACAGTTTTTGCTGCAAAGTTCTCCTTCCAAAAACCCGATTTTTTTTAGTAATTCTCCGTTCAAATCTTCAATATTGGAAATCTTGGTTCTCAATTCCTCGTTTTCATTCTGTAAGTCATCTGTTCCAGAGGCAGCACAGTCGCAATTTTTCATTCGGTTCTGGTTAATCTCAAGGGATTTTTTGAGATCATCAATTTGCTGAGCTTGCTCCAAATTTCTATTTCTCAATTTGAGAATTTCTGTATCTAGAATCATGCACTTTGTTTCGAAGTCTCTGATATAACAATCCCTGGCGATCTTGGTTTTTTCCATGGTTTCTTTGATTTTAGTCATTTCTTCACAGCAACATTTCAGTTTATTTTTCATTTCGTCGTCATATTTTTTCAGAGATTCTAGTTCTCCCACCAATGATAAAACCTTTTTTTCCGTATTATGGTACGTTTCTTCAAGTTCACTTTCCAGTTTAACAATTTTTTCCATGAGATTGGTCTTCTCGGATTCAATCTGTGCTTTTTCTTGCTCGATTGTTTTTATTTCGTCCTGTAATTTGGCTATTTGAGCCTGAGTTGCCGCAGGATCTCCTGTTCTATTGACGATTTCATTTTGGAGTTTCGCGATTTCATCTTCTTTATCCGACATCAACTTCGTATATTCTTGTTTCAATTTATTTACTTCTTCCGAAATATCATCTTCAACTCTCAATTTTTCCTCGTGAAGATATGTAATATCATTCTCCATTGCCTCTAGTTTCTGTCGATGAGCTTTATTTTCTTCCTCATACTCTGCTATTTCTAAGTTAGCATTTTCTAAATCCTTTTCCAAGGATTTGATTTTTTCTTGAAGTTTCAAAAATTCTTCGTTAGTTTCACCATAATCAGTGATTTTTTCGATTTCTTCGTCTCTTCGAGGAGAATTTGAGTGTTCTAATTGAGTTTTGAGGTCTTCTATTTCATTTTCCAGTTCTTGTATGGCACATTTTCCCTTACATTCAATTTTCTCCTGCTCTTTCTGCCCGTCATTGAGACTTTTTCTGAGGTTTTCGATAGTTTTCAAATTTGATCGGTTTTCTTCAGTCATTATAGAAAGAGTTTCATGCAAGTCATTCACATTTTCTTCGAGCTGCTTGATTTTTTCTCTCAAATTACTCTCAACTTCTTTTTTTTGTTCTACTTTCACAACCATGTCTTGTTGCAATTTTGTATACTTTTCTTTCAATATTTTCAATTCGTTGTCCTCGTCATTACTCTCATTTTTCCGGACTTTTTCATTTTCTTCTTTTTCTTTGTCCCTTTTTTGATACATATTGATGATATATTCCAGTTTCTTCATTCTCTCGAGGTAAACAGCAATGGTGGACTTTATTTCTTCAACTTCTTTTTCTTTGGCATTCCGCTCTTTAGCGATTTCATTGAAATCGTCAACGTATTTTCCATTTTTAATTCTCAACGTTTCTATTTCCAGCTTCAGTTCTTCAACGAATTCTGAATCGTATTTGGTTTCAATTTCATCTTGCAATGCTTCGGAAATTCTTCTGACTCGTCCTAGCTCTTTGTGAAGGTTCTCTTTCTCGTTACCTGCTTCATCGATAATCTTATCTTTTTTCTCAGTATCGGCTCGGAAAGTATCAATAACATTCCTAAGTTTTTTGTTTTCTTGAAAGTATCTTTCTTTTTCAAGTCGTATGTCCTCAATATCTGCGGTTGATTCTTTGAGATTATCTAACTGACTCTTCAGCCTGTGTATTTCTGCATCCTTCTTATCGATCGCTAGTAGACACTTATCTCTCTCAGTGCAAATATTTTCTATATGTCCTGATAGATTTCCAATATCTGAGTGATTTTTTTCCAGCACATTCAGACACTTGAAAAGATGTGTTTGTTTGTCGTTCAGATTCTCCTTGATTTTTTTATTCTCAATAGTGAGTGTTTCGATTATGCCATTCAAGTTATCGATTTCTTCTTTTAGGCTTTCATCATATGTCGGATGATCTGCCTTAGAACCCGCCTGACTACTCTTATTGATCTTTTGGTCAAGTTTTGATTCCTTCAGTTCGTCCAAGAATTTTGATAATAACAATTTGACAGTATGGTTCTGATTCTGCAGGATGTTTTGAATGTTTAAGATATCAGTTTGAGCTTTTCTTTCGGGACAATTTTCTTTATTGGCGCAATCGCACGGGCCTTTGACCTTTTGTAGTTTTTCATATCTGAAATCTGAAATTGACGATCCGTTATTCTAAAGTGATAGGAAACAAAAACACTCAACTGATTTCTCCAGTAGTCCAACTCGGATTTGAGGGCATCTAAATCTTTCGTCTTTGCGGCGGACGACTTTTTTTCAATAAGTAGATTTCTGTGTTCTTCTTCGAGCTGAAAAAAGGGAATGTGGCTTACAAATGGAATAATTAATACTCTCGAAAGCTTTTTTGAAAAAAAAAAAAAACTAATTTGATGATTTTGGTCATAATTATGCACACCATTTTTATACAGTTTCTAATGAGCTTCAAATATAAATTTTGCGCTTGGGACCGATTGGGCGGAAAAATAAATTCAAAGTTCAGTTGGTTGCATGAGTAGAACATGCGGCTTAGACTCAAATCATACAGGAAGATAGTTTGTATCAAGGTGATGTCGACCAGAAAAATGCAATACTTTACTATACTCGTATTTATAAAAAAAATGGACTTTTCCTCACACATATTTTGTGTGATTTGGATAATAAACTTAAGTTTTGTTTGAATATTTTTTTTCATCATATGGGTTGCTGTTACTCGAATAGAATCATAATCATACCCGTTTTATTTTTAAAAATCAAAAATGTATCTATACCACTGAATTCTTCCATTTCAATGCACGGTATTGGCATCAGCAGTCATGGGAAAACCATGTGAGGTCCATTACCAAGAGTGCCTCTCAATAAGGCACAGATTCGACCTGTTTTGGAATACCGTCTCCATATGGTGAGTGTAGCACCCAAACACGCATTGAAACTTTTAGATTCGGTCCAAAAGAGAGTCAATCGTCTCGTCGGTGATACTTCGCTCACAAGCTCGCTCACTTCTCTGGAACATCGCAGAAAGGTTGGTAATCTGTCTTGTTTCATAGATGTTTTCATGGCGGTCTCATCGAGATTGACCCGTCAAGCTCAGTCCCCACATCCATATGCCGTCACTTTGAAGACATGCCGCATATCTGCTTCCCAGGGCTTGTTGATTTTCCACAGAACGGCAAAGCTTTGGAACTCGCTGCCTCGGAAGGTGTTTCCTGAGGCACACAGCCTTCAGAAATTCAAGAAGAACACAAATTCCTACCCACTCTCCCTTGGCTCTCACAATGTTCTTTGAACAATACAGGATTTTTCTTTTGGTGGGAAACAGGAAAAAAAAAAACTAAATTATTTAAGAGCGAATTTATAAAATTTATACTCTATATAAAAATACCCATAACTTCTGCAATACAAGAAAATATTTCGATTAATTGATTCTTCGATTAGAATAGTTTACATATTTATTTTAATCATCTAGATACAAATGAATGATAATAGTATTGTATGACACAATGAGCCTTTGAAGCACGTGCACGACGCGAAGCGGTTCGCCATAAAAGTTGTTGCCAGATTATAGACCGTGGTGGCGCGTAGGTAATGTGCTCGCTTGTCATTTAATCCAATGAAATGCAAAATGCACAATTCCCCCCCTTCCGCGCACGCCACCATATTGAAAAAACAAAAAATAAAAAACACTTTCCTCAGATTTCCGCTTTAATCTTCGTTTTGGTGGATTTTGGCTAAAAACGTTTCACATTTTCTTTCTAGGACTGATAGTTATGGAGAGCACTTTTTAAAAAATCCCCCACAATAAATATCCAAAAGAAAAATCCCCGGAAAAAAACAGGAAATAAGTATTCAATTACGTCTCCTTCCTAGACGTTTTTTTGTTATTTTTTCCGGGGTGTTTTTTAGTTTTTTTTTTAGTTTTAATTTAATTAAAATTTTGGTAAATGGGCCACAATGGTTTTATTACATCCCCTGTAACTTTGGTATGTATTAAGATAACAACTTCTAGTTTGAACTGACTTCTATATTGAAGTATAGCGAATGGCTCAGTCAGCTAGAAGGATTCACAGTGAATTCAGGCTAAAAAATACACTGGGGTGGCCTAGTTTCCCCATAATTACGGGTAACTGGGCTACTAGACATCTGATATAAAAAAATTAAAAGAACGAACACTATGCAACCGATTTGCGTGCAATTATGTAAACTGTTACTTGATATACCCATATACGGTGTGGCCCATTTAAGATGGAAGCACCCTTATAAAACTTACATTTTTCAACTGATTGGAATGTTTTTTTTAGGTAGACATTCAAAAAGTCTACTAGGACACCAAATTTCATGAATAAATTTCCATTTTTAAGGCCAATTAATCTTATTATTCGAAGTCGAATATATGAAAAAATTACTAGCGATTTTGTTAGAAAAAATCTGACTACACCACTGGATTTGCGACATTTTCAGATGGTTCACTTGTAATTTTTGTAGATTTTTAATCTTGAAGAATAAAATTAGTTGGCCGTCAAAATGGAGATTCATTCATGAAATTTGGTGTCTTATTCCAATCGGTTGAAAAATGTAAGCTTTGTGAGGGTGCTTCCATCTTAAATGAGTCACACTGTACATCTACTTTGAAGGACATACAAAAACATCAGTAACTTCCAGTTTCACATTCAAATAAATATAAAGAGGTGTAAAAATGCGGCCTAGGAACCCACATCCACCTTACTCCAATACCCATTCGAACAAAGCTGAATAGGAATGAATGGGACCCGGAATTATAATCACTATCATCTGAAAACAATCTGGTATGATGGCTCAGAAAGATGTATAGGAACAGGTGCAGAAATGTATGGGGCGAGATCACCAAGGAACGTTATACTTAGCAGAAACACCACAGTGTTCCAAGTTGAGACACATACGGTAAGGACATGCATACAGACGAATACAGTATCGGAAACTTTCCATCTGGGGTATAGACAGAAATCTACGCGAGCAACAAGGAACGCAATGATATAATAATACCACATAAATAAGAGAGACGCATTCCTGCGCGCCTCTCTTTTTACCTCGCCCGACGAGTTAACAGCTCACGTTGATATTCCTTCCTCGAGCAAGTAGAGGAGAAATTGTATCTCAACATATAGCAAGCTATTCTTCACGCTCTCATGAAACCACCATACCCTAGATGAAAACTTTCCGATACTGTATAGAGAGTTGATATTAAATAATGAAACATCTGTATTCTATCGACAGTTAGAGCGCAATGAAAGTTCTGACGTCAGTACAGATGGAGTCAAAGTAAGTGTAAGGGTCATGTGGCCGAGTGGTTGAGACCGTCGTGTTCAAGCCAATGACATATTACGGCTAGACTCCGAGTCTCCGTTATACACATTTCGAGCTGCGGTCAATATAAAGACACATTTCGAGCTGCGGTCAATATAGAGACACATGTCGAGCTGCGGTCATATAGATTCACATTCTAAGCACAACTTTTACTTCCGCTTTTGCTCATATACATTATATAACAGATAATTGAGCAGAAACTCAGCTTTGCCGACTATTAGGTTGACTGGCAACTATGTTCCGCGAAACCAGCGGCCAATAAAAATTGTGTTTAGAATGTGACCGCAGCTCGACATGTAAAGAACAGAGTCTAGCCGTAATATGTCCTTGGTTCAAGCCATTCATGCCGCTGGTCGTGTAGGTTGAAATCCCAGCGACTACAAATTTTCGTACGTTAAAAGGTAAGACTTAATTAATCCTTGGCGCTAGCACAAGTTTCGACTTTTGACGGCTGCCGTTCGGAAGAGGATGGTGATAAAAAACAAAAAACAAAAAAAAAAACAAACCAAGAACACAAAGTTGAGAAATACCTTCAGAGCCTTAATGAGTTGGCATAACAGAACAAGGTTTAATTTCTGTTGGTGCACACAACACACATAAGGGCCAAGTAGCTCAGTGGTTGTGACTTTCGTGTTCAAAACCATTGACTGCTGGTCGGCTAGGTTCAAATCCTAGCGACTACAGATTTTTATCTGATGGCCCGAGAAAGTGCTAGGAATCACACGTTAAAAGGTAAGACCTCGTTAATCCTTGGCTCGCACAAGTTTCGACTTTTGAGGACATCTGGTTGATGGAAAAAATAATTTTAAACAATTTTAAACAATTTTTAAACATGCATAACCACTTACAGGTGTCTCAGAACCCGACAAGGCACAGCTATGACGATGCCTGAAAAAAAAATCGAACGGTGGAACAATTGATGATATTCCTGAGGAGCATCGTCCATGAAAATATCCATGAAACACAGACAGATCCCCAACTTTTCTAAGTGAGCAAGCTTGTGAGCGAAGTACCATCGAAGAGACAAAAGGCTTTTTTGGACAGAAACTGAGGGTTTCAATATGTGTTTGGGTGCTTCACTCCATATATGGGAATAGTATTTTAAGACAGGTCGGAGTTGTGCCTTATAAATCATAATCAATTGACGGGAGGTGAAAAACTTCTTGACACGACACAGAACATCAAGTTTCTGGGAGGCCATTTTGGCATTCAATCTCAAATGGTTTTCCTATGAAAGGGTACTGCTGATGATATGGATACTCCTGACAGAGTTACTCTGGCCACTGTGAGATCGGCCTGCCTACAGAAGAGATGATTTGGTTCCATTCTCATTGAATCCTATCGAGTTGTTGGATCCCAATACTAGAATTTTTGCCGTATCCATTTCATTCACGATTCTTCCCCGTTCATTTCTTCTTTCAAATGCTGATATCGGAGCTTTAGAATGCAGTATGAAGGGCACTATCATCCGCAAAGCACTGTAGCTCCCAACAAGAAACAGCTAGATTGGATCCCTGTGGAATACCAGTATTTATTGGTATATTATCGGATGATACTCATTGACTACCATGTGGACAGATCGGTCTGAGAGGAAGCTACATAGCAAGGAACACAATGAAAGTTTGGCAAGGAGTCCCTGGTGCCAAATACGATCAAATGCTTCGGAGATGTCTAATACAACAGCCAGAATTTCACCATATTTTTTGATAGATTGCTGCCAAATATGTGAGATATAAACAAGCGGGTCACAAGTTGATTTCTGAAGCCCAAAACCATATTGTCAATCATAGATAATTCCTGAGCGTTCTAGTTTTTTCATGACGTTAACAGCTTTCTCCATGACCTTCAAGATAATTGATAGCAGTTGCTGGGTGGAGTTTTCCATTTTTGGGGACTGGTTGTACTCTTGCAATTTTCTGGCTGGACTGAAACACCCCCAAATTATAAGAGAGGTTGAATAACTTAAAAAAAAAATCGCCAGCGCAGAATTTGCAGCAAATATGGCAGGGACATTGGCTTCTTCCTTTGCGATAATTGCTAGTGTTCCATCGTCCTAGGTTAGGGGAGAAAATGAGCTGGAAGTGAAATTTCTTTTCACGGCTTTGGAAAATGACCCAAAAAAGCGGGAACCGTTGGGACACGAGTTTTGATCGTATTTTGGCGTTGTAAGCCCCTTACCAATCATTTTAGGAAAATAGTTATTTTCCTAACAAGTGCAAGTGTTCCGCACGCAAATACAGTTAGGCGAACAATGCAAAGCGGAGTTCGTAAATATTTTTGCGTGCGGAAAAGGCACTTCGTGCACGTGTTAGGGACACAATTTTTTCAACAAGCTTCATATCAGATAACAGCGGAAAGAAAATGATGTCAGCTTGAAATACTGACTCAAGTTTATTTGGACTTTAAGGACACTTTTTAGTGTTTTAGTACTTACTCCTTACTCCATAAAGTATTTGGCTGAAATGTTTTTTGTAAACCTGCAAAATAGGCTAGGAACACCTCCTCCTTGATACATTTATTTTGTCCCGTTGTTGTAGCACCAGTATTCAAAATGTTTATATTGTTTCTTATATTTTTGTTGAAATTTAGCGGTCAGTAAATTCAAACTTGCACAGTTTGCGGCCTCGAACATAGAATCTGGTAGCTCGTCGCTAGAGCTGCCCATTTTAACAGAATTTAAACCTTTTTATGATTTGATGAATTGAAAAGTGTCGGTGTTTGTAGATTCAATAGACTTATAATAGTTATGTAGGATAAAGACTGGCTGTCACGTGACTTACACACAGTTCCCTGCGGACAACATTAGAAAAAGAGATACTATGAAGGATGGAATAGTTATGGGGAAAAAGGACATGTCTAGAGTCCCGAACGCGGAATCGCAAGGAAATATTCTGAACTGCTGTGGCTCAATGACGCCGTTTTCGAAGTATCAAAAATAAGTGCAATCAGTACTGCAGCACTATTGCTACGGAAATATATCGAGATTCACAATTTTGTACGCTTATTTGTTAGTATACTCGTAAGTACCATAACCATTTTTCAGAGGTGCAAGAAAGATATCATTGCTGTCAGACTGGTGAAACGGCGAGTGCAGGAAAAACGTTGGTGTCGTATCGTGTCATTGTGGTATGGTGTTTTGAAAGGTTTGTCTCAAGTTATTTAGTGGAGTTATACTGTTTCGGAACTGTCTGATAAACTATAAACATTTTTCATTATTGTTGAATAGTTGATTTAGTAATATTCACTTCATAGGGTTTTCCTTGAAAATGAAATAGTAGTTGTTGTCATGATTTTTTATAAACATTTTTGTCAAAAAGATTCGATTTCAAAAACCTACTTAATTCGTCTTCCCCACACCAATAAAAATACTGCTAATGAAGTGGAGACACGAATAAGACACAGATTGATAAAATTAATTAATTTTAATCATCAATGAAAGCTACACAAATTCTTAGTAAATAATCGACAACAACAACCAAGTTTCATGATAGCTATTTATGATACATGTATGAAAGTGTTTTAAACACCGTTTTTACCATACAATATGTTTTGACACGGAAGTATTTGATTTGAAAAATTCAGGCGAAATGCAAAAAACTGGGTAAATATCTTTCGAATTTTTGATAAACCTTTTCATAGAGTAGGCGATACTGAGTTATCGATGTGGGTTGTTATGATTTGTTCACGAAGCATAGCGGAGCGACTGTTTGATAAATAAGTGTCTGGATTGGTTTAAAAACAGGTTGTTTACCGTATTTTTTTTACGAAGTCATCAAAACAAAACAATTATATTTTGAAGTTGATTTCTCTTCTGTCATCATGACGGTTTCAAATGACAAACCAAAACCTAGTCTGACAGGCAGTATTATAACCGTAGTGATGTAATGAAATAATATAGTTACCATGGTAACATTTCAAAAAATTTGCTTCTCACACGGATTGTGAATCTGTGATGAATCGATCATTGAATAAGGTAACATATCTGTATGCTAAATGCCATTTCAGTTATGTGAGTAGAATAAATAATATATGCACTCATTTCTATATTTTCCAAACACTTCAGGAGTAATAATTTTATCAAATTCTTTTGATAAATTATATGGAAACAAAAATCGAAGATTCTGAGATTGAAATTAGGTTATGAATAATGGACGCGTGTGTCAACCACGTGTGAATAAGGAACAAATAGACGAAACTAGCAATATCTCCGTTTCTAATTACAGAATAGTACCAGTCACTATTAAAATGAAGTTTCCTTTACGTTATTGCAATATCTCTCTATTATCTTATTACATGTTTGTCTCGTCGCTCAAATGGTGCAATAATGAGTCAGAATTTTTATTTCGTAATAATGGTTCTCGGTCGGAATTGCAACTATTTTTGTAGACTACCGAACGGTGTTCGGGATCTTAGTCACATTTTCGCAGCCGGGATTATAGACATTTTCCCATAATTATTCCATCCTTGTTCTTACTCTGTCCTCAATTGTCTCTTTCTCATGCCCAGTCCATACAGTTATAATGTCTATGGTAGATTCTTGCTGATAGAAACTGAGGAAAAATGTGACATCATAAATCAAAGTTCACAAGTGCACTTATTATTTTAAGCTAAAATACAAATATCGGGGGATACGCGAGTGATTCTGATTGGTCACTCTCGGACATCACCAAACAATCTTCCACATCATCATTGATTGTGACGCGCAATTAAACAGGTGCAAGGCGCAACAGAACATTGGGGCAGATCAATCTGGAAACAGGCATAAATCCGAAATACCTAGTGAATAAAGTACTTACTGAACTTGGTGAAAGACAGAGTCGTATTTGGCTGGGAACCACTGACGACAGCAAAATTAGTGGGAATTGAACTACTTAAGAGGGGCCAACCATTTTTCTGAAATTGCGTGAAATGTTTTCGAAATTCTAAGTTCAGGATGTATTTTCGAAATAACCCATTCCTGTTGAAGTCGTTCATACTTTTAAAAATAAGTGCTACTGGCAACATAGAATACTTTCAATTTGTACTTTATCAATGTTTCTCACCTTTCTGTGAATGTCTTTCAAGTTGGTGAAGTCTTGAACTGTGGAACAATAGGTGAATCTTAAGGTCTCGTATTCATCTATCGAATTTTTGTATAGATTCTGCAACTTTTGTATTTCTTTCTGTGACATTTCAATAAGAACATCTCTTGCTGAGACGGTGCGTTCATTTTCCCTGATTTTTCTCTGAAGTCTTTCACAATCCGAACAATCATTTTTATCGACTTTTTTGCATGAAGACCCCTGAAATAGTTTCGTTTGAATTTTCAACTTGTTGAATTTTGAGCTGTGGCTTACCTTACTTTCTTTAGCATTTTCAGTTTCAAGGACCATTATGATGAAAAATATTCGAATTTTCCATATTTGGTTAATTTGAATCCATTCTACACTATCATTTTGGAAATTGGAATCATGGATGATTTTGACACCAAACTGGTTTATTCAGCTACTGACATTTCTTGTCAGATATTTTGAAGGGGTCACGATTGGTTATGATTGATGCCAGGCATATTTGGCTAACTTGAAATACAGTAACCTGCTTTTGGATTACCTACTATAATAAACGTGCATGTATGAAAATTCCATGATTATCTTAATGTCAAGTAACAGCATAATCTGTAATTTTCTGATATTGCATTACAAATAGTTATTTATGATACAAGTGTTAAAAGTGGCATTTTATTTTGTGAGTGGGGAATATTGCGAAACGAGCGTTAGCGAGTGGAGCAACCCCACGAGCAAAATAAAATCACTTTTAACAAATGTATCATACAAAATTTTTTGTTCAACAGTTACTGCTAGTAAGAAAAAAACAAAAAAAAATAAGATCCATAAGGATTCGAACACACGATCTTTGGGTTACAAGGCTGACTGACAGATACTTCAAAATAATAAACCCCAACGCACTTTATTTATGAATGTCATTATTTGTCAGTGATGAAGGACATTCTACAGTTGGACTAAATACTACTTCGTTTGTAACTTCAAAAGGAATTAGTATTACCAATTGCGCAAACGGCCAAATACATGTGTGAACTTTTATAAACGATTCCTCTTGAGTAGGTGCTCTGTTTATAATATCTGATTGAAGTGTTAGAGAGATCTATATTACTGAGTATCCATCATCTCATCTGTCATTTTACTTTTAACACTAGTGTTAAAAGTACTTTTAAAGTGATTTTGTGAAAACGTCAGTTTTTAGTTCATGTGTCAATGAATTAAAAACGTCATTTTTAATGTCAGTTGTACAAAAAGATCATTCTTTGAATATAACAGGCTTTCAAATATGTATTTGTACTAATGAAAATTGCTGAGCAGATTCCTACCATACCCTAAATGTAAGTGAAGGATTTCCGAATATGAACATGTGAAAAGGTGTTGTGGAGGAAGACACATAGGTGGAAATAATTATTATCCACCATGTGGAAGGATATGTCTGAGCGAATGCTGGATGGCAAGGAATACAACTGGGGAGGCAAGCCATAAGATAAAAGTTTGGCGAGAAGTCCCTGGTGCCAAATGATTTTGATGTGTTGCGTCGTCAATATATCTTTGTTTCTTAATGACATAGACTAAAATAACTTTTATTAAAGATGTCAGTCATACAACAAAGTCTGTTTACTAATTAAAAAACTTAACAACACCAACCACAATAAATATTTCCATAAACACGACTCTACATTTCTTTCTCCCGTGAAGAACGTCTTCACTTTTGCTCATTTTTATTCTAGCCAATTTTGTTACTGGACGTCTCAAAACACCATTTTTTGTTTTGACATCCACAAGTCGAATCTGTCCATCTGGCCCTGGAAATAGTTTTCCAATTTTTCCAAGTTTTCTTGGAGTATTTTTCTCAATTAAAGAAACGACATCGTTTACTTCTACTAGTTTCTCGTCATCACACCATTTGCTTCTTCTGGTTAGGCTGGGCAAATACTCTTTAATCCACCTTCTCCAGTACTCATTGGTAATTTGTTGCGTCTTCCTCCAATGACTTCTCAGATTATGGTCTTCGATTTTGCTGAAGGTACTGTCGATATCTGAAGTTCCCATGATGGAGTGGTTGGGCGTCAGAGCCTCTAAATCGTCTGGATCTATTGATAGTTATACTATAGGTCCTGAGTTAATAATCGATTCGACTTCGGCAAAAAGAGTTAGTAAAAGTTCATCCTCAAGTGACTTATTCTTCAGAACGAGTTCTTCACAGAGCGATTATTAAAAATGTCAGTCATACAACAAAGTCTGTTTACTAATTAAAAAACTTAACTACATCAACCAAAATGAATATTTCCACAGACATGACTCTACAGGATGCGACGGCCAGAGTTTCACCATATTTTTTGATAGATTGCTTCCAAATATGATGAGACATAAGCGAGCAGATCATGAGTTGTTCTCTGAATAAGGAAACCATAGTGTTGATCATTGATAATTCCTGAGCGTTCTAGTTATTTCATGAACTCGATGTTGATAGCTTTTTCCACAACCTTCGAAAAACAGATAGCAGTGCTATAGGTTTCTCAGTTGCTGGATGGGGTCTTTTTTCCCTGTTTGAGGACTGGCTATACTCTTGCAATTTCCAGTAAACTTTCGAGACAAAAGACATCATAAGTTACCAGAGAAAAATTTGAGGCGAGATACTATTGAAAATTGAGGTTCTAATGTAATTGCAGCTCCCATATATTCCAACAATAATTATCAAAAACCACCTCAAAACGGAAGAATACCCATGAAGAAATGTCCATAACTACCATTTCTTAAATGGCAACATGTTCTATTTACCCTGTAATGATGAAAAATTATAAATTATCCGTTAACTCATGTGAAGTGTTTTTGAAAATTCCTCAAGTTCGATCAAGTTTCATTATGAGGGGACATAATCAAGAACCAAGTACAAAAAAGCTTATTTCATTTCAACGAAGACATAGTCTGTTTCACCAATTCAATTATTGTTAATGATTTTTTGATTAGTTTTCTTATGTTCAGAGCCGCCTTCGTTGAAGAATTACCAATTTTGAGAACATATCTTGTATTTTCGGTACCTTTCGGAATCCTCCAAAACTTTGCACACAACAGTCTGATAATTCATAATTTTTCATCATGACGAAGCGAAAAGAACATGTTACCGTTTGAGGAATGGCAATTTTTGATAATTGTTAGAATATATGGAAGCCGCATTTACATGAGAATCTCAATTTTCGAAAGTATTCTATATCGAAACTTCCTCTACTAACTTCCGATGTTATTTGTCAGTTGTGATGATTTGAGTTTGAATTTCATGGCCATCTTT
Organism: Chrysolina haemoptera; assembly: GCA_958298965.1. Classification (NCBI taxonomy): domain Eukaryota; kingdom Metazoa; phylum Arthropoda; class Insecta; order Coleoptera; family Chrysomelidae; genus Chrysolina; species Chrysolina haemoptera. The sequence continues at coordinate 20,350,020 of OY282599.1, read as the reverse complement.
GTTCGATTGAACAATCAACTGTATCTTCGCTATTTTTCAGCTGATTCTCTATTTTGAAGAATAGTGTTATCACACCTGCTCTTCTTGATCATCTTCAATATTCAATGTTTCCGAAACGACCAATACTTAGATCACGATAAATTTTTTCCTGATTCTAGATACACTAGTGTTTTTTGTCACTTCTTATGTTGAAATGTATTATTTCCATACCTTTTGTTTTGTTTTGATTTTCCCATCCGCATCTGAAATCTTAAAAGAATCATAAACATAAGAATAAGTTTGCATAAAGTAATGGTGCGTTCACCCTGTATTAGTATTAGTTAATTTTGGGACAGAAAAAATCTAGATAACATAAAATTAACGATTTCTATTTCATAAGTAGACACTAAACTATTAATTATCTACACATTTTTCATAAAAAAAATCTTACTCAGATTTGACCTTTGGATGTTTCTTTGTATTAAATTGCTGAAATTTTTTTGTTTTAAAACAAGATGAAGACACTTTACACTGACTCCGTGGTTTTCATTCTGACTTACTGAGTATATACTTAGACAGAAGTTTCTGTGAAAGTAAATATTTGGATTTAATTCATTTTTTAGTTAGTCGGTCAGCAAACTTGGGAGTTCTGTTGTTTCATGAAGTATTGACTCACAACGAATTTTTTAATTGTTTATCTGAAAGGATGCCTGAAAAGTCTCCTCCATTTCCAGCCCATCAGAATTTGTTTGTTTTCTAGCGAACGAACGACTTCAGCCTTAATCCTGAAAGTTTTATACATGTTCGTGCTTTGTAAGAGGATTTTACCATCAGGCTCTGGCTTGATGATGTCATCCACTAAATGGATGCGTCAAGTACTTTCATGCACTTGATGAATTCCTATTCCGAAACAATTTATTTTCGAATTTCAGGAGCGAGTGTGTCATTTGTGAAGCCGGTTTATTTGTTGGCATTTCAAGGAGGCTATTAGAGAGGTGGAACCATGAACGTAGACGTAAACGAAGAAATTGACAGCTAGGCATGCGCAGTCTCGTGTTCTTTGCGTTAGCGCACGTAGATGGTTACGGGTTTACGGGTAGACGTAAAGAAATCAACGTACGTTAACCGAGAACTACCTAATGGTGCCGATTGTTTATGAGTAGTGATGCCGAGTACTGAAACGAATAAATCATTGTTAATCAAATGCCAAAAATTTCAACATGATGACTAAACTAATCATGATTCACCAAAAACGGATAAACATAAACAAAATAACGATAGTCGTCGCCGACCGATGTTTTTACCTTTTTACTCCCATATACACCTACTACGTAGGCTAATTGTGGTAAATACTTGTAAGAAAACAACTACTCCCCTGGCTAATACCACGACGGGTATTGAATTATATCCAACAAATACAAAACATCAAAACAAAATTCTGCCATTTGGTTACAGGGAGCGCTTGCAATTGTTTCCTCTGCAATGAGGTACATTGCACAAGTATCTGTTGCATATAATTCAATACCCGTCGTGGTATTAGCGAGGGGAGTAGTTGTGTTGTGTATTCGCCACAATTAGCCTACGTAGTAGGTGTATATGCGAGTAAAAAGGGTAAAAACATCGGTCGGCGACGACTATCGTTATCAAACGATCTCCCAAAAGAACTCTGAGCTTTGTTTCAGATATCTGACATAAACAAAATAAATTTTCGAGGTTCAGTTACTTCTCTGAAGTTAACGTAGCCACGTAGCTCCACGGAGAAGAATTATAAATCTACCATTTCATTTGATGGTAACTAACGTGTGTTAGGTCTACGTAGATCATTTTACCACAACTCTCTATTCTGCTGCAATCAACTACCAGTGGTGCTCAGTATAGAGTGGATGGCAGAATATCATTTTCCTACGACCACATAGGAAAGTAACACAAATCGCACTCTCTACTCCCATGGAAAATGACCTTCATCCTCACGCGTGCGGAAAGCAATTTCCGCACGGCTGTCAATAAGCCATCAAACCTGTGAATTCTGTAAGATTTACAGATTTAATTATTAAGCGCGGGCACATTATTTGAATATTTAAAAAGCTAAGCAGGCTTTAAAACAATTCCACGACACAATACCACAAAAAATAGACATTTCGTGATAGTAGGTAAATGATCGAAAGTAAAATCTTGTTAAATCTCAGAGTTGTACGAGAGTTTTTTTTACTTTCCCAGCGAAGTGAAGGATAATCTGCTCTTTAATTACAATAAGCATATGCAACTGGGTCTTCTTGGAAGAACGTTGCACAAATATCTGTCAGATGTAATTCAATGTCCGTCGTGGTATTAGTCAGGGAAGTAGTTGTTTTCTGTCAGATGTTTGCCTCATATTTTCCACGTGGTGGAAATATTTGGAGAGAAGGGTACCTTGACATTGTCCATTTTACTATTTCATTTATTTGATACTCTCCGGCAAATTCTAGTTTGAAAAAAAATAACACGTGAAAATGGGAGATTGGGAATGAAACCAGATGTTTCATAATATAAATTTGTGATCAAATTCAGCGGATTCAAACAGAACTCATTTGTTTCGAAACAGCTATATAAGAGCGGGATGTTAATAGTACAGATGCCGAAGAGAGGTCGGCCTTCACCGTTCTATTGGATTAGTTAGGAATTATTGGGTATTACTCGAGTATTACATGGGTATTATAGGAATTATTCGGAAGTGAGAGAACAATTACTGTACAATAATAATCGGTGAAAGGCAAAAGAAAAGGTCTTCAAAACATGGGAACTGGAGAAAAGGGGAACATTCTCCATGAAAATTGAAAATTGAAAAATGTGATTTATTTGTAATATCCAACAGAAAACAACTACTTCCCCGACACAAGCCACGCTGGACATTGAACTACATCTGATAGATATTGTGAAAATACTCTAACTGAAAAGGAAAGAAAAAATCTGAAAGTGAAAATTCGCATTTTCATTCAGATAACTGATTTTTTTAATTCTCTCTATTTTCTACACCATTTGGAATTATGAAATTTTGACAACTCCTGTATATAGTCTGAACCACATTTTCATAGGCAACCCATTTTAGGCGTATTCGTCTATTCATGAAAAAAAAATATATATCAAAAAGGTATTCCACAGCGAAGATGAGAATCTATAAGAGCGTAATATGCCATTTTGGCACTTTCCGGCCCTAATTCATTAGAAATTACTCTCACTGCATAACTCCCAGAAGAGATCTTGCTTTTGAGTTGTTTAACATGGTCATCAAATTTTAGATTTTTATCTATCAGCACACCCAGAAATTTAGTGCAATCTTTATTTCTTATTACGCTTTGACCAAACGTCGGTTCATCAATTGAGCATCTAAAGGATAGTAAATGGGTTTTTTCTGCATTGAAAGTTAATTTATTAACATCGAACCACTCTTTCACTTGGGTATTACTCGGAAATTACTTGGGTATTACAAGGGAATTACTTGGGTATTAGAGGCATTACTTACGATTTTTTGGAATTAGTGTACACAATTTCCTCAGCGGTTTCCCCCTCAATTGTACACTTGATCATTATTTCTATTTTCTGTTCCCCCCGTACACCGTTTGGAAATATAAAATTTTGACAACTCCTATGCAAGTATTCTGCAATGCACTAATTTTGAATATAATTTTCTGAGAAATCTTGAATAAAAAAGTTTTCCATATGGTGGAAAGTTTTGAAGTTTTGATATAGTCTGGACCACATTTTGATAGGCAACCCATTTTAGGTGTATTCGTCTATTCATGAAACTGCATAAGAAGTATGTTTCATCTGTTAAACAGAACAGACTATAAATGAAAATTGAGCCACGAAAAAAAAAGTTTTGTGTTTGGGTACTGTCAAATAATTTAGTTTCTCAGGTTATTAGTCCAGAAAATAAACCATTTTGAGAAACTGTGCATTTTACGGGGAAAACTTATGAAAGCGTTTTAAAAGTACATAGAATGAGCTTTTTTCTTCAAAACAACAGAAATTGGTAGCATCAAAATTAAGCGAGTTACGAAGAAAATAAAGCCAGTCCCTACAATTCTTTACTAAAAAATCAGTGGAAACAATTCCATAATTACCACCCTAATTAAAATTGATCGTCATCGTCTTGCGATTCTAGAAGTTTGACCAATTTGAAATTCTTAATTTTTGAAAAATTTGAATTTAAAGTGAAAACCAATTTCCTGAAATTTTTTAAAAATGCCAATTTCTTCAAAATAACCCCAAAAATACTGGAGATAAGAAAAAAATGCTAGGGTATCGAATTGTAGCTTATTTAATTTTAAGGATTATCTTTCACGTAGATTTCCTGTACAATGAAGATTTGGCGGGATATGGCCATTTCAGACCTCTACTTACGAGTGAGCACCACCTTATTTGAACCATTTAAACACACCCCATTTTAAAACTGAAGTATTCATAGAGATTTAATTAATTAAAAATACAAATTCTTGTACCTCTTGAAAAACCTTATAAAATTGTTTTGGGATGAACTTTCTATCATCAAAAATGAAGAGGCTATGTTTTAAACCCACCCCCTCCTTTTTCCAAAATACAGGTGGAGAAACATCTGCTCATGCGTCTACGTGTGTTAGTGTATGTCTTGTATTCCCAATACTTCGAAAGAAATAGCACGTGCGCTGACAATTTTTTAAGAATTATTCAAATGTGTTTGTTATAGTTATAAAAATAAATTGGTTAGTGCATAAAAAAATTCATGATTATATTTTTTTATCTTAAGTGCCTGAGTTTTATAATTTTAGGATTTATTTCTAAATTTTTTTGAACTGCAACAGGGGTTGATTTATGAGGGTTGAAAAGTTGCAAAATGAAATTAGTACATATTTTAAGTAACAGAATTCTTAAATTGAATCATTGTGATAATAATTTTTTTTAAGTTAAATATTTTTTACATTAAGCTCTAACAAGGGTTGATTTTTGAGTAGGGAAATATTTTGATATTGAATTCTAAGGCATAAAACATCATTATTCAACTAATCCAAGCTCAATTGTGCTCTTAAGCTTTAAAATGTTATTTTTTAAGTTTTGACAATTTGGGGTAGTTTTCACCCCTAAAAAATAAACACCACCCATTTTACAAATCTCGATACTTCCTGTTGCCTGACTAGTGAGTACTCTAAACTTTCTAAATTCCATAACCTCAAAATTCAGTTTCAATTTCAATTAAATTTTAATGTCAAATTTCTTCAATTAGAGTATTTACTTTCAGGTAAGCACTGAAGATGACGCAAGTCGAAAGCGCTTTGCAATAAATAATAAATTTATACACTTATATACAAATTCTTCGCTTCATTCAAAATACAAATTGTTTTCGATATGATTAACAACTTACAGCTATAATTTGATCTTAAACCGGTCTGGCCCTCTGGAAATATTTCATAATGAATTGTAGTTATTTTAAATATATTTTCCTTGGTATCTTTTTACACGATGTGAATATTATAAATTAGGGTCGTGAAATTATATATGTTTTTCCTGCATATGTCTATCAAGTCATTGGCTTACGATCAAATAGTTTTTTCAAACTGCCTTGAAGTGACGTCATTTTTAGCGGTTTGTTTTGAGTTTTGTGAAACGAACAAATAGAAATTACATCGCTTCAAAGCAGTTTGATCAAACTACGTGACCGTGAGCCGCAGGCTTTACTTTTTGGGGAATTGATTCTCACACTAATCGAATGAAACCGACGATGATCGTGAAATGACGTTTTCTGATAGGTTGAAGGTAAAAATGCCACACAAAGAGTTGAAAATAGTCAACTTTGCAATCCACCTGTACTTTTAATAGATCAACAACTATGTTACCTTCTTTTACTTTGAGTTATAATAAACTGACGGGAATTGACAAATTGTATGAAAGGATCTTTGATAGCTGAAAGAGTGTTTTATTACATCAATCTTTCTACTTCAAGAAACGTTTGTGGCCACAGAGGTATAGTGAGGTAGATGATATAATATAAAACTGGTATAAATTCAGCTTATTCTGAAAGCTATTTAAGATAGCATTTTATGATAGCAGCGAACACTGGAGAGCCATAAACTGGTTTATAGTTCTTGCTGAGGTTAAAGTTCGAATATTAAATGAAATAACAATGTTGTTAATTGTACCGCACGTGCCTTGGTTGTTCCAGGGAGTTAGAGACAACTGAATTCTGAATATAGTCCGGGAAAATTACTCTATTGTCAATTTTCTGCTGGTTGTAGAGGATCACGCACACATCTTATAGAAAAATTCTTTCCGTGAAAATTACTGTTGCAGTTGGAGTCATACCCGTAGGCATTTCGGTATCGAGCGTCCAGTATACCGCATTCGGGTGACGTCGTGACTGTTGATCGATGATTCGAAACGACCGCCCAATATCCCAACGCATGTCGGCGTACCGGAGCCTCAATACGCACTTTCAACTCAGTTCGCCTTCTTGTCCTGATCCCAATGAGCACACGTAAGTTTTTTAAACGTGTTTAAACGTGGCATTGGTTGAATAAACGTTTCTAGTTGAAAATTTTAACGGCAATAATTTGGTGTAATCTTCAACGTTGAAAAAATACGTTATAAAGGTGTGTTTTCAACGTTACTTCCTCAACAAGTCGTTAAATATACGTTTAACAATCGTTATATTAATTCGAAGAGAATTTTTAATCAAACTTGCTTTATGCGATTCATTTATCAATGTTTATGATACCTTCCTCAACCTTTTATTTGGTAAACACAATGTTGTATTATTGAGTACCTTCGATGTTCAAAAAACCTGATTGAAAACGCCAATAAAGCGATAATTAGTAAGCAATTGGTTGATTATCACGTTGTTTCACGCGACATTTTTTCGTTGAAAAAACGTTTGGTTTTCAGCCATTTCACAACGTTATTTCAACGTCCTTGGGATACACATTCAAAAAATGCAAATGAATTCATGCCCCACGCGCGAAGGACAAGCAAGCCTGATTTGATTATTAGTAAAGAGAGTGGTTGTTATAGTACAGGATCCGAAGAGAGGTCGACCTTCACCGTTCTTATAAAAGGATGAAACATACGTATTTACGAATACGCCTAAAATGGGTTATCTATCAAAATGTGGTCCAGACTATATACAGTGCGGATTCTAATAGCCCCCCTCCTGTTAACTTTTGAACGGTTCGACGTAGAAACATGAAAAAAAAAACTATTTCGAGGGTTTCACCAACACCACTTTTTGAAATAAAACAAACGGTGATTGCCCAACAGGGGGGCGGGGGGACACAACTCAAAAATTTTAAATGGCATGGGGGTTCAAGTGGCACATCGTCGAAAAGGAAATTCCATTCTCTTTACAATCATCTAAATTTTTTTGAATTTCGTTAAAATTTTTTTGCAATTCAAATTCGAAATATCAAATATAAATGCGGATCTGAATACTATTCATACCTCGATAAATTTGATTTGGAACAATGAAACCAAACATTTTTTGAAGGGTATTACCGATACTACTTTTTGAGGGAAGAAACATTGCAATTACTCGGCAAATGGCGCTGGGGCCACAATAACTTAAAAATTTCGAAAGGCATAAAAATCGAAATTGGGAAAAAAATTATAATCAAAATTCAATAGTTATTTATGCAACAAGTGCAAAAAGTAAGTGTTTATTGTTTAGTGTTAAGTGTTTGTTAAGTGTCCAACTCGGCCTGACGGCCTCGTCGGACAATTTCACGTCGAATGCAATAAACAATTTTTGCACGAGTTGCATACAGTATTTTTTCTAGGTTCACGCAAAAAATGATTTGATAAGGTGCGGCACTAGGTGTAGGAAAATGAAAAGCGCAACTTAAATAATTAATTATTACTATCGATCTGCATTGAAACAGATCACTATTATCTATTTTTCCATTGATAATACTCATTTTAAAACTATCAATTCTGTAATTTCCAGAATTAATTTTTAACTGACATTTCTGTAACCACAGTTGAATTATAAAAATCAAGGTCATAGTACAGACAGTTTGCTCTATGCTGGTAGGCGGTTTAGAACAAAGCGGATCAGTTTTGATTATGGAGTTATTGTCGGGAATGCATTATTTGTTTAACTCTGGCTACTAACATTAACAAAAAATAATATAAAATATGTAACTGTTTAAAACGTATTGCTTATCTCACAGAATATCTGCTAAATATGAAGTGGGTTTGTCATGATGGCATCACGTTGAAGTAGATTGACAGATGAGTGCAATAAAAACTTTATTGCACTAGTGCAATAAAGAAATTCTTTTTCCACTAAACATAGTTTAATAAAGTTTGGCTTTTTGCATGAATGTAGAAAAAAATATTTAGAGGGTTGTAAAGAGAATTGAATTCTTCCTAGTATTGCCTGAACATTTCCCAAAATACGCTTTCCGCAAACAATGCCATTTCAGTTTTTCCGCCATTTTTTAATCTTCTCTTTCTGTTAGTACCCTCGAAGTTCCTATCGTTCTTGAAGAATGCCCTTTAACGCTCGTCAGGTGAAATCTATCTGCATCACAAGTGTCTATATCCATCCTATCTGCCATCTCTTCCTGCACTATAGTAACTGCTGCACCCGTATCTATCAGCGCTTAACAGACAATTCCATTCAACTTAATTCTAATAACATGTAGCACGTACGAAGATACTTAAGGTATAACCATTTTTACCTTCACTCTTTGGTGGTACTTGGGTGGCCTTCTATGGAAGTTTTGATAACCTTCAGAAGAATTATTTTGTTCCTGTCGTCTTTGACCTTCATTTCTACATCGTTTCGAAATGGCACCAGTATATCCAACCCCTTCTCTCTTCGTATCTTCCTCCTGAATTTGGCTGGAATCCGGCCCTCTCTAAACTCCATCTTCTTGAAAACATCCCTGGATCTCCTTGTCCTCTTCCTTGAGTTCTAAACCCTCCATTCCACGATGATCAGTTTCTGGGATAGTCTTGTGTCCAGTATCCTTCCCTTTGATACAAAAAAGGGTCATTGTGTCCTCTGGTCTGCACTTTCCTTCTATAACATTGTCTTGAATAATTTCTTGGTAGCAAAGACCCCAGAAAGTGTACAGAGTTCAAGAATTTTTGCCGAAGAGTATCAAATAAATGAAATAGTAAAATCGGCAGTACCCTAGCTTATCTCCAAATATTTTCACCATGTGGAATAAATATATGAGGCAATAAACATCAGAAATAAAACATTTACTTCACTGGCTGCTACCACGATGAACTTTGAACTACATCTGAGAGATATTGTTGTTTTTTTGTTAGATGTTTGCCTCAAATTGTCCACAAATATGGAAATATTTGGAGAGAAGGGTACCTACTTCGAAATTATCGATTTCACTATTTCATTTGAAGACCACAAGGAAATAACGTGCTAAGTACCTCTGGCAATAATTTCCAGGAGAGCGTTCCTTAGGTTCGGGATCTGTATCTAGCAATTACGGGCAGGGGGTGCATACCATATCTAAGTGCCGAGTATTCGGTAAAAAGGCAGAGGCGCGTATACAGCTTTGTTCCATGGGAGGGTAATTCGTAGCGCGGGGTTGACAGGAAATAGAAAAGCGCCGCAGGCGAGATTTTTCTCTGTTGAAGGTCAAATGCCTTTAAATTGATAGTTAGGTTTGTCAAAAAAAAGTATGTCAAATTCAGTTTGTGTTATTTAATATGAAAAACAAAATGCCTAGTCGAACAAACAAACAATGGCACCTTCCAAATGAAAGAGAAAATGAGTCTAATAGAGATTAGAATTATAATTAGATGCTCTCGTTTCGTTGTACCTGGACTTTCGTTGCCACGCTGCAGTTTTGGTATTTTTCAGTTTTTGGGAAGAAATAGATTAGATTGGGATAGTTACGGGTTGAATGATATATGATTTTGGGAATCTTAATGTTGAATATTGCATTATCTTCGATAGTGGGGGGTAATTACCCCTATTACCCCAACCCCTCTTGTATACGTGCCTGAAGAGTAAAATGGCAAGATATCAAAAAAAGTTATTTCAAAAAAATTCTTAGAATTGAATTTTATACACATATACAAAGTTTGAAAAGATAATGAGACAAAATTGAAAATAGCATTTTTTTTTTAATATTTTCCTAACTGTATGAAAATATCAAATTATTATCTTATGAATAACTTGACCATAATGAAACATTTGTGTTTCAATGAGAATGACAAAATTTTTTATTTTCTCCACATCAGTAAGCACTAAATTAAAAAAAATTGGATTTTGTCAAAACCTTGGCTGTTACATTGGTTCGTATCTAACAGTTATATCAGAATTCCACAACCATTGTGATGACACTCCAGAAACATAATGTTTTGCAGATTATAATCAAGTTTCGATGATAATCGTGCCAGAACGTTTCACTTCGAATGCAATATTGAAAACTCTAACCTCTTTAACTTCTTTACATTATTTTTAAGATTATGTGCGAAGTGAAGCGTTCGTGTACGATTATCATCAAAAATTTATTATAGTCAGAAAAACACGATATTTTTGGATTTCTCCATCATCGCAATAATCGTGGAATTCTGATATAACTGTTAGATACGAACCAATGTAACATCAAGGATTCTGACAAAATTCAATTTTTTTAATTTAGTGCTCTCTGGTGTGGAGAAAATGAGGAAGTTATGTTATTATCATTGAAATATAAATATTTCAATATGGTCAAGCTATTCATAAGAAAATAATTTGATATTTGTATAAAGCTAGGGAAACATTTTAAAAAAATTGCTATTTTTAATTTTGCCACATTATTTTGTCAAACTCGTATATGTGTATAAAATTGAATTCTGAGCAACTTTTTCAGATTACTTTTTTCGATATCTTGCCATTTTACTCGACTTTTTGCATCTTCATAGTAATTTTTTCAATTTGCCGCCATACCAGCGATCACGTGACATATGTCAAAATCGATTTTTAGGTTATCGGACATGGACAAACTTTTCCCAAGAATCTTTTTCTGAATACTCCAATAATAAACTTTTTTCCCAGATGGTACATACTTTTTGGCGGTCACTGTATGTGTATATATAGCAACTTTCACTTTTGAAATTATGTATTTTATATTTTAACACTTTTACACGTTTTATGCGTTTGAGTAATTCAATGTTTATATTATTGTGATACTTCTTGGTATTCACTGATTTTTTTAAATTTGTCTGCGGAAATATACAACTACTTTCAGTTAACATATCCAACTAAGATATCACATGTTTTTTTTTTAATATTTTCAAACATAGAGATTGTACTCGCTCATTGAATAACGCTTTGTCAATGAGGAGTATTTTTTTCGCACAATAAAGCATATTTCATTTGATTTGATTTAAATTCGGTTAGTCTTCAAGAAGCACCATATAAGATAATGACCCCCACCCACATGTGTTGACGAGTTATTTCATTATTTCTATTTTCAAAATGAGTGAGACCATACCCATGAATTTAATGATGTCCAGTTTCCGTTTTTCATCAAACGTGCCCGTATAATTTTCAATGGAATATATTCATTCCTAGTTTTTAGTGAGACATCGTGTTTTATTTTCAATCGACTGAATTGTTTTTGTAACTGAAATTATAACGAAGAACTCTCAGGGGATGTCCGAACTATAATTGTGTCGAATCAATATAGCGTGATCTGGATTGAAACACGAAAGACATGGGAAATGACTCATCAATATTTGGTGAACTTGCGAATTATATAAGAATACAGGCGGATAGAGACAGAAAAGGGAAAAGGAGAATTTGTGACATTTCTACGAATCAGTGATTCCCTAATGTATTTTGATGAGTTTATTATTATTGGTATTTTACTGGCAAAAATAAAAAAAAAGGGTTTCAACTACAACTTGGTCAAATACTCTTCTGAAAAATATCATACAATAGGTATAATACATTATTAACTAATAAAATTCATTTTCCTACGAGCATGCAAAAAAGTACTTTTCTTCTTAACTTTAAAATTGAACGTGCCATTCTGCAAATTTTAAATAGGTATAGCCAAAGTAGGTAACCAAATTGCTGGCAATACAATTCATATCTCGAACAAATACAAAAAATTGTTAGTGTAGGATTTGAACCTACCACTAGGCTAAAAGGACACCTTTACATTGTTAAGTTTCACGTTTTTCATAATATAATAATAATAAATATACTTTATTGTCATTAAGATAAAAATCTTTTGGACAAAGCTTGCAGTTGTGGTATAAGTTTAAAAAAATATACAAATTGTAACACATCTAATAATAAAATATAGTTCATAGTCAATTTTGTTAAAAAAGATAAAATATAAGAAAATATAAAAGTAAATTTCAACGTCAATTCTATAACAATACAGTTAAAATAGTCGGTTTTAATAAAGAATATTAATAATATACACACATATACAAATATACATATATATATATACAGTGTCCATATGCTGCGAACTTTATGCCGGACACTGTATATACACATATATACACGTATATACACACATACATACATACACAAAGTTTCATATATACACACATATACGAACACAAATACTGACTATATAAAAATATGCACATTACATCATATAAATTCACCTAATATACCTAAAAGCCGTCCATTCAGAAGATTCAATTATCTCCATGTAAAGTAGGAAATTATTCCGTTGCGAAGAGTAATTATTTAGTCTGATCTAACCAGAACGAACTAAACTTGCGTATATATTTGGGTGCATGGAAATTCAATACATTCATTTTGCGAGGAGTATTTATTTAGTCTAATTCAACCAGGACGAACTAACCTTAATAACTTGTACTTCGGATTTCCATCTTCCTAATGGTTGAAAGATTTGTACTTCTTTCAATTTTTCACTACGTTTCAATTGCTTGAATCTGCAATCGTCTTCAGGTGAATAATGATAAATTTAGAAACTACAAGATTTTATAGGTCTGCCGGTAATTACGGTTATTACGTTGTAATTACGCGCGGTCTTGTGGCGCGTGTGCTTTCGCGCTAATTCTCCTTCCAAAACGGTCCATTAGCGGTCTCCATACGTTTTTGATTTCCACGCTCGGTTGACTGATGGCACCATTGACTTCGATATAGGCGGTTTCAATAAATTTGCGCTTGAACCAGTGTTGTGTTCTTCTCTATGAAGAACATTAGCCTCGTACCAAAGAATCCGATGGTGCTCTGTCCATGCGTGGTCAGCAATTCCCGATTTGGATGTTTCCTCCCGTTGAGTCCACTTTTTGTGTGCAGCTATTCTTACAGATAATGGCCGCTTGGTCTCTCCGATATAGGAATCTCCACATTCACATGGGACCTCGTAAATATATATCGGAGAGACCAAGCGGACATTATCTGTAAGAATAGCTGCACACAAAAGTGGACTCAACAGAGGGAACCATCCAAATCGGGAATTGCCGACCACGCATGAAATAGTAACCCAATGTAGGTAGGTCCCTACGGCACTACGCGGTCATGAGTGACTCATCAGCTGACGGTCCCTATGGGGGGTCATGGCATTCAACGTGTTAAGTGTTGGGCAGCCCAATTACCATATTCATCAGACATTTTGTAAAATCCGCTAGTTTTGGTTTTTGTGGGGTTTTTCATGATGTTGGTTGGCTTCCTTCATTTTAACGTTATTTTGTGTATTTTTTGGCGAAGGAACTCTGTAACGAAGAGTGTTGGGCAAGCCAGACACAATATTAATCAGACTTTTTGTCAAATCCGGTGGTTTTGATTTTTGCGGAGTTGTTCGAGATGCTGGCTTTTTTCTCCATAACATCATTAAGTATTTTTTGGCGACGAAACTTTGCAATGTTAAGGGTCGGGCAGTCCAATTACCATATTCTTCAAACATTTTGTGGAATCCGGTAGTTTTGGTTTTTGCAGGGTTGTTCATGAAGCTGGCTTTCTTCGCTTTATACGCTACCACCTACTTTTTATTCATGGCCTTCCGAAAAATAAAAGAATTTTTGTGTAACAAATCGTGAAAATTGGATCTGGGGGATTTGTTAGAGGACTATGTGAAAAAAGTTTCAATTCAAAATGAGAGAGTTGGTACAGACGTTTGGTACACCCTGTATAGCAGTAGTAAAAAAATAATATAAATGTAACAAACTTGATCCAAATGTAAAGTTTGTAATCCAACTTGTGAAACTTTTGAAGCACGGCCTACGTAAAATACGTATATCCAGAGTTTCACCCTGTAATACAATTAATGAAATCAATTTCTTTTACCAGAACAATAATTAAACTACTCGAATTTTATGTTGAACGAATCGTAAACAAACAATTATTCACTTGAACATGAAAACAACTCATCCGGAATAAACGAATCAAGAAGTAGTCTTGAATTCTGGGAAGAACGGTTAATAAATAATCAAATGGTTTCGTTGAGCCCTATCTGATGGGGAGAGAAAAGTTGTAAATGGATTGAAAATTGCTTTTGACTCCTCGTTAACGAGTTTTCACGAGGCTGATGAGAAAAACAAAAGTATGAAATTGCGAACGACAGCCTCCTGCAGAGACCACATCGAAAAGTTAATAACTCATTACAGAATGGCTTTGATAAGGTTTGAAATCACACACATTAACTGAATTTTCAAATCGAGTGAATATTTTTTCTCAGAATTTTTCTACTCATTATCTGAACAGGAGTAGTTCTCATACAAATGAGTGTGTTGGAATTGTTGAAGATCACCTAATTGGGCATAATTTTTCTACCACGCAGATTTCAAATTTAATGGACATTATTATTGCCGGTGTCATGAATATAATTTGCCAATTGTGTTGAAAGATGTCTCCCTTTTGAGGTTGACCTCATTTTAGTACTTTGGTATGCGAATATTTAAACCAACACTTCTATAATCGCTGATTAGGTCATTGAGAATTGTGTTATGGCCCGCTAGATCCCCAGACCTATTCATCTGAATAATTTTTTTTGGGGCATTTCAAGACCTTTGTTCAAAGTCAACAACCTCATACTGAAGCTATAATGAATATTTCGTACGGCAGTCAATGTTTCGTATGTATAAACCTGTATATCGAATGCTTTTACTTGGATTTCTTGAAAGAGATTTATTCACTTCCTTAAAGAATGAGAGAGACAAACCTATAGTGAAAGCGTTTGCTAGCTTTTATGCATACCAGCCATGAGAAGGATCGTCAAAGCGTGTGTACTTGCAGAAGGCTTACATCCTGAACAATACATTGAATTTAGATATTTTTTTAGTTAAAAATTATTATAAGTTCTTATTATAAGTCATTATGAAACAAATGTTATGAACGCCTTTTTAGTAACGAGCGGGGTAGTATTTTGATCACGATTGCAGCGTAGCGTCATGGATACACTGGCACGCGCTTTAGAATTCGAGGCTTCGAAAGAGGCCTGTGAAAGCTAGAGTAAAATGTAAGTGATTGGCGAAGACCCACAGGATCCTGCAACTTTTGAAAAAGCCACAAGAAATGTGATGAGGAAAGTGTTACCCAAGAAAGGACTAATAAGATTCCGTAATTGTTGTTCAACATTAAAAAATCTACACCGTCGAAGATCAACGACAAGTATCAATCATCGGCCTGTATCCAGCAAGTCTTGGTTAACAACGCATCTGTCGCTATTTTTCAACGACAAAATAACGGTGTCATCAGCAACGATCTTCGCACCATGCTGCAAGATACAGTGCGACTAGGACAATTCTTGGAATCATTTTAGCCAAAACATCGGCAGGAAATGAACCGTTGACTTAGAAGCTACGCACAGCAACAGTGGAGACATCAACTGTGTATGATGGAATACCAATTGAGCTGATTTTGGGCAGCTCTATAACCTGAAACATCATGAATTAGTAGCTGACATCAAGGACCATGCAATCATGCATTGGAATTGGTGCTTCATCAGAGAAGTGAAGTAATGATCCTGTTGGCTGAAGATGTTAGAGCACTTGAGATGGTTGAAGCCATTATGGAGGTTCGCCTAGACAGAAGTGAGAGCAATGTGAACATGATGATGCCCATTTTTTAAGATGAATTTGTTCTAGTAAGCGTCATAAATGTCAATAACTATTCGAGAACTCGAAGAATGAAGCAATTTTGGAAGACTGTTCATCAATTCTCTTCGTCATCAGGAGTGTACATGGTACTGTTAGCCAGGTGAAAAACTTGGCTGCAGATTTGGAAAAGATGGTTGTTATCTCTACCAAGCATACACGGATATAGGATCTGCTCAATAGTCCAAACTGAAAGATCGAGAAAAGGTCGAAAAATATCGATAATGGACAAGGCAGGGGAGTTAGAACTGAGGTGGTCTATTACAAGATCGAAACTGGAATAGCCCGACCAATCTGGCAGTAAGCTAGAAGACTTCCCTTTTCGAAGAAGTAGGAGGCTGACAAAATAGTCAGCGTTATGGAGGAAGAAGTTATCGATTTATCAGACAGTTCCCGGTTCTCTCTAGTCGTACCGGTAATAAAAAAAATAGATCAACAAACTTTTGCGTTGACTATTGTTCACTGAATAACCTGACGAAGAAGGATAGTTACCCTCTCCTGAGAACAGGCGACACCCTAGAGATGTTGTCTGGTTCTATGATTTTCTCGAACCTAGATTTGATGAACTGGATGAAGATTGAGAAAAGACTCACCGTCGATTCGGGACTGTGGAAGCTTCCAGTTATGCCATTCGGGTTGTGTATTGCTCCAGCCACATTTGAAATTGATAGAAATGCTTCTGAAAAGAAAAAAGAAAAGAAGAAAGAAAGACGTGTCCGGTATATATCGACGCGCGACGGCATAATTGTAGTTTGCAGATCGTTCGAGAAGAACATGAAAAACCAAAAGTAGATTTTGATTTTGAGTTGAAAATATGAACAAGATGATCACAAAATCATTTATGTAATCATCTACAGCTGGAAGAAACGTTAGTCGTTATTTTCCGTCGTTTAAAATAATCTCTTGGAAGATACTTATTCATGTTGAGAAGAGAAACATTCTCCATAAAAAAATGCATTGTTATGCTTCATCAAAAATCCATAGATTACTGCGTACTAACTGAAAATCATAAAATAAATGAAAACTTTTTAAATGAGCTTTAAAGTAAAAAAAAAATATTTCTTGAGTTGTGTAGATCATTCTTTGAGTAACAGATTCATGAGCTTGCCGATTTCGTACGCGAACTGTAAATTTGAATGTGTAGCTCATAGAATAATCTACATTACACATCTGAAGACATTATTTTCAACTTTTCAGCGCATTTGCATGGAAACTCTCCTTATTTTTTTTATTATTTCATATCAACATGTTTTTAATTTTAAATATAACATTTATTGATTCAATGTTGTTGTGTCATTGTTCATTACTTATCCGATTGATTCTACATTGAGTTAAAATCCTATTCCATCTCTTCTATCTCTTGAATTCGAAGTCAAGCATGAATAAGATTCACAATTGGATGTGTGTTGTTTTGACCCCATTCCGTGATATATCTCTTCAAATCCAACTGCAAGCTGCAACTATTTGAATCTGTATACATCGTCAAGCAATATATTGCAGTTTAAAACAACCTTGGCCTTCTGCCATGAAATGGATAAAAGTGGTTCGTTTCAACAGCAGATGAATAATTTTTTATTTGCTTTGTTCCAGAAGGCCAAGTCTTTTTGATTTATGCAATGAAAAAAATAATCCCGTGTCATTCGATCTATTTCAAATAATATTCTAGTTCTTTATCCTTGATTGAAATAAAAATATGGGTAATTTGTTAATACGAAATGAAAATGTTTGGTTCAGTCTCAAGAAATATAGAGTGAATTTGGTGAAAATATTAAAAAAATTGTCCCACAGAAAATAGAAGTGTAAGCCTCTAAGCAAACATTTCTGCTTATCCAGGAACTAGAGCACTAAATTTCTTATCTAGCAGATAAATTAAAAATCAAATGGCATTGTTGAAGTCCATCAATCACAAACCAATTTACGACCATACCTGTCAAGCAGATATTTCAAATTTATAATTGCTTTAATGAAAGATCATTCTATGCAGTAAGAATAAACAAGGGACAACATTTCCAAGTACCAGTTGAAAAATGCAAATTTGTAAAACAAATGTTGAAATTGTACAATAGTATTTCAATTCGAATGTAGGTATACTGGAGAAGTGAGGTTAAGCATTGAACAATTGTTTATGAATGAGATCGTTGCAATTATTAAATAAGTTGTACAATGAGGTAGGTAGTTGGAATTTTGAAAAGTGTGAGAAGAAGTGTAATTGAAAATTCAATAGCTTTATCCACAATAACGAAAACAGAAGAAAGAAGCCAACCTGAAAATGTTGAAAAAGCATTCTTTCCTGAGGACATGTCTGAATTATTTTTTATAAGTTGCTTTCTCTCTTGTTATCAGGCATCCAATAGTCAATCAAGATCCGAAATACAAAATCTAAAATGAGTGTGATTTTTTTATTATCAATACAATCATTTCAACCGATCGAAAAACGTGTATCTTACCATGAGTAGAATAATCGGAGTAATACTATGATGGCAGAATTGGCAGACTATATTATTCTTAAATGAAATAGTAAAATCGACAAAGTCAGGACGACTTTAATGTTGTCCGACCTACCCTGTCACTGACGAGCGGCAAGAACCGCAAAACGCGTCTGCAGGTGGTCTTCCCCAGCAAAATGAAGGATAATTTGCTGTATAATTATAATAAGCAATTGCAACTGAGTTTTTCTTAGAGGAACGTTGCACAAATATCTGTCAGATGTAATTCAATGTTCGTCGTGGTATTAGCCAGGAAATTAGTTGTTTTCTGTCAGATTTTTGCCTCATATTTTCCACATTGTGGAAATATGTGGAGAAGGGTACTTCGACTGTCGATTTTACTATTTCATTTATTTGATACTCTCCGGCAAAAATACTCGAACTATATTATTCTTCCTAATTATGACCTATTTAAATCATTCTGGTAAATTTCAATAACTAGTAAATAATCTACTCGTATATGCCGGAGATTATCTTTGAATACGACATAATTCACTTTTGTGAACATTTAGTAGTGAGCTTATTAACCATCTCCTCTCCTCATAGATTCCTCAGATTGAAGTAGATTTAATATCTGCTTGATTATCCTTGATACTGAAGGGAACGGATACCTATTCGTTATTAGATTTTAATATAGTAATACGATTAGCGGATTTATTGATCAGCCTTCTTATAAGTATTCTTCCGAATTTATTACGATGGGGTTGGACTTTAATAGGACCCTTGGTCACGAACGTAGACATGAATAATATAGAAGAAAATAATGAGAAAAAGTTAGTTCTTCTGCGAAAATGAATACTTGAAGTTTTGAAGGAAGGAACTGATTTGAATTTTAGTTAGTTATTATGAAGAAGTGGAATTTTCTGCGAATGGTCGTACTGGATGTGTATCAGGCTTTCGATTCCGTCTCAATAGAAGATATCGTCATGAATATGTTGAAAGTACGCATGCCTGAATACACTGTAAGATTGCTGGACTCATACCTTGGTAACAGAACTTTCAGATTGAGGGTCAATGGGACCAGCTCTGCAATTAGAACAATCGAAGTTGGTGTCCCAAAGGGGTCGAGCTCTTGCAGAGCTGGGCCGGGTACTGATAAATTGTACTCGAGTACTGGGTACTGGGTACTTCTAAAAATTTATGAACGAGTACAGAGTACATTACACATGTTTTCGAGTACAGTACTCCGAGTAAAAGTACTCGAATTCTAAGAGTACTTCTTGCAAGTACTTTCTCATCAAGTTGTATGTAGCAAGTCCAAAAATAATTGAACAATATACTCATATATTGGGTTTTCTCTGAGTCTTGCATTATACCTTCACCACTTATTGCCCCTATAAATAATCATGAACTCTATCAAATCAATAATGACTAAACTATTTTGTAGTTTTCAGTCCATAAAGTATAAAATTAACGATAATAATAATAAAAACAATAATTATTTTTGTATCTAGTGCACTAAATGCTCGACTATCTCGACTATTTTTTCCAACTCGGCTGCAAACGTCAAAAAAAAAATAGGTGATATAAAATTTTGTCACATTTCGAAAAGTGTTAAAAAAGCCCTATTTAAAATTGAAATAAATGATTTTTTAGATTTTTCGTTTGGTTGAGGACCATAAAGTTAGAAATAAATGATTTCTTGAATTTTTGCTTGATTGAGGAGTATAGGTTATAATATGAAAATCCCATATAGTTTACATGCAGTGTGCGAAATAGATATTTCGCACATTACTTCGTGCACGTTGTCATGGTGACGAAGGAAAATGAAAAAAGTGTCACTTCGCATATTGTTGTCAATGCGCGAACCTTGTCATTTTTTGACGTTTGCAGAAAAAATAATTATTCAGTAATGGCATAACTGGTTGATTCTGTTTACCAGGATTGGCTTCATAATAACTAATTTTGATGATTTATAATAGACCGTCAGCTAGTGACAGATTTATGTGCCCCATTTTCGCATACAAGCCTCGAATAGGATTGAAAAGTATATCGATTTGAAGTAAAATGAAGATATTTTTACGAGTGGCTCCTGGGGATAACATACCGAGAATTCGATTTTTCAGAACAGTATTTGTTTCCCTCGTGTTTCTATTTACGTTACGAAACTACAGAGGGTGATTCGTTAAGTCGTTTTGAGAAAAAAAGTTTCTATGAACATATGTCCGGAGTTGCTTCGTTTCTGAGATACAAAAAAAAAATCAATGCCCTGTATCTCAGAAAAGAAGCAACTCCGAACATATGTTCATAGGAACTTTTTTCCTTAAGGCGACCTAACAACCCACCCTCTGTAGTTTCGTACCGTAAATTGAAACACGAGGGAAACAAATAAGCACTGTTCTGAAAAATCGAATTCTCGGTATGTTATCCCCAGGAGCCACTCGTAAAAATATCTACTTTTCAGCCCTATTCGAGGCTTGTATGCGAAAATGGGGCACCTAAATCTGTCACTAGCTGACGGTCTATAAAGCCTATTACGAGTTTTGAGGTTGCTGGGTGAGGCATGATGGACTGGACAGACAGGCCAGACGCAGACGAGTTGCATAATAAAGTACTCGTAAAAATGTACTCTCATCAGAAGCGCGGGTACCGGATACTTTTACCCGAGATGTACGGGTACGAGTACCGAGTACTTTATATAAAATGTGCTGGGTAACGGGTACAGAGTACCAGAAATTTACTCAAGAGTACAGTATTCGGGTATTTGTACTGAGTACTTTCCAGCTCTGAGCTCTTGCACCCTTGTACTAGCTATTATGACTTTCCATATGCCAACACGAGCACCCTGTTTATGCTGACCACACGGCAATTTATGCCCAGGCGTTTTCCAGCAAGGCGGCAGCGGCCAAGATGAAAATCCATCTTGAATGTTTATAATAAAACTTTTGTATTTACAAATTTTCGGTTTACAAAGCCGCAACATATAATTCGCCAATACAATGGCTTCTTCAAGCGAAAGAATAATATCTTGAATAGCTTGTCATACTGTGGTCAAACGTCGGAGTGGAGGGCAATGAACAAGCAGACACCCTGGCACGGAAAGGCGCAGCAACGCCACTGATCGGGTCAGAACCATTCTGCGGACTTGGAAAATCTTACTTCCGAGAAGGACTCAGTAAAGCTGAAGAAGCAATGAGAGCAACATACTGGCTAAGACTTCCAGGGCTGAGGCAGGCCAAAGATCTCCTCGGCAATTTCAACCGAGCAAGATCGAAGACACTGATTGACCTCAGCATAATTAGACTAAAGACAAACGTGATTTCTAACGGGGCATTGCAGACTCAAAGAACACCTGAGGAAGCTAGGCTTCGAGGAGGACAGCACCTGCAGATTCTGTGGGGAACATTCAGAAACACCCCACCATATAGTGATGGAGTGTTACACTGTACATCGTGAAAGATTGAATATACTGGGATCACACCAGCTCACTGTGGGAGAAATACCACAAGTAGACCCCTTCAAAATCCTCTCCCTTTCATTTCTTAAATAAAATTTTCCACTCATTCAAGTAAAATGGCCTTTAGCGATTCACAATCTGTAATCAAAAACAATGTTTTAAAACGTTACCATGAAGATTCCATTCTCTGAATATTACGTTTTACTTGTTTCATTCCGCAGTGTAGGAATAGATTGACATATGAATTACATATAAAACGACACAAGTTGCATGAGAGACATTCCTGAAATTGGAATAAAAAAATCAAATAAAACGACTTAGATTGCGATACTGTTGTTGGAATAGGACAAATAAAACGCAACTAGGTCTGTTAATTGAAACACTTCGAAAAAATTCATTTGTTTTAATATGAGTTCTCAGTAAAAGTAGGATGTGTAACGCGTTGATATACTTCTACTACATAAACTCGTTGTTAAACACTTAATCCGCAACGCTGCACTGGTGCTTAAAATACTCGTCGATTGAAGGAATAACATGAGAGACATTCCTGCAATTGGAATAAAAAAATCAAATAAAACGACTTAGATTGCGATACTGGTGTTGGAATAGGACAAATAAAACGCAACTATTAGGTCTGTTAATTGAATCTGTTGTGATATAAAAAAACACTTCGAAAAAATTAATTTGTTTTAATATGAGTTCTCAGAAAAAGTAGGATGTGTAACGCATTGATATACTTCTACTACATAAACTCGTTGTTAAACACTTAATCCGCAACGCTGCACTGGTGCTTAAAATACTCGTCGATTGAAGGAATAACAATTGTTACAGAATATATTATTGTCTTGGTCCAGTTGTTCAGAGATGCAAGAGCACACAATATCTACAGGATATCCCACGTAGACATTTCTATGAAACCATGGAACTCTTAATTTGAACACTGAGTGATGTTCAAACAAGCCATTTCTCAAATCTTATTTCAGTTCATGAAAAATAATTTGTTACGTTCATGCAAAAAACAAAACTTTATTGAACTATATTTTTTATTGCACTCATCTGTCATTCTACTATAGCGTTCTGTCATCATGACAGACATAAACTTTCAAATCGACGCCAAATTTAGCCCATTTTCTGTGAGATTGTATTACGTTTTGAATAGTTGCATGTTTCATCATATTCATTATATAATGGACTATGAAATTACTAGAAAATGCAATTTGTTAAAAATAAAATTACTTACTTATTTCCTTCGAATATCATCTGAATTACACAAAATGTTTTTTTCTACATTCATGCAAAAAGCAAACCTTTATTGAACTTCATTTAGTGGAAAAAGAAGTTCTTTATTGCACTAGTGCAATCAAGTTTTTATTGCACTCCTCTGTCATTCAACTTCAACGTGCTGTCATCATGACAAACATAAATGTTCAAACCCACTACATATTTAGCAGATATTCTGTGAGAATGGCAATACGTTTTAAACAGTTACATATTTAATATTATTTTGTATTAATGTTAGCATCCAGAGCTAAACCAATGCCTTCCCGAGAAAAACTCCATAATCAAAACTGATCCGCTTTGTTCTAAACCGTCTACCTGAATCGAGCAAACTGTCTGTACCACCTCTCGTGATAACATACACGCTTACGGCTACAATGATTTTGATTTTTATAATGCAAATGTGGTTATAGAAACGTCAGTCAAAAATTATTTCTGAAATGAGTATTATTAATGGAAAATAGATGATAGTGATGTGTTTCAATGCAAGTCGATAGTAATAATCAATTATTTAAGTTGCCGTACCTTGATAAATCATTTTTTGCTTTTTGCATGAACGTAGAAAAAATACTGTATGCAACTCGTGCAAAAAATGTTTATTGTACTCAACGTGTTGTCCAACTCGGCCTGACGGCCTCGTCGTCGAGTGCAATAAACACTTACTTTTTGCACTTGTTGCATAAATAACTATTGAATTACTTTTAGCAGGTAGATTCAAACAAACAATGTCTTCCTTACAGTTTAGTGCCACCTAAATGAAACATTTTCTGGTTTTTGCATGAACGTAGAAAAAATATTGTATGAAACTCGTGCAAAAAGAGTTTATTGCACTTGTTGCATAAATAACTATATTGAACTGAAAACTAGTGGCGCACATGAGTGATGTTATCCGTTGTGGAAATATTATTTGGATGGAAACTGACAAATAAGTAATTATCAAATGAATGAAAATCCGGTACTGATTTTTCTATGGAGTGAAATGGAAGAACATCATCATCATTACTATTTTATTGGTACATTCAAATTCTGAGTAATTAATTACGAAAAGTGATCGATGGAATTGAGGTCGGAATTTTTAGAAATAGGTATATCTGATAGTATCGATGCATATACACTTTTCAAACATGGAAATGATGATAAATCTTATTTTTGGGTCCGCTACATTCGAAATGTAATTAATAATACGAGAGATGACCTTTTACAAGCTATTCAATGAGGAATCACCAATAGGGGGTTTCTACTGACATGAAATGAGACATTGCAGTTTTCCCTTCATATTCTATGAACAATTATGGACATCGTAATACTTGCATCATTTTGTTTGTGGGATATAGCAGTTGGGAGCATTGAAATTTTTCACTCTGTATATGGAAAACTCTATACTGTTTTGAAAGGTTCATACTCTTTCAGAAAATTGTCGAATTCGATCAGTTTGTTCTTTATTTGCAACGGATTGAGTGGAAATTAAAACAATTATTTTATTCACATTTCTCTACTTCTATGAACATTGTCTTGTAGCTCTGTACTACAACACTTTTTCTGATATATTATTTCTTATTCGACTGAAGACATTTATAAGCTACAACTAAATGCGAATACTCAACTTATTAGAATGGCTTATTCCGAATTAGAGCGCAAAAATCAAATCGATTCATAAATAAACCACAAAAATCGCATGTTACTAGAAAACTGGTAGTATGATCGATGTATAAATTGAACTTTATAAATAAGTATACCAAATTCTACAACATAAAGAAATAAAAAAAAAAAATTGTTGAGAGCTATTTTCCAAAGATGTTCTTGGTCTTTTGTATTTATTTCGTCAATCATCCGCACGAAACCACTAGAAGTATTGTTAGAGTTAGGGAGAAACATGAAAAACAAACTCCCAAGTTGATGATGTTAAGTAAATTAAAATTCAAAGAGTAAATCTCCGTAATCAGAAATGCTGCTTTTTTTTGTGGAAACATTTCATTTTGGATAGAATTAACGAACACTGATCCTCCTAAAAATGAGTTTTATGTTATGATCCCATAAATAACGCAGATAACTTTTCATATACGTTGCTGTTCTGTTGATTCTCTCGACACAAAAACTGGATTACCGTAACGACAAGGGAAAATATGATGAACCTGAAATATTTTAAATTTTGCCGAAAGGTTCGTTTATGGAAACAATTATTTGATGAAAAATTGCTGACATATTCGTTTTGTTTTTTTGTTGGATCACTGATGGTATTTTAAATTTATGGTATCTAACTGATCATGAGTGGAGCCTCGTAATAATAGTATTTTCATTCATTGGAATGATCATTCCACAATGATGTCAGTTTGAGATTATAATTTATCAATGTATGCAATTCACAATACATAAAATACTACTAAGTACCATAAAAAAGTACCAAACTAGGAACAATACGTGACATAAGTAAACTGCAACAGAACAATTTTTGTCAAAACATAACAAATGGGTAGTACTTGTGCTCAGTTTTGGCCAATACTTTCGTATCGCGTTGAGTGTTATTTGTATATGATCATTCAGTATATTTGAAGATTGTATCAGCATTGCATATGTCAGGATTGTCGATTAATATATTTATGTTAGCAACTGAATAAACAGTCAAATATTTTCAAATAGACTTTCTTTCTCAAATTAAACCTTATAAAACGAAGAAGCTCATGAACTATCGTACTGAGAAAAAGGATTGTGTGTCGGATGAATTTAGAAGATCAAGCCAAAGTCTCAAATATTTTTATCGACTTAAAATAAGTAATACATCACATCAGGTACTCTATAAATCGTTAGATCAAGAACATAACAAAATAGTAATTTACGTAACAAGTCCGGAAAACACTGTTTTTTTGGACGAGTGGACAAGATTCTAGGACGAGCGTAGCGAGTCCTGGAAGTCTGCGAGTCCAAAAAAACTGTTTTCGGACGTGTTGCGTACACAATTTTTTCGGCAACCGTGTAGAATAACAAATCGAGACAAATTTATTGATTATATTTCTTTGTAGAAGAAAATTTCGAACATTTTAATTCTTATTTGTATTAAATATCGAAATTCGAATAGAAGATAGGTACTAACAGAAACATTCTAATTCTTATTTATATAAATATTTATATTGAAATTCGAGCATTTCTCGAAGTGATACTTTCTCAAAGAAAAATCGTCTGGGAAGTACCTACTTCCCGGACGGTTTCCGAAAAAAACTATTCCTTCAAAATGAATAATTAATTCAGATAATCAATAAAGAAAACAATAATTAACAAGGATTAGGTCAATGCAAGAAAATAGGTGTGTATCTGTTCTGGTTGTTTTCTGTTTTTTTTTTCAAAGGCGTGGTCAAACTACTTTTCTTGACGTGTCAACTGATCAGTTAATACTGAGGTATTCTTCTAATGTATAAAATAACACATTGATAAAAATATTTCAGTTTTAGATTTGAACTCATGAACATTCAATTGTTTAATCTCTGCTTATTATCCATTAAATATATCAATATTTACTGAGTGTTAATCTGAGATTACCAATCAAAGTCTCGGCCTCTTAAATTAATCACCGGATATAGTGGGATATATGTGTTTATTTAATTGATTTCCCTGTTGCTATGAATTCCTAACAAAGTGAACTAAATGAAAATTGTCGGAAGGGACGTTATTTTCAATTTGGGAAATAGTGAATGACAATGATCTCTGAAACCCTCTCCGCTGCTTATTTTTTTCAGCTGGAGGCCATACATTTTATTTCATGCCATACATGCCATACATGGCTATGAAATGAACTAAAATGATAATACTGGATAGTTTTCGCACTAACTGATGAATATGAGAAACTAGTTGAGTTTGCCAACGATTACTATGACATGTAATTTCAGATTATGTCTGGTCGATATATTAGAGCGTGGTGTTTGATTTTTGTTTATGATCAGAGTCAATTCATTTGTTATAAACCATCTACTAGATTTTTCGAAAGTCATGTCCGCTAATTTGAATGAAGCATGTTAGTTTCCATCAGGTTCAATCAGAGTAGTATCATCAGCAAAAAATACAGTAGCCTCTGGAACAATAAACTGATACAGATCGTTTATATATAATATAAGCATCAATGGCCCCAGAACTGATTCTTTGGGGAGCACCATAATTATATATGACAAGAGGTGATTGCATGTCGTTGGCTGGAACACATTGTGATCTACTAGTGAAGCAAGATTTGAAATATTGAAGCGGTATTCTCATCACACCATAATAGTGAATTGTGAGGTCACACATAGTTACAAATGAGTGTTTGCCTCCCTCAAGGCCCTCCACTGTATTTCTCAAGAATTAAAATTGCTCTGGTTCTAGAATTATTTTGCATGAAACAAAATTGACCAGCATAAAGGATAACATTTTCTTCCTAATATTTTATCAACCTATGTCGTACTAAAATTTTTTCATCTAACCTTATTAAAAATCGATGTTCTGGAAATGGGCCTTTGACTGAATTATTTTTATTTATTTTTATGTTACTTCATCGATTATATCTATCATTTTCAAAAAAATTTTTTTCCTAAAGTAGCAACGCTAAGGCTTCCAAGTGGACAACTCTGTTACACATTTATGATCTGTGGTAATGTATTCCTCAAGTAATTTCATTTCACACATATCTTTTTATTTGTATATTACGAAAGTGTCTAAGGGCCACAGAGTTATTTTATTAATTTTTCCGACTTCAGACTCGGAATTTCCGAGTTTAAAGTCAAAATAATTTTTTTCCGTCTTCAAAGTCGGAAATTCCTACATTAAACTCGGAAATTCCGACTTCACACTCGGAAATTCCTACTTTAAACTCGGAAATTACGACTTCAAACTAGGAAATTCTGACTTTAAAGTCGGAATTTTGTTTTCTCGACTTCAAACTCGGAAATTCCTACTTTAAACTCAGAAATTCCGACTTAAAACTCGGGAATTCCGACTTCAAAGTCGGAATTTAGTTTTTTTTTTAGTTTTTTTTAGTTTAGGAAAAATTAAAAAAATATCTCTGTGGCCCTTAGACGCTTTCGTAGTATATTTCATGCTTATTCATAATTTTTTTCAACAAGACGTCCAATTGTGAGAACACTGATCTCAGATAGAGACAGATATACCTACTGTAATGAGTAATAGAGTTTCCATAATAGGAAAATATCGTTTATCATAAACAAGGCTCATAAGTCGTTAATCTTCCACTGTATTAACTTAACTTTGGGTAACTTCCTATTCTTGTGAGCCTCGCCGAAATTATTCCAAATTGGCAAAGTTTAGCCTCGTCTAGAAAATTAACGAACATGTTTCATTCTTCTGCTGTTCTTGATTAAAATTTGTATTGGGACCAGACTGAGAAGCATTGTTGGAGCTCTTCATGTAATACAAGGTGGATATTCCTGAGGTGAAAATAAGACTTTTTTCCCATAAAATTCATTCCTCTGAACTAAATATAAATAAATAAATATCTTCATTAATCCATTAAGACGAGCTTAAAAAAGCTATTGGACAAGTCATTAGGTACATATCAAAAACAAATATGCGTTACAAATACTTATGAAACATAAAAATCATTAAAACAACAAATGTTACATTTAGACAATAAAGCTATCTATCTATCAATAAGGTTAGTAAACATTTTACTATTTCAAGTGGGAGTAGAAATCGATCGTATAGGGGCTAATTTGCAAAAGTAATTGTTTTATTTTATTTTTGAACACTTGCTCTAGGTTTATGGCCTTCAAAAACGCTGGAAGTGCATTATACAATCTCAGCCCCAAAACCTCAAACGAGTCGAGACGCAGAGATGAACGTGTTTTGGGTATGTGAAAATCGTTTCTAGTGCGGGTATTATAGTCATGAAAGGCTTGGTTCTGTTTAAGAACTTCTCTATTCTTATGTATGTATAAGAAAACTTCCAGAATATAGAGACCTGAAAGTGGCAGTATATTATACTTTTTAAATAATGTTCTACACGATGATGTCTACGGTACGTTTGCAATGGTTCTAATAATTTTCTTTTGCGTCACAAAAACACTGTGTGCCGGTGGGGAATTACCCCAAACAATGAGCCCATAGTTAATTCTTGATTGTATCTGCCCATGGTAATATAAGAGCAGGCCGGAGTTATCTAAAATTATTTTCAGGTTTCTTATCAGGTAACACTGCTTGTTGAGTATTTTAATGAGATTATCTCAGTGCTGACGGAAATTGAGATTACTATAGAGAGAAAGCCCTAGAAACTTTATACTGTCATATCTTTCTATCTCAACGCCAGCTATTTCAATATCAATATATACCGTGTTAGTATTCTGAGCAGTATGAAAAGATACTGATTTCGTTTTGGATGCATTCAGAAATAAAGTGTTTTCACTGAACCAATTCTGTAGGCTATCAAGGTCAGAATTGATATTTTGTTGTAATTCAGTCAAATTCTTTGATTTAAATAGGAGGGAAGAGTCGTCCGCATAAAAACAAGTGAAACATGACGGCAAAGCAGATGACAGCTCATTGATATTGAGAATAAAGAGGATTGGTCCTAGAACTGATCCTTGTGGAACACCTATGTCATTAATCAACTGATCGGAGAAGAAGGTTTCATTATAACTTCCTTTGGAATATTGTATTTTAACAGTCTGGGTGCGATTTGAAATTCACGATGCGAACCATTCATGCTGAGCACCTCTAATACCAGTTTTATACAGTTTGTGCAGAAGATTTCCATGTTGTACGCAGTCAAAGGCCAAAGGTCACAAAAGATTCCAGTGGGGTTTTCGCCAGCTTCAACAGACTGTAGGAGATTCGAATAAAAAGAAGTAACTGCCGTTGTGATGGAATAATTGGAGCGAAATCCGTGTTGGTTCGGAGTTAGAATGTTATTTATATTCAGGAATTTGTGTAGAAATTCCACCTTTATGTATTCGAATACCTTTGATAATGAGGGGGAAATAGCAATAGTACGATAATTTTCCAATTTGTATATATTTCCTTTTTTTAGAGTGTTTCAGTCGCGAAGGAAACTTTCCTTGCTGAAAAGATATATTTATAATATGACTTAAGGGCGCTATGATGTAGGGAGTATTCTTTTTAATTACGTGCCCAGAAATACCATCTTGTCCACATGAATGTTTATTTTTGATTTTGTCCCTGATAACCTTCAGTATATCATCTTCACTGACATACAGACAAAACACCAAATCTACACCAAACCAAAGAACACAAAAATATGTAAACTGTTTGAGAAACGTGAAACTTACTAGTAAATCAAAGTGCTATTTAACAATTCAAACTTTAAAAAGGGAGTCATAGAACACTTAGTTTGATCATTGACCACCTTGAATTAGAATCACTTTATTTTTGAAGCAAGAAATGACTAGAGCGGCCAAAAAACTAAAAGCCTCTGAATCAACAAAATATTTCATTTATAATTATTGAAGCCATAATTCAAAATTTTCAATTTTTTTTCACCAGTTGCAATGTATGTAGCTTGAAGGGGTGCATTTCAGGACACATGTTATGAAAACGTGAGAAATTAAAGATATTTTTCTTATACATACTAATATATAAATTATTATTATTTCCTGCTTTTTAGTTTTGCTGAATCAGTAACCTGACTGGAAAGTTAGTTTAAAGCCAGTTGCGTAATTTGTATTAAACAGACAAACACTACTATTATTATAGCATAGTAGGTATTTACAGTTCTGAGCTAATTTTGTGGTTCAAATTTTACCGCAAAATATATTTGTTCAAATTTTTTAAGTCTCTTGCTCATCGGAAAGTTAATTTAAATGAAATCGATTGCAAAATTTGTACCGAACAGACAAACAAACAGATCAACAAAAAAAAACAGAGGGAAAAGAAAGCG
Source organism: Chrysolina haemoptera (assembly GCA_958298965.1). NCBI lineage: Eukaryota > Metazoa > Arthropoda > Insecta > Coleoptera > Chrysomelidae > Chrysolina > Chrysolina haemoptera. Next base: position 20,318,963 of record OY282599.1, on the reverse strand, counting down.
AGCTTAGCTATCTACACAGTGTCCAGAATAAAGTTCGCAGCATATGGAAATAGCTATTTATGATACAAGTTCATAAAGTAGGACTTTTTTGTACGAGCGTGAAGTTTGTTGAATGTCCAACACTAGATGTTCTGCCATACCAGGATGCTCACTGCAATAATCCTATACTATAGGAGTATTCGGGTCAAAAATCCATCAGAAAACAACTACTTTCCTGGCTAATACCACGACGAACGTTGAATTACATCCAATGAATTTCCGTGCAGAGTTTCTACAAGGCTATCTCCGCAATTGCTAAATGCATGGAAATGTTAATCGAAACATTTGGACCACCTATAGATCGATTTCTGGGTTCTTGCCCTCATCAGTACTCCTATAGTATAGGATTATTGCAGTGAGCATCCTGGTATGGCAGGACATCTAGTGTTGAACTTGATTAGCTCATTGTTAAATAGATTTCTTCCATTTTTGATATATTCGCTTTGCGAAGTACTGGGTATTGCTTAGTGTGGCTAGTGGGTGGGATAGCGCTCGTAGTTTGGTTAAACACCGATCTGCGGGTGGTGTCTCAGCTTCTGCCTTGAAATGGATTGACAATCGTATCATTTCTTGCAGACATTAGTTATTGTTTGCAGAGACTTACCCTATACTGATGAGGGCAATAACCCAGAAATCGATCTATAGGTGGTCCAAATGTTTCGATTAACATTTCCATGCATTTAGCAATTGCGGAGATAGCCTTGTAGGATCTCTGCACGGAAATTCATTGGATGTAATTCAACGTTCGTCGTGGTATTAGCCAGGAAAGTAGTTGTTTTCTGATGGATTTTTGACCCGAATACTCCTATAGTATAGGACTATTGCAGTGAGCATCCTGGTATGGCAGGACATCTAGTGTTGAACTTGATTAGCTCATTGTTAAATAGATTTCTTCTATTTTTGTTGAATGTGTATCATACAACGTTTTTTTTCTTCGACAGTTATTATATTGCCAAATTGTAGCAAATGTGTCATTATTTGAATGTTTTATGAATTGTTACCCAAGGATGACTTCCGAGTTATATTTGACGTAAAATACTGTATTTTTCAAAAATGCATAAATTGATGATTTTACGCACATGTGATTTTTTTACGCACTTGTGCGCACAAGTGTCACTTTACGCAGTGTCGTAGAAAAACTATTTTATTATCGATTTCTCAAAAAAAAAACATTCCTGGTAAAACCTCTGATTCATCCCAAACTTGACCGGCAAACACCAGAATTGAATTTTGACAACCCTATACGAGGGAGATTAAAAAACATGCTTTATTTAAAAAAAAGTATCCCATCGCTTTATTTTTCACGTTAGAAGTAAAAGTCATGGGGAAGCAATTATACACGTCAAGGATGGATATTATGAAAATATTTCTTCTACGGTAACACTTTGAAAGTTATTTTTTGACATAGACCTGCCAAAGTGCAATGCCCATGACAGGTCTATGTCAAAAAAAGAATCCTATCAATCTTCCTGATGAGCTTGGCAAAACGAAATAGATTTTCGTCGACCAAAATTTATTAGGGATTAAATGCGAGAGAAGCGAACCTTGCTTCAATGAAATGAACGATTTCTGTGAGTGATATTTTTCAATAACATTCTTCCTATCTAATTTATTTAAAATATTTTCAATGAAAACTAGGGAGAATTATAAATAAATCAACTATCTGAATGAAAATGCGAATTTTCACATTCAGATTTTCCACAATATCTATCAGATGTAGTTCAATGTCCAGCGTGGCTTCAGTCGGGGAAGTAGTTGTTTTCTGTTAGATATTACAAATAAATCACATTTTTCATTTTTCAATTTTCATGGAACGTTCCCTTTATAAACTCAACGAGTTTTCGCAACCGTAATTTTCGACGAAGCTGTTCGGAATTTTCCGAATCCCTATACATGCTTTATCTAGCCTTCAGGGGACAGTGGCAGAATATTTTTTCACGTACTTGTATTGCCATGGAAACTGAACCCATATGCAAAATTTCACCTCAGTTGGATAAGAGGAAGAGGCTCTAACTCACGTTGCAATCTGACAGAGAAAAGGGGAAAAAATAAAGATTAAAACTATAATTTCATCGATTCCCATGTATATTCATGACTCTTGAACGACTTAATCGCGGAAATTTCCATTATACGCAGATTCGCGGTGCAAATTGGTAAACATCGCTCTTTCCAGGGATTCGGTTACCACCATAACTTGTAATCTGCATCCAGGTGAACGGAGTAATTATCACTTCTGTTGGTTTAGCGTTTTGGAATTAATGTGCATTGGGAACTTCCCTAGATCGATTCGGGCTCATCATGTTTGCTCATCAATTAGTTTCAGATTCGTGATATAATCTTTGTTCGCTAGGCATTCATCTCCAATCCCTCCAATCGATGTCAGGTATTGATTTTCAATATATTTATTCAATTTTTAAGTGAAAGAGGCGAGACACAGAATCATCTTTTTATTGTTAGATTGTTAAAACATTTCTTCAGATTCAATAATTCAATGAAAACCTTTCTCACTTCAGTACGAAGGCGTAGAAGGGCCACGGTTTTTTATTTTTTTTCAATCCCGACATCTATCTCGGGATCTCGAGATCCCGACTTCTAACTCGAGATCCCGAGATTTCCCGACTGATCGCGACAAAAATATTTCCGATGAGTTTTCGATATTTTCGTTCAAAGATTCGGAATTAGCATGTCAAACTACGTTCATGGTAAAAAATTTGAAATTCGAATAATTAAAAATAAAAAAGTTCTCAAAATTATCTATCATGATATACTCTACTTTTTTATCAGTCGATTTTTTTCGTTAAATTTCTCAGTATATACTATTTCAGATATTCTGAATCGATTGGCGTTCGTAGAAAATTGGTCTATCTTTTACCGTTTTCGAGTTGGGCAGCTCTGAATCAATTTTCAAATGTTTTTTTTTTGGCGCCAAAAATATTTTCGATGAATTTTCGACATTTTTGTTCAAATATTTGGATTCAGCACGTTCCGAGACAAAAATTTGAAATTCGAAAAATGAAAAATAAAAAAGTTCAAAAAATTATCTATCATGATATAATCGATTTTTTTGTCCGTCGATATTTTCTGTTCAAATTCTCAGTGTATACTAATTCGGCCATTATGAGTCGATTGACGTTCGTAGAATTGGTCTATCTCTAACCGATATCGAGTTGGTCCGCTCTGAATCAGTTTTCAAAAGGTTTTTTTGGCGCTAAAAATATTTCTATCTTGATATACTCGACTTTTTTGTACGTGGATTTTTTTTGTTTAAATCCATGGCGTGTACTAATTCGGCCATTCTGAACCGATTGGCGTTCGCAGAATTTGTCTATTTCTAACCGTTCTCGAGTTGGTCAGCTCTGAAGAATCAGTTTTCAAATGTTTTTTCTGACGCCAAAAATATTTCCGATGAGTTCTCGACATTTTCGTTCAAAGATTCGGAATCATTATGCCAAAATACATTACAAAAAAAAAAAAAAAATCGAAAAATGAAAAATAAAAAAGTTCAAAAAATTATCTATCATGATATAATCGATTTTTTTGTCTGTCGATTGTTTTTGTTCAAATTCTCAGTGTATACTAATTTGGCCATTCTGATTCGATTGACATTCGCAGAATTTGTCATCTCTTACCGTTCTTGAGTTGGTCAGCTCTGAATCAGTTTTCGAATGTTTTTTTTTTGCGCCAAAAATATTTCCGATAGGTTTTCGACATTTTGGTTCAAAGATTCGGAATCCGCACTTCAAAATACGTTCGCAGAAAAAAAAAAAATTGAATTCGAAAAATGGACTTATTTTGTCTGAAAGCTGACGCAGAAGACCGAAAATTATGATTTTGGACTCATTCGATTCGAAATGACACCTAAAAAAAATTTTGAACTGGAAAATTAGGGCCAGCAAAAATTGAAAAAGTTAAAAACAATTGAGTAAACAAAAAAAGGTTTGGTTTTTGTAGATATTTCAAAATCTAATTGAGATATACAAAATGTTAAAAAAGATCCTCGAAAAGCAGGATTTTCCTCTCGGTACTGTACCAACAATATTTATAATTATTTTAATCAACATTTCGATTTTTCTCTTTTTTATTCTAAGACATTGAAAAATTAAAGACGTAAATAATAAGGCAATCAAATTATTTTTTAATCATTTACATTATTTTGTTTCTTCATTGCGGAGAGCTACACAACAATAATTTTGAAAAAAAAAAATTAAACCCCATTGTTTATATAATAGTGATAAACAAATGCATTGTTAATAAAAAATTTCAAATTTTTTTTTCTGAGAAGTCAATCCTTGACGAAAATTATTATTTATGAGTAAAAAAATCCTTATTGAAAAAACGTATTGCTAGAAAACGCAACGTACTTGCTAATTAAAAGCTGATTATTGTTGCTATATGTAGTTGCTAAAATGCACCGTTTTTCAGTAAAACGTGCTAGAAATTTGAAAAAATGCGATTTTCTCAATTTTCAGTGCTCTCTCATTCAGTCACATAATGATTTTTTCAGGATCACTTTTCCCCAAATTATTCATATATGTCTCGACTATGAATAAAAGAAGAGACATTTTTGAAAAAGTAATTCGTGTGGATTTTCCGGCACTGAATTTTCCGATACTTTTACCTTTACATTTTTTTATTCGCGAAGCTCGCGAAGCTCACGCAGTAGATGAATTCCTTATAGTGTCGATCAAAACAGGTTCAGCACATATTTTTTCATGATCACAAAGCATTTCAGTAGCGGAAAAACGGAAAATTATACCTAAAAGTAAAAGAATTTTCCGAAGAAAATCGAAAACTCCAGTTTTTCCAAAAACAGATGACTCTTCAATATACTTCATAAAATTCTCTACAAAAAAGGTATCCACCAATTTTTCTTCAAAATGTACCGTTTTCGAGTAAAATGTGCTCGAAATTCGAAAAAATGCGATTTTGTCAATTCTCGCAAGTTGAATTCATGTTGCCTCATTGAATTGTTCTTTGTTCCCATTTTTTAGAATGGGATTCCAATCCGGTTGAGGTTCACTCTCTATTTAAATTATCCTATATTGGTAATTGCAGGGTGTTGGACGAATAAAACAATCTACGTCTTTGCTAACGTTTCGCGAATAAATAGTTCGCTTCTTCAGAGCTATAATGTAATAAAAAAGTTTTGTTAAGTTGGCGACAACATTAGGGCAGTGCAACCACAGACCACTGGATATATTTTTTCCTACGAGCGTGCGGAAAAGTAACTTTTCCGCACGATTTTTCGTTTTGAAAATTGTACTTTTCCGTACGAATTAAAATTTTGCGGAAAAGTTACTTTTCCGCATGATTTTTACTTTTCCGTACGATTTTTACTTTTCCGCACGATTTTTGTATTTTTGAAAATAAGAATATTTAGGACTAACTAAATGATCTATGGAACTATTCTGTCTCACGAGTCATTTTGTAGCATTATTATAAAAACTTGTTTATTAAAAACATTGTTTTTTCATAAATAAGATGCAAAAAACACTCGTAGGAAAAATATTGTACCTAACTCTTACGGAAAATGCCTTTTCCGCCCTTAACGGCTTGCCCGAACTCCGCTCCGCGTCGTTCGTGCAACTGCCGTCGCGTGCGGAAAAGTACTACTTTCCGCACTTGTTAGGTAAATAACTATTGCATCAAATCAGTACTAAATTCACACCGGCTAAGCCACACCTCAAGTTGGATGACTTGTCGTTGAAGTATTCTCTAGAGCATTCGTGTGCACTGAATGAGCACCGAACGAGCGAATGCTCGGACAGTGTGGACGCTGAAATATGCGGCTAAAGAGTGCTAGCTTTGTGATCAGGTTTTCCTCTCCAGTCATGTCAGCTACGAATATTGAGAAAAACTTTGGTGACAACACCACTCCTTGCGGCACTTCCACCACTATTCCTCTTAGGCTGGTTATCGACCGATTCTCAGGAAAGATTTGATGAGCTTAACCATGGGTGTTTGGTAGCCTGCTTTCATCAATTTCGCTATCAGTCCTTCGTGCCAGACTCTGTTGAACGCTGTTGAGACGTCCTAAAAGAACAATCCAGGTAAGGTGCCTCTTTGTGGCACATATTCCAGCCTTGTATTACTGCGTTGACCGATATGTGTGATGCAAGTGATAATATATTACACATCTTAAGAAATTATTTATCACTTCTCAGCGCATTTTAATAAAAACTTGTCTGTAAAGAGTTTATTGTTAAATATAGTTATTATATTTCATATAAAAACTTTAACTGCCACTTGATTCGGTGACTTCACCTGCCAGATATTTCTATTCGAATTGTATAAACAGGAGATGATTCGATCCCCATAAACTTTATTTGACAAAGTAGCTTCCTTCAAGTCACGAAAATTGAAGACACCAAATTTCATTCCGAAATTCCAGCCCTCGACAGTGATATTGCTCGATGGAGCGGGTCATGAATTACCCTGTATAGATCTTGACGGCGAATACTTCAGAAAACAAACAAACCGTTTATTCTATTAATCTCTTTCTATTACTCATTTCCTGAGAAAATTCAGTTTTGCCACATCGTCGTTGAAGCTCTTCACAAATCTTTGTACCTTGGGACTCATATGAGCTTTTTATACGTTATAATTGAACGTTCTGCATGATCGTTGAATACTCAGGAAAGTAATACTGAAATGTTTCCTAAAGCATCCACTGAACCAAACGTGCTGGTTTTATTTGGAATCCTCAATAAGTGGAGTTCTCTAGGGTTTCACGTGAATGTAAATAGTGAATCGTTTTCAATATACGAAGCTAATACCAATATATTCCAGGACTTCCCGGAGAGTAAGTAATATGAAGCACACTGGACGATATTGCAATTGAGTATTACTGCGAGGAGTAAAAAAAGACGATTCTGGATACAGAAATCGTGATGAAGTTGAAAAAAAATACTTTCACTGAGTTCTTCACAAATTTAAATGAAAGTTTTTTATAAATACTGTTACGATACTGTTCGTGGCTACAGAAAAGACTGGACGGTTTATTCACAGCTCAATTATCAATAAATACATTTCAATAAATCAATTATACAATTTCCGTACACTGCTACGAAGATATTCATTGGATACTAATTTATACTTCTGATTTCAATAACTTCAACTTGTACGTCACCACTTGTCCTTTCGCTCGAATCGATTTCCTTTATGAAGATCGAAAACTCCTGAGGTATCGACATTGCCTAGAATCGTCTATGTTTCGAGATTTCGTCGAAGTAATAGAAGTCGTACTGGCGGTTGCTTGTTCACATCGATTGACTTCTTGCAATTATATGTTGCTACGCGAGGCCTTCATTCATATTGCCCTTCTATCGAGGACTCTGTAAACCACGTCGTTGAACCTTTCCTTTGCCTCGTACGGTCATTCCCAAAATGGCGTCAGTTTTGAAGATACACCTCCCTACTGGGGTTCTACAGCCAAACTTTATTTGAATCCTCTTTGAATTAGCTTTCAAATTTTTCCACAACCTTATAGAGATCAGAAATTCTATGATTCAACTGAATTTTTCAACCATGCCTCCTGACTGAGGGTGAAGAGCAGTCGTTCGGATTTTGCTGATACCCATCAGCTCATATACTTTCTTAAATAACTTCGACTCAAAAAAATGTCTTTCATGTTGTCCACCACTACTCATGCTACAGTGTATGCTTCTTCTGATCTCTTCTCTTCTTCTGATCCTTCTTCTTCTTCTTCTGATCCTTCGAGACCTTTTGCCTCTCCGCGCTCAGACATCTCCTACACCAGCTTTCTATATCATCTCTACAATGAACAGAGTAGAAACTCTACACAAGAAAATATCCTCCGGGTTTTCCCTCGTGGCTCTCCGTCAACACTTTTCCTTTAATTTTCTTGGGTGAAAGTAATTGAAAAACTGACGACCTCCCATTAGCTGAATCCCAGAGTTCCTTGAGTAACCCATTTTCAAAAATCAGGGGGTTTCGATATGCCCAAGTTGCCTTGAAAAGGAGATGTCTGGCCTTGATTATTATGTCGGTTCCTTGGTCCTGTCTCGTGTATGCGATAGTCCATTCTTCGTCAATTAATAGTCTCGTTCGACTGATGTGGCATTCAATTCTTCTGGACACGATCTTCTAGATGCCACGGCAAATAATAATGATATCCGTCCTCTACCCGCACAAGCCATGCCTTTGGGTACACTCTACGAGTGTTTATGAACGAGTATTATTATTATTATTATTATTCGGTTAACCTGGCTTGGTTTAGCTTTTTAATCAATCTGGCGGTTCATCCTTCTCGATTTTCATCAGTGGTCACTGTGCGCTGATGATAAACCCTCTTCCATATAAATACTTGTTTATGTGATCTAACGGCCTGACAATCTCTCAACTATCCTTTCTAAGACATCATACTACTACAATAGCCAATTGCATTGAACCTGTCATAATATAGTGCGGTGTTACTTGTATTTGGGTCTAGTCTAAATAGGCTTCTTCGTCATGGATACGAAAAAATTGGGTTCGAACACAGCGCTGCCTTCAACTTTCGAAAAGCGTTTTTACTTTTGATTTCATATAATGGAGGCGCAGTATTCGGGAATCCTTTTGCGCAAATGCGGTATAATTCACGAAAGCCTAGGAAGCTCATCACTTGTTTATCTTTTGGTCTTGGTCATCCATAAAGAATATTTCTAGGGTTCACTCTGAGATTGCCCTCCTTGAACGAGCATAACCAAAATTCACCAGGCAAATTTTCCATGTATTTTTCACGTTGTATCAAATACATCAATCTCTGAAAGGCCACAGGAGCATCTTATAGTCCAAAAGACCTCTTCGTTCGTTCGTTCTTCAAGTCTAGTGTTAAAAAACATTGTGTCCCTGCCAATACGTTCAATGTGTTGTTGATTTGGTTTAATGGATAGCTAACCTTCGTATTATTATTCAGTTTTGCACAGAACAATGTTGAAAAAGATGGTTTACATTTTTGGAAACCACCGGGGCAGAGTGTTTCTACTCCAAACTTACACCAAAGCAAACAACCACTTCTTAGTCGCCCACCCTAAGAAGAATTTTTTGTATTATGAGAAAAGCAGTGATAAGTATCATCATTATTGGCAGTACCTATAATAATATGATGTTAAATTTTGGCGGTCACTAGACCAGAGTATAGTGTTGAATCCATGGTTTTCCTATTTTACCATTATCTCGAAGGGCTAGGTGTAGATTTGAACTCTCGGTCACAAATGCAGGGACATTGAATGAGGGGGTTGAAGAGGTCAATAATAGTCAGCAAAGTTCCACGAATCAGCTTCATTCACTAAAACAAAAATGGTGGAAAATATTTGAACGGTGAATATCATGAAGGTGAAGAATATGTGCATTATAAAAATAACCCAATTTAAAAAAAATAACCATAATATAACTTCCTTCGAAATAATTCATACACTATGTATTAGCAAATAAGTGAAACTATTATAGAATTGTCAAATTATTATGAAAAAATGGTCACCCTGTTATAAAGAAAATGGAAGCTTGTTTTCCTCTATATGAATGTGTCTAAAAGCCAACATTGAATTCCAATAACTCAAAACATCATGAATTTGTACAAGAAGTTTAGTTGAATTTATATATATTGGAATAAGAATATTTATTTTTATTACTTAATAATAAGCCTTCATTATCGTTGATCCATTTATTCAACAAAGTTGGAATGGATGCGCGCAAATCGATGAATTTTACTGTTGCACTTGATCTGTGGAAAATAAAATAATATTACGCCCTAAGTCAATACCAATTTTGCCTCGGGTTTTGCATATTCAAAAATTTTAAAACAAATCTATAAAAGTTCCTTCAAATGTAAATTAATTAAGTAGTTGTAATCTGATGATAATAAAAGATTGAACAAGTCCTTTGGTCCTTGAACTGTATTCCAGTGAGATTCAATTTCATCTGTTGCCCAGCGTCAAAATTATTTTATGAAATGAGTGTTAGAGAGTCCAAAACAAAGTTCTGGGCCGAGAAATTGTGTATTTACCTTTTCTTTGGCAAGGCAGTCTCAAGTCAGCTCAGATCACAAGTGTATGTTTTCCGAGCTTTCAGTGCTGCTTGACTATCTGACAAGATACAGATCTCTCCTGTGGCTGCCCCTTCCGAGTCACTTCTGAACACATCTCTCTAGCATGTATTTCTGCTTGAAATATTGTTGGCATTTTAAAAGGTTGAGAGATCCCAAACTGGACTCTGCAACCTTTACATCCATCTCTGATTCATCACAATACCACACTGATTTATCGCTTCCCAAATGAGGTCCGATGTGCAAATTTGTATAAAGTTATTTATGACCACTTCAACTGCTTTCCGAAGCTGACTTAAAATTGCATGTTATCTGTGTTACCATGATTCACCGGTGCTGTATCATCCGTTCATTTACGTAATCTTTAACTACAGTGTGTGTAAAATCTCTGATAAATTCAAGTTTCAACGTATTCATCAACAGACGTTTGTTTACAAAAATCGACATCCTTTTACGAAACTTCCATTGCTGTATAAGTAAAAGTTATGGAACTTAATATCTGAGTCGTTACAAGGCTTTGTTTCCAATAATGCGGTGCCTTCCTTGCTACGGGAAACTTTTTAAAATGCTGATATTATGAAAGTTTCGCGGTTTCAGAATGTCGGTTTACTTTCCTTGTTATGGAACCTGAGAAATTAAGTTTTCCATTTCTGCTCCACAGAATATTGAGTTTCACATTAATTGTCACCTATAACTAGTTTTCACCGCAGTTTAGATGTTTCGTTGGGTGTAGATTAAATCCGATAAATTTTTCCGACTGGATTCAACAGCCTCTGTTCTGTTTCATTCTGGAGATTCTCGAATTTCACAGCTCCATTCAGAAGCTTTGAAAAAATTCTCGAGTATTCTCTCTCATATTCTAGAAACGTACAGAGAATAATTGTACGTGTCACGACCCTTTTCTTCAGAATTACACTTGTGTGTCTGTTCTGGTTCAATCTACGGTTTTGTAGGATAGTTTAGCTCCCAACAGTTGTTTCGAGAACGTTCCAGAATCTACATTCTTGAACACTTCACTCCTTTCATATTATTGACGAACTTCAGAGAACTTCACTTGATTGATTTTGCAGTACCTTTCGGAGCCTCTGTGCTGGTTAACTTTGATTTATCGAATTTAACTGCACCTTTCAGAAGCTTCGAGAAAATTCTAGAGTTTTTTCTTTCAAATTCTAGAAATTCACAGAAAATGTATCCTGTCACGACCCCTCCCTTGGTGCTAAACTCTCGAGAACTTCACTTGTGTATCTGTTCTAGTCCATTCCTCGGTTTTCTACAATTTTTCAGCTCCTGACAGTCGTTTCGGAAACATTTCAAAACTTTCCCTATCGAAATAATTTTTAAGAGTTTTTTTCTCTGGTACTGAGGAATGTCTGTATTGGATATTTTCCTATTTTTCATCAAATTTTGGATATTTTTTTTTTGGATTGACGTGGCCGTTACTTGATGGAAATCCATAATGCGAATGTAGTACATTGAAAAAGATACTGTGTATCGAAACATGTCGCAAAGACAATAAATTTTGTGGAAATTTTAATCGTTTTTTACCTTAGTGTCATAAAAATTTTGGATATTTTTCAAAAGAAGTCAAAGCCCAAGTATTTCAGTTTGTTACTTTAATATTTTCCTTTTATTTACCAGCGATTTTCTCGGAAAAGGTTTGCTGATGCAAGAGGCCAAATTTAAGGTTTTTTCATGGCCCAACTGAATGGTACACTTATATAAAAACTCTAGGCAACCCTCATTTACCCCTTGAATTAGATTTACCTTATTTTTAAGTCAAAAATGACTAAAGCGTTCAAAAACCAAGGGCCTGTGAAATTTCCGAACATTTGAAGAATAATTGTGGCGACTTTTTTGGACACATGTTTATGGAAAATAAGGCATATTTTGACTCCACGAGTACGGCTTTCAAAAAGTTTGGAACACTCTGTTTAATATAGATTATTTCCATCTACAAATACTCTGTATTTATTTGTGGATCTTACCGGCTTTGTCAATGTTGATTAAACTGCAAAGAAAAACCTACAAGACAAACCAATGTATTGTGTGCAAACTGTACAAATGTTTGAAACACTCTGTTTAATATACATTATTTCCATCTACAAATACGCTGTATTTATTTGTGGATCTCACCGGCTTTGTCATTGTTGATTAAACTGCAAAGGAAAACCTACAAGACAAACCAATGTATTGTGTGCAAACTGTGAAAATGTTTGAAACACTCTGTGTATTATACATTATTTCCATCTACAAATACTCTGTATTTATTTGTGGATCTTACCGGCTTTGTCAATGTTGATTAAACTGCAAAAAAAACCTACAAGACAAACCAATGTATTGTGTGCAAACTGTGATAATGTTTGAAACACTCTGGTTATTAAACATTATTTCCATCTACAAATACTCTGTATTTATTTGTTGATCTAACCGGCTTTGTAAACTTAATTCGATGTTGATTAAACTGCATAGAAAAGCCTACAGGACACAAACTGTCCGTATCAAGAAACCGCCAAAGTATTCAGAGGAATTCTTCAGGGCCTAGAGGGTATGAATGTTATATGTTACAGATTATTTCCATCTAAGATACTCTGCATTAATATGTTGATTTTACCAAAATTTTTGAGTTGACATGAGTTGAATAAAGCCTATATAATAACCTCATGGTTTTCCTCTACAGCTTCATCGTGGAATCTAATAATCTCTAATGATTCAGTAAGCTTTATTTCTTGTGAACTTCGCCGATATCTCCAGGGCGTCAAAGTTCTTGAATATTAAACCGTTAAACATATTGAGTAAACAGTTAATATTTCCAATATCACGAACGGATTTTAAATCAATTTTACGATACGTATGTATATTAATCTTTTCAATGTCTATACTTGAGTCAAACAATACATGCAAAATACTTCACCTGAACTTTAAGAGTTTTATCTTTACCGAAAACATTCCTAACATCAATAAAAAACGGCAATGAACATCAGTCTTCGAATAATACAGTTTCCGTTCAGGTTCAAAACACCATATTAGCTCAAAATTTGCTAGAAGAAAGAAATGAAGTCATGGCATAGTAAACAAATTGAAAAATATAATTGAAAATTGTTGAATACAGAATTTATACAGTAAACATAATTTGAATCAGTTTCAGCTAACTAGAATGTGATAGGATAAATGAAAAAAGCACAAAAATTTGCAATTTGAATAATTGTACAAAACTTAAATGGATGTGAAATTAGTGAGTAATAATTTTGTCCATAGCAAACATATTGTCAGCGTTCAATATAAGTGAATATTAATTCCAAGTTGAAATGTATCGTACTTTTACAGTTTCTGAATATCTTTATTGCAAAATGACATACGAAACAGAAGAAAAATCTGTTCGTGACATTTTAGATCTATATTTTATTTGTGTTTTATTTCTATTTCAAAAATTGTATGTGTCCTTTGACAAATTCGACCTCATCTTCTTGAGTGGGGTGAGAGTTGGTTGTAGTTGAATAAACGGACGTAGAGATTAACAAACATAACACTTCATTTACAATAACCAAAAACTAAAAATGTACAACGCAATGGAACGTCGTTAAGCTTGATTCGAAAAAAACTTGATTACTATGACTTCTGGAACTGATATCTGATTTACCAGCCGAACTAATGGATAAGAACTGATGCAGTAGAACGATTGACTGCTAACTATATATCCCCTAACCTAATGACTTGCAAGGTTCTTTGGGTCGTACCTGTTTCAACGACAGAGATTACTTGTAGAAGATTTTGGAAACTAGGTGGGCATATTACGGGTTGAGCTGTTAAATGTTTGGCATGGTTCCCAAATTTTTTATAACAAACGGATATCAAGTATTTGTCAAACTATTATGGTGCAGGACAAAACTGAACAATTATTCAAAAAGACAAACTATATGAGTTTGAAAAAGGTTGTAGGAGAAACCCTACAAACTAAATTGTTGGAAACGATGCACCTCGTACGAGACAAGTATTTTCGAACGAAACGGTGCAATGTGCGTATGAAGAATATTCTCACCCCACAACCTCTCAACTGAACCTGTACAAATCCTGTACTCTATTTCATTCACATCAAATTTCCTGTAGAAGTCAATTGGATACTTAAATTTCCATCTGCTAGCCATCTCAACAGATCACACTACTTCCTTCATTCAAGATATGCTCGAGCAAGTTTTATTCAGTTCAAGTTCCAGAAAAACCAAATCTATATGATAGTCTAACTTTCACAATCGCTCACATATCACTATTGCAAGGAATCTATGATCTGAGATTAATCATACTGTATAATAAAAATGAGTTCTGTCATTATAATATTCAATTTGTCATCATGACATTTACAAATATTTTCTGTCCTGAATAGGTGAATAGCCTTTTCCAACAAATCAAATGGCTGTACTAAATATAATTTTTGATCCTTTAAGTTTGTAACCATAAGGATATGTTCCAAAAGTCACCGAAAATGCGGTTTGGTGTTCCGAAAATCACCACTAGTTCGGTGATCCTGAAAAAGTGGTGATATTTGAAACACGGTTGCCTGAAAGCTGGTGAACCAAACGTCAATTTACTAACCAACACTTCCTTTGCGGTGAGATTGATAAAAGTGACAACTGACAACCGTAAAACTTTAAACTGTTCATTTTGTTGTTTTATTTGAGATTTTGAGATGAGATGAAACTGATTGTGAATTGTAATTGTCCCATCTCCTATCTTTCCACAAATTTATGGATTGCTATTGCAGTATTTCACTATGGTACTTTTTCTATTAACTGTATATACTTATCATTAATTGCGATTTTTCTGACTGAAGATATGTGCTTTTGTGGTTATTGCCAGGAAGAATTGGGAACGCTGGACAGTCTAATGGCTGCCTCATGTATTTATGCGTTGTGCTGTTAAATGTCATTTTTTGTCACCAGACACACCAATCAGTAATCACAACACAATCACCAAAGTGTTCCGAAAGTAACCAGTAATTATAAATTTTTCAGATAACCGCTGTCAAATTTCTGGTTAGTAGCGGTTAGCAACTGGTTACTTTTGGAACATATCCTAAATTTTAGTTCGAAAATATGAATAGGAAATTCATAAAATCTTTTGTGGAATCATCTGCGACTGAAAGAAAAACTTTAGTCGCTATTTTCCATCGTTCAAGATAACCTCTTGGGAGGTATTCATGTTGAAAAGGGGAACATTCTCCATGAAAATTGAAAAATGAAAAATGTGACTTATTTGTAATATCTAACAGAA
This sequence comes from Chrysolina haemoptera, assembly GCA_958298965.1. Lineage (NCBI taxonomy): Eukaryota > Metazoa > Arthropoda > Insecta > Coleoptera > Chrysomelidae > Chrysolina > Chrysolina haemoptera. The sequence continues at coordinate 20,303,614 of OY282599.1, read as the reverse complement.
AACAATTACTTCCCCGGCACAAGCCACGCTGGACATTGAACTACATCTGATAGATATTGTGAAAAGACTCTAACTGAAAAGGAAAGAAAAAATCATCATCATTTGTCGACCAAAATGTATTGGGGATTAAATGCGAGAGAAGCGAACCTTGCTTCAATGAAATGAACGATTTCTGTGAGTGATATTTTTTTAATAACATTCTCCTTATCTAATTTATTTAATGATTTGTTCAAGGAAAACTAGAAAGAATTAAAAAAGTCAGCTATCTGAATGAAAATGCAAATTTTCACTTTCAGATTTTTTCTTTCCTTTTCAGTTAGAGTCTTTTCACAATATCTGTCAGATGTAGTTCAATGTCCAGCGTGGCTTGTGCCGGGGAAGTAGTTGTTTTCTGTTAGATATTACAAATAAGTCACATTTTTCATTTTTCAATTTTCATGGAGAATGTTCCCCTTTTCAATATCCTAAATGTTCTATGATTCGAATTGTTAAGTTTGCAACCATGAATGTTCTCTTGACAACGCTGGTTAAAAAGTTTTTGAGATACAAAAACCCTAAATTTCATAAATCTATTGATAGAGAAATACTTTAAGATTAAAATATATTGTAAGAACCACAAACTATAGCAGGTGAGAATATTATATTCCTTTTGTGTTCAAATAGTATACCAACTTATTTTGTTTTATTTTAGTGTTGTGGTTCAAATTTCTGGAGCAATCTTTTGTATATTATTGCATTGAGCATAGGAAAAACGTAACCAAAGTCATTGCGAATAGAACTTCAACATAATCTATGTAATTTTACTGATAGGGATGGAGTACCCTGAACTTGCCATTACCATTTCACCCAGTACTGATTTGCAATATCAAACGACAAGAAGTCGAGTTGAATTATTTTAAATTGGATACCGAAGAAAAGTTCAAGATAAGATAAACATATTCATTTTCTTTTAAATTCGAAGTAATAATAACCAGACAATACGAAGGTACATTCCATAGCCTCATTTATTCATACTTGTCAGATTATTACCACTTGCTATACTGTTAAATAATTAATAAAAAAATATTAAAAAATAATCCAATCCTTGATTTCATTGAGAACGTTAAAAGGAAAACGTTACACTATCTTTCTGCTTTGAATAAGGATTAATATGATAAACATAATCAATACATCCCACTCAGTGAAAGATAATCACAGTGGACAACTATGATTTATCCCTTTGTGATCAAAACACTGAATCTCTTACATAAGTGGTCAAGTGAATTTGTGTGTGAAGGTACGATTGACAAGAGAACAGGTAGACTCTCCTATCTGCTTTAGAACATACATTTGCGGAATCGATCTTACCATTCGTAAATTCTTTCTCTAGGTCTAGGTAAAAATCTTCACATTTTTACATGTATTCATAGGTGTATTTCTAGGGATTTGCGACGTTTCTCCATAGATTAAAGGTAATTCTTAGAAATTTGAAAAGTTAGGTACAGTTTGCAAAATATAAAACTTTTTTATGTAACGCTTAAAAATATCCATAACAAAATACTAGATCCATTAATACATATTGTTGTGTCTTCGGATTCAAAAATAAGTGTACACTGGTATGAACTCGCCTTTATTAATCAAACTTCACTTGACAACACTGTAATACAAGTCACTGTCAAATCTGATATCAAAATACTTGTATTCAAGGTAACTCAAAGTAACTTCCTAACTAACTTACTTCATCTCACAAATGCATTGCTTATATATAAAAATAAAGTTCTAGAAAAACGAAGAAATCAATTGAACACAATAAGAATGTTCGACGATTGATCCAGAACAAAAGTTAGTGCTTCTAGGTTTTTCCATCTAATTCATCGAACTATCTCAAACAATTCGAGAAGTCTTTATCAAATCAGGTCTGTAACAATATCATTAATCTTTTCTTCTCTATTTGTCAACTTCCACAGCAAAATTTTTCGAAAAATGTGTCAAAAAACGACATGTTGACTTTTTCACCATACACAATGTTATTAATAATCAACAATTTGGATTTATAAAAAAGTCAAATACCGAAAACGCCATAATGGATTTTGTTGAAAGCCTTAGACAAATCGTCTAAATGCCTTGCAGTTTTCTCAGACCTGGCTAAGGCTATAGACACCGTTAATTATGAACTATTACTGAGTAAAATATACAATTATGGTGTTAGAGTTATCGCATTGGAATTATTGAAGAACTACCTTACAGGAAGAATACATCGGGTTAAGATTGGGGATAAAATAAGCCATGATAACGAAGTGCAAACAGGAGTACCACAGGGAACAGTATTGGTTCCGATACTATTCCTGCTATACATTAATAATATAACTAAAATAAATGGTATGCAAGGCCATGTATTATGTTATGCAGATGATACTGCCATAATCTTCAGTGGAACAACGTATGGAAAGAAATAAAACAAACATCAGAAAGAGATATGAACGTTACAAAAAAAAAAAAATTCATAACTTTTTCTCCGACGATTCGAGATCAACCAGAAGACCTCAAACTCAATCTGCATTCTTCTAGTAGTACAGATGATTGTAAATGAATTCTGAATGAATATAGAAAAATCTAGTTGCATAAAATACCTCGCAGTCTTCCAGCATTTAAAATGGACAGAACATAACAATTACGTCACAAAACGACTACAAGTTCTAATGCATGAACTTTATGAATTACGTGGCATATTATCGAAAAAAAAAAGCTCACCATTCTATATACCTCACTTGTAGAATCACTAATATAATATTGCATTCGGGCTTGGGAACCAACATCCAAAACTCATCTCAACTCATTGCAGATTGTACAAAATTTATTATTGGAAATAGTTTTAAAAAACTAGACTTTTCTCGACAAATCAGCTATACCAAGAATTCAAAATATTAAACATTTACTCAACCTGTACTTATCAATGCTTATAAAGAATCTTTCGAGAACAACACAAATTCACTCAATAACACTCACGAGAAACTCGTTACACAAAATTAATTTTTTCAATATGGGCCAAAAATCTACAATACCCTCCCAAAAAATCTTTAAAAAATTATAAATTTTAAAAATTTCGAAAAGGAAAAAAAATATATCGAGCCAGCCCAAAAATTTTTCTAATAATCACAATTATATATTCTATTAAGAAGTTATAATCAACTATAACCAAAAATTTCTTTCAATCTTTCTTCCTTACCTTACCATGAATATCATAAAACAATAACATTAAACAATTTTCATTTGCTACATCAAAATAACCCAGGTAGCTCATGTTGGCTGAATCTTGTTTTCATATTGGGCCAATATGGATATATTGTAAATGTAAAAATAATATTGAACCAATATGGGTTCATATTGGAAAAACAATATTTCATCAATAATATTGGTGGAATATTGGCGTAACCTGTTCTGAATGTATATTGTTTCATGAAATATTGGGTCAATATTGGTTCAATAATATTCACCAATTTCGATAGAGCGATATTGCCTACATATTGTTTTCAGCATCTAGCTCCAATATTGCGATTTCAATATTACTCTCATATCGATTTTAGAGATAGAAAACAATATTGTATATCCAAGTTTGATAGCATATTGGTGAAATATTATTTAATCCATATTCTATAAATTATATTGATTGAGATTGTTACGAAAACCTTACGCCAATATTTGAAAGACAATATTGATACAATATTACAAAATACATTCATCACTAGGATTGAAATTTGAATATTGGCCGAATATTCGAAAAACAATATTGAAATGAATCATGATTAAACTTGAGTATGAAACCGCTAGGTGGCCCCACATATGGAACAACAGCTGAATCATAGTAACATATATTAAATAAGGCTTCTCATAATGTGTTTAAAAGTCAATCTACTCAGTGGTAAATTGAAGTAGAAACGACATTATAGAATTTTTTAATTATTCGACATTTTCTGGAAATATTTCATCAATGTTTCCAAGGCAACATTCACTTTAAATATTTCACCAATATATGCAAATGCAATATATGCCAATATCTCGAAATAATTATAATTTTATCTCGCCAATATTACGTTTTAATATTTTGCCAATATTTTACCAATATTATTCCAATGTAAGTGTGCTACAGCGATACTGTACTAATATCCTAACATTTTGAGGCCAATATTGCTTCGAGAATATTAGACCAATATTATTTTTTTAAATATTGGACCAATATCGCCGAAGGTTCACATTTTTTTTTCTCAATATTATTATTTAAATATTTTGCCAATATTTTCACAATATTGTCCCAATATGGGTGTGCTACTTGGGAACCCCTTTAGGCTTTGAGTTTCATCAGATCACAAGACGGGCTTCGAGTCTAGCGTGACGATGTTTTGTAGGGCACTCAGTAACCGAACAATTGTCAAATATTGCAGATACTTTATTTATTAATTTAATGATGAATACAATTGCACATGGAAATCTGAGAAATAAATTACAATTGTATTGAATTGAATGTATTGTATGACTTCGTTCAAATATCCCTAGATTTTTCCGATTTGTGTATATCACAACAATATTCAATTAGTGAAAACGATGCACCTTGTACTAAACACCAATGTTCGAACGAAACGTTGCATCACAAACTTCCAAGAGGTTTTAATTGGGAGGTGAGGGCCCAGTGCGCGGGACGTTTCGTTTTATTCCTGCCTTCTCGCCAGTCCCTCCGTGACTCGCGTATTGTTAAGTGCCACAGATTTTCCATTTCCACGTGCTCGAAAGGTATGGAAAGCCGCGTCGATCGCGAACACGAACTCTCACTGTGAACGTTCTGTATTTGAGGTTTGGATTTTTTTATGATGAATTTCACGGCATATTTTCGACACGGAAAATACGTGGATGAAGAATTAGATATTGAAGCGAAAACTTTTCTGTCGCCTTATCGAATATTTTTTGTACGCGGGCAAATAAATTTTATTATTACTGGTATATTGCAATTTGTTTATCAAAATATGGAAAAAATATTTACTGAAAAAGTTTATAGCGAGTCATAATCAAACATTAAATACCCAATAGGAGTGAAAATTTGAAAAACACAAATATAACGATGAAGGACATTGTTTTTAACACATTGTGTCCTTGGTTTGGGGCAATTATTTTCAAATGGCAGTTTGGAACTTTAGTATTCCCTAAAGACAACTAAATCCAAATCGATTAACGGACTTCGCACCGTTTCAATGGGAAATTGACTTTTGGTAAATTTGCTCGAATATTTTATGTACTGTAGAACTCGTGATGCTGACCAAATGTCTCCATTACGCTATAATTCTCAATTCATTCAACAGTTTAGATTATACAGGGTGCTGAAATTAAGTTTCCCAATATTTCAAATGGTCATTGTGAAGAATTTTTTTCGATTATATAAACCAAATCAACATATAGCTATCGATCATTCATATTGCCGTTACAAATCCATCATAGATTGAAATGATTCCCCTACATATTCATTATAAAGTGCGGCTAGTCCCCTCCCCTGTTAACTTTTGAACAGTTTGACGTAGACACATGAAAAAAAAAAATGTTTCGAGGGTTTGACTAATACTACTTTTTGAAATGAAAAATATGGTGATTTCGCGACAGGGAAAGCGGGGGGGCCCATCAACTCAAAATTTTTAAATGGCCATCTGAACCATCTGAATATTTTTTAATTTTGTTCATAATTCTTTCCCAATTTCAATTTTTATGCCTTTCGAAATTTTTGAGTTAATGTGCCCATCGCCATCTGTCGTGTGCTTGCACTGTTTTTTCTCCCTTCAAAAAATTTTTGGTTTCGTTGTTCCATATCAAACCGTTCAAATTTATCGCGGTATGAGTAGTATTCAGATCTGCATTTATATTCGATATTTCGATATTGAATTGCAAATTCAATTGAAAAAAATTTAGATGGTTGTGAAGAGAATGGAATTTATTTTTCAACGATGTGTCACTTGACCCCCAAATCCATTCAAAAATGTGTCCCCCGCCCGCCCTGTCTGGCATTCACAATTTTTTTTATTTCAAAAAGTAGTATTGGTAAAATCCTCGAAACGTTTTTTTTTTCATGTTTCTACGTCGAACCGTTCAAAAACTTGACCAAAGTATGAAAACTTTTGGAATTATTATGAATGGATTGTACATTTCTACTATGCCAATCTTGTCTAGTGGTAGCTTGGAGTGCACACCGAGGACCCGAAGTGGTGCTGTAGGTTTTCCAGGTTTTTCTACAGCTGAAAATTGAATACGCCTTTGGGTACACTATACGAGTGTTTATGAGGGAGTGTTATTATTATTATTATTATCATCAAGTAGGTCCTTTTGAGTGGATACATTTACTGAGGAGTAACTAATTTTAATTTGATCACTTCATATGAAATTCCTTAAAATAAAAATATATTCCATAATATATATTCTATAATCTATTCTTGTAAAAAAAAAAAATCCAATAATTTAATAGATACAGGGTGTAATCTGACCTCTTGCACTCCCGTGAAGGACAGGTGTACTTATAGTGCCATTTTATGACGAATGGCAGGTGTGAAAAATTCGAAAAAAATTTGTGTAAAGTTTAAATTGTGTTGGAAAATTCGCCGAAAATTTTGGAACAGCAATTTCGAACAGCGGTTTCCAAAATTTTCCAAATTTTCGAACAATATTTGAAATTTACACAATTTTTTTTTCGAATTTCTCACACCTGCCATTCGTTATAAAATGGCATTATATACCCGTCCTTCACGGGAGTGCTAAGTTTAGATTACACCCTGTATAATTCAACGATGTAGGGGATAGTGTTGTTTTATGCTAGAGACTTGTTGACGAATACACCAATTGTATAGAATTAGGTGAAAGACTGGATTATTAGTTAACGATTTTCCGTCAAGTCATGTCCATATCCTATTGAAATGTTAATTAACTTATAACTTATTGATATTGGGATATTATTTCTACATGTGGAATTGCATGTTGTCGCTTTTCTATTTCAAGCTTAGAAATCGACAATCCTCTACCATTGTTAGTGTCAAGGAAATGCCCATTGAAACATTTCGACCACCTGTCTGCAAAAAATGATTCGATCTCATCTCCATTAGTACGGTGGCAGGGAGGGTTTTCGTAGCCGATGAAGCGCGACGGGATCACCCAAGTTATTCTTATGTATTTTGATCCGCTAAATCCGAATTTTGAGGATGATAAGCCGTGAAAGCATCCGGAAAATTTTTATAGACGATTTTCCGAGGGAAATCGAAAAATCAATTTTTTCCAAAAACAAATGATGTCATAATATTTTGTATAAAATTCTCTACAAAAAAGTACCCACAAGGTTTTTTTGAAAATGCACCGTTTTCCAGTAAAACGTGCTCGAAATTCGAAAAAATGCGATTTTCTCAATTATCAGTGCTCTCTCATTCAGTCACATAATGATATTTTCAGGATCACCTTTTCTCAAATTATCCATATATGTCTCGACTATGAATAGCAGAAGAGACATTTTTGAAAAAGTCATTCGTGTGGATTTTCCGGCACTGAATTTCCCGATACTTTTACTTTGCATGGAACCGGCATTTTTTTTTTCGCGAAGCTCGCGAAGCTCGCGAAGCTTACACAGTGGACGAATTCCTTATAGTGTCAATCGAAACAGGTTCAGCACATATTTTTTCACGATCACAAAGCATTTCAGTAGCGGAAAAACGGAAAATTTTACCTAAAAGTAAAAGAATTTTCCGAGGAAAATCGAAAAATCCAGTTTTTCCAAAAACAAATGACTCTTCAATCTACTTCATAAAATTCTCTACAAGAAAGGTCGACACAAATTTTTCTTTAAAATGTACCGTTTTCGAGTAAAATGTGCTCGAAAAAAAAAAATGCAATTTTCTCAATTTTCTGTGCTCTCTCATCCAGTCACATAATGATATTTTCACAAGAATCCTCACGAATGATTTTTTCAAGAATGTATTCTCTGTTATTCATAGTCGAGACATATATGAATGATTTGGGACAAGGTGATCCTAAAAATATCATTATGTGAGTGAATGAGAGGGCGCAGAAAATTGAGAAAATCGCATTTTTTCGAATTTCGAGCACATTTTACTGGAAAACGGTGCATTTTAGAGAAAAATTTGTAGATACCTTTTTTGTAGAGAATTTTACGTAGTATATGGAAGCGTCATTTGTTTTTGAAAAATATGGATTTTTTCATTTTCCTCGGAAAATTCTTTTACTTTTAAGCCAAATTTTCCGTTTTTCCGTTACTGAAATGCTTTGTAATCATGAAAAAATATGTGCTGAACCCGATTTCATTGACACTATAAGAAATTTGTCCACTACGTGAGCTACGCGAATGAAAAAATACCGCTTCCATGCAAGGTAAAAGTATCGGGAAATTCAGTGCCGGAAAATCCACAAGAATGACTTTTACAAGAATATCTCTTCTGTTATCCATGGTCGAGATATATATATATATATATATATATATTTACCCGAATTTAAAGGATTCTTCTATATATATATATATATATATATATATATATATATATAAATAATTTGGGAAAATGTGATCCTGAAAATATCATTATGTGACTGAATGAGAGAGCACTGAAAATTTATTCGAATTTCGAGCACGTTTTACTGGAGAGAATTTTATGAAAAATATTTTAACTACTTTGTTTTTGGAACAAAATGGATTTTTCGATTTCTCTCGGAAAATCACCCATAAACATTTTCCGGATGCTTTCACGGCTTATTATCCTCAAAATTCGGATTCAGCGGGTCAAAATACATAAGATTCTCTTGGGTGATCCCGTCGCGCTTCATCGGCTATGAAAACCCTCCCTGCCACCGGACTACATCTTATTAGCCAAGAAAGTGGTTGTTTTCTGATTGATTTTTGACCCAATTATTTCTATTGTATGATTATTATTGAAATGAGCAGTCCCGTCAGGGCAGGACACCTTGTTTCCTACTTAAGCTCATTGTGAACTATCACAGATTGGTTTATATGGGTTAGTAGCTGTTTTCTGCTAGAGACTTGTTGACGAATGTCATCTTGAAATGTTAATTAACCTATCAATTTCGAGATATATTTCGAGATATGTAATTGCATACTGTGTTGTCTTCCTATTTATACGGGCTTAGGAATCGATATTTTGTTGATGACACTTGAAAAAGGTTTCTTAAATTTCAGTGGTCGACTTCTTATTCAAATTCGTATTCTGAATGTTTCAGTCTCGCTGAACATTTTAATTCAAGCTAAGTCGAAGCAAAATTCTCTTCCTAGCCAATTTATGCCTCTCATCACGGCTGACAACAATACGGCTTTATGGCTTAATATTTCAAGAGACGGGGACTTATTGTTCCCATTGTTTACCTTGAATTCTGAAGTTTCCTGCCCATCCACCGGTTGCTGCGATAATCTCCCCTCAATTGGACGGTCCCGCAATTTCGTGTTTAGCGATATTCCTAATCAAAGTTCTCTGTAGTTTGGTGTTGAAGTGGAAGCCTGCTGAAATCAGTGAGTTTAGGTGAGTTTGAAAGGAGTTATCCAGGAGCTAGTTTGAAACTTCGGGCAGCAATTTATGAAATTGATGTAGTTTCGCCAAAGTTGATCATTTTGGTACTGGGTAATATTATCTCACTGGACCGACCATCTTCGGGAAAGTTTCGTCTGTTTCTAGAAATGGAACGTTCTACTGATTGATGTTGGGGGAATGAAAAATATTCCGGTGACTCCGATATTGGGCTCGGTCTCTTTTCTCAGTTGTGTTTGGAGAAACTGAAATAAACTTTGATGAGAAAATGTATTTCATGCCTTGAAGTATTATTCTGAGTTGACCTATCTACTATATTATATTTGAGAAATATAATGACCAAGGCAATCGAAGGTATGCCTTTCAGAAGTGATTTCAAAACTATTAGAGTTGGCAACGAGGAAGCGTGTGAAGACTATGAAACCGACGGAAGACAGTGAAAAAAGAAGCTGAGAAACAGTACAAGAGACTTCTGGAGATCATATTGTGGGGAATGCAACATCTACCGAAGATTCGCTCCCTAGCTTAGGCAGTGAACGAGTTCAACCCATTTAAGGCATTTTCAAATGTTTTTATCAATGCGCATGCCCATAACCAGTCTCCTAGCTCTGCAGCGTTGACAAATTTCAGAAAATTTTATCTTTGTTGTTGAGATTATGTCGAAAATAATCCAACATTACTGTGAAGCCTGCCCAAATTCCCGTTGAATTGTTGGGATCGTGCAACAGTGTTAACAGTTTTCAATTGCCGCAGAGGAAGGCAGGTAGTTTGCTAGAGCCGGTTTGGGTTAGTTTGGTGGTTTAGGCGATTTGTGTTCATTGTGAAATTAACCATTAACGATATTGTGTTTATTTTGATGTGCTTTCCTTATTACTGTTGTTTACTTCAATTATTTATCGGTAGTGTGTATGTTATTGTTTTCGGGTTGTTCTGTAGTGAAATTTTAATTTTGACAATGTTGACGTGCTTGGTTCTATGGTGTGGAAATGAAGGAAATATTCCTGGAGTCCATTATTCGAACTTAGTATGTTCAATAATCAATATTATGCAGTTATTACCCAACCATTTATATTTTTTTGTATTTATTTCTTTTTATAGTTCTATTGGCCATCAGGAAAAACTACACATTTGATAAATAAACACAGAGTACTACCTTCATTAACAAAGTATTCATATAATATTTATAAACATTAAAAATGGCAAAGTTGAAAATTTCGATTGGCAGTTTCCTATTTCTTATATTGAGTCACTCAGCTCTATAAACAATCCATTTATTATTACTCTTCATTTTGTTTCATTTCTCATTTCATTTCACTTGCTGTATTAACTCACCGAAAACGAATGTATTGGGTATAACCCTTAAAATGTAGACCAACAGTCGACACGTGCCTCAGACTGTTGGTCATCATCAGTATGGTGCAGCCAGGTGCAAAGATGTACATATTGCTTAACTAAACCTCTAGTTCAATTAATATAATTATATTGAATGTTGTATCCTATTTTCAGTTCAGATTCCAATTTGATATTTTGAAAATAGGACTGGGATATTTCTGGATGAATCATTCATCTTATGGCTTGCCGCCCCAGTTGTGTTCCGCTGGATCAGTTCTAGCACCAACATTTCCTTCTTCACATCAATGATTTGTTGGGAGCTACCTCATGTCCAGTAATCACCTTTGCAGACGATAGTACTCTTCATACCACTTTCTCTTTTAAAGCTCCGATATCAGCCAGTGAATGCAGAACGGGGAAAAATCGTAAATGAAATAAATACGCACTTGGCAATAATTCTAGAATGGTGATCCAACAACTTCACTCACAAGCTAGCTCACTCCTCTGAAACATCGCAGAAAGGTTGGCGATCTGTCTGTGTTTTATAGATATTTCCATGGAAGATGCTCTTCCAAAAAATAATCAATCGTTCCACCGTTAGCGATCCCTTCGAGACTGACCCGTCAGCACATCGATATGCCGTCACTTTGGAGACATGCCGAACATCTGTTTCACAGAATATCAATTCCTAGCTACCTTCCTTTGGTTCTTACGATGTTCTCTGAACAATACAGGATGTTTCTTTCCGTGGGAATCAGAACTTAAAAAAAATCATAAAATAGGTATATTTCAGAAACGTCACCAATAGTTACCTACTCAAGAAATATTTTTTCATTGTTATTTTATTCGATGACTTTCTCGGATATAATCAGTTTCACAAAATAGGTATGCCCACCAAAACTTTTCGTGTCTCATAGACTGTCCTGACACCAACGTATTATCAAATCGATTATATACTCAATATCATGAATCATTCAAAAATCTCACTGAAACCCACCCTGGTATGAATGAAACTGGTCCTGATCATGCTCACAAAATAATGCATCGAACTTTTTACAACACTTTCGTCCCATTGAATTGGCATTCTAGAGTAAGTATATATATTATAATATGGCAGGACATGATAGAATTTTCCCAGCGATGCTACAGAGGGACCTGGAGGTTCTTACCCCAACACTGGAGACGAAAATTTGGGACAGTATAGCGTTGGGATACGTTCTAAAATTCTGGAAGTGAGTGAGAATAGTCTACATCTAATGTATTGATTATCATAATTAGCAAAAAAATTATATAGTTTTAATATACATATTGAGATTATACGCACTGGAAGGAGACGTTTCAAAATCAAACAGTTCTTGTTTGTTTGTTTTTGTGCGAGCCAAGGATTAACGAAGTCTTACGTTTTAACGTGCAATCCCTAACACTTTCTCGGGCCATCAGATAAAAATCTGTAGTTGCTAGGATTTGAAGTTTTGTTCATCTGACCTTACAAATTAAACATGATTTCATTTCAGTGAATACGAACATTTTAAGATGTTGAAAAAATGTTCAATTGTTGCGAGGGCAAATAAATATAGTATATTTTTGAAGTAATGGAACAGATATTTCGTTATAAATTTTCACCATCTTTTTCTTTCAACAGACATAGAGAATACATGAATACCTCCCAAGAGGTTATCTTGAACGATGGAAAATAGCGACTAAAGTTTTTCTTTCAGTCGCAGATGATTCCACAAAAGATTTTATGAATTTCCTATTCATATTTTCGAACTAAAATGAAATTAAATATTTATGAAAAAATTTTATAGCATAAGGGAAAGTGGGAAATGGTGCGCACTCAATCAATAATGTTTATTGTCGTGAGCATGTTATAGTTGATACCAATTTGTTGATACCATTGCAAGCAGTAACTATTTCTCCAAAAGTAAGTGGCGTAGCTGACTTTCCGCGAGCCCCCCTGCAGGGACCTGCTTGAGTCCTTACCCTAACCCAATTTCTGGATTCATTGTCAAACTTGCGCCCCCCGCGCCGCGAGGGTGTTAGCTACGCCACTGCTAAAATAATGTAATTATTCAATGTAAAAAAAAATTAAATGAAAACGCAATTTTGAAAAAAGTGTGAACATGCATTTGTTCACCATTTCCCACCCCACGGAGTAATGGTACGCATATTGTTACAATAAACAAAAATCGCATTTACAGACATTCAGAGTATATTTAAGGCTGTTTATTCAACGTGGTTCCATACTGAGCACATAACACACCAATACCATACTTCTCAACTCTTTCCAAATTCTTCCCTTTAGGTTTTGTAGGTTTTTCTAGAGGTGTTGCTGGAAATGAGACGTCAGCGTCATCTAATGCGTCATCATCTTAGAAATCTGAAACTGTCTATATCCTCATTCGCAGAATCAGATAAATTTCGCGGCATCTACAGAGTGACCCATTTGAAAGCGGGCCACCTCTCTAAAAATAAAAATCAAAATTTCAAGGCCTACTTCGAATTTTTTTCAAGGTCAATAACTCAAAAAACATACTAGCGATTTTTTCAAATAGAATTTGATGATGCCATTGGTCACGATATTTTCAAATGGTTTATGTGAAAATTTCGTAGGAATGCGTTAATTAATAAAAAAGTTATATGGGAATAAAATTTGAAAATTATGTCAATAAATCAACCCAACACTTAAATTTCAGAACTTTTATCAGAATTTTGGCTACACCACAGTATTCGGAATATTTCGAAATATGTTTGGTCAGAATGTCATCGAAATCTGTTCATAAATGAACAAATTATAGAATAAGAAATTTTTTTCTGAAATTCCATCAAACAACATTCTTTTCAAATTTTATAATTTTATAATTCTCTTAGTTATGGATAGATTTCGATGAAATTTTGTCCAAATATATTTCGAAATATTGTGAGTCCAGTGGTGTGGTCAGAATTTTGATAAATGTTCTGAAATTGAAGTTTTGGGTTGATTAATTGACATAATTTTCAAATTTTATTCCCATATAACTTTTTTATTGATGGACGCATTTCTACGCAGTTTTTACATAAATCATTTGAAAATATCGTGAATCCAATGGAGTCGTCATATTCTATTTAAAAATATCGATAGTATGTTTTTTGGATTTTTGACCTTGAAAACAATTCTAAGTAGGCTTTGAAATTTTAATTTTTATTTCGAATTTTGGGCTTTCAACTAGAACTATTAATTCTCCATCTATTGAAAAAAAGAAAAACTTCTGAATCAGATAATAAATAACAGTTTTAGAGAGGTGACCCGCTTTCAAATGGGTCACTCTGTATAAAAACAAATAATGGATTTCACATGTAATTACGCGTGGGAAAATCATACGCCCGTTTTTAATGAAATGACAGAAAATACACACTTAAGGTAGATTCATGCAACATCACTAAAACTAAAATGAATTTAAGATTTAGGTGAATTTTAAATTAGGAATATGACAGTGTTCAGGCAGCATCAATTTAACGAAATTAAGAAAGTACTAGACATGCGCATATCGTTCCAACTGTCAATTTTTGAAACGTCTTAGGGTATTCTTTGATGAAATAAGAAAAGGAAGAAAAAATATAACTTTTGTCCAGTTTCCACTAACACTTTACTACTCTATTACGACCGGTTTCGGCTGTTACACCATTTTCAAGTAACTACAGATTACATCAAGTTCGTGAATATATATATATATATATATATATATATATATATATATATATATATATATATAAGAGGAAAATTTAATGGACACGCCCTCTATTATATGCATAAGCAACCGTAGACACGTGTTTCGAGCTTGCTCAAGGCTCTCATCAGTACGGTGAAAACAAGTGTAAAGATGTGCAACACTTGATTGCAAGTGAAACAACAAACAAACGGAGTCAACAATAGGAAGCCAACCGCACATTTGTGGTTTCAGTCGAAACACCTCGCGTTTGCAAGGAATGAATCGACGTCACCACGGAGGCAGCTATAGCTACCTACGTGAACATCCGGGTCCAAGGAATAAAGTAAGAAAAAGATGTGCTTTCGAGGGGAACTGTAATACACAGAAGAGGAAACTTTAATGGACACGCCCTCTATTATATGCATAAGCAACCGTAGACACGTGTTTCGAGCTTGCTCAAGGCTCTCATCAGTACGGTGAAAACAAGTGTAAAGATGTGCAACACTTGATTGCAAGTGAAACAACAAACAAACGGAGTCAACAATAGGAAGCCAACCGCACATTTGTGGTTTCAGTTGAAACACCTCGCGTTTAATTTCTTGCGTGAACACCTCCATTTCATTACATTGTTTTATATTCTTAATTTAAGTTTTAAATTCATTTAAGTTTATATTTATGCTTGCATGAATCCACCTTTAGTTAAAAGCAAAACTTCAAAGTTTCAGATGATTATTTGGATGATACCACCAAATAAAAAATGGGGACTTATTTCTCATTCGGCAAATTTTATATATTTTAACCTTCAATTGGATGAGCACTTACTTGTACCTCCCTTAATATGCATCAATTGAATACTGAGCAACTAGCGGTGTTTACTCTAGGGACAGCGAACAAGGTATTGCAGTAGAAAGGGCTTGCTGAATAGTCTCAAAAACATGAATTACGTCAGTGCGCCCGATTACCCCCCCGCTCACTATTCCCCACTTTCCCTTATACAGGGTGTCCCACGACGATTAAGACAGAGAATATCTCGGAACTTGAGAGTAGTAGAGGATTGTAATTTTGGGGTTGTAAATGAAAGCAATTGGTGCAGTTTTTTTTGATTATATGTGCACAATAAGCTTTTTGTTTTCGGTCACGTGACATCAGATTCAAAATTATTAATAGGACAACCTGTATATTTCGGAATTTCTATGTTCCACCCGATGAATCGATTTCAACAAACTATCACACTTGTGGTCTTAAACGATTAATTTAAGAACTACAGGTACTTCATTATCTAAAACAAGAAAATCCTATAATAGTGGTCTCAACTGAAATTACCCACTTATTGGAATTTCATTTCAAATACTTTCCTAATAAGAAAAGTTCATCAAAATCGCCAAAAAAATATCACGTGTCAAACGAGGATACATTGTATAATGATTGACAATAACGTATGAAATAAGTGACAAAAATGTCGGAAAGATTTTTAATGAACATTTCTTGAATGATATTACAAGTAGGTGCAAAACTGACCTATTTGATTTTCAAAAGTTGTCAACAAACAATTTAAAACCTAAAACTGCCAATAAAAATCAAAAACATATAATATGAACAAAATATCAAAATGAACTTTTCAAAACAAGCATAAATGAGCACATAACACATAGGAAATAAGTACTTATACAGAAAATATAATAATGGCGGATACAAACCAAAATAAACAGCAACAGCATCACGAGTGACCTTTCATGTTAGTATCGAGGGGAGGGTGCTCACAGCCAATGAATTGTTCTGTTATAGCGTACTCAACCGAACATATCCAAATGTACAACAGAGGAGAAACGAACAAATCCAGTCCAGTTTTCTACATTCGGTGTACGTCCGTAAACGTACAATTATGGACGTTTCTAATTGATTCAATTTTGTTCATCCAATTTACTATACAAAACAGTAACATATTGAATATACAGATAAAGTTCATTAATCAGCATTCGATGTATACATCCAATTACATACAGTTTATAAATGTACAATAAGTACCATTGCGATTATTCGTCCATTATTGTAGGTATATTCAATATATATCCAAAATCGTTCGATTATTATATGCACAAAATGCACATACAGAAAGGTCTTTTCAACTTCAACTGCTGTGTAAATTAACATGTTTTATATTTTTTTATCAGCAGTGCTGACAGATGAATATGTAAATTACACATACATTTCTAACAGAAACGAAAAGGAGGTAGAGTAGATCTGTGCAGACAGTTTTAAAGCCGTCTGTTCCTCGTCCGTATTTTCACAACTCGCATCTTACTATGTCTGGCTATTTGCCCGTTCTAATCCTGTGCTATAAAATGTGGTCTAGGCAGTTCCATCTTTCGAGTAGAGGTAGAAGCACTCCGGTAGAAATTTCTGGTTAGAGAAACATTAATTTCATACATTCGGACATTTAGAGCTTTGTGCTCACGACTGTAAAAGAATCATGCAGTTCATTCTAACAGAAACGAAAATGGTTTATCAGAGAATACATTTTACATACGAGGGAAATAATAAGTAGATAAATTCATTCTCGGTAATCCGATTATGATAAAAAAATGTATCATTCGCAATTGAAGTCATTTTGAAATATGTGGGTTATCTTGGCGTGATAGTGATTTTCTGAAAAAATATTTTTGAAATATTTTGGCTTGATATTATAATAATAATCTATTCGATTGCTGATGACCGTAGCAGTCGATGCCAAAACACCAAAGAAAAAAAAAAGTAATTTTTTCAAATATTTTGGAATATTCTTAGGAATATTCAGTTTAGAATATTTCATTTGGTTTCGTAATGTTCTTACTGTTGGATTTCATGAAATCTCATAGGAATTTCAAATACAGATTGGATCATCAAATCCTAAACCCATTTTTGTCGAGGGGGAACTAACTCGTTCATTAGGTGTACATCATAACATTTTCATTACTTCATTACTCATCTTTTCTCGAGTATTAGACCGCTATGTCATCACAGATTTTCGATTGAAACTTTTACATGAATAATTTACGCTAATCAAAATAGTCGAATCGTATATCATGCGCCTTCAATAATTTTTCAGAGAATAACTTGGCCCCTAGAACTTTTCTAATTATTTTTCATCACAAGTAATCATTCATTGGGTGTACAAAAAATTACTAGTTCTTTCCCCTCGAATTTTTAATACGATACCCCGAATAAGATTATGAATTGGGATTGAAATTGGAATACCTCATCGAATCGTGTATAGTCTCTTTGCACCACCACTGCCTAAAACATCTCCTACACTTTGTATCCTTCTTTTCTTGTCGACACTTGTGAATTCTCAGTGATTTTGAATTGTACGAAACCTCACAGGAATCGCATAAATTCAAATAAGGAATTCTTGATCCAAACCATCACATCCTGATCCCACTATTCTACTATCCCACAAGATACTCAATAAAATTGAATACGGAATTCCTTATATACAGACCATCGAATCTTGAATTCACTTTCTTCATACGATACCCAACAAAATTATAAATTGTGATTTTCCACACATTTCTCATACGTTGAAAAGCTTGTGAATGAGCATATAATCTCGTTGTGATCGAAAGTGGATTACCCCATCGAATCTTATACATATAACAACAACTGCCTGATACAAACTCGTATGACATGTTTTCGGGTATGCTTATAAATTACATCTACTTATAAATCCTCATAGAACCTTCCAAAAGGGGTATGTGCCAGGGATACGTACTTGTAGGTTACATACTTTCCACTTAGATCCTTATAAATTCTTATAATTACTCTATATTTTTTCATGAGATTTCATGTGACATTTTTGGCAGGGATGAGATGAAAAGTACGGAATTTACAAAGCATATCCAGGACAAAACATCCAGTGAATATCTATATCGAGTCCGTGGACGTTTATATCAATTTTGGACCGAGTTTTGGACGTCCATCGGACGTCGTGTGCTATATGGAATAGGTGTTTAGAGAATAAGTATAGCCATCCAGCGTGGAAATGCTGCATCAATTCTTGGAACTATACCAGCGTCTCGTTCTTTCGATGGAATATTGCTATATCCACATAAACGCTACAGTTATAAGAAGAAACAACTTATAAGAACTGCAGATATCCAGTATAAAAATTCCAAGTCAGATAGAGTCAAAAATGTTGATCGATGAGAACATATACCAAGTTAACAAAGATTGCACTGCTAGTGAGTTCTATCCTGGACATAATAACAGATTTGACAACATGAAATCTTCGTCATCATCGTTGAGGATGCTAGGCCTGATTGGCTTGAAAAACATTGGAAACACATGTTTCATGAATAGCATAATTCAATGTTTATCGCACACCAAATGGCTGTTGGATTATCCAAAGGGAAACGCATACATCAATGATCAGCACCAGTGTATCCAGAATGGAAGGTGATTTGATCAGAACGTTTGCTGAAATAATCAAACAGTTATGGTCTGAAAACGAGTCGAACCACGTAGTTGGCACTGAGTTGCTGAAGAGTCAAATCCAGCGGTTCATACCACGATTCATCGATTTCTCACAGAAGGACGCTCATGAATTTCTGCGCTTCCTGCTAGAAGGCTTGCATGAGGACATCAATAGAGTGATGAATAAGTCGAAACCACTAATCGCAGAAGTCAACGACACGCTGAGTGATAATGAAAGGGCGTCTAAGTCGTGGTCTCAGTATTTGCGATTAGAAAACTCCATGATTGTCGATCATTTCGTCGGGCAGCTGAAATCGACGCTGCGTTGTACGTATTGCGGTTACTGCTCGGTAACATTCGATTCCTTCTGGAACCTTTCGCTGCCCATTACACAACAAACTGGACAGCTTAGTCTCTTCCAGTGCCTCGACAACTTCACCAAAGAGGAGACTCTGGATAGGGTCGAGAAACCAACTTGCTCCAATTGCAGAGAAAAACGAAAATGTACGAAATTTTTTTTGATCCACAAATTTCCCAAAATTTCAGAAATTCATTTAAAGCGATTCCTATCAATTGAAAATATGCCCAGCAAGCTGGTCGTCTTGGTAGATTTTCCGCTGGAGGGGCTAGATATGGGACAGTATGCAGCCGAGGGCGGTGTCCGCTCTTGTTACGACCTTTACGCCGTTTCCAACCACACTGGCACCACAAACGACGGCCACTACACAGCCTACTGCCGCCATTAATTTTCCAACTACTGGCATGAGTTCAATGATTTACGAGTGTCACCCTTATCAATGAACTCCATCGTGAGTGAAAAAGCGTACATCCTCTTCTACCAACGGGAGGGCCCAAATGAACTCATGATGACATAATTTATTATATTATATTTATTGTATTTCCTTTTAGATTATAGCTACTTAGTTTTAGTTATATTACATGATTAGGTATAGTGAATTGATATATGAAACTATTTGACGGAAATCAACATGAATTTAACGAAACGTGGTTGTCCGTTCATACTGATTTTCAGCAGGAATGAATAACCCGCCACTGTATATACATTGGAGTATGATTATACGGTACGTGAACTCCGTTACACAATTACAAGAATATACTGTCAAACTGAAATTGCTGAAAGTGAGAAATATTCGGCCCTGGAGACGTTTCTTGAAGATTAAACCAAGTTATGTTTCAATCATGTCGAGTAAAGTGTCAGTTCTTACTCATTCATGGGATTCAATTCTTGAAACGACTACAAAATGGAGTTAGGGTTTAATGGATTCTAGAAGATTCTTCTGTTATGTGTGAGTGGGGAACAATGTTATTCAAAGGTATAAAATAATAAAATATTCTTCAGGGCATAATGGATGTTAAGTGCCAAGGTTTATTGTTCATTGGAAAAAAATAATGTTCTGTCCAACAGACAATATGGCTTTCGTACTGGAATGTCAACTTCTAAAATGTATACCTCTCTGGACAATGATAAAGCAGCACTTTGTTTGTTCATAGACCTATCGAAGACTTTCGACACGGTAAGTCACCCACTCCTTTTGAAGTCCCTAGAAGATTTAGGAATTCGAGGAACTGCGTTAGAATTGTTCAGTAGTTATCTTTCGAGTAGACAGCAGTGTGTGAAAGTAGATAACTGCAAAAGTGATTTTGAAACAATTGAATACGGAGTCCCACTAGGGACAATTCTGGGACCTATATTATTTAACATTTATTTAAGTGACTTGTTCCGCATTCCTACTGCGGGGGATATATTCACTTATGCTGATGACACGGCCATTTTCTACGAGGATTCCTCATGGGCTACCCTGAAGATCAAAGCGGAAAAAGACCTTCTCAACATAAAGGAATGGTTTTCCTACAAACTACTAACAGTGAACATCAGCAGAACATATTATTTGCCAATATTCACCAACGTACGTAACTCTCCTTCTTTTCAAAATTTGAATATATCTGAATCGTTCACCATTACACCGGTGACACATATGAAGTATCTACTAGGAATAATCATAGACAACCTCAAATGAAGTGAACACATAAACTACGTTATAAAGAAGTTACGGATCTTGATATTCTTAATTATTAAGGGACATATTAGATGAAGAATCGCTGAAAATATTGTACTTTGCTTTGATTCAGTCGCATATTTCTTATAGAATCGCAGCTTGGGGATCTGCAGGTAGGACAATTATAAATAAATTAACTATAACACAAAAACGATTGATTAAGGTTATTTTTAAGAAAAAACAAACCTAAAGAAACAGGATTGTATGATCCAGTACAACTATATGTTCATACCAGCTTAATTAGAAAAAATAAAACAAGGCATGAACTACAAAAAATGGACCATGACTATTACACCAGAAATAGGGAACATACAATCAAGATACCTTTGATAAACAAGGTTATCGGACAAAAAAATGCCACGAATATGTCAGCTCAAAGGTGTACAATGCTCTACCTATAGCACTGAAAAATGAAACAAATTACTATTATTAATACTATTATTAATACTTAAAACCACTTTAGCTTATAATTATTCCTTTACATGGCATCACTTCCTGAACCACTATCTCTTATTTATCATTGAACTATGTTTTTATTTTCTTTTCCAATCACATACAAGCTATGCTTTAGTGATGGAACTTGTATATAATTTTCAAATCTGTAGAAATGTATGCTCATCATTAACCACTTTTAATAACCAATATTAAAATTGAAAATCCTCTCTATGTTCTCTATGTATTTTATATTTTAACATGTTTGGTAACATATTTTGTATTTTTATATTTTCTCGGAACAAGTACCCACTTACCGAGTACATTTATTCACCCTGTTGCATTTATATTTAACCCTAGCAATTTATTATAAAATGGATCACTGTTTAAGTACTCCGTCGTTGTTTGTGTTGTTTTTTCATTACTGTAGTATATATTATTGTATTGAAGTGTCAGACTGTAAATTGTAATGTGTGTGAATAAATTTATTTATTTATATTATTTATTTATTTATTGTACTGTCTCTGATAATTATTATTGTCTTCGTGTTCCCACCCCCCTACTACTGTTTTCCACACTGGTCGGTACAGTTTTCTTGTAGGTTTTGGAAGTGTTTTGTCTATCTGAATGTGTAAGGTACTTTTTCTGAGATCCAGTGATAAGTATTCACAAATTTGCGGTATGCAGTTCCTGGTAACCTTCTGCTAAGTCTGCAGAGTTGGCAATTGAAAAGTACGTTTCTCGGATAGTTCTTCATGAACTTACATTCTTTTGTCTTTGTACTAGTACGTTTTTCCAATGGGTCTGATGCTCTTTCTGGAATGATCTGTTTACTCACCTCTTCACGGAACCTTTTACTCTGGTATCAATCAATCAATCAACATATACTTCATTATTATTTTCCGAAAAAACAGCCCTTTTTGACAAAGCATGAAAACGTATTAAAACTTTATAAGTTCATGCAGGAAGAAATTGAAATTGAAAATATTTTTAAAAACACGCTTTCATTTATAAACTATTGATCTTAAATTTGGAAATTAATGATGCTTGAGGCTTCATTTCAAGTGAAATGGCTGAATCACGTCTCAAACTTTTCAAAAATTTTTGAAATATTTTAAAGTTTTTTGTTTTTAAGTATTAAACTATTGATCTCTATTTTTTAATTCAATAGTTCATGGATGAAAATAAAAATTTCACGCTTCTTTCATTTCGTAAATTTTCAACGATGCGATATTTTTCACTATTTTTCGATTCAATTTCCGAGAGTTTTGGCAACTTTTTTTGGACCGACATCTCTTGGCTGTAATTTTCCACGTCCGAAACCGTTGGTAATTCCAAATGACGACGAGTTCTCCACCTGGTCATCAACAAGCCCTGGCCTAAAATTTTTTGTAATAAAATCATGGTACGGTAAAAAATTTTTCACTATTTTAACAGACTTCTCAGATATTTTTCTGCAAATTTTGGCAACTTTTTCGAATTAATTTTCCACTTCCATCTGTTGGAAACCTTTCCGATTTCCTAAGCGTTCTCTATCCATTCTTCAGGAGAATAGGAAGCTAAAATTTTGAAATTCAAATTATTTAACGGTCCGATGTTTTTTACTGTTTTTACGGATTTTTCCGATTTTTCTTCGGCTAAGTTTCAAATATGTTTTCAAATTTCTATGCTTTCTCTATCAAGGGGACAAAAACAGGTAATTTTTTATCGAATGATTCGATGCTCCTATGTTTTCCACTATTCTTATGGATTTTTCCAATTTAAGTTTCGCAATTTTTCGCAGTTTACTTCTGAAACCGTATAGGTAATTTTTCCGAATTTCTATGTGTATCTAGCCTTCACAGAAGCAAGAGACTGAAATTTCTTTGAATTTAGTTATTTGATAATCCCATGTACTTTACTTTATTCACGGTTTTTATTACCGCGAACTTTCACATTTTTTTCGAGGAGGGGTCAGAGCCACTCGGAAAATTTTCCGAATTCCTTGCGATTGCAGTTTTTCAAACTACATTATTCGATGACCTCATGTTTCTCACTATTTTAGGAATTTCCGAAGTGTTTTTCATTCCGAATGGATACGATCCTTAGATGTCGGGCCTGATAAGAAAGTGAACTAATAGGGAAAAACGTTACATACGAAGAGAAAATCCAAGTTTATCAAGACTATATAGGTTGTTTCCGAAATTGGGGCAATAAGTAAAATGGGAAGTAGATGAAAAAAAAAACGGAATGAGAGAATATTTTTTTGTAAAAAAAAACTTTTTGGGAAATATTGAATTTTAAAGTTTTCAATATATTTTTCGGTTATCACTGGCAAGAAGTCTGCAGCCTGCGTAAACCGTGCTGAAACACTGCCAGCGGTTAGACACACTGTGTCCTGGAGAATCAAACCAGTGCCTCCCAAACAAAGGTAACTAAAAGCAATTTCATAAAATTTTAACTGCTTCAAAAACGAAAATTCTTGCCATTTATTGATACACTATATTCTATAAAACACCATTTTCTTAATTGCCCCAATTTCGGAAACATCCTGTAAATTTATTTTGTAAACGAAAATTATTATTGAGGAACATAATTCATAAAACAGGGCAGAATAAAGAAACATGTCAAGAAACTAATTTTCTCCATAATATTAAATTTTCATACAATACTCAATCAATAGATCCGATATATAGCAATATCTGAAAAAAAAAACAGAATACAAGAAATATTATTGAAGTTATATGATAGTTTTCAATCTCTATCGCCATCTTTGAAGAAGGGAAGAACCATTGACGATTTTAGTTCTGATGGATATTTGAGGATTCTAAAATATTTGGTGGGATATGTTTCAGGAGTTCAGTTTCAATTCGGTCTATTTCCATTAATTTTTTTTATCAAATCAGATGATTTGGTCAGTTTTATAGAGGATAGAAATGTTACATTAATACACACATGGCTGCAAATTAAAAAATATTTACTATAAAGATGCGCAGTAGTATAGTGATGACGCAATTGCAAATCAAATGAATATCAAAGGTCACCTTGTATTGCGACTTTTTTAAATTTTAGGAACGTTGTATTGATGAAAATATAAATTTACAGAAACTCTTTTACTCTTTTTGAAATATACCCACGATTAATAATAAAAACATTTGAAACTTTTATAGATAACCTAACCCTATAAGCATTCTCATTTTTGTAAATGTTTAATATAAAGAAAATAATCTGAATCTTTCCGAATCGCTTTGAAAATTTTAAGACAAGTCAATGATTCGAAATATGATCATCAGAATCACTACTTTTGAATTTGTTTGGTCAAGTAATTGAGGATAACAATAAA